>CM037916.1:6911368-7511368 GCA_021346845.1 Apeltes quadracus | reverse complement strand
TCAAACCCTCAAGAGGTTTTATTTACGATGTTCTGTGTGTTGCACAAAAGATGCATTAATTAAAAGCTATGCTTGTATTTTTATCAGATTGTTCAAGAACAGAATAACGCAGTGTCACTCGTTTGCTTCTCCATTAACACTGACATGGTGAGGTGCACACTCCCAATCTGTTCTGCTTCATGATTAAGCAGTGTGTTAAGAGTTGCTGACATACTATAATTATGTCACCCCTTGTTTCCAAGTCCTTTATATTGTGAGACATGGGTTTCTGTTTGTGTGTATCATTTATTCTTTTTAGCTGGCATTAAAGGTGTGATTTACTGGCCATTAGTGCACAGGTGACTTATAAGTCCACTTGTTTTTAATACACACATAGAGAGACAGTCTTCACTAAAACCATTATTTATTTACAGAGACACATTAAGAACACCTCCATTGAGCTTTGATCAGATCAATTTATTTGGCAAATTGATTAAAAATCTAGCAAACGTCAGTCCTACCTATGTTAATAGAACAATGAAACATTCAGACAGCTTTCCCCCGTGTTCTTCATCAGGATTTACAATCCTGCGTTTCGTTGGGCGTTTAAACATAAAGAGCACTACTGACAAACACTTATTGTTGTGAAACACTGCACCACCAGCAATCCGACAGTGGTGTCCATTTCTTATCGATGGTTGAAGGGGTCGGTAAGTGAAAAATGTCTGCAGACTAAAACTGTTTTTGGTTGAAAAGAAAAGGAAATCCTGTCCTGACATTGCTTCGATAGCAGTGCTGCAGCAGACAATATAGCAAGCTGGGAAAAAAAGTGCTTGAACAATGCTGGTGCCCGCTACACGAATGTACCGTTTAAGTTCTCGTTTTATTGCCATCTCGTTCTGTGTCGTGTGTTTAGGGACCCAAGCAGAAAGAAAAGGTCCCTAATCCCTGGAGGACGCAAATACAAACTAACTATGTACAGATTTACAGTATGTACACGTCCCCCCAAGCCAAACAGAAATGACTCAGAGGACTATCTCCTCCCCGTTTTAGGAATATGCTTTTCCCCCCACATGTTCTGCACAATTCTCTGGAGTCGGGCACGGGAGCGACTTAGCAAACATCTATTCTCTTAGGAACTTCATACACAGCCGCCTTGTGGGATCCCAGAGAGAAAATAATGGGCAAAAAAACAATTCCTCTAGACGAGTATGTGCGCTACACATGAGAAGGCTTAATCTGCTGAAGCACATCACTGGAGATAAGACTTGCAGCCATTCAGACCCAGACATCATGCCTATCACATACAAACACGCAGCTGAGCAGCATGCGTCAGGAATAGGCTACATGGACTTTCGGTGAAGCAAAAGTATTGCATTAGTGCATTTTAAGTGACAATATCACTATGATAATGTGTTTTATTTCTTTGGTCTATATTGATCTAATATTAAATAACCAAACCAGATCACTTGTTGGACAAATTTGAACCATTTTTGGGGTATCGGTCTTCATCCTAATGCAGAGTAACGATGCCACCAATGAAGATTCAGAGCAAACAGACCGGAGCTTTCAAACTCGTCTGATCACACCGTTGCTCGTCAACTTTAGTTGCTGGGAAAATGTTTCAATGTACTCATTTCTGAGTTGTGGTAAAAGGCTGTTGCTTTAAGAGTGAGTGCTCTATTTCAGCCCAGAGGAATTCAATAGCATCTCCAATAACTTCCGCTCTCTAAATGTTTATAATAAAATGTCTCCAATATCTCTACAAAGCACAAAGATTAGTACAAATACGTAAAACTGTATAAGTACAAATACATACAGTACTTGAAGTACACCAGTATTACATGTTATACTGATACTGATATAACAACTCACCATAACAATCCCTTCTTGCTTACCTCTAACCATTAAGTCTCAGGATCGGTCATTTAACCTGCATATCATGCTCTATGTATACTCTATGTACAATACAGTCTCTTTTTGAACAAATATAAGGACAGTTGCGTTTTTTACAATAAAGATTATTTCAGTATAGAAATGATTTGCAGAGTGTGTAAAAACCCTTGTCAGTGATGCTGAATTTCATTTTGTGTGGAGCACAAATGATAACGGGTTGTGGTTGTTTCATGCTCAACTTTCCTTCACAAATCGCTGTGTGTTTTTCACTGAAAAACAATGCTGATCTAGAAAGTATCACATTTCCTCCTGGGATATTAGTAAAAAAATAAAAGTCAGCCTAGCCCATCTTCTTCTGTCGATCCAGGAATTTTTGTCGTCTGTCAGGAGGTATTTCCTCTAAAGCGATACCATGATTGGCTCCCCTGTAACAGGAAACACAGCTTTTTATTCACAGAGACCTGGACAAAGTGAGACCACAGCCCAACATGATTTGATTATGTTACGTAACAATGTAAAGCAATGATAAAATCAGGCAAATCCCTTTATTGCATATGTTAAGGAGTATTAAAAAAAAAAAAAGGTCCTTACCCTGCAAGGTCCGGAGGAATAGGCAGTGGCTTGTCAAAATCCTCTCTGCCTACCAACCAGTATGTGTACTCAATCCCTTTTCCCTAAAATAGACAATCATCAGAATTCATTAGCTATTATTTCAATGTTGGTGTTGCTGTAGATACATTGTGAAAAGAATCCCATTGATCTTACCTTTAACTCTGTCATGCCTCTGGTTTGAATTTTGTATCCCAGGTTCAAACTGTTCAGAACATCGACCGTGCTTTTGTTGACATGGATTCTGTAAGCTATGATGAAAATGACAGAAACACACGGCAACATTTACACACTGATATTGCTTTAATATTGGTTGAACATGTGAAATCTGTATTGTCTTTGGAACAATACAGATTTAAAATGTTTAAAATGAGAGCTGAGATAAATAGTGAGCTGTCATTTTGGTATCCGGCCACTTGGCAGCAGATTACCCCCTGATACTTTGCTGCTAATAGCTTACATTCATAAATGTCGAAGAAGTATTCACATCCTTTACTCAAGTATAAATACACACATGAATATGATCCACAAAGAGTTAAATGATTATGCCGAGTTAAAGTGAGCTCTTCACAAGGCAGTAAAAAGGTCCTGTTTTTAGCTGTTTGATGATGCATTTTCCAGCCAAGAGGATTTTAATATAGTTTATTTTGCTGAAGATATAGAAAAAAGTTTTTAGAGTTATTTTTCAAAATCATCAGCAAAAACTAGTGACTAAGCTTTCAAACAAATATTGTGGGGGAAAATAACGTATAAAAAAAGGAATTACTCAATGTGGTGCTAAAGTGAAGAACTTAGTAGAACTGAGAGTTTCATGTAGTAAATTGGGCTTTCACTGATCAAAGGCAAATAGTTACATTTATTACAGTATGATCTTCTCGGACATGCCTCAAATAGAAGAGTATTATTCCTAAAAACAAGTGTACTCAGAGGTTAATATGTCAGTTCAAACCTCATTTATCCAGCATGCAGGGCGTAGCAGACTTGGTCACTGACGTAGACATTTACATCGAAACTTCAAATTGACCTCTACTTGTACTGATAGCCTTAAAAGATTAGCAAGGACTGCTCACTCAAAGCCCCATTTCAGCTCAGCCAACATGCACACAAACTACATGTGTGCTCTCCACCACCATTCAACGAAAAAACAGAAGAGGAGATTTCTATGACGAGACACTCACGCAACCCCGTGGACTCCATTCGAGATGCCGTGTTGACGGTGTCTCCAAACAGACAGTACCGAGGCATCGTCAGACCCACCACTCCCGCTACCACTGGGCCTGCAAACGTGCACACACAGACACGCAGTACATCACAACCCGTCAGAATGTCTTTATTCATTTTAGACTCTTTATTTCAATGAACGTATGCAATTATTTTCCTGAAACAAAACAGCTTTGATAAATAAAGAGTTATAAAGCTAAAGTGTGCAGTGTGTTAATTGGATAACAGTGTTCTAAGAGGATAGCGTGTCACTGTTCCGCTAATAAGTTCCAGACAAGGATAAAGGAGGTAAAAATACCTCCATGCCTCAACAGCTTGGGCTCCTGTACTCTGACTCCCCGCTAACGTATACGTTTCTTCTCATTCCATATTAGCCATCACACATGTATGTGGCTCTTATTAAAGTAATCACCCGTGCAGCGAGTCAGTAATTACAGCACAGAAAGGATGGGCCTCTCACCAGTGTGCAGGCCAATGCGAATCCTGACTTTCAGTTCAGGCATGTGCCTCATCTTGAAGGTCCCGATGCAGTGGAGAATGTCCAGAGACATGTTGGCCATCTCGGCTGCATGTCGGTTGCCGTTCCTGGCGGGGACTCCTGAGGCTACCATGTAGGCATCTCCAATGGTTTCCACCTTAATGCAAAAAAAAAACCAAATAAACAATTTAGCAAACACACTTGTTTTATTCTCATCCTTTTGGAATTATCCATATTCCTAAAATACTCATTTCAAATCATGGTCAAATTTGTATTTATGTTTGGACACATTTTCTTATTCAAATACACACAATCTTTCTGCCAGCGGACATAAATCAAGGTGGCACATGTTTTCCTCATATAAGATTCAGGAGAAACCTGAAAGATTTAAAACTGCAACAACATAAAGAATCTTAGGTCTCGTTCTTGTAGAAATTGTGACTGAAAATACATATAGACCATAAATAAAAGTATAATTGGTCCAATTCAGAGGCTTTCATCGTTACTATACACTCACCTTGTAGACATCATGCAGTCCAATTATGGCATCAAAGAGTGTGTAGAGGTCGTTGAGCAGGTCGACCACCTCGATGGGATCGCTGAGAGCTGAGATGGTGGTGAAGCCCACGATGTCACTGAAGTACAGCGTGACCTCGCTGAAATGCTCGGGCTTCACCGGCTTGCCCGTCTTCAGCGCCTGGGCCACAGACCTGGAGGGGGAAGAAGAAGAAGAAGAAGAATGAAAGCAACTGCTGAGTTGCTGAAAGAAAAAAGAAAAAACGTCTTGAGATTGAGCTTGGGACGGCTTGCAGAAATGTTAGGTCTTCTTGGTTATCCCAAAGAGACTTTTAAAAGACATTCTCTTCTCTCCCGTCCATCATAGCAAACGGGGAAGGTGACACAATGACAGCTGTCCTCTCTCTGTGTGTAGATAACTTTAAATGCGGGAAGATCAGCGACTTAGCCTTGCACATGTATTCACCCGCTTGCAATGTTGTTGCATAATATATATATGTATAAATAAATAGAATCCTTTTAGATCTTATGTAAAAAACTCAAAATTTGTGAAGTGAAATTAAAGAAAAATATTGCTTGGAATGCCGATCCCCTTCAAAAGTCACATCATATATCACATGATTTCACAGCATTAAATCCATTTCTCTATGAGAACAAGTAAATGCAACTAACTTGCACAAGAGAGGAGCAATAGACACAGAGCAGATAGACACACCTGAGAGCTGGGCTCCATGGAACAGACCATGAAGAACAATACTAAGCACACACTAAGTACATTTGGGATTTGCCAAAAGTATGTGGGAGACTGCAAATTAGTTTTTATGAGTATTGGTATCAGGTTGTGTTGCAAATGTGTTTTCTTCGGTGGCCTGATGGTATAACTTAGAACACATTATTGATTTCTTAAAAAAAAAGAAAAAAAAAAGAGGTTTTAAAACTATTGCTGGACACGTTAATGCATTATAAACACGTTACCGTAGCAATCCGTTAACTCCGACAATGGTCATTGGTTATTATAAGCTATTTGTAACCACTGCAGGTATCTTGTCACTGCAGTACTATGAGCGTGAAGTACCACTTAAAGGCGTTACAGGCGTTAAAAGCTCAACCTGCATCACTGATTATTAGTCATTGTCAGTTATCACTTATTTTTTCTTTGACTGAGATTCTCCAAAGGGAATCCATATATTTGACGGACTAAAAAGACTCCAGCGCAGTAAATTTTTTTGTGCTAAACCGCTTTACCTCACTCACCAACGAGGACCCCGAACATAGACTGTTGATACTGCGCCCTGATAAAAGACACATGTTTCTTCTGGTACAGACTTATATACTTTATGTTAACTTGCTTTGCGAGTGCCTGTTATATTGTTCTCATAACATTACTTTAAATTAAAGGTGTGCAATACACTAGTTTTCAGTGCGTTATTAAATCGAAGTTTCAACGATGAAGTTTGTGCGACACAGGTTTGAATGCCTGATCATTCTTTGTCACAATAAATATTCTCACGTCTGGTCCGTCTCTGACCTTTGACCTCACTGAGGGAGAAAAAGTGAAAATAATGTTGGAATCGTCCTGATGCGCTGCAGACTTCGAGAGGCTACGAACTCAGCAGTGTGTTAGGTGAAGTTGCTGGACACTCACTTGGGCAACATCTGAGCCACCAGTTTGTCGGTCTTCTGTCTCTCCACCTCCAGTTCCTCTGTCCTCTCTCTGATCAGGTCCTCCAAGTTGGAGGAGTACTGCTCCAGCATGCGCAGCATAGAGTCAATGATGTTGGTCTTCTTTCCCTTTGTGATGCTCTTGAACTGTCACAATAAAAACAGGGAACAGGACTTACATATCCAACTTGCTACTTTCACACACAACAAACAAGGAGCAGTAAATGTGGATCAACACTTTTTTCCCCGTGTCTTTACCAATTTGAAGATCTCCTCAAAGGTCGGCCTTTTTTCTGGCTCTTCACTCCAGGAGTGTTTCAAGACCTGTACCACCTCCACCGGACAATGGTCCACAGAGAGGACAGGCCGACACAATGGAGGAGGTTCTTTAAGCTTGCTGATGATCTCTGTCAAGGTACACACAGACTGATTTTGTCCATGCGCACACAGAAATGCATTTTCATGGTTGCTAATTTGACTTTGCGCACCCAATTTGTGGAAAGTAACCAACATTGTCTTTAGTACTTATTCCAAATAAGCTTACGTCCAGCAGCATTTCAGAAATTATTATAATATTTGCCATTTCATTTCAATTGTTTTTTGTACAAAGAGAGTGGAGAGCAATAAAAAAAAAGAAAGCATGTCGTTATCTCGCAGTTGGAGAACATAAACAACAAAGATATTATATATATATGCATATGGCCTTCTACTACTTCACTGTATCCTTTTGTTTACCCATCCCCTGGGGTCACTGATCTCATATCACTCACCCTTGGGCGGCATGTCGAGCATGCAGTAAGGTGAAGAGCGGGAGATGACCTCCTGCCCGATGATGGAGAAGCTGTAGACATCCCCAGTAAAAGTGCCCCTCCTCCTGAGACTGGAGCTCCTAAGGAGCTCAGGAGCCGTCCAAAGGAGATCTTCACAAAGATTGCGCAAAGTAATAAATAAACACAATATCGATAGATTGACTAAAGGAGCATGTGGATGTTAGCTTACTTTCTGGCCTTTCGTCGTCACTGCCGATGTTTTGGGCTATCAAAATTTCATTGAACCCATATTCCGTCACCTTCAGTACAAAGCGCCCGTCTACCACACAGTTACGGGATTTCAGCCGTCCGTGGATGATGCCGCGGTTGTGCAGGTACTTCATTCCCTAGTGACAGTTTTGGGGAAAACGTCTGAGTAACATGGCATCGTGACAAGGCGCGAAACGAAACGCATGTTGGCCATTTTGTCTCTCTTACCCGAATCAGATCAATTAACAGGGAAGACTTAAACATCCAGTCAAGACGCACTTCCTCATTGTTGAGCAGATCTTCCAAGCTCCCCCTGGTGCAGTGTTCGGTCACCACGGCGAGGATCCCAGAGTCGCAGAACAGACCCAAGAACAGATTGAGGTTCTCGTGCCTCATGTCTCTGAGCTGATTGAAGGACATCGCAATCATCAAGACACTCAGCTTGATGCATTTTATTGTGCCCAGGGACCAGTGTGCGTTTGGGGATTTTCTGGAATCAATGGAGATTTTTTGGACATAGACGCACTCATTCACCTACCTTGACAAACACAAACTCTGTGCTGCTGTTTACAGCCGATACACTTCCACCGGGGCATTTCTTCAACCAGACCCAGTCGCCCTGCGACAAACACAGAAGGACACTCTGTGTGAAGCCAAAAACGGGAAAAAGATAAATAGGAGTTTGCCGGATGTGTCGGTCATCTCACCTCATACACGGCAACATTAGAGCCGTCCGGTGTTGAGGCCATGTAGCTGCGACCGGACACCGAGTGGTGAGGTGTCTTAAAGTCAAGCTGGCTTTTCAAGATGCTTTCGTCATTGATCTTCTACTCACACAGACAGTTGAAAGAGGAAGATGGGGAACCTCATCATGTTTTACAAACGGTCATTCATCATACACTTGCAAAGCAGAGAAAAGCACAGAAAGTACAGCCGGACATCAAGCAAGCAACTGACCCTTTTGCTGAGTTGAGTGTTGATGAAGACAAGGTCGTCCAGGGTCAGCACTACTTTTGTTGCTCCACCGTTACTGCCTCCAATGTTGAGCCCAATCCTGCCACTTCTCCTGGATGACAGAAAAACAAAAAAGCAATCATTCATTCTCAGAGATCACACGAGACCGCACTGGATTGGACGTGATGCTTTGACGCACAGCTGCACATACTTGAGACTAACGAAGAAGTTCGCTGCGCATCCAACGGCTGCAACGACAACAAGGAGTAAAAAAAAGAAAGTGACCGTGTCCATGCCTTTGGGAAGAGAAGAAAAACATACATACTGTAAGACAGCACAAATGCACAGAATTATTCAACAGTGCACAGGCTTATATTCATTTCCTGCAATGAGAATACTTCCACCCTCACCTCCGGTACAGGCAAAGTATGGGCTAAACCAGCAGCCTGAGTCTGTGTAGGGCGTGCTGCCCGCAAAATGGATCGAGCGGCCGAGGTATTTCAAGCTGCCGACCGCTCCGTACGTATGAGTGGCATCCAGGAGATGAGTGGAGTAGAGATGGTTGCCGAAACCATTATAGTCCAGCACCACATAGCGAGCCTGCATGCCTTCACCTTCACCTCCAGCCTTCAAGGGTTGATTGAAGCCCTCAAATTCAAAGCCACCCTTGGTTTTCACCCAACAGCTGACCGGTTACCCAGCGGCCTCCATTGGCGCGAGCCTGCTCAGCAGCCATAGCTGTGTAGTACATCATGTTGTAGATGGTGCCAAAGAAGGGAGAAACCTTACACAAGGAGACAGTAATGTGAGAATTTTTCGTATGTTTAAGAGCCTTTGTGTATTCTCTTCTTTCAGATGTGTCATATTTGTAAATCATCACTCCTCTTTCCAATAACCATCGCTAATTTAAAAAAGTAGGACACAATTCTTACCTGTTCTGGTGGGGTGGTGCTGCGGATCTCAAAGCTGTCCTGAGCGTCTCTGAAAGCCTGGTAGAAATTGCGTTCTCCGGAGTCCATGGTGATGGTGAGGACTCCGTCGAAGGCTTTGCGCAGCTTGGTGTCGTTGCCGAGCACATAGTAGGGTGCATCATTGTAGGGCAGCGAGTACAGAAGGGTGTCGTAGGGGATAAACACGTAGCCACGGTCGATCATACGCATTAACAAGGCTGTTGTCAGGAGCTGGTACTGGGCTTGGCCGCCAATCAGAACAGAGGGCATGCACATTATCACCACTGTGGAGAGAAGAGGGATCAATGATTGAAATGCACTTAAGTCGCTTTAATAAAAGCGTCAGCTAAATGACATGTAACGTAATGATTAAAAACGGATTCATTTGCATGATTCATGTGGAATAAAAGAGTGTGGAGGAGGTTTTACTGCGTTTATTCTTCCCATCTGGAACTCACCTCTGACCCGGTCTGCCTCCCGCACTTTCGCCAGTGCTCTCCGAGGCCCTTCCTTGTCGGACTCCATGGTCACCACCGGGTTGACGGGCAGGCCGAGGGCCCTCAGTGACGAGGCCAGCTCCTGTCCCGTGGCCTCCCATATATCGGTTTCCTCCGAGATTATGGCCACATGAGCCCACCTGAAGAATCGCAAGACGGAGAAAAGCACACGGGAGGACAGTGGCAGCGGCCGCAGGAAGTTGGAATACATCCCCAGTTGTTTCATGTTGGGTTTGAGGCAAGCCCACGAAAGAAGCCCTACGTCCCACTCTTTTGCGTACAGAGCGGCCGAGGAGCAGTAGCCCGGGTTGGCGGGGCCCAGAAAGGCAGCACCGTAACCTTCCAGCCCGGTGAAGCGAGCCAGCGCCCGGGATGACGTGCAGTCCTCGTTGACCAGCGTGTAGTCATACCAGTAGCCTTTGTTGAGGTGAGGGTCCTTGTTTATGCGGGCCGTGGCGAGGCGGGCTGCCAAGTCAGGGAGCGCTTTGGAGTACAGGAGGTCACATGTCCACGGTCCAACCAGGGCCACCTTGAAAGTGGTCGCCCAGGTTTGACAGGGCAGGAAGGAGAATATGAGCAACGGCAGAAGGAGCCAGTTCCCACAGCGGCTCCTGGGGCGCTGCGCCGGGCATGATGGCAACGGTGGTTTTAACGATGAAGCTGCTATTGAATTAAACACACTGTGTCCACTGCAACTGTTTGCAGCCGCTGTCCGTAAACGTCCTTTTCTTTTTACTTTCAGCGAGTCGCGCTGCCATCGCGGGTGGTAGGACAGGTTGTGAAGAAAGCGAGGGTCTCTGTGACTCGCCATTTTCCTCTCACAGCTATGCTTGAGTCACAGCGGGGGGGCGAGGAGGAGGGGGGGGGGTAGGGAATTTGTGGTGATTTGCGAGACAGTGGATGTGTCTTCGGGGATAGGACTTTTCCTTGGCTCTCGGCGGGCCTCTAGTTCAAAACCGGAGAGGCGGCGAGATAACCCCAAGTCATCGCTGCCTCGGGTGAAGAAGAAAAAACAGGTGCAATTAGAAAATGTGTTGCTCATCAATTAGGCGTGATCTACTTTTGCTTCTCAGGTTCTGTGACACAAACAGGGATCCCTTGGGGGCTTACAGCCGTCTACAATCCCTGACCTGAACTTGAATCGTGTTGAGCGGTGTGTTTAACAGAATGCAATGTTGAATTGTGTCAGAATCCATCTGTCTCACTGAACCAGTGTTGTTCCTTGAAGGTTTAATGGCTTGTGTGGCAAGCTGATAAGCTCTGCTGGGCCCATGGAGTTTAAAAAATCAAGTGCCAGGTAATGTGGAGCTAAATCTGGCCTTGATGTCTCCATTTAGTCTTGGCATCTCGTCTCCCTTCAATAGTCAATCTCCTGAGATTTTCTAAGCCATTCATTTAAGGGTTATTTTCCCCTTTGATTCTTTGAAACAGCATTTGAATTTGTTGTGGCTGCAGAAACATGTCAAGATTAAATGATGGATTGATGGAGTTGAAACTGAGGGTTTAGGGTTGATAATAAAAACAGAGTCAAAGCCTGTTGAACTTCCAAAATTAACTTAATTAAGAGACTTAATTGCGGAAAACGACTGAACCTAAAGTCAATTAATTTATTGCATGGACATACACTAACTTAGACTACCTGAGCTTCTGACGTCACTAAAAAGTGCCTCTAATGTCAAGATATTACTTTATGACATTGATTGCTGAGCAAAAAGGCCCTGCAGCCTGCCAGTGGCGAGGGGGACATATAATGGTACATTTAGAGCATTGCTTCTAAAGTTTAAGACAGTTCAGCTAGAATGTATAAAAAAAAAAGATTCCACCAAAGTAATGCTGCATTATAAAGACAATTAAAAGACCTAAAGTTGACAGCAGAGAATACTGACAAATTCCCCTTTAGTGAAACAATGGTGGGTGACGAAAATATAAATCTTGTGCTTGTTGTGTTCTGTTCACATTAGAGCCTGACTCAAACTGGATTTTATTCAAACCAACATTGAAATGTGAGAATCTAATAGTTTTATACATAAAACATGACATAACACGTATCTTGTTATTGATTCCTTTGATTATTTAAAGAAAATTAATGAAACATTATAAAAGTATTTACTTAGTGGAACATTTTACAACGAAAGGACGAGCTTGTCAGTTCTCTCTATGAAAGACTAACCCAGTTTCTGTCCTGCAGTCTCTTGCTCTTCATCAACTGACAAAACATTGATAAATCTCTGCTATAATCGGCCCATTTACAACATGGCCGATTTGTCCATCACGCTCTAGTTTACACTCTTAAATCTTAAATAAGGCTAACAGTAAAATGTAGCTGAGATTTGTAGCTGTCAGCTGTTCAAAAATGACATTTCGTTGAGGTACACTGATGATTTGAGTCTTTATCTTCAAGCGACCGACGACCCAAAGCTACTAATAAGGTCATAGGCTTATCAGTACGTAATAAGTTAAGAGTGGCACTGGTTTCCATGCTAGCCGTGTTCTAAAATGCTGAGTAAAGTGCTGAGAATAAGAATAAGAAACAGGTACAATTCTGATAACCGAATGCTTTTTATATTTCATGAAGTGTTATTTTCATTAGTCTTTGTGGAGAGATTGGACAAACCTTGGCAGTATCTTCTAAATTCAAACTAGGCTACAATAATAACTGATAGGGGGGAATCAATGATAATAAAATTCAATGAAACAGATGATTAAATAAGAGACAGCTCTGACCTGGAGCAGTTTTACTACATACTGCAGGAGCCATGTCGATGTTGGAGCCTGTTGTTTAATAGCGGAATCCAAACTCCAAGTGGATTAAGTGTGCAGGAGCATCCGGCAGGAGCAGCGATCCTCGTCCTTTTACTGGGAAACAATATCATAGGTAATCCAAGTAGTGTGGAAAGTAAAATAATAAATAAGTAGTAGTTATCTCTTCTTGCATCCAAGCTCCTCAAAGACAAAAATGAAAATTAAAAATCCCCACATTTCCGGTAGTTGCATTACCTCTAGAGGACCCTGTTCCAGACTGGGTCTTACCCCAAACCACACAGGGACAGCGCATGGGAACAGGTAAAAATCCAGATCCAGTTTCTGGATTGTTAAAAGCTGTCCGAAAGCTGTGGAGAGGTAACAGGTAAAAGAAAGGTAAAAGTGGGAAGGACTGACCAGCTTTGACTTCTCAGCCTCTTTAGCTTCTAATCCACACAAGTGTGGGAAGAGCGTGTGCGGGGGTGGGGGCGGAGGGGCTGGTGGAGAGGAAAAAGAAGGTGAAAGTAGAGGTATATTCACTCTGGATTATTTGCACAGGAGTGCAAATTTAGGAACTGAACTTCCTAAAGAAAATCAAAAACATTTTTATGAGGAACAGGTCCTAAGTACACGTCTTAAACATCAACACTTCACTCATCAAAACCCATGGATATTCCCTTTGAAATAAAGATTGCTAATTTCAAACCTAAATTAAGCCTGCATATCACGCAAACCACTTATAACTCTTATTCTCTTAGCTATAATGTACCCAAAGAAAAAAAGACATGCACGCTAAACACAACAAAGAACACCTTTGTAAAGTTTACATGTATACCAGATGCCAAATTATTCAATTGAATTTGAATCACCTGCATGTTGAACCTGCTGCAGGGATTAGGGCGCCTCTTAAATGAATTCTTTGTGGATTGGTTGATTATTTAATAGATCTTTGTGGCCTCCCTCCTTTCTGGCTTCCAGTTCTGGACGAGATAACAGTCTGAGATTAAATGCATCCTACATAGTAGGGAGCGATGGTAATAAAGGGGTAAGAACTATGTGAGCTGGAGCCCAGGGCTCAAAATATCTTGCGGTAAGCTACTCAAAGTCTGCTGTTGCTCTTTTGACCTCGCAAAGGTACAGTTCACTGCAGCTGGAATTTCAGCCTTCAGAGGGCGGAGGAGCGGAGGGGGGGGGGGGGGGCTTCACGTTTGAAGGAAAACATCATTAAAATCCATAAATGCTGGTAAATAGTGTACACGCAGCATAGCCTCGCTGACCTCAGATGAGCCTTTTTTTCAAGAGGTTCCCCCACATGTGGGAGAGGGACAATGTTTTTTTTTGTCCCGTCTTGTGCATGGATGGCAGCCTCTCTGAAGTAATCAGATTAGTCAGGTGGGGATGTGCTAAACTGATCTGCTGCCTGCAAGCCTCTTAAAAGTGACATGGCTAACGGCACTGACGGAGATCACTCTGAGGCAAGGTCAGACACACAGGAGGCCCAGCGGAGCAAAGAACCAGCGGCTGTAAAGGCAGCAACACTGACAGGAGGACACCGGCCCGGCTAAGCAGTCATTAACCTGCGGCCCAACCAGCAACCAGTCGGGTCAACGTGCCAAATGAAAACACATACATGTCTTTAGCAACCAGTGTCATAACTGGTTCTGCTTGGTCACATGACTGAAAGCTGTCCTGTGATTTGATTAATGAGTCCATCCCTCTTGGAATTCTTTACTTTCTACAGAGATGCTATTTGTCTAAGTTAATTAATCAAATACTGAAAAGAAATCCTGTGGGAGGAGCAATAAAGAAGCTTAGACATTTGACTCCTCCGTGACCCCACGTAATTAGTCAGGTGAATTTATTTGGCCGCGTTCAGCGACAACATTGGTCTTCCCGGCATCGTCCGGTGAGAGACGTGGGCAAGCAGGGAACCTTCTGTCGGCAGACTGTTAATTAGCATTACATGTAACTTTAGAGTAATGAAAAAGACTAAATGTTACACTGATGTCCCTGTATGACCAAACAAAAACATCAGCGGGAAGCTGTTTCTATGTGGTGCATCCTCGGGTAGATTCCCTATGACACACAAGGCCAATGACTGAATGTGGGTTCACCGCCCGCTTCCAGGAGCCAACAGGCCTGCAGGAGGGGAGGGACATGCGGGTCAAATCCCATGATGCTAACCTCCCTCAGGCTCTAGGACCAAGAGAGGGCTTCAGGTGTATTATTATTAGAGGACTGGAGGTGGCCCCCGAGGATCTGTGCACATGCATGCAGAAGATGTTGGATGTTTTGTTCATTCCCCCTCCCCCCGCCCCGCAAGACAATGTCTATAACAATCTATAACAAAGCATGAAGTACAAACCAAAACCTTTAAGAAACAATAAAAGCAAGGCATCTGCTTTTAAGCTCTAGATCACACTTACACAGCAAAATATCTACGGAATGTAATCAGAATATTATAGTTTTGAGGTTTTCAAGAGATCAGTTGACGGTTGCCCAGTTTAGTTGTTCATAGTAAGTTGTTTGCATCAGTGTGATGCTCCTTGGTAATAGGCAGTAGAGAAGTTGCAGTACAGCATGTACAGTAAGGTAAATGTACAGCGCCGTCACTAACTCAATTACTCTGTGACACGTGATTCCTCGACGCGTACATTTGTGCTTGCTGCCGTGCGTTGTTGAGTTTATGGTCACACGTAGACGAGTGTGTCCCAGTTTTATTTCTTCAACATTCGACTACAGATAAGGGAAATATTTTAAACATAAGCCTATTAGCAGAATGACATTTTGATATTCACAGGTCAAGCACAGCGAGCTGCAGCGCCCTCTGTTGGTTAATCTGATCCATGAATAAAACAGATAGACAGGTAATTCTCGGCAGACAATCATTTGTTAAAGGACCCCCGATCACAGATGTTACACAGTTGAAAGGTTTGTCAGTTGTTTTTCCACATCTAAATATGTAAGCTCTGAAATTGAGAGAGTGTAACTAGGGCCATTTTGTTGTTTACTTCGGATCTGAGTTGGTTGCAATAGGAAAGGAGTTGGGGCGGATTAACCGATAAAGATTATTGGCGAATAATTACTTTGTGCTGATTTGTTGAGTGACACATTCAGTAAAGCACCTGTGAGCACAATATCATCATCCCGGGGGGTGAAGACACAGACTTTCACACCTGGCAGGCTCTGTGGGAACAGATATATATCGGGCTAACTGAGAAACACTGCGGACTTGCATGTGACGGGCTCAAATGGTGAGAGGATGTGCTGCAGGTGAGAAGGGAAAGGAGAACCAGGTGAGGGTAATGTGACAGGCGAGGTAGTAAACATGGAGGTGAGTTGGAAACAAACTAGGATGTGAGCAAATGTGTGACACCTATAGATTCACACCGAGCCGCTTTGCATCACATTATACAACTAAATGCATTTACACATTGAGGACACAGCTGCTTGTTGGGAGCACGCATTAAATCCTGTCTGTGCTGTATTTTCTGTAGTAAATAGTTTGAAAGCAAGGTGAGGTTTGTTTTTCTGTCTGTCAGCAGCGTGTGGTGATGGGCGGAGCAGGACGGGAGGAGGGAAAAGTTCTCACGTCCTGTAACATTTATCCAGCATCGTCTCTGAAGGGAATCCTGTTCAGTCGAGAGTCACAATGTCATTCACTGAGCAGCTGGCCGTCGTCGGGGGACTTACTGTGCTCTTCCAGCTGCTGAGACTGGCCTGGAGGTGCTGGTGTGGATTTAGACAATTTGTTTTGTCAGAGCTTTGGCATGTGGATTTAAAGACATATGGGCAATGGGCAGGTAATGTCACAGAAAATCAACGCTGTGGTGTCTCACCGGTTGCTTTTGTAGCAAGCTGGAATATGTAGAGGTTTGTTGTTCGTGCAAAGCTTTTTAAGCAACAACAGAAAACCTGGAATATTAGCTAACATTATGGATTTACAAATCACAGTTCAAACTTATCTATCTAACGTCTGAGGGCCCAAGGAAAGACAGCTAGCAAAATGGTTTAGTCAAAATGCTCTAATGTGGTTTGACAATGGTTTAAGGTGCAAACTGCTTGATTGGCCTTAACCTTTTAGTCTATGAGGCCGATATAAGTATCGTTAAAGATAGAAGATATCTAAATCAGAGTGTATTTTGGGGAGAAATTGTAATATCAATATTCTCACACTTGACTTGTTCAAATGGTCAAATTGTCTTACTTCAAATGTTGATTATACATTTGATTTCACAAATATTTTGTAAAAAGTCCTTATTGAAGGAAATAAGAAAAACATCAATATATTGGATGACTAAAGTGAATATGTTCGGAGTAGACAGCCAAGATGTGAGAATATTTGGATATTGTTGCAACAATAACATCAGCAGCACCAGACTTCCTTTCTGTGAAGGCGGATTTGATAAGATGTTCACATTCCTACATGATGGGACATTTCCGTCTTCTTGCCTACAAACATTTCAGTCCTCTACAGGCACATCAGCGTCAAGTCATTTCCCCATTTTCCTTCCCCTCTTCTAGCTAAATTAGATGTAATGTAATGTGAAGTGCAAAGAAGAGACACAGTAAAAATGAAATGAATATGCGTTAATAAAGAACCACTTACAATAGAAGAGAGGGTTTTCTCTCAGGACATTTTCCTCCTCTTCTTACATCTCTTCTCCCAAGGCTAACCATTTTACCTCTGCAAAATCTATCCATATCGATCCATATCCGTATATCAATATACTGGCTCAAAGAATGAAAGGTATATTGCTACTTACATTACTTACTTATATTGCAGATGTAATACTCGATTTCCAACCAGAATTATTTAGATAAATAAATTATATTTGGCTGAAGTAGGGAAATCCACATTGTGTAAACTTCTGTCATGACATAATAAATAAATAAACAATAAAAAAAAGTCTGAAATGAGATTAAAACTGATTGCACCAACGTTTGTGTGCTCCCTTTGTCTGTGCAGTTGTCACTGGTGCCACATCTGGCATCGGCAAAGCTTATGCCTGTGAGGTGAGTCTCCAACATACGACTACAAGGAGCCGGAGAGAGCACACATTTGTGAAGTAATTTCACACTGAGTTCTTCAGATCCAACGCAGTGTTGTTGTTGATTTAAAGAGACAACATACTTGTCCGTCCTCTGTCTCCTTCTAGCTGGCACAAAGGGGCCTGGACGTGATTTTGGTAAGCAGATGTGACGATAAACTTCGAATGATTGCCAAGGAAATAGGTGAGTTATGAATATAAAACGGCCGTTTTTATTGCTGCAGCCAATAAGGAGGTTCAGTAAACCTGCATTCTTTCTAATGGACATCAGGGGGAGACTTTAGGTTGTTGAAAAATAATGTAAAAATGCTGAAATAAAAGGCTTCAAAACTGCAGTTAGTTGTCCACAAACCAACTAGCGATGCCCCAATGACTATGTTCACGCCTTATGCACTTTATGGTTTTTCAATTACAGTTAACACCTTTGTATTTCCATTTACAACAGAGGAACAGTACGGGCAGAAGACTCGCACCATCCAAGTGGACTTCACAGAGAGCCAAAGGATCTATCCCGCTATAGCTGAACAACTCGAGGGACTGGAGATCGGGATTCTGGGTACAACCAGTTACAGAGAACAAGAGAAGTACCAGGAAGTTATTCTGATGCTTTAGAAACAAACACATACTGAAAGCAAATACGCCCAGAACATTGACTAAAGAAAAGCAGCTCTTTATTGAGGGGATTTTGTTTAAAAATGTGGAAATAGTTTGGTTCCCGGCCCTTTTAGACTGATTGCGACCTCCAACGATGCTCTAGTCAGTCAGAAAGACCATCAAACGTGGCATGAAACATTATTAACAAAGGTTGTTTGTGTCTTTGTAACCCTTTTAGTTAACAATGTAGGGATGACTTACTCGGATCACTTTGCCTATTTCCTGGAAATACCAAATGCTGAACAGGTGACATTTGTCTGAATCTCACATTTGCATTTTAAATCCAACCTTTAATGCAATACAACAGCTAATGTAGTTTTTCTGCCTTCAGAGGTCATGCTTGTCTCTCTTTCTAACTCTGACTTTCTGCTGTGTTTGTTCTCACTAGAAAATAACTCACATTATCAACTGTAACATGCTTTCAGTCCCTCAGGTAAGATATCCTCATGCGCATTTACTGAAGGGTTGTGTGTCTATGAAATCACTACTTCCACGATATCTGAACAAAGTCGTGTTTGTTAGCTGGACAATGCTGCTTTAAAAAAGATGATTATATTTTCTTCTCTCAGATGACCCGACTGGTTCTCCCAGGCATGGTTGAAAGGTACCATCACAATTACCCAGACGCTAGCAGTTGAAGTCATGAGATCATATGATGAATTGATGGACATTTGTCTTCTCAGAGGGATAGGGCTGATTGTCAACATGTCCTCTGAAGTAGGCGTCCGTCCACAGCCTTTGTTGTCCCTTTATTGTGCCACTAAGGTGCTTTCCCACTCGGACATCGTGTCATTTATGTGCCCCCAAACACACCCCGACCGCTCACTTGCACATTTACGGACTCAGTGCACAACTTCACGACGCTTGTTTTGTGACTTCATTTCAGAGTTTTGTAACGTTCTTCTCTCAGTGTCTGCATGCAGAGTACAAGTCAAAGGGAATAATTGTTCAGGTAAAGTATGTGACACTTAGTTCATTCTAATGTACTAATCCTGTCCCTGCTGGACCGGTCCCCCTAGTTTTAAATGGAAACCGTGTCGTTAGCATGAGCTAGCTAGCTGAACCTTCCTGGTGCATCAGTCTCTGGAAGCTTCACAACAGTCTGCGGCCTTTTTGTGAGCTCAGGTTGATCTTCAGCTCTTTCACCTGAAGTTCTTCTTTCAAATGGCTCTTGGGCAGATTTTAAAGAGTTGCAGGCCCGTGTAACGACCAGCCGCCACTCAACGTGCCCTTAATTAAGGCCTTAAAGTCTGAAACCCTGGGGACGTACTGACGTCACCTGAAGGGGTCGAGTTGGAGGGACTTACACTTGGGCGTTAGGTGGTTTAAAGAAGAACGGGACAGCACTTACCGTTGCCACGACAAATTGTGGATGATTATTTATACTTTTTACTCCCTGGTGTGAACGTATTTTCAGCTCTTCCCTCTTTAGGTGGGATGTAATTTCAAATCTGTTTACTAGCTTCAGTAAAAACAGCTTCAATGACAAGAAACAATGAATAAATCTGCGTAACGACATCTCTGCTTCCATTCCTCTGATTTCATGCGTCTCTATATGTTCCATCGTCATTCCATAATGTTAATGAGTAAATGTAACATTACAGACTATACACCCATGTGCCGTCCTTTCTTAACTTTTTACATCTCCAAGCATCTAACATCACATTGCTATACATAGTGATTCATTCCCTTCAGCAAAGTCTGACTAAATGCAGACCATAACAGGCTCAAAAATAGAATTTGAACAGCCATAAGCCTTCACATTGGGAGCCTTCACATCAGCCGCTGCTGAGGATTTGCTTGGCAAAGTGTAGCAATTTCTAAACTTCTTAATGCTACTAAAACTCATCTTTTTAGTTAAACAGTCAGGTGCTAAAACAACTTGTTGACTCCGAATCGCTCACCTACAGTCTAAAGTTCTCCCTTACTCTGGTTATCCTGTTTTATTTACTGCAAAGGAAGGCATCATCCAACACAGCGGGCTTTGGAGGCTCGTTGTGTTTCAATCTCAGTGGTCAAATGGAAAATTGCTTTTTTTAAAAGTCCTCAACGTGTATATGATGTAAAGTGAAGTGCGACCTGTACAACCAGTGTCACCCCCCTCCTCCTCCTCCTCCTCCTCCTCCTAGTGTGTGGCACCCTTCATGGTGTCCACCAACATGACGAAACACATGACCGCCAACTTCTTTGTGAGGAGCGCCTCCGGTTTCGCTCGCGAGGCCTTGAACACCGTTGGTCAATGCAGCTACACCAGCGGCTGTCTGTCTCACGCGCTTCAGGTCGGAGGTCACGAACGTTTCACGCCGCACAACGTCCGCCGTTGCAACATCGTGACGCCTTTCCTTCCTTTCTCCCCGTGTCACACAGAACACGGCTCTTACGTTACTCCTGCCGGACTGGTTTCGTATGTCGTCCTTCGCCGTGAGAAAGCTACGAGACTTTGCAGCGGCCAGCCGGGAAGATAGAAACGTGCGCGAGGAAAAGGAAACGCTCGGTCTGAAGCAGGAGTAGTCATGTGTGGTCGTATTGACGCAAATGTCTTTTGCAGCTGAAAATCCTCACCAATGTTGAAGTGTGTGAACTACCGTAATAAACAAACTACACTAAAATGTTTCATATTTTGCCCATTTATTAATTCTCAATGGCATAAACTTTTGGTAAAGCTTTTAAATACATATCGTCTTTGAAGATTTTCAAATATTACAGTAGATACCAATGACACATTATTTGGCATATATCTACACTGATGGCAAACAGCAGATTAATATGTGCATCTACAGTCAGTCCTTTCAGGTTTTTTTAAGCACAACCCAAAATGGAGCATACCCAAAAAAGGTCAGGCAAATGGCCCTTTGAGCTACTTCCCTTTGCTTAAATGGGCCTTGCGCGGATGCGAAAACACTGACTGTTAAAGCAAGTGTGACAAGCAAGCAGTAATATTATTAGTTTGTACTTTAAATAGCGTATGTGAACGGTTGTGTAGAAATCTGACTACTTGCCCTCGTTTCAGCCTTGAGTTGGTCTGAATCATCAATGGTTGTGGTTCTAACCTAAACTGGATTAAAAGGTCTCGGGAGTAAATATTATTATAACATATTTTGATGTACTTTGACATGTTGCATCATGAAGCACAAAAGTATATTTTTTTAACATACACAAGAGCAACAAATACTGTTTATCGTTCCGAGGTCACTTGTGTAAAACTGTTCCCTTCTGTAAAGACTAGAGATCCACATTTACCGGCCAAAGAAGCTAACTTCCAAGAACTGCAAGGGAAACAAAACCAACTAAATTCTGCTGATAAAACAAACACAGAAATTCTCTGGATCACTGAGTCTGGCAGAAATTTGGGAATGTATGAAAAGAAAGCAGAAAAACACCTTTAAGAAACTGATTTGGGAAAACAAGTTTTCACCTTAGTCAAGAATTTCATCCCTGAAATTACAGAGAGATTTTGTCTCAATTAAATGTCAGATAACCCGTATTCGTTCAAACTAATTGAATCCTTATTTCCGTCTCATGTGAAAAGACTGGTCCAAACAAGAGGTAGTATTCCCACATTTCCTGGCTTGATGACCCAGCGATTCAGAAAGGAAAAGAATCTCAAATTGCTGAATCTGTGGCTCTGGACCACAATTAGGTGAACATATTATAACTGGTGCAACGTACTGTAAATCGCTATTCTTTACATCGTGTGGTCATTTTACATGTAACCGCAGGTTAAACTTCCGCAGACGAGACTTCGCAGCAGCTACCCTGCTCACAGATCCGTGTACGTGACCGGCGTGACCCCGTGGATGAGCAGCGTCGGCCCCAGGCCGTTGGTCACGGCTTCCAGCTGAGCCAGGTACTGCTGCGCCTGGCTGCGCCGGGCGGCGGGTCGAGGCAAATACAGGAAGCGGACGGCGGCCTGAGCGCTGTGCTCCGTCAGCATGCAGTTCACCGCCGACAAGAACTCCTGGGAGAGCGCCTGCGTTTCCCCCGCGGGCGGCTCCTCGTCCGGCGCCACGTGATGCTGCACCACGGAGTCCCACGGCACGATCTTTATCGACGCCCGGATCCTCAGCTTCCTCAGCAGCTCGCGGAACGTCTCCTCATTCACCACCCAGCCCTGGTCGCTGGACTCCGTCTCCACGTTCAGGAAGATCCGCATCTTGGCGTGGCGCCACTTGTACGACATGTTGAGCACGCAGGCCATCTGCAGCAGGAACAGGCTGCACACGTCCTCGTAATCCCGGCTGCCCGGCTGGAGCAGGTTGAGGGGCCACACGTCGATGGTCCGCTCCGTCCCGTCCACCTTGCTGTCTTTCTCCTCCCCCTCCAGCTGGAAGAAGTAGCGGGCGAGGCACACGTTCTTGTTCATTTTAATGGCGTCGGAAATGATCCCCGCGTACTCCTCCGGAGAGATCCAGCGCGGGCTCTCGACGTGTCGCACTGGGGGGAAATGGGCCTGCAGCGACGGCAGGTCGACCCCGAAATTGTATTCGCCCTCGCTCCCCTTTTCAATCGCGGAGTCGCGGAAGGCAGAATCCTGCAGGAAGAAGTCCTCCGGAGTGCAGCTGTCGTAGAAGCCCAAAATCAGAGTGTTGGGCTTCATGCCACCTCGTGGGAGAGAAAACAGAAGGGCGGATAAAGCAACATCTTAACCTGAACCGAATGGCGGGCGCTGCGGGGACGAGAGGAACCGGAGGTTACCGAGGCCTGTGATGCGCAGCAGATGCTGCGTTCCCTGTCTGACGGAGGGGGACAGCGTCAGGTCCACAAAGGCCTTCACCCCGAGTTTATCCACCAGGCTCAGCCAGAAGTTGTACTGCTGCTGGACCGGGTCTGACGGCAGAGAGTCTGGAACACAGCAGAACGAGTAAGGGATTCATTGCACAAGTAGATCGAATAGTAATTCAACGCACGAGTTCAGTGGGTAGATTCAAAAGTACTGGAAATTTTTAAGAAGAATTGCAGAACATTAGTGAAGGAAGTTCTCAAGTCCTTAAATTAGATTTTAAAAAAAAGGTAAAAGTAATAGTCATCAGCGTCAGTAGAGCTATAGGCATCAAAATGTCTCTTAATGTCTCTTAATCTTTCATTAGGAAAAATTGTGTTTTTACATCTTTGAAAGTGGCCAAAAACTAAACAAAGTAGGATTTAGGTCAAGCAAATAACACACAGCAGTCCCACACTGACATGAATATGTGTGACTAATACATCGGCTGAACCGTTTGCCCAACTAGTTAACTTTTCTACCTGCTCTGCAGCTGTGAGTCAGTGAATAAATGAAGAAGCGGTCAGCACATTGCTTTCACAATCCTCAAGTTGCAGCACACAACATATGTTCTTACAAAGGAAACTTCTTATCATGTTAATATTGCATCAGAGGCAGCAGATGGAAAGTGAGAGCTATGGCGGTAGCGTTCCGTGATGGTGGCCGGGACTTCAGGGAAGCCACTCAGGTCTGATGCAATGTTGTGCCTGGAGTTAGTGTATCATGTGCTCCGGGTTTCAATGATAAAACTAATCACATGATTCCATGTGAATTGAATACATTAGTGAAAGGCGGACGCGTGACATGTCCAAAAGGTGAGTTCCACTCAGCTTCCAAACCACCACAATGAATGAACACATAGGAATGCTTTTATGCTGAATGGCCCACCCACAGACCATTGGCGGGGAATTACCCAGATCTCCCAGCTGCACGTGACCCAACACATAAAGTCCCCCCTTCTTCAGCTGGTTGACAAACAGGATGAGCTGACAGGAGGAGCGAGGGTTGGCCACCATCAACAACATCTGCGGCCTCCAGAACTTCACGTGGTCTTTCCTCACATCCAGCATCAACAGATACTTGCGTACCTAAACCGACAGGAAGAAACCATCGTTGACACACTGCGGCGCTGCCCGTTCGTGTGTGTGTCTGCACAAGTCCAGATACCTGATGGAAAATGAGAGCCTGGCTGATGTAGCCCCAGCTGCTGGTGGGCGATCTGTAGTGGAGGAAGAGCAGCAGCAGTAACAGGAGGACAATACTGCCCGAGGAGTACACAGGATTAATGACGAACATCATCACCAAACAGCTCACGATGCCCAGCAGGCAGGTGTGCCAGGAGAAGAGCTGGAAGGTCGGCCTGTTGAGCACACGGGAACAAAGATACGGGCCGCAGGACACATGTAAAACAGAAGCCAATAAAGGCAGCAGGGAAATTGCTTTATTTTGACATTAATGATATGATTGTGATACATTGGAGTGAGGTCAACAGGGCTTTCAATGGATATTGTTGCTGTAATCTCAATGTTTGAGCCTGTGCTCATATCTAGAAGAAGACAGCGCTAAGCTGCCCCACATTCTCAGCTTCTTTGGACAATTTATTTTCCTAATTCATTGGCCAGAACTCATGGCCACACTCAATGATGGTTTTATAAATAA
Organism: Apeltes quadracus; assembly: GCA_021346845.1. Lineage (NCBI taxonomy): Eukaryota > Metazoa > Chordata > Actinopteri > Perciformes > Gasterosteidae > Apeltes > Apeltes quadracus. Next base: position 7,486,722 of record CM037916.1, on the reverse strand, counting down.
AGTAACAACTGTTCCTAAAACATGTCCTTCACAGGCAGCTTTGATTATTATACTTCCAAAAGTATGCTGTTGGACTCAATTTCACACTAATGAAGAATAAGATAACAATGCCTACTAATCACTTAGGTTTCCTCCAATACCAATTTGATTGTTTTATCACCTGAAATTTGGTGCGGACGCCCACTCAAGAGCCAAACAGGCCAGGTCCACCGCAGCGTAGGCCAGCAAGTAGAAAACGGTTACCAAACTCGCCACAGCATTGAGCTGGCCTGCAAACACTACACACTGAAACGCAGACACACATCAGCCGCGGACGTCAGTTGTTACTCTTAATGTGGGTCCATAATGGGACCGCGTGCTGCAGAACCTCCGCTCACCTGAGCCAGACCCCATGTGTACAGCACCGCCACCCACGGATTGCCAGAGCTCGATGTGATTGCAGCCGGTGCCAACGGCAGACCTGCGAGGCAAAAACACGCGTCCGAAGAGGATGAGCAAAGAGGCGGGTGGGGCAACAATGTAACGAGCTGAAACCTCCAGGCGTACCGAAGAGGTGATCCAGGGCGAGAGCGTGGAGGATGCGGGACGCTCCGATCATAGCGCACATCGCAGCCGAAAGAGCGGCGCAGAAAATCCCGATGGCGACGAACGGCGGCCAGAGGTTGATCCTCTGGAGGAAGCCGTAGTCCTGAATCAGCAGGGTCCTAAAGAAAAAGAGTCAAATGACTTCATACGGTCGGTCTCTCTACAAGCATTCAAATCCCGACGAAACCAGTGAGAAGCACGTCGGACCTGTCACATGTGGCGCTGACCAGGATAAAGAGGAGGATGTAGACGATGAAAGTGTAAAACACAGCAACGATGGTGCCTTTAGGGATGGAAACACTCGGACTCTTCAGTTCGCCTTCGGAAACATGCAAAGTGAGAGCAAACATCAGTGTGCACGTTGTAGATTTACCGAATCGTTTTTGTGTTTAAAATGTTAAAAGCGGCAATAGGATAAAGGCAAAAGGCTCCGGTTACGTTGGGCGTCCCTGCAACGTCAGCCGACACTTCAGTGTCAATATACATGACGGACAGAACAAGCTCCAACCTGACATGTTGGCTCCGGCCATGATCCCGGTGCAGCTGGTGAACATGACGGCAAACACGGTGGCAAAAGACGTGACAGAGTTGGTGCTGTAGTCCAAAGAGTAACCAGCTGCAACGAGAAAAATTGAGGAACAAAAACGACACCTTGAATAGACGCCCCCAAAAACGCACAAGCGCCATGTTTCACATCCTCTTACCGTCGCGCATGGAGCCCGAAACACTCACCGCCCAGGTTTCTCCTCAGAGTGGTGACGCTGAAGCCCGTGTAGCTGGCGTTGTAGCGCAGGGTCTGGTTGCCGGTGCCCTTGTGGGCGATGACGAAATCCCGAGGCTTGACCGCCACGGAGCTGATGAAGATGGACAGCAAGGACACGGTGACCACCAGCAGGATGACGAAGGCCGTACGCGAGTAGATGTGGGCGCCCACCAGACACACGAGCAGACACAGCAGGAGGACCGCCGAGGAGTACAGCATCGTGTACCAGTAGCCGTGAGGAAGGACGCGCACCCCCTCGGCCACGGACGTCTCTGCAACAGAGCGAGAGGAACAGGGAAGAACAAAAAGTTAGCGACTGGAGCTAACTGAAGTAGGTGCAGGTAGTTTAGTTTGAGAAAAAAACTTACCAGGATCAAAACCGAATACATCGAGTAATGCCTCCACGAGACCCAGAACATACTCTCCACATGCAAACACTTTGGCCAGGAAGAACATCAAACCGATGCTTCCTCCGAACTCTGGGCCCAGAGATCGACTTATCATGTCTGGGCACATTTGGTTAAGGCAGGCGCTTCAACTGAAATGGCAGAACCATGCAGGACTCAGTGATGCAACAGTTTGGCCTTAAAGGATACAGTAGGCTCCGCCCCCTTGTATAGCCCCATTGGTGGAAATGGCACAGATGGACAGTATTGTGAGAGATATAATGATGTAGGCCACGATCACCATCAAAAGGCCCTGCAGCAGCCCCGCGTGACCGACCACGAAGCCTGCAGGAGAGATCGCGTTAGTCACTCCCGCACAGCAGCACAATGACTCGGTTGTACGGAAAACGGATCCGTGCGAACACCCGCTGTCCGGCCTCCTGACCCCTCCACGCGCATCGCTCACCGGTTCTCAGGAACAGCACTATGCTGAACATGGAAAGGATGGTCGGCACCATCACCCCGAAAAACGTGTTCAGCTGACGCGGGTCTTTGCTCGGTGTGCTGGGGTCCGACTCCACGCCGCATGCCACCGCGGTCACGGCCAGGCCGCACACCCCCGAGGTGATCAGGGGGGTGTGTTCGTTGGACATGTTTGGGGTCGCTCTGTCAATGACAAAATGTGTTACTTAAAACAGGAAGAAGTAGAACTCTTTACGGTTGGCTGCCGGGCTAAGAGGAACTCTGCAGAATTAGCGCAAAGGAAAGCGGCTGAAGTTGAAGGTCACGGTCTCAGGTCAGACCCCTGCAGGGTAGAGAACGCTGGATGCCCCGAATCACCACAGTCCAGTCAGGCTAATGTCTGTCCTTGATCGGTGTTATTTCATAGCGTGTGCAGCCTTTGTTTAGTTAATGAACTGTTCACTATTTCTGGGCACTATACCCAGACAGGCAACTGTCACAGCCATAAAACGCACTCGAAGTTTAGTAACACAGCTGGCAAGAGGCGAGATGAGGATCATCATGTGAACAGAAGCGCATGTGACGCGCTGCCGCGTGAATGCTTTCAGCCTCACGTGAACCAATCGTTTACTCTGAAGAGTCGGGAGGCTTTTGAGCAGCCGACACTACATTGAGACCTTCAGATTTAGTCGCGTAACAACGAGCATGCAAATGAAAACCAAGCCACGGAGCCTCTCCGGCTGATTCTACCATTATCGTACATGTTAGGTTGCTTCTCCCCCCCCCCCCCACTTCACTACAATGCAAGCAGAGCGAGTCAGTGAGCGGCTGCGGCTCACACCTCAGGTCACCTGATTCCCAGCTGGCTGTCTGTTTTTACATGCAGCTCAAAAGGCAGAGAGCCTGAGCATCGTCGTCTGTGTTCAGGGGACCCTGGTGTTTTGCTTCTCTCGCTCTCTCTCTTAGATGCCAGAAGGGTTCAACTTTCCCATTTTTTCCCCCTCAGAGGCAGTATTCATCACTGACCTTTGGATGTTTCCTGCTGTTGTTTGCCTCCTAAATGTGTTACTATAAGACAATTGGACAAGCTTATTATAATCATAGGTACAGCCCAAATTCACAGGCCCATGCATGTTTCCAGTGAGTCTATCCACCACGCTTTGATGAAAAAAGATGTTTCCCTTACAGTTGCACAACATATACAAGTTCAGTCAATGGATCTTATGAAACATACTCTCAGCCCCACGACGAGGAGATGAATGCCGTTAAGGGAAGTTAGCACACAATAAGGTTTGTACGTGGTCATGCTCTGATCAACGTCGACTGCTCTGCTAGTTCCTTGACGAGCGGCGATGCGGTCTGCGGCGCACGGACACCGTTTCTGGCACATCTGCGCAGACCGCCCCAACGGACCTACAGAGGCCCTCTCAGGGTCCGCGGACCGCACTTCAGAAACAAAATTCCAAAATAAATCACCGGTTCCTTAGCGTAGCATGAGGGTGGGGCAACTGCTATATTCAAACTTTACGGGGGCTTTTTAAGCGCAGGGGGTGCAGCAAAATGGGTGAAAACATCGGCTGCACAATTTGCCTTGTGGCCGCTTCACGGCCGTTGAACCGTGTTTACGTTTTGAGATTCTCAAACCAGGAAGTGTCCTAAAACCACGCGTGTGTCATTCAAACGTCCACAGCCGCGGGGCGCGCGTACTTACGGATGACGTCGAGAAACCCCCTCGAACCCCCTCACCTCGATCCGCCTCCGCGGGGGCCGTTTCACGCACTTCGCTAACTAGTTTCCGGGGGGGCGCCAAGCGAGGTCCGTCTCTCTCTCTGTCTGTCTGTCTGTCTGTCTGTCTGTCTCGCTGCTGGTCCCGGCTGGTTGTCTCGGGGTAAGACGCTCCCGGGTCAGATGCGCAGTGCACGGTCACCGTATGACCGCAACGGGACAGGAGCTGTCCCGGGGAGACTTGGATGCTGTGAAAGGCGGGCCGCCCAATAACAACAGAGCAGCCATGGCACGCCTCGTTCCCCTTATTATTTGTTCAAAAGTGTCACGGGAAGAGCAGCAACCGCCCATGTGACTGCATAAAAGGGGAGGGCGGACGGAGAAAAAAAAAGAAAACCACAAACTGTATCAAGCGCTTCTGCTTTCCTAAACGTGCCACGCCCCTTAGTTGCAGTCAATGTGACGTCACCGATAACGTATTAATTAGCTACTTCTTCCCACACGTGTCGCCTACATAGTGGGGAGGTCAGTTGCTAATCCGCTACGTCCACCGAGAAAAACAACTTGAAAACCGCTTTGATAAATGACAGAGGAGCCGGTGAGCAGTAGCGTCTCTTGTCCACCAGGGGACACTGCTGGGACAGATGCGCCGACCTTGATAGAAATGAAGGGGTTAATATGTGGAATGACTTTAGAAAGCAGGACTATCCTGTGATGTCAAGTAAGGTTATCTTTAAAATATTTTGAATCTTTTCATTGTACGAAGCATACAAATAAATGGATTCAAATACGCATTGCCTATTTGTTATATGAGCAAATGCCAAAATTGTTGTGTTCACCAGGCGTAAACAGTTGTTTATTTCAAATACAGATGACAAAGTTCATTTTTTTAATAAGATATATATATATATATATATATATATATATATATATATATATATATATATATATATATACCGGCATACACATATATAGGTATAGCAGGTAGACAAAAAGATCTAAATCCAATTTATTTTATACATACACATTTGAAAAGACTCACAAACTGAATCAGTCTCAGAAGAGCGCCAAACGTCACCTGATCCAGCTCGTTATGCTCTGATTTCTTGTTCGTCTGACCTCTGCAATAATCAGTAATAATCAGTGGCAAAAGCACGATGTACTTTCTGTAGCATCTGAGTGGAGAGAATGGACATGTTACAATGAGGTACCATGCGTTCGCACATTTTCCCCGTCGTGCATCAAGAAAAACATCTACAACTAGCGAGGCTCGGGGTCAAAAAGGATCCCAAACCCGCAGTGTGATCAGATCGGATGGGGGAGGGGAGGAGGGGGTCATGGGATTTACTAGTATTTAACAGATGGGTGTGGTTGAAACATGCCTCATGCCAGGATTTGAGGATTCTGCAAGCGCCCACCGCGTGATCTGCCTGCTTGTTTCTGAATAATGGTATTCAGAATAAGAAAATAAATAAATAAATAAAAGAAACAGGAACCGTGTGCATTGGACGGGGAGGGCCGCGGCTCAATGCGCTGCGACAGACTCCACGCAGTCACTCTACTCACGAGCGTAAGCCAGCAGCGCGTCGCTGTGTCTTATTTCGAATGGCTTTATTTTCTAATACGAGGCCGATTTTACTGGGTGATTCACGGGCGGCTCGGTGGCGTTTGTCCGGATGAAGTGTCGGCAGAGGGAGGAGGAAGCCAGAGAGAGCGAGAGAGAGAGAGAGAGGGAGAGGGATAGGGAGGGAGGGAGAGAGGGAGGAAGGAAACGAGGATAACGTCACGAAAAGCAGAATCGGAGTGAAACGCGGACTGTGTAGTATTTAATGGACAGAGCTTGATGCGGGCCGATCGCCGAGCCGAAATTGTCGTTTGTTTACGTCGCATTTGGACAAAGATGTTTTTGTTAACCGGTCGGGCGTGAAAAACCAAAGAGGGGGGAAACATTTCGAAGAGGAAACGGCGACGCAGCAGCAGCAGCAACAGTAGATCTCATCTCCTTCTTCCTTTTTTTCTCTCTCCAGGAGGCTCCGCTGAAGCAGAGAAATGGAGATGTGTGTAGCGCTCCTCCGCCGGCCTGCTCTCTGAAGGGTTCCCGATAAACGGCCTGACCGTGACACACGGACTTTAAAGTGGATCTCATTTTTATTTATGTTTTAATGAGCGAAAAAGACGTATAGTTAACACCCCCTCCTCCTCCTCCTCCTCCTCCTCCTGCCCCCTTCCCTCCCTCCCTGACTCCCTCCACGGGATTTTTCTTTTTCGGGGGACGTTTGCTTTTTTTCTTTTTTCTTCCCGAGGCAGGAACAACAACAAAAAAAAGAAAGAAGCAGCAGCAAAAATCATCGGGAGGATTAACAGGTAGCCCCCCTCTCCCTCCCTCCCTCCCCCGTTATGAAACGCCGTGGCTGCTGCTCCGGGCCCGCGGAGCGTAAGATGGCTGGGTGCCGATGCGCCTCTTCGTGGCATCATTTCATTTCGACCGAATCAACTCAGCCACATCCGCGTTTGAGGGTCTCAGCATCCGAGAACGAGATATGGGTTGTAGAGGCCCCCATCGGCCCCCCATCGGCCCCCCCATCGGCCGCTCGCTGCGGATCGATATGTGATGTAGCTCGCGCGGGCCTATATTCTTCTTTGATGTGAATGCGCCAGGAATCTCTGAATGCGGCGGATGGGGACATTAAAATAAATAAAGCTAATGATCATCCATTATATGTCTGAATATAAGTCGTCCCCGCGTTTCTTCTTTTACTGCGGCTGTTTTTGCACCGTGCGGAGCGATCAAAGCACACAGACCCCCCCCCCCCCACACCTCCCCGTGTGTGTGTGTGTGTGTGTGTGTTAAACCCAGGTAGCTCATCAGCTGCAGATGTAGTCATGTCGGTGTAGCTCCACATCAGATGTGCATGCAAAAGGGGTGGGGCCACTCACACTTTTGGCGTAATGTTCTACATTTCTCTCTGCTTGCGTTGTAGAATGTGGTGGTTCTGACATTAACCTTCCTCTGCATCCTCATCCTCATCGCGCGGCCTTGCCTCAGTGCAGGTGGAGTCGGATGGATGTGTGTCTGTGGTGTGTGTGTCTCTCCGTCCACTCGGCGTGACTTCATCACGGATCTGCTCGCCATCCAGTCGAACATGCAAACCGCGCCATGTTTGGATCCAGCCAGGCCTCGATCTGTGATGCCCCCCCCACCCCCGCCCCCCCTCAGCATTTCTCCTCCTCATTGGCTAAATGAGCAGCTGTGCCAGGAGAATGAGACCCATGATGCACCCCTTTTGGCTTCCATTAGTTCCGTGTGATCCATCTGGTCGCAGGTCCCCCCCCTCCCTCCACCCTCCTCCCTCCAGGGAACAGTGACCTACTGTAGTGCAGTGTGCACTGTACGCACTGTTTGCTGTGGGTTTGAATTGCTGCACAAATGCAAATGGAAGCTGCCTGTGTGGGGAGCGTTTTGACTGTGTCTGTGACCCGTTAGGCCCTCAGCTAAGAGGCCTTTCCCGAACCGAGCTGCCTCGGAGGAGATGGAGAGGACTGCGTCCAGCATTCGCTCCAGTTCTGACTCGATGCACGAGCTGCACTCGTTCAGTGTAACAGGTTTCCCTCGGCCTTACGGGGAGGACTCGCTCGCTATCTGCCGCTGATGCTCGCTGCTCGATGGAAGCTTAGTCACTACAGATTATTCTCCTCGGTTAAGCCAGGCATGGTTGCACAGTTATAAACAGATTACAAGGTTTTCTCTCACTCTGTGAGTTCAGTAAACCGCGGGGATTAAAATTAGTGTATTATTTTTTATTTCTAACAAAACAGTACTTAAAGTAAATGATTTAACTTAATTAGTTCATTTTTGAACTAATCCCTGTGGGGCTTGCTAAATATACGGCAGGAGACCGTTTTTCAATCATAAATTAATAATGAATTATGGGATAATGTCAATGAAGTTTCTTTCACGACCAACAGGTGACAGCTCGGACAAATCCAACATGAGTGAGCTGGAGCAGCTCCGCCAGGAGGCCGAGCAGCTTAGGAACCAGATAAGAGTAAGTCCAATGATTTTAGAGCCTAGTTTTCATCCACTGATGTATTTACAAGTGGTGTGACGTCTCGTTTCTTTTGTCCTTCAGGATGCGAGGAAAGCATGTGGAGATTCTACCCTGACACAGGCAAGTGCCACTGAATCAGCGTGATACAGAACTATGAAAATAACAATCAATTTGGAAACATGATAATAGGTTGATGGGAAAAAGGGGTTTTGGGGCGTGTTCATATAGAGAAATATGAAAGATTTTAAATCTAATCTTACACAACTTACTTTGTAACACATTTTTTTCTTAAATGTAAATGCTTCAATATTGATGATGATTTATGACTAATTTCCACCCAAATGATCCCCAGCTGTATAAACATAGTGGTGTACAATGTTCCTTTATATATTTCTTTGCTATCATCATTTGCCATTTTACATCTAAATGTTTTCACATCCAATTGGACTTGCTCTGAAACACGTCGTTACTCTCTCAAGAGGCCCCCTCCCATCCCACAGTTATCAATAAAACCAATAATAATAACAAAGTCAATGGATCTCTCCTCGCCAACCCAGATAACCGCTGGTCTGGATCCAGTGGGGCGGATCCAGATGCGGACGAGGCGCACCCTCCGAGGTCACCTCGCCAAGATCTACGCCATGCACTGGGGCACCGACTCCAAGTGAGTCGCTGCTGTGCTCTGCATCAAGTCAAGCCGACGTTTGCACTTGGGCTGCATGTATTAGCAACCCAACGTGGGATAATGCATTACTTTATACACATACACGTATGGAACAATCAAACAGACATGAACAAACTTCTGAAAAGTCACCTAAATCTTCCTTTGTTTTTACTCTGAACTGTGTTAAGCGCCAATAAGCAAATGTTAGAATAAAACACTATTCCTGCTTTACATCAGCACGTTTGCATCAGCCTCTTCAAAAACACGCAGCTGAAACATCCCAAATCAGTCTTAAATGAATAACTACACTGTATAGGCGCTGTAGTAAGTATAGGTGTGTGTGTTTTCCTGCATCACCAGTAGATCCTTCACTGTGCAAGACAAGTGTCTCTGTTTCAAACAAGTCCACAGTTTTTATTCATATGGAAAATGTCCATCGATAGTTTGAATGTTTGTGTCTCCACAGGCTTCTGGTTAGTGCCTCTCAAGATGGAAAACTGATCATCTGGGACAGCTACACCACTAACAAGGTAGAGTCACCTTCCTAATGATGTCCATCGGCGGGACAGACCGTCCCATTTGGCCTCTTAAATTGAAGTGGACTGAAGTAGCGTTACATTCTTAATCCAAAAATTGAACCTTGCGTTGTCTTAGATGCACGCCATCCCCCTGCGCTCCTCCTGGGTGATGACCTGTGCGTACGCCCCCTCCGGCAACTACGTGGCCTGCGGAGGCCTGGACAACATCTGCTCCATCTACTGCTTGAAGACTCGCGAGGGCAACGTCAGGGTCAGCAGGGAGCTACCCGGCCACACAGGTGAGGCGACGCGGCGGTGCGCCACGTCCTCCCCGCCAGCCGAGAGCCGACGAGGCGGTGGTTTGCTAGATTGACACGCAGGAAATGGCGGTCGCCTCGCCTGCGCTCTCTTTTTGAATTTGTTTGTGCCGTTGTAACACAGCAGGCGCAACGGGGAAGGCTGCGTTAAAAAATGCAAATGTGCAGATCACCTTTCTTTTTTTTCACGCCGCTCTGCTCCCTCAGGTTACCTGTCATGTTGCCGTTTCATCGACGACAATCAAATCATCACCAGTTCAGGAGACACCACATGGTGAGCCGCGCGGGTCACAGTGTGCAGCGCGGGGGGCGTGTCCTTTGTGTGCCTCTAACTGTGCCTCTCTGCCCCAGTGCACTGTGGGACATTGAGACGAGTCAGCAGACCACGGTTTTCTCGGGGCACAGCGGCGACGTCATGAGTCTGTCCCTGTCGCCTGACCTGCGCACCTTCGTGTCAGGAGCCTGCGACGCCTCGGTCAAACTGTGGGACATCAGGGACAGCATGTGCCGGCAGACCTTCACGGGCCACGAGTCGGACATCAACGCCATCTGTGTGAGTGGGGCACGGGTGGCCATGTGACCGGACCCTTGTCAAATATGCATCTTCACTTGTACCATTTGTGATCTTCGTGAAAGAAAAAATAATAACTGCATAATACACCAGTGATGGGAACAAAAGGAGAAACCGTTTTTGACGTCACACGCTGTCCTGTCTCCAGCTTTAGGGGGGTTGGGGATTTAAACTGGGAGCACGCTAGAGGATTAACAAGATTATCAATTAACACCGTATCTGAACATGCTGCATCAGTCCGGACTGATGCGCCGCGCAGGTTGCATCTGCTACGTGACAGGTGGGCGGATTTAGTTTACAAAACGCCCGCGATCGTCCGATGAGATTCAGTCCGTGTGCAAAGAATGTACAAGCACACGTGAAGAACCGGGGACCGAATAGGGGACAGAATCTCCAGGTTGTTGTCTCGTTGTATAACCTTGCATCCACACTTCCTGCTTTCTCATTGATCTCCCTTCGCTCCTCCTCAAGTTCTTTCCCAACGGCAGCGCCTTCGCCACAGGCTCAGACGACGCCACCTGCAGGCTGTTCGACCTGCGCGCAGACCAGGAGCTCAGCCTCTATTGCCACGACAACATCATTTGTGGCATCACCTCCGTGGCTTTCTCGCGCTCCGGCCGTTTGCTGCTGGCTGGTTACGATGACTTTAACTGCAACATCTGGGACGCCATGAAGGGAGACAGAGCAGGTGAGCGACTCACACGAGAGGAAACCGCCCCCAGATGACAAAGAGTTGAGACACGGAATGACTTAAGCTTTGCTAAAAACTAGTTTGTTTTTTACTGAACCAAAAATCATCATGTGCAAGTTGTAAAACAATGTGTTATAAGGAATCCACACAAGTTGTGATTTATATTGGAAAACTAGGGGTTGTAAACACAAAATAAATCGTCATGAAACAGTTAACTATATCATTGTTTACTTTTGATGCTGTTTTTTTGGAGAGGCACAACATTTTTACAGCAACAAGCCTTCTTTTGTTCTTCCCTCTGTCCCCCCTGCAGGGGTCCTGGCCGGCCATGACAATCGTGTGAGCTGTCTGGGTGTGACGGATGACGGCATGGCGGTGAGCACCGGGTCCTGGGACAGCTTCCTTAAGATCTGGAACTAAGCCACGCACACAAAAACAGAAGACACACACAAACAGACAGACATCACTCCCGTCTTGGGACTCTGTTTGCACCCTGTATTCACTGTATGTAAGATTCAACAAACTGCAACATTGTACTGTACATAATATATATGACCTAGGTATGAGTTTACACACACACACACACACACGCACGCACGCACGCACGCACGCACGCAGACAAGCTGTATGCAGGACAAGTGACACAAAACCTGAACATGTGCCCTCACTACCTACCAATGATTTAAGTACAGTACCGAACACACGCACACACATAATCTGTCAAATGTAAAAATGTGACAAAAAAAGTTTATTCTTCAGCTGCTCAAACAAAAAAAACACAAATGCCACTATTACCTGAAGCCTTTTAACACGTCTAAGACGCTCATTCCCTTAACACACAGACACACACACACACACACACACTTTTTCCTGAGGGACACTGCTCCTCGAGTTAGACAGGGAAGAAGACGTTATTTGACATTTCTGTCTTTGTTTACAATGAAGTCCAAAATGTACTTCAGACAAAAAATGTCTGTACTATTTTTGTCTCAGTACCACATGTATCTCGGCGATGTTAATGTGAATGAAGAATGGTTGTAGAAGGTGAATCATGTGAGTACATTAACACTGAAAACAGCAACAACAAAAAACAAAACACTGACAGACAGGATGAGCCGATGATCGCCAGAGTCCAAGGAAATATCAACTCTTATTTTCATCTGTTCGAAACACCACGTAATCACTGTTTTTATAGATATGTACCCCCACATACAGTAAATCTATTAAGTTTCGGTTTCCTTTTTTTTTTTTACAATATTTTCTTCATGTTCTCCCTGTGTGCCTCAGATACACTTTAAGGATTATTAACGGAGAATATTGATGAAGTTAAATTAACAAAAGCATTAAAGATCTGAGCTTCAAAGTTGAGTGAAAAAATAAAAACATAAGAAGCATCTTAATAAAGCAGGAGCCAGTATTCATACCTTGACTTTATCATTGTATTATCTGGACATGACAATGGTATAATTGTACATAATATTAATAAATAATAGCCTCTCCTGCCAGCTATTGCGTTTTTCTTTTTTAAAGCACTGTGTCTTTATTCACTTAGAAAGTGATCAACCGGACAGAAAATATATATTTTTTTTCTGGTATGTTGACCCATCATATTAATTGTATAGTTTTTGAAGAACCTAGGAATATTAAACAGGAATGAAATGTATAACAGACATCATTGGAAAGAGGCATTTTATTTAGGCAGAACTGAAATTTACCACAACAATGAACAATTGTTGTGGCAGTTAACAATGAACTGCCGTTTTCATATAGTGATCCAGTAAAAACCGCTGTGATAAAAACACAATATAAAGTTGGAACATATGGCCGCAGATACAACAGCTGTAGTTCAGCAGACTTAGTTACTTCTTTAAAAATAGAAATAAGGGGAACAAAGTAAACCTTCACAGTCTTGAACCTGTGGTAGTCGGTTTGTACTGCGGAAAAAAACAAACAGCATTTGTGCTTGAGTCATAGCAATGTTATTTGATACCATTCACAATAGTTACACAACTATTGCTCATGTAAGAATATGTTTTGGGTCATCTTCTCCGTTATATAGTTAAACTAAAAATAAAAGACTTACCCCGTTTTGCCGGATTTGATGTTTTACTTTCAGCCACCAGGTGATGCTGCAGCTCACTCAGCAGATCAGGTTCACTAAATGACAAACTGGTTCATTACCAAAAACTAATCCTTAAGGAAATGCATGTAATCCATGCAGGTGGACAAGAAGATGGGTTCCCTGTGAAGTTGACATCTTGAATATGAAAAGCATAATGAAGTGGCCGTTATAGATTTATGTACAGCACATGTCAGGCGAAAGGGAAGGCTGGTCCACGTGGACGTCAGCACCCTCGTGTGGTTTAACGGTGGCATACATGTCATATTGTCTGCGTACACACTGCTTGACATCCATCTTTGCTGCACATTGACCATCAATGAAGTCAGGTGACCTCTTGTAATGTCAGTGCCGCTCGACCTTCAGCCTGAGCAAAGGTCTGATGAAGGTGAGCACGGCCTTTAAAAACTAAAACAGGTTTGGGAGGCAAGTTTAGCTTCCCGAGAAAAAAAAGTTTTAAAAAAAGGTAAAAAAATTGAAACGGGACATGGTGAGATTAAAAGGTACTTTATTTTTCAATATTTAACAATTTGTATTAAGACATGAATTCATAACAATCTTTTTAAAGTTTAGAGTTGGTCAGTCTAATACAATCTGGAGTTATCCTCTCACAAGTAACAGACGCGCACACACACACACACACACACACACACACACACACACACACACACACACACACACGTTTAACGTCTTAAGAAAAAAAAGTAAATGAAAAATAATAGATTGTCGATCTGACCACGAATCCACATGGTTTTAGAGTTCTAGTTTGATCGGCTTCGCTCTCAGCTGCTAATCGATTCCTGCGTTAACCAAATATTAACTATATATCACAATATGAACTATCGGTACTTTGAGTTCACTGAAGGCGGTTCCTTGGATTTCATCATAACGAAGCAAGAAGGAGCATCCCAACAGGCGACGGAGAAGCAGCTATTCCTCGTAGTACCAAGTACTGAACGACTTCAGCAACAAGCCACGCACAAACATTCAGTCCGCCAAAGGCCACTGAAGTTTTAAATGCTCATATTGCTCATTAAAATAAAAATGATCCAAGGACGACGTTCTACATGTCCGGCGCTCCAGCTGCAACGCCGCGGTGCTGCCCTCCCTCTGAATCCTGGTCCGTGCTCACGCTCAGAAAGACTCACTTGTTGTGAGGTGCTTTGTGTAGGAGTTGTTGTAACAAGAGCTTACAAATTGAAACGCAATATTAAGACTTTCTGGTGCACGAAATAGGACAAGCTACAGTTTGAATTGACTGCCTGAAACAAAATGGGGACCGCCCATTGCCTCACCGAAAAAAACGAGTTGATGTTCACATTTTCACAGCATTGTGAGACACGTGAAATAGTCTGTTTTTATTAAGTCAAATGATTTACTTTAAATGCCATCCAGAAAAACAAGTCAACACAAATCAGACAATAGAGAAGAATATGTTGCTATGGTCATTTGCTTTATCGTGAGACGATCTTATTACACTAAATGCAAATGAATTGCTTTAGTGTGCCTCACTGAGCTTGTGCACCAAAGCAGAGGTAGAAATACATTAAAGTAATCCAAATAAACTTGATGTCAGGCAGATCTGCACTGATTTTACACACCAGTCTGTTTCATTGGTACCAAGTGCACTGAGTGATGTTGCTAGGCGGCGCCTGAGATGTTGCAAACACGTCTGAGGGGGGAAATGTCTGATCGTCACTGTTTAGTGTGCGGGGAACCACTTCTGACTTAGAAACACAAATTTAACCATTTGAAAATTAAATTTAGCTTCGCTAAAATGAAAATCAAATTCCCAACAATTCGTTGCCACTGCACACAGTTGCTCACACATTGTGTTGCGCTGTGGATGAGGAACGAGCTAAAAGAGGCCTGAGGTGTCAATTTCTTCCCCAATCCAAACCCTTTACACATGAACAGTAGCACTTCCTGTAAACAGACTACAATGTGCAAAATCAGCGAGTTCCTCTTGAAGGACTTTCACACCTGGTAACGAAATGCATTGCAGAGTCGTCAAGAAATGATCAGTTTTCTTTTTGTTTAATTTGTTAAAGTCACTAAAATGATTGCTGAGCAGTGAACGACCTCGAGGCGCCATCAGGCGTTTTCACCCCTCGAATGCACCACGTGAACAACTACAGCCCGTCGCCTTCCCCTTGGAGGCCGGAGCCAGCGGTGACCTGCCAGTCCTCAAGCGTTTACCCTCCTGCCAATAACAACCACAACTGTATTCCGGTATGTAAATCAACAGATAAGGGGAAAAAAAAACACCATCTCTCTGTTGCATCCAATTATAGCTTTGATATCCGCCGTAAAATGCGTTGTGCTTATGATTATTAGAGCAGTACACATAATCATATAAATACAAATCTGTCTTATAGATTTACATTCACTTTGATTTCTCAATATAGACTAATTTACACATTTTATAAAATAGGCTTTTTAGAATATATCAAGCTACTTTCCTCACTACAAGATTACGCAATCAACATCAGCCAAGAATAAGCGCTTATGTCATCTTCGCTGGAAGAACCTACATTTTCTGAGCAGACATTACACACAGAGTTGAATTTGACTCGTTTCTCTACAAACACTTTTCACAAGTATGGCTTTTCACTAGGCTCGCTCCCCGAGGGAAGATGCTTTATACTGCATCATTTGGACATGTAATAATTTCACTTTCCTGTATAGATTATTATCGACAATCATTTTTAGGCCATGTATACGTGGTGCAAGAAATAGCAAAGTCATTGGTGTCTTGACTTTAGAGTACTTAAGTGGCACAGGCCATGAAACAGGCCTGTTTTACATGGGGATTCAAGTAAAAGAATAGTGTGGAGGGGGGGGGTCATAACTAATCAATAAAATCTTTCACCTTCCCAACTCCAAGGCACTGCTTTAACTGTAAACATGGCAGATATACAAAATTATGATTTGACCAGAAAAGGGGTAACTGCCAAAGCTCCTGGTGGATTGTGATATTAGAGATTTAAGTCATGGCACATAACAGATACTCGAGAAAACCCATTTGATAAAAGGGGAACACAACTTCAACACAGTACTATATACACCATTTCAATAGCTTACATGCACATCAAGTATCTGCTTGAGATATATTTGTGAATGTATGATCGCTGAAATAAAGAAGTGCTTTCTATTCCCATTTACAGTGCGTTTTATAATTTCACTACAAAAGTAGCCTTCTCATGCTAAACTCTTTGATTAAATGTTCTGTGCTCTGACTATGTCCTGCGTCCTTTAGCGCTTAATATCTGCCTGTATTAAATAGATTATATATATATATAATCTATGTTACGGATTTTCAGTAGAATATCCCATTGATCACTAGTCCAGATTCCTTTCCATACGTTTTTTTTTCTACTGAAAAACATGTTTAGTTTTGTTCTGTTAACATTAAAATGCCGTTGTTATGAGCAGATTAACAAACTTGTTCAAAAGTGTAGATAACGAGAAGAAAATGTCCACCTGTCTGAAGAGCAGAAGAAGCTCAATGGTGCTGGAACACATTTTTTGTGTGACAACTGACAGGAAACGGGCAAATCTACTTCCTGGTAACACCAACTCGTACTTCTACCGTACGGCCCGGTGTAATGACTGTTAATTACAAGAAAAAAAAAAAAGGAGGGTGCACCTATGCAATACTAGCATGAGAGCTATAGGAAATCCGAAGCAGCTCAATAAGCATATTATTGGTGAGAAGCGGACTTATGAGATGTATATACAGAAAGGAACATCGGCCAACTTAAGTAATGTTCCTTTTGTCCTAGCTTCCTTCTCCCACTGCAGAATGTACCGATATGAAACATGTTAGGTCTCACGTGTTCCAGCAGTACTCTCCAAAGTGCCTGTTGAGATGGAGCCCTCTGTGAAACTGTACAGTCACCCTATATTAAATCTTTCAACTGGCCGTAGAAAAACCAGGAACTTTACCACACCAAGCTGCTCTCTGCAAACACTAACAACAAAAGCGTCATGGTAACTAAATAGTCTTAGAATACAGTAGGGTAGATCCCTGTGGTACAAGGGTCGAAGGACCACAAAAATGGCCGCATCCATCACTAACCTCAGTGGCGTTCTGCCAAAGTCTTCCTAAATAACCTTCTCCTCCCAAAAAGGCGCCAACACTCTCTAAAACGACCAAATATACAACGTGCCCTCTTCAAACAGAGACTCCACAGATTAGCATATATTGCAATATAATGGCAATATAGTTACAGTAAAATTAAGATTACTAATAGGCTAATACCAATACAGGATCACTACATATAAATAACACATTTTGTATTAAGTACATTTATGAAAACAAGTTTTGATACAAGCCTGATTGTTCATAACAAATAAACTAAACCATGAATATTAATCCTTTTTTGTTTTGACGCATTCAAAGCTTACTTGTTGGGATTACGAGTTGCAAGATTTGCCATTCAGGTCAGAAAAGAAAGTTATAGAAAGCCGGACTTCAGGCTACGATCTACTGTACATCACTGAAAATACTTCAACAAGCTACTTTGTCCTGAATGACCCCTTGTAATATTCTTTGCACTAAATTCCTTTCCTAAAATCTCGAGTCCCGTAACAATGTGGGCACGAAAGCAACTGCAGATAGGCGTTTACAGGCATTTTATGTCTGTTAGCAACACACTGACTGGAGGCAATGAGGCCTGCAAATGATTCAGATCTAAGTGTAAGGTGCTACCTATTTACAGCTTCAATTTCAACGTACAGTATTGGTTAATAACGCCGTCAAACACATACTGTACAACTATCGAGGAATTGCTTTTTTTTTTTTTTTTTTACATACTTCACAATGACAAACTAAATAGATACGACAGAACACGAGTCCACCAAGTTAATCAAGAATATTTACAGTACAAATCAAAGGATGGTATTAACGTTCGGTGATTTTTCATGGCGATTCCACGGAGAACGTTGTCGGGAGGGGCCTCTGTGGAAATTGTGTCTTAAGTGGTGTAAATATATGTTGGAATGGGTTGTTTGTGTATGTGTCTTTGGCGCATGAGTGCGTGAGCAAGACAGACAAAGAGCGAGACAAAGAGAAAGGGAGGAAAAGTATTTGCTATTGTGTGCATGCGGTTGGGAAAAATGTAGATGCCCTTCTCGGACCCCCGCTGGCTTCCACACTGACCGGAGCAGCTGTTCCTTCACCAGTTCATGATGCAGTTTCTGTTCAACGTCATGAAGTACACCTGGCTGCTGCCTCCAGAACGCACTGATGCAAAGAACACCTGCGGAACAGCACGGACGCAAGATGACACACACGGATTTACGTAAATGTTAGTGGCCCGACCGCCCCACACTTCTAGATCTGCATCTCTCTTACCTTGTCATTCCTCTCACAGAGGAACTTCAACCTCTGAGCTCTTTTATGCATAAAGACACCGTCCAGGTGGCCGGTCTCCACGGAACGGATCTCAATGGCTTTTTCTCCCCATCCCATGATCTGATTTGAGCAGATGTGAGCTGCAAGGCAAAACGTAACATGAGTGCTTGCTGATTATAGGTTGAACTTTGATCTATGCCAATTAGAGTCTCTTTTGGAATATGATCCGCACCGACTGATGTGGGCATCTCGCCCCACTGCAGGACCACGTCCTTGATGATGCGTCCATAGGTGTTGACGTAGACGCCCTCGTCTTCGTAGCACAGCAGCATCTCCATGCCGTCCGAGCTGGGCAGGAACACGATTGCGTGCGGCATCACTTGGCTCTGGATCTGTTTGAAAACCGTAAAAACGGTAGGGATGAGATCCTGTAGGTTCCACATCAGCCATAACACTGCCATCTGACCGCTGTGTAACTTACATGAACGGGGATATAAATGTCATAGTTGTTTCCGGAGTCCACGTCGATGGCGTGGAAGCCGGCACATGAACCGTAGATGACCTTCAACCTCTGGCCCTCCTCCACTGTGAGGTCGACAAGGACGGGCCTGTGTGGGAGGTCTGCAAAAGACTGGTGGGAAGGAGGGGAGGCAGCAGAAGGTGAGTGCGAGAGGATGATCTACTTGAATGCTCTTCTGGTCTCACATAATTAATTCAGCTCATTGGTAAGGAGAGACTTACCTTGAAGGCCATGAATTTGTGATACGGTTTGGGCGCCCAAGCATAAACTTCCACCGCATTCTTCAAAGCAATCACCAGAAACTTTATCCTCTCGTATTTCACTAGAGAGAACAACCACAAGGCCATCTGACACCTGCAATCAATAATTCACTGGGCCAAACGCATCCATAGGAGTTTCTCCAGAGTGGAAAGACCGCAGTGATAAAAGTCATCATCTGTCACTCACCCACTTTGTAGTGGACGCAACCCTCCATCTCCCCCACAGTGGTCCAGCCCTGCTTTTTCTCCACCTCAGGGTCATTGTGGAGGATTTTGTTCCTCAGCCAAGCCAGGTAGTAAACACGTACCTTGTTTTTCTTGCCTTGATGGACAGTGGGAGATCACTTTAAAGACCAGGAATTTATTAAACTAAAATATTGATATTGTTTGAGATTTCACATTCAAGTCATTTTACTGTAAAATGCCATTTTAGTTATTCAAAACATGCTGCCTGAATATGTTATAAATATCTAAGAAGAATTGTAAAAAAAAAAATTGAAAGAAAATCACAATCGCAATATATTTTTAACACATCGACTCTCCGACAAATACAAATGAAAAAAAATTGTAAAAAAAAAAATTGTAAAAACAATTACTCTGAAGGCATAAGCACATTTGGCATCCCAGTGCCGATCTGGGGATGTAATCTTTTTGGGAGCAGCAGTATTACCTGATATGGTGATGAGCAGGTTGAGGCCCTCCAGGACGTCCATCTGTTGGAACCTGCGGGAGTTGATGAGGGGGTAAACCTTGCCTTGACCACTACGGTCCAGCAGCTTCAAACCGTTCTCCGTGCCCACCAACAAGTTCACACCTGGGGACGCACACGTCCACAGCGTTTTCATTTCTGAATGCATTTCAAAGGTGTGATGCAACTGCAGTAAATTGAATGGATGGATGCACACATTGACAACTTGGATGGACTAACAGCATATTGAAGGACATGTTTTAAAAACACAACTTTAGTTCTTGGTTCACAGCGTGTTGGAGGAGGCTTTGCCCAGGAATTGATAACAACTAGAGAGATCCAGTTGCTAAGGTCACCATTTCATTAGTTTTGGTTGCATTTTTAACCTGACACATTAGTCTGGATGTTGAGCCATAACAGGGGTTTGACCATTTATTAAGATATTTTAATAAACTAAGTGATGTTTGTTCATCTTTGGATCAACGCTGGGGAGTATCTTACCCCAGAGGGCAGCACACAAGATCTCGGCGTTAAACCTCTTCTTGTACTTGCGGATCTCAGGTGTGTCATTGGGGGGGCGTGTGTTGGTGGGATTGACATTCACCATGGATCCTTTCCTCACCTCCATCTTCAGCTGCTCAAACCTGGAACCTAAAACAGGGAGGCCCGAAAGAAACGGCTTAAATGACCAAGGAAAACACAACCGACGCTAAAACCGTACACAGTTTGAAACTAGACACAAATCTTTCAGCAGTCCTGAGAGGAGAAATGGGCTGATTAACAATATACATTTTAAAAGATCTGTAATGTAAGAAGATTCTCCCAATTCTCAAAATGCATCATTTAATCTCCTGCAGCATTTCATTTCACAACAATAATGTTGAAAGTTTGGATTGATTAAACGTTTGGAGATCTGCCGTTGCTTCTTTGCTTAACGTTGAAGACATTCAAAGCAGATGTTGCTGCAAGTGTGAGAAGCCTGTGACTTACCACTGACGGAGATGCTATCTCCCGCACCTGCTGGTGACTGGTACATGCCCAGATCCACAAATGTGGTGAAAGAGGACTTGCCAGATGATGCTTTAACCAAACCTCTGGACTGATACTGATGGAGCAGAAATAAAGTAAACATCAGTTCTGTGCAGATTTCCGTTTGTCTTGGAAAAATGTGTGTAGCATTCAAATTACACTTCAGAAAGTAACATTTTTTAAGTATTCTTTCACGGGTGGACTTCCCGGCTGGAATGAGGCCAGATGAGAACACTTACAAAATAAGTCAGAAATTTAGGCCGATATATTTTTAGCATCAAGAGAACTTACATCATACACAGAGTCCTTCCCAGAGGAGGAGTGAGAGGCGGAATCTGTGGGGGAGTGGGAGGGTTGCACCACATCTGGCAAGTTAGTGTAACCATTATGGCTCCTTTTCTCTGGGGTCTTCAAAGTAAAAAGAAACACACGCACACACACACACACAGTAACAACTTTGTATTAATTACTGCCAATGGCAGACTTTGGTGTAGGTTAATCTGCTGAACTAATTAACGGGATTTAATCAGTCTAGTTATCACCAGCGAAATAACAAGATGTAAAATAATTATTAAAAAAAAGGTATCATAATAAACTGCTGAAATCACATTACAGGTCATTTAGCTGACGCTTTTTTCCAAAGCAACTTACATTTGATTTTAACTCATAGTTTACAATTTCACCTGGCGAGTAATTAGGGATTAGGAGTCTAGCTCAGGGACACTTCGACATGGCGCAGCCGGGATTTGAACCACCAATCCTGCGGTTCGCAGTGCACCACACTACTCTATGCGCCACCATCGACCCCTCACATTTACTGATGCCAACAAAAACAATCTAAACTACAGCAAACGTGTGGCGGGCACTGCGCTTCCTGGGACGGGGAAAGTTGGAGAGCAGTGCGAACGAGCCGGACACGTTCACAGGCAGCAGTGTGCACAGAAAGTTGTTCTTTGCTCAGGTAGACATTACTTTATTGTATCTCTACATAGCAAATCATGTTTACTGCTAAATAAATGCTCCACGTCCTTTGTAATGTAGAGTGAAAAAACTTGTGATCTGAAGGTAATATAAATTGTGCAATCTAGTGGGTTAAATCAATGAAGGTCTGAGACTGTTCAAATGCAACCGAATATTTGTTGTCAGTGAAGCAGACTTAAGGTAAATAGCAAGGTTACATTTGCTATTTATGCATTTCATTAGACAGAGGAACTGCGGTTGCTTTCACACAATGTTTTCTTGTGGTCTTTGAAATGTCCGGGGGATGAAAAGCTCCATCTTTACTTGACATCTAGGATTGTCATTGTAACTTGGCATCAGTATGTGATGCTCATTTATTCAAATGCGTCCACAGAGTAGACCCACACATTCAAGTCAGCACCAACCACATGAAAGATTTAAGCGGGCTTTCACTGAATCATATTCATCAAAAATCTCTAACACAGGGTGGTTTTCAGCTTGCACAAAATTAAATGTATTATATACTGCCCCCCACCCCCCTACTGAAAAAGTGTGCAATTTATTTTTCCATGCACAGCACACTGTCGGACCGGTTGGGTTTGGCCGACTATTAAACCCCCTTCCTGAAGTTGTAAACCACGGGTCTTTGTAATATTTGACAACATATTACGTGGATTCAGAGCATTTTAGGCATCGTTGTGGGCAAGATGACTCACCCTCTGCACCGGCATGGTCTGGTCCCCATAGCCTCCAGCTTGCTCTCCCTCTCCCCCCTCGTCTTCATGAACCACCATGGTGTTGACTGAATCAGTGTCTGCGTCCCTGTGACTGAAATCAATACAGGAACTAAAGTCAACGATGACAAAACACCCTCAACTGGATAATGGAAAATAGTGAGAAGAGCCCCCAAGAGAACTGAATCTCAAAATGTATTTAACAAGTAGAAATAATGATTTGCTTATTGAATTGTCAGAATTTGTAGGTGTTAATGTTACCGATCTGTGGGGCTTTCTTCTTCCTCTGCTCCCTCTCCACTCTCACTCTCCTCACTACTCTCGCTGCTCTCCGAAGAGGAGGAGTAATCATTGGCCTTGACTGGGGGCCTTGGCTGCTCCTCCGCACGCTCCTTGGCAAACAGGCCATGGTCCTGCACGCATATACAAACATTTACTTCCAGGAATGTTAATAACTTAAATCTGAACAAATCACAGAAAGTGGCCAATAATATTAAACGACAGTGCAATCACAAATGAAGGTGAGGGCTAATCAGGGAAATGGGCTTGCAAAACCGTCCTGAAAATGTCAGTAGTGCACCTGGTGACATGTTGAAATGATTGAGACATGGCTTCAAGGCCTGTGTCGAGTGCAATTTGTCCACATAACATCAGCGCAATGCAAACACCTTTTTAATTAAAGAGTACGATTTCACTCAAAGACAAAAAACAAATTAACTGAAGAAAAACTGCATAGAGCATGCAATTCATTCAACATTGACTATAGCCAAGGAATGCCGATCGATGCAAACTCACGCACAAACACTGAGGACTGCATAACGCACAACGACAGTGATACTAACCTCGCCTATAGCTCTCTTGTAACTCTGCACAATTGAAGTAAAAAAAAAAAAAAAAAAAAAAGGATTTGAGAAGAGAAATGTGAAGGGAAACCGAAATACTGTGACGCATACAAAAACATGAAGGAAAGGTACTGCGAACATGTGGTAAAATATTTGTATACGTTAACAGGTGTGTTTTGTATCAAAGCATATTATGTGTTAAATGCAATCTGCATTTTAACCTAGTTTTATTAGGGAATACCAAAGAGGCACCCAATACATTGTCCGTTTGAAACAACAACTTACTGCAGGGCGCCCAGGGCGGGAGGAGGTGCGAGACTCCCCCGGCTTATGACGGCTATCATAGGAGAGCATGGGCGAATCCATTTTGGAGGAACCTGCAAATAACAAGATTGTCGAGTGTGGTTATAGATGCAATTCTGAAATCAGACTAACTGTAAAGAAATGGCAACATGGAGTCAGGGACTCACTGAGGATGCGATGCCTCTCCAGAGAACCAGTCTGTGGAAGATTGGATATGACGCTCAAACCATCTCCTCTCTCCCAACGATCATTGCGGCTGAGATCTGGATTGCTGCCGTGCAGAAACAAAAGGAGTTATCGGAAGTCCATCTACTGCCACTTAGTAGGCACTAATTTAGGTGAATATCTGATAAAGCTTTAAGCCCCCTCTAGTACCTGGCTCGCACTGGATGCCTTATGCCAGAGGTCAGGTTGGTGTTGAGAGCCGTGGCAATAGACGCCGTCCTCTGGGGAATCTGAGGACAGACACACCATAGTGTAGTCATAAAAAGGTTTTCACTGAGATCAAAACACGGGGTGGAATTTTAACTTCCTCTCAACCAAGTCAAAGCAATAAATAGAAAACATGTTGGATCTACCAGCTACTGTATGAGAGCAACGGAGTATTAAGCTTAATAAAAGCGAGTTTACCAATTTTAGTCAAACTAAAATGTATGTGTGTCAATATGGGGATATTTTGCAAACTCGGGTTATATTTTTGGGTCTGTACACCTACTGCTGAGACAAAACCAGCCACAAGATCTCACCTTGGGGGGAAGCTCCACATCTGGCAGTCGGATCCAGGGGCCGCGATCCTCTACCATTTGGTGTGCCTGCGGTGCTGGGGTTTCAGAGGTGGGGTCGGAGTTTTGACGCACCAGCTCTCTAGAATGTATGGGACGTGGTGTGGGAGTAAGGGAGGGATCCTGGGTGGGGAATGCGGACATGGTCTTAGTGGGCTGGTCACAGAGGGACTGGGAACGAGGGACAGGGGCAGCATAAGGCTTCAGTGGAACCAAGTGAGCCATCTGGAACTGCGGAGGAAAGGAGCAGCAGACCAGGAGGGAGGCGCAGCAAAGTGGAAGAAAGAGAGCACAAGCAGGCCAGGGGGGGAATGCAAGGTTGTGTTTGGGTTCCAAGGAGATTATTTTTTTTAACATGTAACAAGGAGATCCCAGATGTGTAGAGAAAGAGGGGAGGTGTAAAAAAGAAGGGAAAAACATAAATAAAGTAGCAAGGAGAGACGGATAAAGCAGCTAACGAAGAATAGTAAAAAGGCTTAAGCAGTTGCATATTGTGTTATTTTAATCAACTGAATTTGGACACCCACCTTTCCCTGCCCCCCATGGGGTTCAACAGGCCTCTGCATCGGTGGGGTCTGAGCAGACTGACCCATTCCCGACTGGCTGATTGAGTCAGAGCGAGACTGGATGGCATTGTCAGAAACAGTGGTGCAGATTTTGGGTGAGCCCTGTCTGTTGAGCTTACTTCGCTCCTCCACCTGGAGATAAGGATGACAATGAAATGTGGCTGTACATTGCAGGCCAGTGTGCGGCAGTTTGACTGTTTTTTAATGCTTTAAAATGCAGGAAACAACATTACCTCACGGGCCCAAGAAGGTTTGTTGTTGGGCTCCAGGTTTTTGTTATAGTGGTACAGCTGGGGCTTCTTTTCTTGCTGCTGTTGTTGCAGAGACACCAGGTATGCGTGCTCCTGCTGCAGCTGCCTCTGCAGTCTCTCTGACTGACGCTGTTCCTCCAGCTGCTTGCGTTTGTACTCCTGAGCAAAAAAACAAACAGAAAAACACCGCAGTCAAGCCATTGCTTCAGATGGACAGGCAGGAGGTAACAAAGCCAACGCATCTGCTAAAAGTTTGCATATTTACCGAATACCCTTAGATTTTAATAATAAATACTTATCTCAACTTGTGTTAATCGGTGAATTACCAACATACATCAAAAAAATATAGATTGGGTCTTTAGCAAAACCTTTTTGGGTGGTATGTCAACCTGACAGAGTAAGAGTAAGTCAGTGTACCCTATTGGTTTTTCATTGAG
Organism: Apeltes quadracus; assembly: GCA_021346845.1. NCBI lineage: Eukaryota > Metazoa > Chordata > Actinopteri > Perciformes > Gasterosteidae > Apeltes > Apeltes quadracus. Next base: position 7,461,141 of record CM037916.1, on the reverse strand, counting down.
TTGAAGGGACACATCTTATTGCCTCTTGATGTCGACCACATTCATAACAAAGCATGCACAAGATCTCAATTGTTGTACTTCACTACTTTTTAAGTCGCAAATCACTCCAAGCCATAAAGCATTCGATTTACGACTAAGTCTACATAACAGTGCTGACATGCATGTTCTGGGTGGTGAGTGAAAGCATGAGACTGTGGATACAAACAAACCTAAGTCCTTTCAGAAACCAATGTGAGGTTTCTGCACTGTGAGAAAACCCAGCCTGGCACCTGGTGGGAATGTCTCACCCAGGTGCTTTCCTATGTGGGGGGATACATTTAAATAGGCCGAAGGCATAATGCAGGAATTATAGCATATCTCTTAAAAGGGACCAATGAACTCCTGTGGAAACGGACATCTACTCTGCACGGAAATCGGCCCGGAAAATCTAGGGCAGTGCATGCAGTATAATTTGCTTTTTAATTGACTTATTAGCACTAACTTCATACACAAGTAGATATTTAACATTGCAGTTTGTTTTGACTCATCAGAATTGACGAGTCTAGGGATGAAGTGCGGCATTAGCTGTACAAATTGTGCAGCCCCAGAGACTATATATAAGGAGACATGCCACTTCCTCAATACAACTCCCGTAGGAAAACCTGTAACGGCAAAGATGGCGGTTGTATGCGCATGTCCCGGCACACCCACTGGAAAGCCAATCATCTGCTTTTTAACAGTCAAGCCGGGAAACATTTAAGCCTATCGTCTGGTTCCACTAACGCATGCGCACAGTTGAGGTTTTGCAACAGCGGAGACGATGGCGTAACACCGGCATTTTGGAGACGTAAATTAAGGTTGGTGTCGTGAAGCCTTGCGCATGCGTAGTAACAGTAACCTGTGGGGGAAAAAGGCGTTTTAAACCTTATTTTGGGGCAAAGTCAAACTTTTTTAGCGATTTTTGTCATATTCTACTGCTGTTTGCTGCTTTCTATACATGTCGTTTTTATGTCTCAATGACCCGTGAAAAGTGCAGTTCTGACTCTTACCATTTATTGAGATAGGAGCCTGGTCTTGGAGCGAAAATAGCGGCCCGGAGGCGTTGCCAAGATGGCGGCGAGTGGCATGACTTGCCTAAAAGGACTTTGGCAGCCCTTAACGCCGTTTTGTAATATCCAGTTAATTGAATAAAATTGACTTGACAAAACAAGCCATATTGTTGTGAGGACACACAATCTTTACTAATGCTCTAGTGTAGCCGAGAGGACATAAGAATCCGTCAAAACAAGACATGACAAAGGAGTAGTGAGGACTAGTTACCATAAGCAGTGCCTGCTCCTGAAGCAACTGCTGCTGAAGGATTTCTAACTGCCGTTGCTCTTCTTCTAACTTATGTCTGATAAACTCCTGAGAAAAGGTGAGGAGGCAGGAATGACAGGCGTTGAAAAGACAGGAAAAGAGAAATGACAGGAGTCAGAAGATAGAGGCAGAGTAGTTATGTAATATCATTCCAGTAAACAGACACCGTGTGTTGTACCGAGATTAATTTTAGAGGGAGAATAGTGTAATGGCTGTGAGACAAGACAAGCTACCGCTGAAACATGACATCATTAAGCACTACATAGAAATTCATAAATCACAACATTAAATATTATGATACATTAACAGTAAATTGTGTGTGGTCGTTTGTATCGTAAAATGAGCGTTAGAGACCACAGAGTGATGATGCCGTGTTCCAGACTTGTGTTGCTGAGGGTAGACAGGAAACGGAGCACCAGAGACACAGAGAGCCCACCCACAGAAAACTCGTCTCTGAATAAATACACTAATTTAGACCCATGCTGCTATGGCAACCTGCTCATGGAATTTCACCACCAGAGCAACTTGCACTGCGTTGTTGGTGGACACGCCCACACATGACACCGATTGGCTGAATGCAGCCCCCACTTTTCTTGCGGTTGGTTACCTGCTCCCTCTCAGCCAACCTTCTGTCTTCCTCCCGTCTCATATCGTCGAGTCTCCGATGGGGACCTTTCTCTTGCTGCCTCACCATCTCTCGCTCCTTTCTCTGTTGCTGGGAGAGAGGGGCGACAGGAGAAAGAGAAATGAGCCAACAAGCTATGTTTGCACAGGAGCATCTATAATGGATAGCCTGCGTATAAGCAAACCCTCCCTTGTTTTTTGTGCAAAGAACAGGAGAAAATAAATAAAATTGAGTAAGAATGCAGAGCAGAGAACAGACGCCATGAGTCACTCAAATGCATACACCTATTGAATCTTAAATCATTAGAGTTTTCTGCTATGATTCAAACTCAAATTGAAACAGATTAGCTGAACAATGTAACAACAGAACGAACAGTACACCAACAGCCACAGGGCTTTTCCTGCAAACAATTATCACTCACACTTCAACACTGTCGATTCTATGGCAGATAAAAAAAAGCAAACCAAGTTCAGCTGCCTTCTGGACAGAGAAGATAACACAATGACACATTCAGGAGATGTCAAATATTGACAACATTACAAGGCTAAATCAGGCTTGATCTGAATAATTTTTTTACTGCGCAATTTCCACACCAGGTCAGTAGAATTTTGCACCGTTCCATTCAGTATTGTGCAGACACTTAACAGCATTTAGGAACTTAGATAGAAAAATGTTGGGCGAGTTTCAGAAAATACCATTTTAAAACCTTATTTTGTTTCAGTAGTGAACAGATCCAGATTTTGGGTGGCCCATGTGATCTTTATCACACATTTCGGCGACTGTTTATTAAAATTCTGTCAGCTTCAACTAATCTAGGATTGTTAGTTGGTCTGAATTCTATTGGTCATTGCTACTTATGTATATTAATATATACACCCAATTAGCTACTGCTCGTCGAGTTCCGTTCATCCTCTACCTCTATATGTCAAGCATGTTTCTTACTCTGGAAGTACATCAGTTAAAATGCAAAGAAAAAAAAGAATCTCCTTGTAAGTCCACAAAACTTTGCCAGAAAAGGTTAGTTTGAGTAACACATGCAGCCTGCAGGGCTGGTTCACCTTGTCGCTTTAGTCATTGTGCAGTTAAAAGTCTAAATCTGGTGCAAATTTCACAGATGCATTTCACAAACTTTTAACTCACTTAACGGTTCACTCCACGCGACAATTCAACTTAGTTGAACTTAGTTACTTGTAGTTGATCATACCTATGTAATGATCAACTACATATATCTGTCAACTGACTAAACTGTCTTCTTTCTGGTGACATGCTTTTCATCCGCAGTGTTGCGTTTACGAATCATCTCATTTGGTAGGAACCAGACTTAAAATGTCAGTATTGTGCGAGTCATAATTATTTTGGAAGGAATTGAAATGTTTGTTGTGTCAAAACAGACAGCAAAAAATTTACAATTAAAAAAAAAAGTGAGAAATGTGTTGTTTTTCTTTAAAAAAAGAAGTAAACATTATTTGCTTTCCTGCCACGGTTGCATTAAAAGATTGATGCCAGACACTGGAGGATAAATATAACATACAAATAACTTTGGTTAGCATGAAGACTGGATGCAGGGTACACCATTACCATAGACATCTAACAAGTTGCAATGTAAACCACACCTAACGCCACCTCCAAAAGCAAATAAATTGAAATGTTTAATAAAATGTTATGTGCAATAACTATTAACTAGGAGGGGAGCCTTGTCTTACCTTCAAAGAATCCAGGCTAGTTTTCCCAACTGCTTCCAGTCTTCCCACCAAGCTACGATAAACATCTTATTGCGCTACATTCATGTGTAGCACGCGTGTCCGGGATACACACCATTCTTCTCATCATTAGTCGATCATTACCTCTTCGAGTCGGCGCCGCTGTTCCTTCTGCTCCTCAATGCGTTTTTGCCGGTCGTGCAACAGTTGCCTCTTGTGTTCCTCGGGGTCCCTGCGCTGAGCGGCCAGCTGGGCCTGCTGCCTCTTGTGAGCCTCCGAGCGCTCTTTGTTCTCCTGTTGCAGACGCTGGAAGTCCCGCCGTAGGGTGGAATCCCCAGGCACATTGAGGATTGAACTGAAGAAATAAGGGAGAAGATGTTGGGGACATTTTGCACAGAGAACACTTGGTCACTCATTATTGATTAATGCAATTTATGAATTGCCAATACCTCGACTCTCTGTCCTCTCCACGATTTTCATCCTCTTCATCACTACCACTGTACTCGTACTCGGTTTCTTCTATTAATTAAATTAGCACAAAGGAAAGGTACATATTACATGGAACAAAGATGGGAAGTACAGTAAATCATGGTACAGACAACAGACCCTGGGTTAAACAGATTTAGGCTCTTTCCTTCTCATTCGCTCACCTTTTTCTCCCCTTTTCTTGCGCGTACGGTCAATATGGTCTTTGAGCTGAATTCGGACTTGGCGCTCAGTGGGCTGGTCCCTGATGAAGGAGTGCTTCAGAAGCTGCTCTGTGGATGGTCGTGTGGTATACGTCTTCACCAGACAGCCCTCTATAAAGTCAATGAATTTCTTGGACCTGGGGAGGAATGGGTAAGTGGGAGGAGGATAAACTAGTAAAGGGGAAGAGTGGGAAAGCTGGGAGGAAAAGTTGGCAGCTGGGCAGAAAAGAGATTTAAAAATGGGACACTGTCCATCCTCAGACCCAGGTTTTGCTCGTTTCGACACACGTTCTCATTAAATGAGAAAACTTTTGAAATCTCCCTTTCATAAATAAGTTTGAGATGAAGGGTCAGATTTTATGCTTCCAGTCTTGTCAGTCTTAAAGTATTTATTTGATCATTTTACCAGTAAACAGAGTGCATTGGTACATTACCAATTTTAGAAACAAGGACAGCAATTGAACTATTGCCACCATAGCTAGGACTTTACATCTCCCACATAAGTGTGGGAGACATCTCCCAAATTCTTCACAGTAGAGGAGCAAATTCCCTTTGAAGCACAACATCTGCTTTGAGAAACTAGAGATTATCCTTTTATAATTTTTTGTACAGGCAGAATACGTTCCACTCAGGGCTGTTCTTGTTAAACAGAAACAATAATTTTACCTTGAAGAAGATGTGAGCCTTTTCGCTGCCTCTGTCTGTTGTTTATTTATTTTGTGCTATAGTAAGACTTAAAAGACTTAAAATCTAAACTAATCCCTTAAAAAGTGGTTATCAACACAATAACAAATAAAAACGTCAAATCGAGGCAGACCAACAACTCCAGTGAGGTGCAGGTCAGATTGCTGTTCCTGATCAAAGGACTCCTCTGGCTTTTCACAGACCATAGATCATTTTCAAAGGGCTGAAATAGTGTGCATTTAGGCTGGTGTTGATTTCTTCAGACGGACCATTTTTTCTGTGGCTAAAATAAGTTCTACACAGTAGTACTTTGCATTGCTACCGTGCTGGTACTGCTGCCATTTCTCCAAACTGGGTGTGCAAATGTTATCCATTTTTAGTAATATACAGTCTATGAATAAGTGCCTTATACAGCACTACTTCTAAAAACTAAACTATCCCATCACCCTTCTGTTTGTTGCTGTGCAGTTACCGGCTTTCCCAAACATCAAGTAAACAGAAAACCACATTAAAGCAGAAAATGTAAATTTGCTCTCCGCCACAACCTGCATAAGTCCAATTTTGTAGGTCACTTTAAAATAAAAAATAAAAAAAAATGCACAAGAAACACAACAGGACAGTTGATAACTCACCATTTTTTGGATTTAAGTTTTGGGGGGGGGTTCCTGGGAATGAGGAAGAGGGCTCTCATTGGGTGCATGTCACATAAGGCTGCCAAAATGAACAAAGATGGTGAGACCTGTTAGATCGTATTAAATCCAACAAAAAAAGGAAAGCCCAACTATAGATTAAGTCAAAGGTAAGACAGCATATCACATCACACATGGTAATTTGCAGAAAAATACTAGCCACCATCACACACAGTCTATGTATCCTCAAATATGGCACAGCTGCTGTTATCCAATCTTTCCTGGTGCTTCAGGCTTATTGTTACATTGAATGTAAGAACAAGGACTGTGAGTCATTGTGTTCCCAGCGTAGGTAGGTAGGTAGGTAGGTAGCTAAACCTCACCGGTTAGCATTACAGTTTCACAGTAAATAGGCTTTCATATGGCCGCCTTTTGGACGAATACAATGTGACAAAGAGCCTCCGGCAGGAAGAACGTTAGATTTTAGCCTTTTAAGGGAACAGGATAGTCACAGCCACTGATTGTGTTTGCTTCATATAACCTGCATAATACACAGCTTGAACTTTGTAAGTGGAATAAATACCTCCATAATGAAACCGACTGAGTGAGTAATTACACGCTGCATAATTTACAAAAGGTACATCATGACGAGCCTGGCGGTCTGTCTTATATCTTTGGTGCTCTGCAGTCTTTATCAGTAATGTGAAACAAAAGGCTTTCGGAACATTATCAGCGTACGTTTAGCACAGGAGTGATTAGTTTCCCAAACATCTCAACTGCTACTCATCAGTGAGATTTACTTTTCTTCTCAGTCAGGTTCAAACAGACATATCTCCCTGCTTAGTAGATTAGGAGAACTGTGCAATCAGCTTCCAAGGGCCAACTGCCAGCTTACGACTACACTACCTTGATTACAGTGAGTCAGCTGCCCATCTGAAGACACAGAAAACAAGGCTTTGCGTGCAAGACAGACTCATTCATTAGATATTTTCTGCCGATAAGAAACTGTCTGATTCTGGGTACCCAATGTTTTAAAAAAGAACAAAACATAAAAGAGACGGTGTTCAGAGAAGTGAATACACTTACGGGGAGCTCCCTCTGCCATCTCGATGGCTGTGATCCCCAAGGACCAGATATCACTCTGTAAAATACACATGGGACTAGGTCAGTCGCCATCTTTCATATGCTCCCACAGGGTAGTGCTCACACAACCACAGTGCTTCTGTTACCCGGTAGTCGTAGGTGGAGTCGGGGTTCTCGTCACAGGCAATAACCTCAGGTGCCATCCAGTACGGTGTGCCGATGAAGGTGTTCCTACGGCCAACAGTCCTGTCCAACTGAGCGCTCACCCCAAAATCAACTGAATACGGAAAAAGCAATCAGATGTGTGATGATGAGCGGTAGCATATATGGGCTTTTCACCTTTTATCCAAAAACCTAAAAGCATTCAGCGTACCAAGTTTGACCTCTGCATTCTCCGTTAGCAGCACGTTCTGGCCTTTGATGTCTCTGTGGATGACTTTATGGGCGTGGAGATGAGAAAGGCCCTGCACACAGATAAAGCAGTCAAAACAGTATCAGCAAGGAGCAAACGCCACTGCAGACTTGGTTTGTGGAAGACGATTTCTCACCCTTAGGATTTCTCTGCAGATGTAAGCAATCCAGTCCTCCTTTAGGGAGCTGCCTTTGGTGTTTTTCACCAGGTCGGTCACTGATCCCGCTCCACAGAACTCCATCACCAGCTACATACAGACAAATACAAGCACTGTGAGCACTATCATTGAGGCATACAGCTATAAAATGACGGGGCCGAGTAAAAGGCGAGACCGACCCAAAGTTGGTCATCGTGTCCTGGCGGACTCTTCTTGACGAAGGCCCCGTAGTACGTGGCTATGTTGCGGTGGTGGCTGTATCTTTTCAGCATGTTGATTTCAGCTTTGATCTCCTCTTCTTCCTCCTCTGTAACATCCATCACCTTGATGGCAGCCAGCTGGCCAGTCTTTACATGACGACCCTGGTGAGTTTATGATAGTGGTCAGTAAACTAAAGTGGCTCCGATGTTGCAGTTTTCCAAAACTTGTTGAAATTTGCCCCATCAAGTGTAGTTAATTGCTTCAAACGATTCTCCCGCTCTTATTTTAGATTTTCTTATCCAGTGTCTCTTATCTTTCTGTCACAGAAACGTAACTTTTCAGGCTGAGAGCTGTACAAATGTACATGCATAGCAGTATGCAAAAACTACTGTTATCTGAGAAATGAAGGCAAAAACATTCAACATGGATTCAGTGCTGCATTATTTTTTGGGGCCCGGTTTATAGCAACTCATTGAACAGGTGAAAACACAAGTTGTTGAATCTACAAAAAGACTAGCACATCATGCACATACAATTTAAGCATCACGTCTTACCTTGTACACCTGCCCATAGGTCCCATTGCCAACAACCTCGACAAGCTCAAAGATTCCAGCTGGATCCTATGGGAGGCACGGTCAGAATCATAAGTCATACCACCCACAAGAAGAGCAGTCAGACACCTTTTTTCAAGATTAACTGATCCAAATTATTGTAAGCGGGTGATGCCTTTCTGATCTTTGAATCCTACACATATAAACACACACACATCAATGGCGACCTTGACTGGTGGTTGTATTTCACGTTACCGCAATGTTACCCCAGGTGAGACACACCTAAATACCAAAGTCGTAGTTCACCGCACCCGTTTCAGTAACTCCTGCAAAAACAACCCCAAAGCGTTCTACTTTATGTACACTAAAGCTAATTCAAGTCTTGTATTACCGTATAAATCATCTGAATACAACATTCCCAGGCTCCACACACTGCCCACCCACGACATGGAGGAAACAGCTAAGCAGATCAACTACATATTGGTATTAGATGTGGACTTGAAAAGGACATCCATGTGGCCGTTTCCTAATTTGGTCCTTTTAAGTTTGAATGGAGTGAGCACATTCTACCTACATCCAGAGAGCTTTGACTCAATTATGTAAACCCCTCCCCCAAGACACAAGGGAACATGACAATCAGTTCCACTTTCATGGAATTTCAATATGGCTTTGAGAAGATGTGTGGGTGGTTAGACTGATGCTGCTGCTGCTGCTGCTGCTGCTGCTGCTTTAGGTTGAGAATGTACAGCCTAACCTATCCTGCTTTCATCTGTTTCCAATGATGGGTTTTCCGCAACATGAAGGGGGGGAAATTCCTTTGAGATAGGAAAACATTTAAGTGAAAGAAATAGCATGTATACATATTTGGAAATATTTGGAAAATAAAACTGGTAAATAACCATACATTTGATGCAAATGGACAAAACTCATGGAGATATACATATACCGTATTTTGAATCATGTTATAACGCAAAAGAGGGGGAAATGTAACGTAGCGTAAGAGAAAACCAATATGATCATATGGAAGGGAACAACGAGTGGGCGGCAAAGCAGAGGCAGTAGCCTCAACCACGAGAGTAGGATGAGAGAAACAAAGTGATAGGGGGAAAGGGAAGGGTACAGCTATGTTCAAGGAGTAGTACCACCAGCACACATTACAAATTGCCTGCAAACGAAGGCTAAAACGGCAAGGAAGCAGTAAAACAACAGGGTGACTGGAGGAGAAATCTAGCCAGCCTGCTTTTATGAAAAAAATGGCTTCCCTGGTAGTTCTTTTGGATATCATCCTGTTGCATTAAATGTGTATTGAATAACTTTGGGGAACATTCATTTGAATTGTTTCCATCACCCCAAGTTCAAGAAGTCCATAGCTGTGGTCAAGATTTAACGCGAAAGAAATGGCTTACGTCATTTTTCAACCTGAGCTAATTGATCCAATTAAAAAAAAAGAAAAGGCTGGAATTTGGACATGACAGTTAGAATGGAACATTTATATTGGGGATATGGATAAAGGAAAAAGTTTTAAAACGAGGCAGGAGGAATAGAACCTCCACGAGGAATAAAAGTCACTTTCCAGAAGCAAAAAACAGACCAAATTCCCGAGACACTTGTTGGCTATGCAGCTTTAATTGCATTAGTTCAAAAAGTGTACCGTAGCCATATGTATTCGAAACAACTGTGCAGTTGTCTTGATTTTATAAAAGGCGCAATCAGACCTGTTGAACAAGGTGTTAAGGGCACACATGATTTGTTATTACCTGTGTACAGTGGACTGATGCTATTTAACCTAATGCTGGAGTCACCAACGGAGTTTCGTCCTCTACTAGCTATCAAGACGTCATTCTATGACTGGGTCCTAGTTATGTTTACCAATGCGCATACAGAGCATGCATTCACACACGAGTGTCATTCCCCACAGTCCTGCAAACGGTTTCACACTACTTCACAAATCAACAGGTGGCAGTAACGCCAAAGACATTCTTCTTGTGGTGGATGGGCCGGCAGGTATTTGTATTCTTAAATTTGTTAAACCTACTTAAACTTAACACCACTTTCCAACTAAAACTGAACTTTCAGACACAGGGTCAACACTTTGTAATTCTGATTACTTTCCACGGAAAGCGTTTTTTTTTCCTGTAGCTAAGTGGGGAGACATGGCTGTAATCTACCTTTTCAAAAAGACAGTGACTGAATGAATGAAGTACTTTCTTAGAATGTAAATAAAAGGTCTGGCTAGGGGTGAATTTACAGTTGCACCAAAGATATAAAATATATACTTTTGATGTTCTATCCCTGACAACATATAATACTTGTAGTACTTAATAAATATACACAGTAGTATAAAACGTTGTCAGTAAGACCAACCAAAAACACCAGTTCCAAAATTCAACTGTGAATCAATGACTGTCAAGCCCGCATGTCATGTGGTAAAACACCTATGTACAACAACAGATCGACTCAATCGCTGGAGTTTAGAACTGGTACCTTTCATTAAAAATGTATACTAAAAACGGAGTAATAGCTACACGGGGAAGGCAAATTGTTTATTAGTGATGCGTGCATGCGTGTTTTAAATGATTGCACCAACCACGAAAGGTTGGCATGGCTGGAATATGCTCGTTTATTCGGTGATCTGTGACATTGAAAGGGCTGCCTGTGACAATCCAGGGCCATGGGGATGCTTATTCCACCTTAACTTTGTTGCGTGGGTGTTGAACGGTCGTGCTCGTGTCACAGAGGGCCACGGAACACTTCAGTTCATATGACATAACCCGGGCCCGTTCGGGCATCATTTAACGCGAATAAAAGCGCAGCACACGTAAGGTTATAACAAATACTCACCCTGAGAGCCGCGAGGTCTATGTCGTCCAGGCTTCGTGTGGGGGCGTTTTCCGACATAGCTGGCGAAAACTTACAGCCGCAGCTACCAAGTTAGCCAGCTATTTAGAAAAGAAGTACGGCGGGGAAACGTAAGGGGCCACCACAAATATCTCGAACGGTATTATCTACGGATTAAACTCAAGCGAGCGGGGCCGCACGACGTGCAACAAAACGAAAAACTGTTGCGGAACAACCCGGTAGCACTTAGGTTCGCGAACACATCGCAGATGGCGCTGCCGCAGGCGCGCCCAGCTGGCTAGCTCCCGTCAAGATCGGCCCGAGAGCACTGGCGTTATCCGCAGTTTTTTTTTATTTTACAGAAACGATGTTTAGAATGTGACACCCCCTCTCCTCCCACCAAAAAAAGACACGGCAACTTTTATAATATATAAACGCGGTAACGTCACTGTTAGCCGGCCATCGGCGCCGTTCTTATAACTGGCAGGTTTTCAACGCGACGCACCTCCACTGTTGTTGAACACCTTGCTGCGTTCATTTTGACGGAACGCCCTTGTTGCTGTACAACATTCAGCTAACGTTATGTGTGAGAAAACGATGCGTGTCATAAGAGGGGGAGATACCAGGACAGGCGTGACAGTAAAAATCGTTCCTCGTTACGCTGTTGAGGGAGAAAACATTTTTTTTATTATTTTTTTTTAAGGAGAACGCAACGTCTGACGTGATGGCGTCCGGGTCCGTCCGCACCAGAACCAACCGTCAGGCTGTCAAGACTAGCCTTCGAAACACGTCCGCTCAAAAAGATAACACTGACAGTGCGGAAAAAATAAAGTTTGCAGCTGTGACGTTAGTTTTTCAAACTTGTTAACGCGACTTAAATATTCCTCAATTTAGACAAGGGGGCGCGTGCATCCGAATACCGAGTCAGGTGCGTGTAATCAGCCTGACGTCCACTGGCTAGCTAGCGTTGCTAAGCTACTCGGCTGAAGTCTTTTCCACAATAAACTTTCCTTCTTCGTCCGTTTTCCGTGTTGACGGTCGCGCCTGGCACCGCCAACCCTCCGGGAAAAAGCAAAGACGAGCACTGTTTTTCTTCTTCTTTATTTCCGCCAGGCACCGCCGTAATACTTGTAAAGCGTCGCCCTTCGTACCCACGCACCCAAAATGTTATGAGCACTCCACTCCGACACCAAACACACGGCGCAGTTCCAAAAAGCTGCCAGAGCCCGAACGTGTTATTTCGCCATGTTTTGCTTCCCGAGTCCTCCCTCCCACTTTCTGCCTGGTTGTAGTCCTGCGGGGTTCACCCGCCGTTTGGCTGCACACGTTCCTCAACTGTTTTCTCCTCTCGGGTGACTACGGTGCTTCACCAGGGACAAATTTACCTGCACGATTTACAGCGGAACGCGACCTACGCAAGTGAACGAGTTTTGCTCGCAATACTGCGGCCGAGGTCGTCCTCTGACTTCCTGGTCTGCATTGACCCTCCTCGGTCTCTGATCGGACTTAAGGAGTTATTCAAATATAAGTACAAAGTCCGCTTGAAAACGAAAGAGCACAATGACGTTTTCAATTCCTGCAGTGTCTGTTGCTATTAGTGACGGGTTGACCCTTTCCTGCTCTTTGTTTTGCACGTTTGACATCCTATAACAACTTTGAGTTATTTTCGTTAAGACACGCATAACACATATCCAACTGTCTCACAATCCTTGTGAGAATGCATGAATCACTTCAAACAAACAAGTTCAAAACAACACTCTGGCACGGCAATTTATTAAAGATTTCTAATAGAATATGAACTTTAAGTTTTATGTTGAATAGTGCATTACGTTTTCCATATCTATGAACACTCAGTTTTCAAATTGCAGTATATAATTGAAGTATTTTACTGAAATTTACAGTAATATAAATCCCATTTTGTTGCTAGTTTTCATTCATGGACAACTGTTTTTGATTGCCATGTGTTTGTTGTGTATAAAATGGGCTACAACTGAATTCCGCTGTGCATTCCTGTGTTGCACAATGACAATCATTTTATTTGAAACCTTACATTTTCAAAATAAGATAAGGATCGTGAGATAAGATAAACAACATACCTTGAACTAGTTCAAAGCTGTTTTTAAGTGATTTCATATTTATTATCTCTATCCCCTCACTGTTAGTACATCAGCTAATCTAGAAGTAATAACCAATATAACTAGGTGTTCTTTTCACATGGTGACTTATAGTCTCTGTTAGTAGTATATGCATAACAATTGTTAAATATATTAATTAGAAACAAAAATCAAGGTAGAAACAGTGTGCCATCAATTCTCAGTATTTAACAGACATTTTGGGCAAAATCTATAAACAAAGTAAATCCTTCCGGGAAACCATTTTGTGTTTTACCTAACAGCAAAATTGTAGTTTGGAAGAGCTCATAGTGTCTCTTAATATCCTCTGTAAAAGGCACCTCAGGAAGGATTCACAGGTGCATTGGCTCTAGGAAAAAGAGGGTTGCGTGCTGAGGTCCTTGAATGGGCCAAGTGTGGACTGATACTGGAGAGGTGTCGGTCTGCCCCTTGTGCTCCGTGAGCAAGGCACATAGCTCCAAAGTACTGTATTCTAACTGTCAACTGCCCATATTACTAGGCTGGGTTAAATGCAGTGGCTACATGTCTCTGTGTGCTGTGCTTTGTACAACCCTGGACAAGAAGTAGAAAAATAAGTTTGCTCAAACCACCCTTGTTATTTGATGATGAAGCAATGTCTACATTTCACTGGCTCTGTTGTAGGTTTGAACATTTTTTTAGATCATAAACTGGATTAAGTAATGCCCTGCACATCAAGCTCACATTAACATACAAATCTGTTTAAAATACAGGGAACAGGGTTTCTCAGTTTGAAAAAACACAAGATAGTCACATTCTGCCTTTCGCCTGCTGGTCGTTCTCTAAAATCTTATATGATACAGAAGCTTGGCCGTTAATGATAAAGGTGGCAAGACTGTGAGCCATGTCAAACACCTTCAAATATAATGGCTAAATGTGACGTGCCTAATAAAAGCCTGCTGCATGTCATGAATTCACAAAAAGGGTAGATATGTGAAACATTTTATGGCACCTGGACACCGAATGGAGGAGCCAACTTAGAAATAGCTGAAGTGGATACTGAAACGTTTTGTTCTGTTCTGCTGACAACGTGATGTAACAATCATTCACTGCGGTTGTCATGGTGACTTAAAAGAAAAAGCAATAATTAGTGGTAAATGCAACCTTTAATTATCTTGTCCTCCCTTTCTTTCCCTCAAACAGTTTTCCCACCTGATCATCCAAAAATATCTAAATGATTTTCCTGCCACAGAAATGATCGGCCCTCTTTTAACATTTTACTGTCTTTTTTTCGAGTACTCCCTCCTGATGTAATACATTCTCCCTCTTATTACTACTCTTCCTTTTCTGCCCTATCCAGTTTATATTTCAGCTACAATCCAGTGATCTCCTTATATCCGTCACCATAACAACCACAAATGTTCTGCCAGATTCGCTGGCACTGCAGTGAGAGGTGAAGCCCCAGAGGGAGAGAGGGAGAGTGCGAACAAGAGAGACACAGAGACACCCACCCACCCAAAAAACCCTGCACCAATAAATGTACACTATGTTCCCAGATTATGTGGGATGCTTCGTTTCCAATACAACCTTGCAATCCTCTCCTGACTCATACATTCATTTGTGTGTGTCTAACACCACCGCCAGCCCTGCAGTTCCACGAAATATGCTGCAGGCACGACCGTTGCGAACAAACTGCCCGGTTCAGGACAAGCGGCATTTCTAAATCATGATACAAATCTGCGTTTCAACATTTTGCGAACTACTGGCTCGAACATTAGAGACCTTGCTGGCAGGAGCGTGTGGTGCAGCAGCGCCTCGGCTGCTGCGTAGTGGTCTGATCTGGGCTCATGTCCACAGACCCACCGGAGCCATGCCTTCTTTAGTGTTCAGTGGGGGGAGCAGGTTCTCCTCACACAGGAACCTCAAGGGGAAGTGGACGAGCAGCCCCCGGACGGCCTTCAGCTCCTTTTTGGCCTCCTCCGGGTCTGTGTCGCAGAGCCGTTGCTCGCTGGCGTATTCCTTGAGCTGTCGCATGTTGTGCACAGAGTTGGTGGGAAGGCATTTGAAGACCTGTTGTAGAGCAGCCCGGGACGACCAAAAAGGGGAATCAGAAAACTGAAACTACACATTGCAACTGTCACTGAATGAAAAGATCACGACTTGTGACACACCATCATATACATAATGTATACCTTCTCGTAAATGTTGACATTCAGCTTAGCACACGCGTTCCAGCCCAAGAAGAAGAACTCATCGCTGATTGGATCATCAACATTGACACTTGGGTCGGAAGAAGCTCCAACAAGAACGCTGTTAGGGAAAATAAATAAATAACACTCAGCAAGCAGAGCATTCAATGGTCACAAACGTTCTGATAATGTCACAATATCATTTACGCTCTTAGGTGAGAATGAAGCAATGCAGGTTTGTAAAAATGGAGATTATTATCAATTTTACATCCTATTTACATGAGATAATTGTCTTATAAAGCAAAAAACTATATGGTTCCTCGTCTGTCGCCAGATTCCATTCGGTGGCGATTTCTCAAGTTATTAAGTTAATTAACAAAGTTATGCACAAAGTTATGTACCAATAAACAGAAGTCCCATTTCAAGAGTTACACATCTCGTGCTGACCTGAAGCACTCTTTGCGCAGAGCGAGCGTGAGGGGCCCTGCCTGGTACTCCTGCCCTCCCATGACGGAGGGGACACGGTCTTCATCTTCCACAAACACTGCCATCTCACTGTCTCTGTTGCCCAGCATGCTGCGGTCATTGATGTTGGCTGATCCTGGAACGCATGTGGAAAAATACGAGCATTAACCATCTGTCATTTCAGAGGCGTCACAAAAATATATATCAAACTGTATTCAACGCATCAAGCAACGCTCAAAATGAATGAAACATCTTATCGGAAATAGTCTTCACAATGGCTCTTGGTCCAGGTTTGTCTTGTTTGGTAGAGTCGGGTGTCCAGTATTTTTCTTTGTTCAGAACTCCGTTGTTACATATGTTAAACATGATAAACTGTCTTAGAATGAGTTTGCATCGGTGGTGACGCACCGATGATATAGCAGCGGTCATCAGCAATGAGGGTCTTGCTGTGAACGTAGATGAGCTCTGTGACAAGCGACTTCGAGAGCAGGCAATGTTTCCTCAGGCCGCAGAGCGTGATGTACTCCGTCCACCGGTCCTCGACTGGGGAGGAAAAACAGAATCACACATTAATCACAAAGGATGATGCAAAACAATACAAATGTATTAAGAAACTCACAGAGACTAAAAATGGATGTTAAAAGAAGAAGTAGTCAAGGATGAAAATGGGGAAGGGTGGTCAGATGACTAGTCGCAGTGGCTGGAGTTAAAAGGAGCGACACGAAGAAATAGAAGGAAACACGTTAGAGAGAGAACAGCTTGTGTTTTGTGGTGTCAGCGGGATTTACACGTGGAAAAGACAGCAAATAAGAGACAGAAAACTCACCTTCCCTAAGTCTTGAGAGAATAGAGTGCTCCCCTCGGCACATGGTCCTGGGAGATTTATCATTCATTAAAATTATATAATTCCCTTCTTCACCACCGATGCAAACTCATTCTAAGACAGTTTATCATGTTCCCTTCTTAACAGGACAATATATCGATCAATCAACTTGAAACTTTTTAATTTAGTAATACACAAAAGCCCGAAACAATGGAATACTATTCCAATTCAATTTGAGCAAATGCATGCATTTTGTACATCAACAATAATACGTAATAAGCTCTCACCTGTAAGTGAAGTGCAGAATAGCTTGGATGGCGTTTCCACCTCCTAAGCTGATGTCCCCCTCAAAGCCGGGAAGCAAAGGAACCACCACAAACACCCTGTACTTCGTCTGCTCTCTGCAGGAAGGCAGAATGTCAACAGGCCTACCATTAAAACATTACTGCTCTCACTCATTATTCTATGTTGTGATTTGTCGGGTAAATGCTCCTATGTACTTACGGCCAACACTCATTGAAATATACATTGTTTTACACGTTTTCATTGCCCTATTAACCTCACCTTTAAGTTTCAAGATTGCGGGTACGCTAAATAAATTAAGTAAAACAATCATCTGGCTTGTGCAACCAAAACAGACCTGTGTGCGCGCAAAATTCGCTCCACAATAGCATCACCGATCCCATTATAGATGGTCTTCCCATCATCGGCACAGCTGATGAAGAACTGGTTCTGAGGGCAGAGGAAAGGCAGATGGCGGCTCGGTATGACGTGAGGGTCAACACAGGTAGGTAGCTGGCAGGGAAAGGCCTGAGCCGTGACTCTATTCAGACTCATGAGCATGTACGATTAGACACACATTGGCTAAATAATCATTGGCACGTGAAATAACAGTCAAACGTTATGTCAGTAAATAGGAATAGCATACTGAAACACTGGAAATAAAGGGAGGCCCAGTCATACAAACAAGCAGATGCATTTGTATACAAAAGAGCCCACTATTAATTGTCGCTGGTAAAAATGTAAGTAACAGACATTTAGTAAGTACAAGTACAAACAAATCATTAAAAAAACATATACATCATATACATATTTGTCTGTAGCTGGCTTAAGTCACCCTACATTACCTCGATGTAGATGTAGTGCTCGCTGTTCTTGATGGTGTGGACGTAGGCGTTGAGGATCGAGCTCTCATTGGTTCCAGTCGACCAGCGGTCGGCAGAACGCAACACCTGAAGAAGGGACAAGTTCATCCTTGAGACGTGTCTTTCACTTAATGATAACTTCCCGGGCGGGGAAAAGGACAAGGAGTTGTTGCATTGCTAAGAAAGTTCACACGGCGAAAGGTATTGTTGCCCAACATTCAGTCAGTGGGCCGGTTGTGTTGCCAACGCCGGCCTTTCTCATGTTCTGAGGCAAATTTCCCCATGAAGCCCGATGAAAATGAGTTGCCTCCACTTTGGCTATGCATTTGTTTCTCTGGCTTTGCTGAGGAGAATAAACGCGGTGGAAGTGATTTACTCTCGTTCCACCATCTGCCATCGCAGAAAAGCTCTGAATACTTAAGCTTCTACTTCAAAAGCCAGAACAGTGTCTCTCTGTTGTCTGTTAAAGACATAAAATTGATATCCTACAAGCTCTGACTTTATCTCACAAAGTAAAATACTAAACCTTCTGTTTGTTGACATTAATTACATTTAACTAGTTTCTCAACATAATATGTTTGTTTTGTAGATGCAAAACAGAATTTGAATGTCTTTTCCTTTCCTCAAATGAGAGTTCAAGGTTTGAAAGCCCTATGATGTCGTCTTTAAAGCTTGTTTGACAAAAAAGCCTTTATGATTTGACTTTTCCGTACGTTGTCTATGTTGCCATCATGTGTGTACAGTCTTTTTTGCTTCGATACCTGCACTTTGGCCTTGCTGGATCCGGGCACCGTGAATGAAAGTGAGTCAGCCGTGCAGTGGGACTTGGGAAGAAGGTACGGGTAGAACTCGTCCTTGTACTTGTTTTTGAAGATCTAGACAAAACAAATGAATGAAAATAAGATGTTTGACCTTCCTGCTGCTCATATTCCCTACACAAGACTCAATTAAAACAAAGGTTACTTAATATCTGGGTCATATTGTTCTTGTTGTGGCTAATAAACCCAATAGCTTGCCGTGGCATACCATAAAAAAATCCCAGAATACTTTATCTCTAAATGATAGCTTGAAATATGAAAATTAGGGCTTTGTAAAGTCACGATGTGGCCTGTAACGCGGGGAGAGTCTGGGCCTACATCGGTGTGCAGGGCCACGACCTGATTCAAGGAGAAGTTTACAGGAAATATGTTCTTTTTCAACAGCTTCCCCTCCAGCTCTTTCTCATCCCAAGAAATTCAGTTGAAATCAGTTGAAAGCATGAAAGGAGACGCGCAGAACGTTGTTGCTTTTAAAAAAAAGGATCACTGTTACATTCACCGGAGGAACAAAAAACTGTTTCGTGTGGTTTTGTTTGCTTTCTTTTTGGGATGCCGGAGGAGAGAACAAATAACTTCCATGGCCTGTCCTCTCTCCCACGCAAGTGGACAAAAAACGGTTGTGAGAGAAGATAAAAATCCGCTCCACGTCCGGAGAATTTTGCGATAAAGAAATAAGAAAATGGATTCCTGCAAAGCTTTGAGCATCGGACACCAAATTTTTAACTAAACTCAATCCTTTCTTGTGCATGTGTATTGTAAGGTCGGCTGGATACATACAGCGTCTGCTCAAACTCAAACCTTCACTGTTCACTCTTGATGTTCAATAGTGCTTTGCCCACTGACATATTGAGTGAACATCAATTATGAGACTCAAGTTACAGTGTGGTTATTGGTCCTTAATCCCAAGGTGTTGCCCCGTTCTGTAAATAATCTTATCGACATTAATAATTCTAATCAAGGTCAATAATATAGTTTTTTTTTCACTTCCTAATGAACAAACACGCTCTAAGCCGTGCACAACATATTTGTAAGACCATCGTGTTCAAATTGAGTTAAAAAGTTGGTAAATGTTAATGTCAAAATAAAACGTATGTCGCTCTAAAAAAGACAGAGCTTCGTTTTGAGTCTGACCTTGGTGAAGTTCCAGCGCTGGATGAAGTGGCGGGCTACATCCCTGGCTGCTTTCCCATGAACAGCTGCCGACAGATCGCGCCACGGCATGCGGGGAACCAGAGTGCGGTCAATGTTATCTAAAAAAATATGAAAGTCAAAATCTTTCAGCTCCCTCTTCCTCAAAGTATGCATTTGTGTGATACTGAACAGGATTTAGACATTTAGACTGTACCTTCAAATGGTTTGTCCAGTTGGACCCAGTCTTTCCTGATGAAGTTACTGTAGTCTTTGCCGAGCCACAGTTTAGTGTTACCAGTCAGGTCATCGAGGTGCTTCTTTTCTGCTTGCTCATCTGGTTCCAGTGGTTTTGGACCGCCAGACATACCACTGTCCTAGTCAACGGACACAATTGTCAGTTTAAGCAGGGATTGTGACCAATTGAAAGCGCACATGTTCATAAACTAATGTAATCCGTTTCTTACTACTGCATCTCCTGTGGGGTCGGCGGTCTCTGCCAAACCCAGGTCAGTTAGCCGGTACTGGCTGTCATCCCACCTCCCAAACGCCAGGTCGATTCCCCCCACAAAGGCCACCGTTTGGTCAATGGCCACGGTCTTTTCATGGTGAGCCCACATAAATATCACAGAGGCTACGTGGTCAGGATGTCGCATCACCTGACGGACACAGGGGTTCAAATTGATGTTAAAACATTAAATGACAGCTTTGGTAATTGCCTGAATGGAATTACGTGGGGATGCGACGGACCTTAATGTTCGGGTGCATGTCCATAAGAGTCCTCTTGCTGTGCTCACTATTAATGCCAAGGGCCATCTCCATCTCTTTGTACAGCAGAACGCACACTTTGACCCCTTGTTCCTGCAGGAAGGAGTTCAAGGAAGAGGCAACGCCATTTGAAAATAGGCAATCTGAAATTTGAAAAAGATTTAACTAGCATGGTGGACGAGAACAACACAGAGAGAATTCTTACAGCTTTGCGTTTGAGTATCTCATCCAGGCGCCAGTAGTTATCAGTCGCTGGTCTCTTTAGAAACACTTCTGGGCTGAGCCTGAAATAAAATACATTTACACTATTCACTTAGAAATATATAGTCGAAATACAATTCATACGCCGCTAAAATATTGAAATGTGCCTGCCTTGTCATCAGCAGATCCACATCTTGGTGACACTTACCACCAATCTGTGATGAAGATTTCTTCCTTGGCTTGTTCAAGAGCATCAGCCAGGTCTGCAAAGTAGCCACTTCCATTCACATACCTTCCAAAGATATCCATAAGCAATACAGTTTAGCAAATGAGGATGATATGTGAAAAAAAAGATAAGAAAATGTATCTGACCATTTAGTGAGCGTGTTCTTCCTGGGCGGAGCGAACCCGTCAAAGCGCTGCACTTTAAGAAAGTCGCACGTTTCCGTTAGCCGGTTGATTTCGTGACTCCACCAATGAGTCTGTCGATAGCTGCTGCATCTGATGATGAGACTCCTGAACAAGAGAAACAGGCCGAGCGTCAGAACACAACAGAACCTCTCAGTACGGCACGGAAAGCGCTGACCTACCGAGTGAAGTTCTCAATGCAGACTCCATATCTGGTGTCTGTGTAAGCACGGCCCACTTTCACTTTGAACTCTGGGTCAAGCAGCAATACAAAGTTGATTCTGCCGTTGTCTCGGTTCATATACATCAGGAAGGAGTCTTTCACCACCAGCCAGCGCCGAGACCAGCGGAAACACAGTTGATGATGGCCGATGCAGTTCAGGCCCTGGATCCGGTGACCCCCCGACCTCTTGAAGATGGGTCCCTCCCTAAGACAAGTTGACACAATCGATCCTGATCACTTACTTGGTCATTAAAAGCACTTTTGCCTCACACACCCTCACGTTTTCTTACAAGCCTTTCGGTCCGAGGTCAGTCACAAAGGAGAGAGCCCCAACGGAGAGGAATTCCAGCTGCAAGGAGAGAAGATGTTGACATCCTGCTGCGTGACAGGATCCACTTTGAATGTGTGTATGTGGGTCTTCTTTCAATGTTATTACCATGCTGTGATCACTCCTACAAAATGCGTTCTCCAGCAGACCATTCAGGTACTCCTCAAGGTATTTCTGCAATAGAAAAGCAGGTCAATAAAAGTATGTTATATCATATCTAAATGCAGATAAGTGCTGAAGAAGTTTAGAAGTGAGTGAGTGAATGGGCTGTGTTACATGGTAGTAATAATGCAATACAATTATATAAAGAAAGCTTTTTAAAATGTAGTATGTACGGTACTTACTAGAGAACAGAAATCTTCTTCTTATATAATGTATATAATATAATTTGATATCTTGCCACAACAGCAATTACATGTGTGTATTTGAAAGGGTGTTCTTAACGTGGTTGGTTTGTTTGATACCATTTTGCTGGAGGTCCTCCTGGTCCGTTCAGTCCCGTGTAGGCTCGGCATCTCTTCTGACATGGCTCTCAGCTGCTGCCTGTCCTTTAAAAACCTTTGAGAGAAATTTCAATATTCAAAATACTTGGTGGTTGACAAACCTGACGATAAAAAATCCAGAGCAACAGATCACAGATATTTCCACCGCCGGTTTCTCAGAGAGAGTGGTTGATTTGCATCATTAAAACAAACCGATTGGTGCACCGACCTGCCCAGAGGCAGCAAGTGAAGCATCATCTTGTGCTTGTAAAGGTCTCGATGCAGCTCTTGGAAGTGCTTGTACTTCCTCTTCACGGACCAGTGGAAGTGGCCATGTGTTAGCTGCACTGTATACAGGGTGCCTACACGGACCTGGAGGGATGTTATTTAAATGAAGTACAAAAATATGGTATGTTCTTAGAGTTACCTCACAAAAACTTTTTAGCTGCTCTAAATACTAAACCACTGCACAGGATCTAGCATGTAGCATGAAAGTTCAAGGAGAGGACGCTGTCAAAGTGGATGTGCAATCATTTTGCAGAGAGCTCATGCTTGTTAAATGAAGACCATCTTCAGAAACCCCAACAATAAAACACCCGCTTCCTCAGTCATACACCATCTTCCCCTGGTAGACATGTTAATGTTGCATCTACGTCACGCACCTGAACAAAAACCTCAGTCAGCTGGTTTAAAACCGACCACTCAAATGTTTAAACACTCAGCAGCAGGTTTAATATCCCGTGACGTTAGTATGGTAAATTTACGACGCTTTACTAACGCTTTCTATAAATACTGGCATCTTGCTAACAGTCACCAAAAGGAAAAATGTTCATAATTTTCCCACACGGGATTAAAAGGTCACGTACCTTTGAGCGAGTAGTGTATTTCTCCGTGTTGTCCACTCTGCATGTAATCGGTACACCCGGCATTAAGAAAGGTATACCCTCATCTTGTACTTCAGAAAGATGATGCACCACAAGGAAAGGCCGACCATCTGCAAGTTGGAAAATTAGAACATTTGAGCTATAGTTTTCTGACGCAGCCGTTGTATTTGTAAAAAAACGAAGAGTTGATCTTACTACTGCTGGACATGAGGCCGTCTATCTCGTCTGGAGAAATGCCGTGGATGTCATGAGAAAAGCGCCTTCTGGAAAGGGGTTGGGCTGTTGAGCTTTGGGCCGCTGGCTCGATCACACCTGTGCTGGCCATGGCAACGTCGTCGCAAGTGCCGGCTGCCCTGATGCAAAGACAAAAGACAGGCCGCTTTCACATTCACAGTCCAGTGCTTGGCCATGCGTCATGAGCACTCCAACGGCTTGACCAAACCATTAGGAGCCCTGAACGAGACAAGGTTGATGTTCACGGCATTTGATCAGCTCGAAAAATTAACAATTTTGTCATTTGTCATTCCAGTTAAGACAAAAGTGAGATGTGTTGGAGTCTTTTAATATTCTAAGTGGCCAGACTGCAAGTTTTAGCTGTATTAATTACATAATTAAAACAGATTTTTATATTATAATAAATGTAATGTTAATTGAGGGGATTCTGATCTTCCTAAAAGTTTTATTTGTTGTGGGTTTTAATCAGAAAAAGGTGCCGTACTCTTAAGCAATGTTTTTTTTTTTTTAAGCATGTGACTCCGGTTACTAAATTATTGAGATAAGTGAGCTTTTCTTACTTTGGGTGGTATCAGTATTTCAACAGCTACAAAGGATACGATCAGTCGTTTGCAGAAGAAGTGCAGGAACTAAAAATAATATGGGTAGATAAAAGCGGGCCCAGCTGTATAGTCATCCACACTGCGTCACACGAGAAGTCTAGGACACAGCTACCAGCGCCAGAAAAAAAGTGCGTGTGAACCCTTTTGTATAGTGTGTGGGTAGATAGTCTTTGAATGGCTGAAGGTTTCCTGGGCAACCAGGCAAAGGCGAGAGAGAGGGTGTGTGTGTGTGTGTGTGTGTGTGTGTGTGTGTGTGTGTAAAGGAGGGAGAGTTGGGGAATGAAAATGAGGTGGAAGCATGTACTAACATAGAACTAACACCAAAGGACTCCCGAAATGGACTGTAAACAGAGAGAATTGCAGTGTTTGTTTATAGTTTTGATTCAATTAAAAACATTGTTCCAACCATGTCTTTTTATTTAACTTCAGCATTATCTCTAAACCTTCTTTGTTATGCTTGCACCAACAGACATTATAGATGTGTCACTTCACAACACCATGTAAAATGAAGTAAAACAGGGAAACCGTTTGTTTTTTTACTTTCAAAAGGTTGCCTACCAAGCGATGAAACTGTAATAATTTGTGTTTGATAATAATTGCTCTTGCAGATCCTTTGTTATAAATGTATCTTATTGTTAAATACTTACCAGGTTGCACTAAATTCACAACTGCTGAAATAAGACTCCTCAGAGTTTCCATCATTCACTGAATAACTTATCGAACGTCTGTGATTCCCATGAAAAGAACAAGTTGTGTTTAGTTGTGTGGGCATGACAGAAGGTCCTACGTGATATTCCGTTGCCCCATTAAGCAGAGAAGTCTTGTGTTGACTTGACAAACTTTTCTTGTTTTTTTCCTTGTTGGGAGTAAAACGTGATCCTCCTCCCTGTGAAACACACTACACCCAACCAGTGTCCTTTACAAATGGACCAAATTAAGGACAAGGGGAGCGGCTTCTACTGAGCACCGAGCAACATCTTACACACCAACTGTTCCCTGAAGCATTCAACCTGTGTGCAGTGACCGAAAAAGGCCATGACAGATCCAAAGTGTCAGGGTTTGTCTTTCAATTGTCTATTTAAAACACAAACACGTGTACCATCCGAACCATTAGAGGATATAGAACAGAGGTCCCCAAACTTTTTCTTGTGAAAAGAAGCAAAGAAAATGTCCGTCGTGGCGTTGGGCGATCACACCCCGGTATCCTCGCGGACTACTTAAAACCCCAGATTCATCTCTGGGTGAGCTTGTCACCATGGCTACAGGAGGGAGGAAGAGGCTCCCCGCGGTGTGAAGGTCAGGTACAAAACCCAAAAGCTAAAGCTACAGCTTGAAATATATCCCCCAGCTGAAATAAACCACAGTGCCCGATACGCCTCTTCAGCAACAGAGTAAACATTGGGATGTTTGCAGGAATGGGTCTAGACATTGGTGTTTGCAGAATACAGGCCAAGCAGAAGTGAAATAGTGAAACTGACATCAGAGTGAAAGTGATGGAAACTTGGAATTGACAAAGTGCTGTGTGCACGGCAGAGTCTGTGGGGTCGTTACAATCAGTCAAAGTCAACAAATAATCTGAAATAATTCTCTGTTCAGTAATACCGTCATTCAACCACTTAAACAATAACATGCGTCAGATTTAGTTTGGGGACCCCTGATATAGAATAACATTAAGATATTACACTAAAAAGGCTTTAAACAGCAACAAGACACCCAAAATTCTTGTTTTACTATAAGACTGTACAGTCAAAACATCACTATCGGATGTGGCTATAGGTGAGCATCTTTGATAATACAACTTCAAACTTCCAGCCATTACGTTACAAAACAATATAGGAAATTATTCTTCAAAAAGGTTACTAAAATATAATCCTAAATTATAAAATCTTAGGGAATTTATTCAGAAATACATCAGACCTTATAAACACAATATTCAGGTGGTTATTGTATACATACTGACACAACAAATATAAATCACCAGACACTGAAAAGTGGAACGAACTGTCACGATGTGCCCTACATTCCTGCGTGACTAACACGTCAGAGCTGACACATTCAACTCGCTGTTCTGCGGCGGGGCTTTGCGGATTTCCCCCAAATCTGCGCAACTGTCGCCTAAAATAAAGATAAGACTCTGATCCAACGTGTCACTACATTGTAACGCCTTTACGGGGAATTATCCCGAGCATTGCAGCAGGGCGTAGATACATTTCCATAGATGAACACACACACACACACACACACACACACACACACACACACACACACACACACACACACGTCGGATACGTTTTCCGGGTGTTTTACAGCAACTTTCTAACTTTCTGATCGGAGTTGTGTGTCCGCCAAACATCTGCACCATTCGCTTTCCATGAGGAGACGACGTACGTGGGTCAGTTTGACCCTGCGGAGGGAGGTTAAACACGTCTATATACGTGTGTTTGTGTGTGTGTGTGTGTGTCCGTCTGAAAATCCGTCTGATTATTTGGCCTACAGATTTACTCACTTTCAGGTGGAGCCCCGCCGCGCACACAGATACTCCGCGAAGAGACACCGTGCGCGTCTAGACTCGGGTTTTTAAGTCGGGTTTGCGTCGATGCGTTTCATCAATGAAGAGGTCTATCGTTCCGTGTGGCGTAAAGTAGTCCCTCCCATAGGGCGTCCGGTGGGACACGGAATGGAGATACGGTGGAAAGATGCAGCTGTTGCGCAGCTCACTTTGTCGTCTATTTGCAATGCGGTTCATACAGAAAACCACTTGATGTTTTAATAGTAAACCTCAAACAGTGTGCTTTTTCTTTTACCAGGCGAAAGTTGGATTTAAGTCGCGACGGGACGCGATCACACACACCATAGTACACAGACACACGTATATACACACACACACACACACACACACACACACACACACACACACACACACACACACACACACACACACACACACACACACACACACACACACACACACACACACACACACACACACACACACACACGTACACACACACGTACACGTACACGAACATACAAATGCGAACTCAAATAACCTGAAGCCCGATCGCGAGTTAGATAATAAGGGCTTCGATGAAACTGCACGACGACGTCATCATCGGAACCCAACCGGCAGACTTCCGGTTTGCGTTTTTCAAATCAAAGCTTGCGAGCAAATATCTGACAGTTGAGCTTCTAAAATTCAAAACTCACCTTTTTGATTCGTCACTTTGAAAGCAGTTTACCACTTTTTAGTTGACTGTCCGCCGGTATCAGGAACGACACAATATTTAGACGCTTTGAATGTCTGCCATTGTGTTCCTCTAAAAGTGGCGATGGCATTTGTTTACGTTTAAGTGGATTTACCGGAAGTAGCCACTTTGTCGTGCCAGGATACTTCAATTAAACTTTCCCACAATATTTTAATTTTAAATACCAGCCACAGAAGATGAGCTTTTCTGGAAAAATCACACTATAAGTTTAACAATACTAGTTATTATGTATACATCCACACAAATGTACCTTAAAGATTGTGTCTTGACATAACTAACAGCACAACATCAGCAGTGTTGGGAAGGAATCCATACTGAAGAATCGGCCTATTACACAATTGTCTGATAATCTTGTCTAATTACCAATTGTCTAATTACCTTCAGCCATTAACTCCAAATCTCATTCTGTTGAGGAAAGGAAACACAGTTTATCCACGTGGGCTACTCGAGAAAAGGGATCTGTATATTAAAAGGGGATGTAGACAGACTCATTTGGCCAACCTGTTTAGGAAACAATGGACACAAGAATACATAACAATTGATTCAAAAGCGCCTCGTGGATCATGAAAACTTGGAAAGACACTACAGACATTTCCTGATAGAAAAAGACTATCAAAAATGGTGCAACCCATCTAATGTGTTGTTATTGGTGGGGAAAAAGCTATTTTGCTCTGGTGTAATACACGTTCACACCACATGGGAGTGTCCAACCACACAAAACCAGTGATAATAGATTTATTCACGGCAGTGTATCTCATCAAAGACACTGGGCATGCTGATTTAGATAAAACGAGATGTCAACATAAGATGACTCATTGTATATTTTTTACACATTCAGTTGATATATGCATGATAAAAACAATGGAAACAGGATTACAATAAAAAACGTTTGACTGAGTGGATGCAGGATTCAACACCCCCGAAAGAATAGGAGCAGACAGAGTATATTGACCACAATATTGCTGTGACTGCGTATTAGCATTTCCTCCTTTTTTTTATATGCAAATCGCCCAAACTGATGTAGCCCATAAAGTGTGACATTCACAACTGCTTTGGTATTGATTTCAAGTTTAGCCCGCCTTGTTCCTAATTTCAAAATGTAAGGCAGGGTTTTAAATAGCCTATATTAAGCAATACATTGATAAAGCAAGTCATAATTCACAAAATCAAATGTTTATTAAAAAAAAACATGAATCAAGACATTGCCCCTCCAAATAAATACCCCTAACAAGACTTTCTAACAAATCATTTATAGTAAGAAGAATAAGGCTTTTCTTGAAACTGACTTTATTAGATATCTCGTTCAGTGTGATGCTTGGACGATTCTTAAAAGCCGATGAAAGTCTGTTGAAGAACCTTCCGTATTGCTATTTATGAATCCCACACAGTTCAACACTGTCATTATGGATCCATGCAAAACAGTGCAACATGCCTTCGTAGTTTTGGTATGAAAAGTTCTTTGCTTTCAACAGAAATAACTTCCTGCATGACAAACCATCAGCATTTCATTTAAACTGACCTCTGACCTGAAGTCTGAACATGCTTAAACACAGTCTTTTCTACACGATAAATATAAACTGCACTTGATGATGATAACTGCCAGGAACTTGGTTCTAACCAAGTCAAAGGTTTGAATGAAAACCCTCTGCTGCCTGACCAGCGTTCACAAGCACAAGTCTGAGCTGTGAACATGAACTCTTTTATTGAAGCCTGCGATTCAATGAGCAAGACCGCTCCGCCTTATAGACAGCAGGAGGCGCAGTGGCCCCTGGAAAGGTTTCATCGTAGCAAAAGATGTTATTCTGTGTTTTTTTTTTAACTTGGTACATATTTTTTGCTTTGCCCTGGAAACGGAAATTCGGGCGCCCTGTTGAAGTGTCCTGTTAAGAAGATCCACACAGTGCCGATGATGAAGAGGGAAATGGCAGCCCAGAAACACACTTTGTCAATCATCTTCCCAATCAGGACCCAGTTCTCAATTTCCTGTATTTGGAAATGACATGATTATTGATTAAATAACTAAGAAAACTATTTTTTATAGCAAGAGAAGAACTCAGCAGACATACCAAAAATAATTGGGATTGCATTCATGTTGGTTAAAAATTTAAAGTAAAACTCACAGATCCAATGTTATTTTGTTGTCGCGTACTCTCAGCAATGAAGTTGCAGGCATCCACACATTGCTTGATTTCGGGTGCCGCTTGCGCCAAACTCTTGTACAGGTTGGCTGTGCTGCTGACATCCATGTCATCCACTGGAGGGGGGAGGACGCACTGACAGTCAGGCAATAGTATATCACAACATTACTCACACCAGACACAAGCCTATTTGATGCAAAACATGTAACTAAAACAAAACATGCTTATTATACACAAATGAATGGCCCATATAAGGGTATGAATAAATGTAGTAGAAACAACACAGAAAGAACATTTTTATCACAGTATTTATGACCACAAAAACCCCAGAATCCAAGCGGGACATGACAACTGGTTAGATTTTAGAGACGGGTAACAGGTTTAAAATACACATCTTACCAATGGACCGTGTGAGACCATGCCGCTCTCTTTGTTTGTCGAACATCATTTCACTGCGGGGCTGTTTGAGGACGTACTCCTCTGCCCTCTGCATGAGGCCGAAGGAGCTGCGCCGCCGCTCCCTCACGCCGTTCGCCGCGGTCGTCACCTCGGTTTCATCCACCAGAGGGGGCATGCCGAGGAAGCGAGGTACCATTTCCAGGAACACCTGGACGACGGAGGCAAAGAGGACAACCAAAGTCAGTTGACAGATACTCCTCAATACACAATTGGGAATAAATTCTGTGTGGAATATATGTACATGTTTGATGGTGCTCGACATGGTGTGAGTGCTGGGGCTGCGCAGGGAGAAGTTCAGCACCACAATTTGATTAGTGGCAATGAGAGTAGTGACAGACATCACGAAGATCAGGTACCTGAGGGAGACAAAGAGAGGATCTGTGTTGGAGACTAGAATTGTGGATGATGAAATTAAAAAAAAGCCCAGCAGAGATCAGCAGAGAACACACACAGACTCACTTGCCGATGAGAGGGACAGAGAGCGATGTCTCAGGAATCTTCTGGGCAATGAGAAAGAGGAAGACAGTTTGAGCCAGCAGGACAGAGATGGACACTGTCAACTTTTGTCCACCAGCTGTTGAGGAGACAACAGAAACTTATGAGACAGGAACGCGAAAAAAACCTTACATTTTTGGGATCCAATACTCTCAATACATTCTCAGTCCTTACTTTACTATGGCAGCAGATAATGCTACGTGGATATAGGTTGACCTGGCGTTTAATAGGCAAAAGGGTCACTATAAAAAGTAACTAGAATTCAACATTATTTTGTTTAACATCCAATGTACAAAACATTATGACATTCTGATATATATCACCCCATCTGGAACAATAATAGTGAAACACTTGTGAATTAGACAACGGCTTTACAGACCTTGTGCGGGTAAGAAGTAGGCCAGCACCACCAGCGAAGACATGAGGGAGCAGGGCAGTATGATGTTGATGACGTAGAAGAGGGGTTTCCTTTGGATGATCAGGTTGAATAAGATCTCCTGATACTCCAGGTCGTCTGGGGTGTACCGCGGGTTGATCATCTTCCTGGCTGGCCGATGGACGATGGCCCACTCGCCGTTCTCTGACGGGCGATGAAAGCATGATAAGCCACAGAGGAAGTTTGTTCTTTGAAGGTTAGAGTATTGAACGCGTATGTACCTGTGAAAGCCTCAGGGTCAATGTCCACCCACTCAATAGTCTCTTTTGAATCTCCGACAGCCAGAATGAGGTCCACTTCATTGGCACTGTACGTCTGGGATCTAGGGGCCGTGGCAGTGAGGACAGAACGGGACAGAAAATGCTTATTTGCAGGAAACGGCTGCGTCCCCGCGAGCATGTGGTGTGACCTTCCAAATCGCCATTTGTTTCACCCGTGATGGCTTCGTGTACAAAATAAAAACGAACAAATCAGCAATTATATATAGTATACTGGCTGTTGGAATTTCATAATTGTTTCTCACCTGAATGCTAGCGTGCAGTTTTGATAGTCAAATGGGAAGTAGGTGATCTCAATGGCACAAGTGCTGCGATAGATAGCGGGAGGCAGCCAGTACATCCAACCATCGTAGGTGATTAACACATTGGCGTAGTAAGCCACATCAAACTTGCCATCAATGCTGCAAAGATTGAGGACACAGAACAGAAACAGCTGACACCAGATTATATTATGTACAATGTACACTGCGGGCAAAGAAAACAATGTACCACGTCACATTATGTAGCTTTATAACTGCCTTACTTGTTCTCGAGGACAATGTCAGGGAGCCACACCGTTTTGCACGGAACACGAATAACATTGATGCCATGATAGTTAGACGTATTCCAAACAAGGCGATAATCCGTCCACTGCTGCAGATTACATAGTGGAGAAAGGTGACATTTAAAAACGAGACACAACAGAGGCTGAATAAAGGAGCAGGGCCGCAGAGACCAACGTGTAATGTGCCATTACCAGGATTTGTTAATAAAACACAGAAGCATAAGTATGAAGAGAGGCTAAACTTACAATCTCAATCCACACATTAGTCGTGAGAGTCTCCTCCTTTTCATTCTGTGGTACAAGGGAAGAAGCAGTGTGAGTATTTGAGCCGTAGCTGTAGATGATGCAGTGCTACGTTACTACTTCAGTGACTTAACAACCATTATGTTGTTCTGGCCATCCTGCTTATTGTCCTGTGGGAATGATGGTGAACGACCTTCTCAGAGGTCACCATCATTATCAGCCGTGCTTTGTGGCGATAAGAGCAAGGTCTCACCAGCGAGATGAGGTTAGTGAGAGTGAGCTTGATCTGAATCTCGAGCTTGTCTTTAGGATGAACCACCGGGCGAATGTTCTTGTTGTAGGATCTGAACAAGTCGGCGATGAGCTGGGACTCCTCATTACACTGCACTAAATGAAAACAAAGAGGAGATGGAGTGAGTTTACGTGCACAGTTTGAGAAGCAGGTTAACTAAGTCTGGGTCGGTTTAGTTAAATGTACATATCTGTGGTCTCACGCATAAACACCGACACCGTGTGATCCTAAACATTGTCATTACATTCCAATCATTTCCATAGTCAATTCAATAGTTGCTTTTGATATCATTAAATTAAATTGCTTTCAACTGTGTAGAAAGTGAACTGAAGATGCAAAATATGCAATTTCATTAATGTTACTTTGATGACCTGAACTGTCAAATTAAAATAAACTAAATCATAAGCACAAACTTGGAAAGCCAGCGTGACACCATGGATAGCACTTAAAGTCAACGATACAATATTTCTGTACTCCTCTGATACATTAGATTTCAGTATAAACTTTGAGAGACTATGACAGAGGTTATATCTAAGACCCCCCCAGCTGTCACTATTCACAGCTCGGATTACACAGCAGCTGGGAAACTATAAACTACGACTTTTAAGTGACACTCAGTGTTTCTTCAATGATCATCAATTTCGTCACTAAGCAAAAATCCAACACATTCTACAAAGCAGTAAAGATGTCGTCCCATGTGATCAATTCCTACCCCGATGTGCCTGGTCCAATCAGGCACAAACATGTCACATGTCATTGTTTTGAGCTAGAAATTACTGTGTGATGACACAGTGGAGATTATTCACTCTACAAATGTTTTTTTCAGTTGATAATGATTAAATATTGCACATTAGAAATAGTGAAATTCCTGTGATTTCATCAAAATCAAGCGACACCAAAGCCTCCAATTAAGCCAATATCCAGGGTGATAGCAGGCACGTTTAAACCGAATGGAAGACAGCTGAGTGTGTACTTGGATTTTCCTACCATATATTTGTAATTGTACAAGAAAATGGCACCTCATGATTTGGGTATCCATCAACAAAAAGTATAATATAGGATTATGGGACCGGGACTGATGGACTGCTGCAAAGACACATTTCCAAAGCAATGCTGGCATAGTACAAAACAATATATAATAGGCATGAATTCTGCCTGTATTTTAGGAAACAGGGTTGCAGTCTACTATGCTAATATGAGTAAAATATAACACACAGTTCAGCTGTCCAACTGTTTTCATATTGTAGAACAAGATACAGATTCATTTCAAAGCTTCAGGACGCATTCAGGATCCACCCCATTATCATGTTCCACGCACAGTGTGCATCGGATGTCTGTGCTTCGACCTGGTCATGACCTGCAGCTACTCAGAGAGAGGCAGCGGATGGATGAATGGAAAGCGACCAAGCGTGGACGGCACCACTGAAGGGATGCAAGGCTGACCAAAACGGTCAAATGCATTGGATGCCAGGTAATTTAGCAGATTAAAATTGTTAGATAACACTAGCTGTAAGTGGAAAAAATACTGAGATGACCCTTTAAGGTGAGCACAGAGCAGGCTGCACAGCAGGTCAGGACAACTCGGCCACGCAGGTAAACATTACAGCTTTTACTGTTTAACCAGGGTGAAGGCAAGCCAAGCTCACATTGACCATCTGCCATATTCTAATGTACGTTCCTATTCATGCAACCTTTTGGATTGCAATAAGCTAACAGAATTACAGTTGATTTTGCAAGAAGAAAGTGTCGGTCCATCTTTCAGTATCCCTCCAAGTTCTAGAGTTCACGACTCGATGAGGAAGAGTTTCTGCGCTCCTAATATCAAAAATAGTGTTGCACATTGATTGAGTTGATCAAGATTGTAAGCACAGCTGTTGCCGTAAGTGTATATAGATCAAATGGCCTCCTCTTAAGTTTTGCACCAACAGTTTTTTTTAGTTTTTTGATTTGAAGTAAATTGCAACGACAAAGTGCCAGTAAGTAAGGGTATAAAAAGCTTGTTGAGGACATTGTCTGCATTGTTCCTCGTTTATGTCCACAGTGCTATTTCCAACCCTGGGCTAATAAATGCTTTCCAGAAGTCTACGTTTCAAGGTCCAACCAGTCCATGCCGGCAACTTGCCACTGAGGAATGCTTAAACTACTCAGATGACCTCTGCCGAGAAGATGGACAGGAATTTTGTCCACAGCTGTCGAAAACAACTCGTCACACCTTTTCCCTCCCGAACGGGCAAACGGGTTTGTAGAATGATTCATTTTTAAACTTCCAGCACGTCAAGGGTCTCGCTTCTGCTTCCACTGCTGCCTTTGATTGTGAACCTCATCTACCAGGCAAACCTTTACCCACTCAGGTTCTGCTGCTCTCAGGACAAAGTACTCTGTGACTACTTGATCCTTTTCTCCCTAAACTGCATTGACTATGCTGAAAGTGATACTGTAACCATGGGACAGAGGATCCCTGTGGACAGAGAACTTACTGTGAGACCGTAACACCGGTTGGTCTTGTTTCTCAACCGACATGCAAGTCAAGAAGTTATAGTGTTAATTAACTTTATGAATGCTTGCAGATATTCCATCAACACGTTTGCTTTTGGTATGCCAATCAACGTGGTTTTAGAGCTGGTTGTCTCTCTAAACAGTGATCTGCGGCCAATCGTCAGGCATTCCGCATTCAAAAGGAAGCCAGACAATCGAGGAGGGTCTGCCAAAAGTGTGACAGTGCGCCACTTACCCTGGGCCATTAAAGTCCCGAGAACAGTTACGACTCCAACAAATATCCAAAACCTGCTTTCTGCCATCGCGTTGCAGGACCTCTCCACCGCACCACACTACACCGAAATATATGACGTTTGAGAGCAAGGAAGAGGGAGCAAAGGAGGCGACGAAGAGCCCCAAATCCCTCAACCAAACGCCCTGACTGTCGCCCACCCCGGCTGTCGCTGTCCACGGCTCAGATTTCACAACAGCTGGGAAGCACTAAACCAGGACTTCAAGTCACTGCGCGGTCACCCACAATAACCATCATCATGGTCATTAGGCCACTATCCGAGGCGCTGCCAGTTATTTGAAGCATTGAACAAAACGTTAGCTTTCGTGCTTTTCCACTCCAATGTGATACGTCTCCAATATCCCTGTAGCAGTCAAATTGGTTGATTGTAGTGGTTTTATTTTGATATCTGTTTCTGTGTATCCACAGCGTGTGGGCCTGCTCGCTCCCTGTCTGGAGTATTTATACGGACCGCAGAGACTCCAGCAGTGACGGAGGGACTTCAGACCACAGTGCAGCAGGGTCAGAGGGCTCGAAGCGAACGATGCTCGTAAAACTCCATGGAGGCACAGACTTTAAACTACCTAAGATGAGTTGGAGAACTATTTTGCTACTAAGGCACATTTTTTTTTAAGTAGAATCCAGACGGAAGATTGCGACGCTTCAATCATTTCTAAACCAGAGACTTGTATTTTCTTGTGATTGGAGCTGTGAGTAATAGAAGTAGTGCCACTCTGCAGCGACAAGGGCAACACATGGACTGATTTTTGGAATGTGCAATGTGAGTTGCACAGTATGTGATGTACTTCTAAATATACAGTTGGGGAAACAGAGATGAGCTTCTTTAAGGTAACTGGAGCCTCCAGAGGCCATATTAAATGTCTCACACTCAGTGTGAGACAGTTCGGGGCTCAGAGGCCGACGAACGTCTGGATCTGTCCGGCCTCAGAGACAGACCGGGCCAAAGAAGATGCCTTTTGGATTCAGCCGAACACGAGCGAATCATACAGGGGCAAACGTCAACGCCAACGTGACAAAGGAATCTATCAGCATGAGCTTTAGGAAGTCCAGCGTTTGCTCTTCCAGTCTCTTCTGTCCAGCTGAAGCCAAGAATATTTCTCTCAAGTCAAACCAATTGTATTCGGCACTCCTTTAAAATAACTGACAAGAAGGCCTTCCTATGCAAGATGTCAAAAAAATATATGCTGTATCTAGTGAAATAAAATAAAAACAACAACATTACGATGCCTACGAAGGAAGGAAAATCACAAGTGTGGGATTAAATATTTTGACTCTACTTGTTTTTTTGACGTTAAAGCACAAAACTTATCTTTCATGATTCACTGAACCAACATAAATAAATTAAGTCAAACAAGTCACATGTTCCATGTGCTTAGTACTTTGCACCTGTTCACCATGTCAAGCTTAGACCGTTTTTTTTTTTTAAACCAAACATTTTTTAAGGACTTTCTATTTAAAAATGAATATAATCTGAGATTATCCACCACAAGGGTCTCATGTTTTCACAGGGATTCACAGTCTGCTGCCTTGTTGGGATCATTCATTGGTTACACATAGTAAAAGCCCCATGACCAGCCCCTAACGACCGCCCCGGCATTCACCGCTTTCCCGCCCCTTTGCTGCAGACCATTGTTAAGCGCACGTGGTTTGGCTCGAGTTTAATGTCTGTTCAACCTCCCCCACAGCAGATGCAGAGAAGCCGCGTTTCTAGTGATAGTGGCGCGTTTCCCATGATTATCATTATCAGAGGTGATAATCATGGAAACACCCTTTTATGTATGCACATATTTACTGACACGCCTCAGACTTCGGACTACCAATTCAAAAGGGATGATGTCTATTACAATTTTGTAGGAAATATTTTCTTCCCTTCAACAATAGTTTCCATCTGTGGACTTTGTTTTCATTGACAAATGTGGCTCTTTTCTCAGACAACAAAAGCAGATTGTGGGGCGACACAATCTCTCTAAAGGATCAACTGGGTTGCGTTAAACACGTAAAAGTGGGGAATAAATACATTTGTTTATATTATATTCATATGTTTCATGTGCTACTCCCTTTCAAACCAACAGGAATGTGTGTTAGCAGCGCTGTAATGTGTGGTACTTGTGGTGGTGCTTCTAATGGAGTGTGTGTGCGTGTGTGTGTGTGAGTCTTTGAGAGAGAGGAGAGGGAGAAGGGAGGGTTGTAGAGGTGGCAGGAGAGGAGAAAGAGCAAGTGTTCACCCGAACTGACCAGGAATATAACGCTTATATCGGAGATGCATCCAGGGGAAGGGGGTTACTGGAGGACAAGCATGCGTCGGCTCTGCATTATCAGCAAGTGTCTGATCTCTGGACTCTCGGATTGAGCAACACTACCAGAGAAAAAGCAGCTTCAAAATCACTCCGAAACAAAGGCAGGACAGAGGAAAGACGTGAATACAAGAAAGCCAAAACGGTAAAAAAAAAGCAAAACGAAAGAGCCACGGCAGGCTGAATTGTCCTAAAAGCAGCCGTCTAGGAGGTGCGATGCTTGAGATCACTTTTCATTTAAGCTTTTAGGGAGGAGTATGAAAGATTTGCGAGAACAGGGGGGGTAGTTGGAGAGGGTCAGATGTCCAACAGGCATTGTGGTGACAGCCAGTGCAAGGGGACAAGGACTCATGTGAGACACAGAGGAGGTAGGATATAGGGACAAAGAGAAGGAACGAGGGGGACCGGCAGAGCCCAAAGTGGACTTCAGGATGGGTGTTAAGAGCAAAGCTGCTGCTGCTATCGTTGTCCTGCTGCTGTTCCTCGGCTCCTTGTGGATCCGTGAGTATTACTCTGTGCATGTGTGTGTGTGTGTGTGTGTGTGAGAGAGAGAGCTGGCATGTGGGGTTTCTATGCTGTGCTATGACTCTAAACAATCCCTCCCTTGTTTGAAATGTTCCCCTCGGCAGGAATGTGTCACATGGCTGCAGGATCTAACATGATGGTCAAACCACTTACTGCTCACTGTTTATAATAAATAAAATGTAACAACACAAGTATTACCAAGTGGTAGTGGGAGATCATAAAGCGACTGTTATTTACATGAGCTGTTTTAGATAAACGATTTTCCTAAATAATGACGGTTTTGGGGTCAAGATGATATCTAAAGATTTTTAAGGCAAAACAGTACCAAACCCTTTGTATCTTACTGTGGGAAATGCTTGACTACCAGGTATGCAAAAATATGTACCCGTGTCTTAGCTTGGATTATACATGATAGTATCAAAATGATACAGTACAGCAAATAAGTATTGTTTAGTACAAAGAATTCTACGTGTATATATATTTAAAAACAGTTTTTCCAATGGGAACGAATACCTGGTAAGCAGTGTAACTATGTATCATAGGGTATTTCCCTCTTGGTTGGGCTAGATTCAAAGATTTTAGAGACCTGATCGAAATTTGAGAGTGGAAACTGAGCTGACAGGTTCATTTGGAAGCATAAACATCATCCTCACACTAACAGTCAGGAAACTTTAGTTAACAGCACATGGAAAAATATGTTTTGGCAGCATCTACAGTAGATCACGGACAAGGTAAAAATACAGTTTGAATTGAGAGTTCGGTTGCTCAGTGAGGCTGATGAGTCAAGTCGTGTGTGAGGAAGTTTGGCTTTTGATTGTAAGGTGGTCGAATACACCTTTTCCTTATCTGTGTGGTCTGGAGACGTGCAGAGGCCTCCTGACAGAAGGTCCCTAACATAAGTCAGGATTAGTGGGACTTCGGTAAACTTGAATTAAACCATAGTTGCATTGAATAAAGTAAGCGGGAATCGACAAATTTGACCCAGTTTAATGTGGCTTTACAACAGTTATTTTAATAACTGCAACATATTTTATGTTAGAGATTTTTGATGAGGTCCAAAATTGACCCCACTAAATGGTCTCATGGCGTGATGTGTGCCGGAAAGGAAATTACAGGGTTTGTGTCACGAGCTGGAATAAACTCTCTTTGCTGTATGATGTTGAATGCAATGTATTTTCTTTTTTAAATGATAAAACCCAGTCCTGTGTTGCCAGCCCCTTTCCAATATAAAGGAGCTTATAGCACCACTTGCTAATACTGGCGGTTTCATTGCCGAGGCCCTTGAGGCCATTTTATTTAACCAAGAGTTCACTACTTATTCAAACTGGCTGTAATCTGTAACAGTGTGTGTAGACCCAAATGCACTCACGCGACCTTTGACCCTTTATTTAACGCTCCGGAAACAGCATAACGGCAACACAAGGGGCTGGCAGGTGAAACAGATGTCACTCGATGTAATGAACCTAAAAATACTAAGTACCGGAATCTGCAGCTCATCTCAACATTAAGGATCTTTAGAGCGAGTTTCAGCTCATTGTTTTGTTCTCATAACGTGGTTTTCAGCCGGATTAGCCAGTGAACAAGCTCTAACAACCCTCTGTGCGCCACACAAAGTTACACTGTTGTGGGTTAACATACTGTTGAGTCACACTGAAATCTACAAACAAATCAGAAACTGGATGCACCAGAATTGTCTTCAATTAAACAAAAGTAATTGTTTTGGGGGCTAAGGACCACCAACTGAAAGTCAGCGCTCAGCTTCAATCGATGATGTTAAAAATCAAACCGGAAATCTAGGTATAGTCTAGAGGTATAGATTCAGACTTCCTCCTACACCGCCATATACAGACAATTACAACATAATCACCTGAAGAATATGTCATGGATTTGAGGACTTACAGGTTTTGGAAAGCGTCGTCCTCATCTAGTCATCTTCAGTGGACTCGCTCTATGAGTGTCAAATCACTAGTCACGGGTCTATAAGCTCGAGTCCTCGCTCAGACCAAGAAAGTGGATCACATCCCTCCAGTTCTGAAGCCTTTACACTGGCTTCCTGTCCAAGACTTCAACATCCCGCTGTTGGTTTATAAACCACTGAATGGTTTAGCAACCAGATACACGTGTGACTCTCAGGTCGTCTCCTCTCTGTTCCCAAAGTCAGAACCCAATGTGGAGAAGCAGCGTTCAGTTTTTCTGCTCCACATAAAGTATCTGGAAGAAACTCCCAGACATCTGCTAAGACCCTACGCTGCTTTAAATCCTGAAAACGTTTATGTTTGATGTATGACTTTAATTTAATTTAATTTACGGTTCTACAATTTAATTAATAAAACACTCTCTTTTGCCTCAGGTTTTGATGGTTTTAATGGCCTTATGTGAAGCATTTTGAATATCCTTGTGGTTGAAATGTGCTTTACCAATACACTTGCTCGCCTATAATTCAGTTTGTCTCATGTGTCGGATGCAGATGTGTGGGTTAGGGTTACAATGTCCTTCTGTCTTAAACAGACTTCCAGTATTATCAGACCAAAAGGTCTGAAATTCAACACTAATAAGTGTGCATTTCTCTCATTTCTCTCCGTAGAAGGAGGTTTGGATTACCACTTGGAATCTTGTTTGAAAGGATATAATCAAGTGAATACGGTGAGAGCACTCACAGATTATAATGCATTTCCTAACTGACTACGTTTCCCCCACAAGGCTGATGTTGCCAAGCAGATGGCTGATTTGAATGCAGTGAATCATTTCTGCTTTCCCTCTTTCTTCGTCCCCTGTCAATCGCCCCCACGCTCACCCTCTGCCCTTAATCGCCCCAACGGTCAGATCCACCAGCTGTACAACAGCAGTGACGGCGGTGGGGCTGAGGGCCACAGGATCCTGGAGGAGTGCCCTGGTCAGACGTTCCAGGTGTCCCTCCTGCTCTCCCACCTGCTGGCAGGACCAGCCTACGCCTCGGACGTGCTGATGCAGCCGTATCTGTCCAGCTGGGACGAGCTTGTGAGGTGAGATAATCAGATAAAGCCTGAGAGCTGGATTCATTTACAAACAACAGAAAGAAATAACTAATTTACGTCATGCTGCACTCTGTCAGATGATTCATCTGTTTCTGGTTTACACCTCCAGGTTTATGGAGGCCCTGGGCCCCATGGTGGGACTGATTTCTAAAGAGATAGAAAGCAAGACTTCCATAATCCGTCAACTCGCCCTGTTGTCAAAAAGGAGCCCTGAAGCAGAGCTGGGCCCAGATATACATTCAATAAATAGTGTGAGGACAGAGAACAACCCGGAGGCCTCACAGCACACCGGCGCTTATCACTCGGTGCGCTCCATGATCTGGGTGGAGCTGAACCGAGGACTGGTGGACTTCCGCCGCCAGACGGACTCCGGGTGCAGGACACTCCTGCGTCTGCATCGCGCCCTGCTCTGGCTTAAGCTCTTCCTGCAGAAGCTGGCCGAGACGCCGGCGGCCGGCGGCCGGCTGAGGAGCCCCTCGGAGCTGTGCCGAGAGGCCTACCAGAGCACCCTCGCCAACCACCACACCTGGTTCGTCCGCCGGGCCGCCGAGCTGGCCTTCATCGCCATGCCGGAGCGGGGTTTCTTCTTCAAGTTGGTGTGCGTCCGCAGCCAGGAGGAGCTGAAGGCGGTGCTGAACAGAGTCGTTCAGGCCATCGGGGAGGTTTATGACAGGACGCAGAAAGCCCTGGAGGAGAATAACATGCTGGACTTGCCGTAGCGCAGCGACTTTCAGACCTGACCGTACTTGCACTTCCCTCACGGTCTCCTGGGCTTCACACTTAAACGTCTGGCGGACAAACGTGGTGAGAACAAGGACAAGTTAATAAACTTTTTCCGGCTAAAATTCACACGTGCCAAACTCCCCCATTCCAAACCAAAGTGCTGCCTCGACAATCAACTTATACTGAAAAAGAGTTTGCTTTTGGCCTGTGGACAATCTTTAATACACTTGTGAGATTATGACACAGCATGCAAGTGAAACATTTATACCTATCTACCTTAAACACTCATGCATGCACACAAAAGGTTTTATATGTATTGTTTGACACTTTTACATCATAACTGAATCTCATGCATATGATCCACCGTCTCAAACGTTTATAAGCAAGATATAAAAAGTGTTTCAAATACGTATGTATACGTTTTTCAGTTCTAAGTATGTATGCTCTTACCTGAGGATGTGCAAGTGTTTCACATGTATTCAGACGAGTAGCCTATGTATAATGTTTTATACAGGCATAGGTTTACACAGTATGTATGTGTGTCTCAGTAGGTGTGTGTGAGAGTGTCTCAATAGTTAAGCCCTAAACGGCCCCTCATAGAATAGCATGTGTGAGCATCCATCACCAGTGCTCCTCTTGATCGGAATATTTCAAACCCACAAATACCTCTAATGCCACGTAATCCGGACTCTCTCCCTTTAACTGGACTGTGTTCTCACTTCTCTGATGAGAAAGGGAAGAAAGGACAGATGAGAATAGAGCCCGAGGACTCGGAGTGAACAGGACGCAGGAGCTAGTTGAAGGTCAGGGAGCGGAAGCTGTAATCTTGTCAAGCAGCTGGCGGCAGAAAGTAATTAAGTCAGTAAGTAAAGCTGCCTCCAAAAGGAGAAAAAAAAAAGAATACCAACTAAAACAGTCCCCACATTTTTTATCTTGCCGTCAGCAGGTCGATCCTTGTTTTATGATTCTTCTTGTACTAGAATCCAACAGACTTCAATTTGTGACCTTTAACCTTCGCTGTGTGTAGGAGGATGCCTTGTTGCTGGTGTAATTTCCGCTATGTAATCACTGTTTGATACTCTGCTCTTGCATGATTTGGGTGGGGAGGTTAATTGGTGACTCTAAATTACCCATAGGTGTGTGAGGGAATGGTTTGTCTACGTCAGCCCTGCAGGACCCCGATGTCAGCTCGGATTGATTCCAGCCCCCTGCCCATGTGACCCTCTAGGAATAGGCGGTAAAGAACAAAAACTAACAGACTATTGAGGGCCAGAAAGACACAAAGTCTGGAAGTCAAAGTCAACCTAACGGCGTTATCTCTCATCCCACGTATGTAAACAGTGTTTACATAACTGTGGACAGTTTGTCAAATGAAAAGAAATGTGATTTTTCGGTGGTCACGGCCTACTGAGCAGCCAGGGTCACAGTGGCTGGGTGCGACCTGTGGAACAGCAGCAACACATTATGCAACAGTTAGTATCTCTGCAACACCGTGCATGGACACCTTTGACATAACATCAAAATCTGTACATGTAATCAATGTTGAAGAAAAGTGCCATTAGTGTATCAAGTACTCAACCCGTGTGGAAGTTTGCCCCAGATGGATTGGAGAACATGAAGGTTAGGTTTAAAAAAAGCAAACTATTTAAAATTATGTTAACAAAGTCCCACACGTGCAATATAATCTAAATGTGGTTTATCCAGTCGTATGCTAAATGCTGTTACTTCCCAAACAATTTAAATCTTACTAATTAAATCACTTCCGTACTTCCCGCTCGTGAATTGTGCATGCACAATGCCAGTCCGTGCATGAGACAGTAGAGGAGGAAGTGGTTTAAGCAGTAAGATTTGGGTGAGATGCAAAAGTTTGGGTCACAGATTTTTTTATATGTTTGCTGACCTGGATTCAATTAACCTCACGTCATAAAGGATTAGCCCAGGATTTAAAAAAATCCCTTCTCTTATCCCATTATGACAAGCAACAAATACATGGGAGCCTGATTTCCCTTATATGACATTTATTTATTTCTCTATCTTGGTTTGCATTAAACGATGAGCAAAAAATATACATACAGGAAGAGCAAAAAAAAAATGAAGTTCCACAATAGAATCATCATCCTTTTGGGGCAAGAGTATGTCAACAGAATTGCATGGTCTTCTCTTTTTAACTCTCCTTACACCGCTGTCTCAGGCAATACAACGATGTAAGACAAGGGGTTTAGTGGGAGGAAGGAGGTTTGCTGAATTTATGCCTTTTATGAAACATGAATAATGATCTCTCTCTGATGAGTGCTATTGATGGTCTGAAAAGTTTGTGAAGTTCTCTGAAAGCTCTGAAGTATTTGCTTTCAATCTACCTTAATCACTGTGTTTTAATGCTAAAACACAGACCCCGGTCTTCAGAGAACTTTCATTGCAAGATTTAACGTCCTCAAATTACTTATCAATTTATAAGTAGTCAAAAGTTTGTATATTTCCAACTAAGCTGGTGACATTTTGCCATTTGTTGAATGGAATGCAGAACAATTATAAGATATCTCCCACATACATT
The DNA here is from genome assembly GCA_021346845.1 of Apeltes quadracus. Taxonomy (NCBI): domain Eukaryota; kingdom Metazoa; phylum Chordata; class Actinopteri; order Perciformes; family Gasterosteidae; genus Apeltes; species Apeltes quadracus. The sequence continues at coordinate 7,417,400 of CM037916.1, read as the reverse complement.
CTCTCCACAAAATAACAATAAAAATACTCTTTTATAAATAAAACACCTTTTCATATTCCATCATGATAATGCACACTGGCAAAATTGCCTGACTACGTGTATCTTTACTTTCTTGCCTTTGTCTTTCAGGCTTGTGATGCTGAACTGACTTAGTTACAGCCTTTCTAATAAATACATACAGCCCCACAAGAAATAAATATATTGCTTTTATAGGACATCTCTAAATAATCACAGAAAAAATCCCATATAAATGGAGATAACAGGAAATAACATTCTGGGACACTAGCTAATAACACTGTCCGTCCACCAGGAGGCACTGTTATGTTGTAGTGAAAGACGTTCGTTTTGTGCGTCGTATCGTTTTTATTATTATTTTTATCATTATTATATAAGGGTGGACCTTTAAATAACACAAGGTGCCTAACCCTGCTTGGATCCTACAGTACCTCTGTAGCATTTGTCAATGCAGCACAAATAAATTCAATTTACACTGCCATGAAGGTCTTTGGTTGAAGAACTAATCTCCACATGCACATGAGTAAAACGAGAATAGCCAATTAGGTGATTTAATAAGGTTCATTTTAAGAATGATTATGGTAAAATAGGATTGGATGCATTTTTTTTACAATGAGCATTGCTTTATACATTTTAAAGACAGTGATTCAAGCGTTTGACACGAGGAGGAGCAACAAAGTAGGGTAAATAAATTGAGCATGCCTGCTCTGGATTAGTGAGACCAGATTAAGAGATTAAGTAAATGTTGTAGGAATGCCAGAGGAGAAATACATGAACTGCTCGGTGTGTGGTCACAAAAAAGGAGCCTCTGATGACTGTTGGTAATTTCATGATGAATAACCATGCAAATATAAGGTTATCAGATCTAATTGTCAACTGGATCAGATAATGAGGTCAGATTTCGCTAACCAACAGTTGCAGGTGTTTCTAGTACTGGAAAATAAATGAACGTTTGTGTAAAAAGCATCAAACTCGGGGCCTAACCTATGCTTTTTCAACAGGTCTCTAGTTATGACGATTGTTTTGTATTCGTTATATAAAACGGTGGAAACCACCTGAAGAAAACCAAAAATTAAGAAATATTATTGAAGGAAGTACATTTGTTTTGTTAATTTCCTACAGGACAAGAAAACTACCAACTTACTTTTTTAAAGACTCTAGTAACCATTAAAACAATATGTAAACTATACCTTTTGATCTTCTGGATATTGTTGAGGATGATAACGCGTAAGACTGAAAGAGGACAAACAATGGCATCTATTTCTGATACATATGAAATAGATGCAATAAATTAAATATATATACTGTAAATATTTGTGTTTAAATTAATTAAATGGAGACAAACAGGAAAACAGCTCTTGGTTCATCTTGAGGAATAAATTGACAGACACAGTGACAGCGAGTGGAATGTCATCATGCAGCAGGAGTTTCTCTTTCACTGTTTTCATTTGATATTCACAGAGCGGGTCGAAGGCCTGCGGAGCATCACCGCTCTGTTCAGTCACTCGCTGATTTGCAGCTGTTGTCGTTTTTTTTGTCCAATTAAGGTGACGTTGTACGACGTCTGAAGCGCGACTGACGTCTCCTTTCATAAGTGTTGATCTGAAATCGGAACCCAAATATGAACGACATCTGTTTCAGATGGTGCTCTCAGTTCAAACGACCCATGTGGATATCAAATGACCCAAAAATAATGATCATTAAATGAAAGTCACAGACTCGGGCATTCATAATGTATGCCACTTAATTAATATTGCACATCGCATGCAACTTCCCGACCTACAGTATGAAATGAAACCCGTAAAAGGAGCACACACGCGCGCACACACACACACACACACACACACACTCTTAAAGGATTTTACCTTTCCTGTAACTCCCTGTTTTTTGAGACGTCTATCTTACAGTATTGTTCTCAAAAATACACACTTGCTGCGTGTACGGTTCAGTAGATGACAGTGTGGCCCCTCCTGGTGGTCTGTAGTTAACCAATAGTTTGTTTCACACATAGCAAGGAGGCGGGACATAGGGGCCTCCTGCCCTCACAACACGCTAAGGACAATACACACATGCAAAATGGCTTCATCTCTGCATCCACCCATCAAGATACATATGCGACTCTGTTGGATTATTCTTTGAAGTGCAACAAAAATAGACGTACAGGTATAAGGTTATGATACCATATAAATACTGTAGGTATACACATTTTGTATTGTAAATTGTGTATATTTATAGAGGGTTACTCTATGAGGCGGCAGCAGGAGGGGAAGCGGCAATAAAGTGTTAATGTTGCTGATTCTTGCCAACTTTGGAAACACATGTTCACATCCTTTTCATCCCCTAGCTTTTCATGCAGTATAAATAGACTCTACCTGGAACTAATTTACAGGAAAGAATTTGTCCCAAAGCTCACAGACAAAAAAAAATGTCAGAACTACCACCCTTTTATTCTTTCCCTAGATCATTACACAACTGGACCAACGGTTTCCTCCAACATTTGGGGGGGGTTGTAAACAATTCCTACAAAGGGTGTGAACACTGACATTTGTTTCTGTTTATGCGCAATGTTGCAGAGAGTGAAGAAAGTAGTTGTCAGGAGAGGAAAAGGGTCGACCTAGACAGTGTTGATCCTCAGCTTGAAAGATACTCTTCCGGCAAACTTGTCTCTTTCACTTCCGGTGGGAATGTTGTTGGCGTTGATCCTGCACTCAATGTTGACATCTTCATTGGTAGTAATGTTAAGGAATTTAACGGCAACCAAAGGCTGAGAGTAGTTCACCTGCAAAAACAGGCCCAAGAAGACATATATGAGACAGAAAGTCCTGCATTTTGTTCGGTATTTAACAAACTATAGCTTATTATAAGCAATATTTGCTATCAATTTCATACAAAATCGTACCTGAGCTTTCTTGCCGTAGTAAGGGTAGTACATGAGGTTGAACGTGCCATTTGGAGGGTAGTACATCATGTCTCCAATTTTGTCAGAGTCTTCTCTCTGAGAGAATGAATGAACTTCATGAGTTAAAAGCCACAACATATACGTTGAAGAGGAGAAACTGAGCACCGCAAATCTAGTTTGATCTCAATCAAATTTCCCCAAATCCACAATCTAATTCAGCAGTCAATGTAATGCAAAGCACAATCTTGATAAACATCTAAAATACCCACTGCGTATGTTTTAATAAAATCTGAAGTCTAAAAAACACAGGTACCGTTCCGTTCTTACCCATTGATCTTTGCCAATTTTGTATTTCTGAGAGTGAGGAAAATGAATGAAATGCAACGGCAGGCGAAAAGGGAAAAGAAGAGGCGCATTCAGAGGTGGTATGAGTGACATGCAATGCAGATATGATGAAATGATAGAAGCACAGACATCAAAGGAGATGGGTGAGTGATAGGTGGCAGATGAGAGTGAGGCACACAAGCTATGAATGGGTTGAAGTCCTAGTTGCTATGTTACACCTTTTATTGTGAAAGACAAAAGGGAATTACCTTTGCACCACAGGTGACAAACGGAGCCTGTCCATCCTTCCCTGGCAGCATCCCAATAACCTGGAGAGACCGAGAGACAGCATGAGTCCAGCACTATTCCTCATTTTAAACAAAGAGGAATAAAAAATACATTTAGAAAATATGCCAAAAATGAATAATAAATGCAGTAACCAAGAGACTGTTATCTTCATGCTGACTCTTCACTCTCATTATCTCAGCGTCTCCTAGCAACAGCATCCCTTTTCCTTGCCTCGCTTTCTTTCATACCCGATTCAGCTTGATGATGATACATGGCTGGCCCATCTGGTATCCATAGTAACGGTCATTGATTCCAGAGCATTCTTCCAGAATGGTGCGGTTGAACTGACAGGAGCGCTTCGGGTTGTTCTTCACGTCGCCGCTGTCCTCCTGCAGGAAGTACTGGTCCGGCGTGCACTCGTTGTTCTTCTCAGCCTGGAGGGAGTTGTTGTAGGCTGCGCGGGACGGGGAGGATACACATTTAGTTTGTGAGGGCTCATGACACAAATGAAACAATCTCCTACTCCTGTGTCTCATTATATAAAACTATTTATTTTAGATTGCAGGATTATCCACAGCGGTAAGCTTTTTGAGTCACTGTGCGAGACGGCGGGAGCCAGACTTACGTCCCAGGAATGTGTCCAGGGCCTTCGGGTACGTGTCCCAGGTCTCAGTGCTCTGGATGTCATAGACAATCTCATAGGTCTCATCTGATTTGGGTCTAATCACCATGCCTGTACAGGAGAGACAGCGAGTGTTTCACGACACCGCGCCACAGACCTGTGTCTGCACAGTTTGTATTGTTGGCTACTGCACCTGGTGTGGAGAGCCGGTCTTGCCAGGTTGGTTTGTGGTCGTCCAAAGTCTGCAGCATGACATACATGGTGAGCGCAAACAAGCCGGCAAGGAAGATGTAGAAAACTATATAGAAGAGAAGAATAAGACCTGCAGACAGAGAGAAGTTGGTTGAGCTGTGAGCAACGTCAGTAAGTATTATCATAGATAATCTATTCCTATGCATTCCCATTAAAACCATTATATTCAAGAGGAGATGGTAGGCCTATTTAGAAAAGCAAATTCATGCAAATTCCATTAATCATGCAATACATTGACAGTTTTTTCCGTTTTATTATTCACGGACACTTTCAAAAAATACTTTTATTTAAATTAGCTCCATCTGCAATTTCGTGTAAGTGCAGTCATTTAATGAATACTGTAATGCACGTTTTTAAGTCGGAATAATCTATGTAGATAATGGAATCAGTTCGTTTTAATTAAATGTAGCTGCAGTGCCGTTTCCGTGTGGTCACTTGGACCAATAACGTTCACAGTTAATCCTAATTAAACTATTAAACCATCTGCCTCTCTCTTTCTCACGCACACAAAACAACCGTCCTTCACATGCCTAAAATATAACCGCACAATATGGTCTACGATCAAGTCAAACTCAAGCAAGTATTTGCTTAAAATCGTGCATCCATTAAGCAAAGATTGAAAGGCCGGTCTGTGAATCTCAAAAGCAATTCCCTGTCCGCAGGAGGGGAGATACAGGAGGAGTGAGGACAAGGACCCCCTGGAGACCGGGCCTCAGGGTCAGCACATTACAGGCCGTCATTGACTAGACCTGCTTCAACAACATCGTAACAATGTGTCCCTTCTTATTATTAGACATCAAAATGACGGCTTCTCGTGAACTGACCCGTTTCATCGCCGTCTCAAACATTTAATTGGGAAAATGTAGTCATCTGTAATATTTTACCGCCGTCACAGTTGTATTATATTTTAAGCACAGAGGTTAGATGACATTTAGACCTTGTCCTTGTTTACATCGAGAGCAGAAGGACATGCGTTGCTTTTCTGTGACACATCGCTCAATTTTGAGCATGGACACCTGAGGCCCTCGCCGCGGCCCCCGGAGCGGAGCTCTCTTGCTGCAGCTGCCTCCCCACACAGAAAGGCCCAACGGGGGGAGCTGCTCCAGCTCGCCTGTGTGTTTTTTCCATCTAGCTGTAGTCGTTGTAATCTGAGGTGAAATTATTGAAGGTCTGAGTATAATATCTGTTGAATGGAAAAGGACCACGAGTAATTAAATATTTAAAGAGCCAGCCCTCAAAGCCCCGAACCGAGCCAGAGGCGCTACAACGAGGGAGGCATCGGGGACAAGATGTGAGAAGACAAAATGTTAAAGTGTTTTTCTGTGTCACCCAGAGGGGATGTGGTGCGATCTGCCAACATGACCCCACCCAGGGGAGAGTGGATGGGACCACGTGCGTAGGGGTTCGTCCGTGCTGGCGGGGTGGCTTTCGCCCTGGCAACGAGGGTGTTAGGTTCACAATCCGCCCACTCGGTCCAGGCCGATGACGGACAGTGGAGCATCTCTTTTTCACCCTTTTTCTTTTTTTTGACGGCAGTTGAAAGCAACGTACAAAAGACCAGGTCGGGATGGTTTAGCATCCCATTCTTAATTCAATAATAATAATAATAATAATAGTAATAATAGCAGGAGGTTTCTCTGTTCTTTCAGAATGAATAAGGAGGACACGCTGTTTCATTGATTTGTACATTTGTACAAATCTGCGGTGGATTTTTTAGTGTGTGTGGTCTACGGTCTTAGACTGAGACCCATCTGGGTTTGGATTGGGCCCTTTCATGCTCTTTTCCTGTGCTGTAATACGAGCCTGTTGGGTCTTTTGGGTTTGATTTTAAATAGAGGTAGTTGTTTGAAGATGTCTGCCTGGTGTAGGCTGGTGGACGCATTACATTAGAATTGCAGGAGCGTTCTGTTTTATCAAGGCCATTTCCATATCATTGCATCTCTTTACACAAAGCAGAACACACAAGCAAGGGTTCTGCGTTTCATCCTCAAAGAAGCCTTTGATCTGAGGATCTGCTGTGTGAACAACTAATTTGCTTTTTAAAGACAAACAGCAACCTGATTTTTTTCTGAGGGCATTGGGCATCAGTGGGGTAAAGAAAATGGGGGAAATGGACGGTGAATGAAGTGGACCTGGTGGTAGGGTAAATGCAATGTGTGCATCATAAGGGCATTGAGAAAGTGCTACGGTTTAGCCGACCGGGTAGTCGGCCATGTAGCGGCTGACCACAGAAATAGCCTAATTAACGAGCCTTAGAGAGCACAGCTTAGAAAGGCCACCAGACCTCAAAGCACCTGGGACGGACGCACTGAGCTGGATTAACAAGGATTCAAGCAAAGGGAGCTGTGGTCAATGATTCCCACCTTGGCACCTATAATCCCTTTCAGAAACACAAAAGATGCAATGTCACCGAGGTGATTCCCTCAGCCTAAAAGATGACCAAAAATATGCTAAATTCCTGAAGGTGCTTTTACTTTCCCAGATTTCACCCTCTGCATTGATACTTCCCCCATCAGCCAATGAAGTCATTAGATTAGGATTAAATCCCTCACTGATTTACACCCACTGGTAGGGGCTGGGTTGGAGGTGATGCAAATAGCCTTTGGCCCGCGGCTTTGCGCAGATTAAATCGCTCCAATGTCATCAGAAACGAGCCATATGCGCGCGATCATTTCATGAATCTTTGAAGTCCTTGCAGGCGGAAAGTGGGGCAGCATGTGGTGATGCTCCTGTGTTACCGATAGGCTGTGATTGAGTCTTCCTTATAATCCCTGGGAGCGCAAAGCCCTGAAAATGGATGACATCATGGTGATAAAATAAAGCTGCAGGCCCGCACACCTATTTATAGTTAACCCCAGGAGCCCGTCTCCCAGGCGAACAAAAAAAAAGGAGAATTCATGTCAACGCTCATCGCTCCCAACGAAAGGAGCTGATGATATGCACTTTGTAGCATGAACCCGTCAGCAGTGTTGCAGTAGTCTGGCTAATTGAAACGTAAAATAAGATCACATGCCTCCACCCCATAAACGGGGCGCATTGCGCAGACAAACCAGCGCCGTCAATTATTTAATAGATAAGGAAACTAGGCAGAGGGGGTTTCCCCCCGTCTCCTTCCTCCCTTTGGCTTCCGCAGTACCGCATTCAGGTTTCATTTCAACACAAGTGGAGCTCCACCCGCCACAGCTGCAGAAAACAAATCAAACAACTGCACGTTTTGGTTTTAATGGCTCTCTGGCGCTCACATCGCAGTGGCACACTTTCAAATCCCCCCCTGGAGCTTTGGGGAGGCTTAAGACCTGGTAGCAGAGGCGCGTTTGCTGCATTGCTGTGGCTGGACTGTACTCACCCCAGCTGCTAGCCGTCCTGCCCAGGAACTCCCTCGTCCTAGGGTTCCATACATACTCCTTCCACCCGCTTTTTTCTCCATCTTTTGACATTTTGTCCTACAAGTTTGGAGCCTTAAATCCGAGTGAACGCGCCCGGCTGCGGATGGGAGCAATTGGCCAAGCAGGAGCAGCAGAGAGAGATGCAGCTATGGGATTAAAGGAGGTAATTAGACCGATCTACTGATGAGTCCAGGCAGCATAAAGGCTTCTTTAGACGATGTGCTCAGGGAAAGAAGGCTAGTGGAGTAGCGTAGACCTAATATCTGCCCTCCCCTCCCCCCCCCCCGGTCCTCCTCTGCGTGCCGCAGAGTTTTGATGAGTGGTGCAGAAATCTAGTGATACTGCGGTAAGGCACTCCTTTCGCCTCTCTCAACCCCCTCCTCCTCCACACCTTTCTCCATCCCCGGCGCAGCAGGTCCCGCCTCCTCCTCCCGCCTCGGCCAATCATCTGCACCGCATCTCCCCTGATCGTCGGCCCAGTGCGCGGAGGATGACCAGCGGCTTTTCATTGGCCCCGTCGCCACGTCCGTCAAAGAAAAACCAGCATCATCTCTCTGATATTTCTAAAGGAATCTTAGAGGAATCCAGTGGGCTCTAGGCATAAATCGTAGTCCTTTTTGTTGCGTGTAATTATCTATCATATTAACATTATAAATATACAGGGAGGTCATTTATGGATTAATCTGTAGTCAGAATAAAATACAAAGAGCCCTTGAGATATGCCAACTGTAAAAACGATCATGTATAAACTTCAACCTCATCTGCATTCTATTTTTTCTACAATTCTACATGTGTTTTATTTGTATCTATTTTTTTACATTGGTGGCCGTGTGGGAGCTACGGGTAACACGGGTTGAAGGTTGCATTTAACTGAATTTAAAGCCAGAAAAACAACAGAAAATCAACGTGTCTGAATTGGAGATACGGAGGCAGTGAGAGGTCTGATGGATTCATCATGTTTGCGTGTGCTTGAGTGGACCGGTGACTGTAGTGGAGCCACACCAGCAGCGGCAGAGTGGATGTAGCGCCATCACATGGACACAGAGGGTGGTGCAGCCCTTGCTGCAGAACCAAATGTCCACTTCTCCACCATTAAACATCACAAGGCATGAAAGCAAATCCTGTTAGTTGTGTAAAGTTCATTATATAAAATTTATTTTTAATGACAATATATCAATGCAAATATAGCACTACAGTGATTTCCAAGGTACACCGTATCTTACCATATCAATATAGTATGGCGCTGATATAATGGCCACTGTTTTAGAAGACACACAAAACCAACAGTTTCTGTAAACTACTTTGGAAATGATACCTAGTGTTCCATATCAGTCTGTGGAAAGGAATCATAGTAAGGTGGTTGACTTGGAGTTCGGTATCATTACTCAGTATCATTGGGACATATTTAGTGTAAGAAATCTCTGCATGCATTGCACTTTCCCATTTTCCTTCTCCCTGACCTGTGTTTCTTTGAAAATGGACTCAGTAAGCATGGACTACCTGGACCCTAAAACACGAGCAGGTGGGAATTAAAACAAAAGGCCAATCAGTGACTCTCAAACATTTAGATAGGTCTTCTTCTCACTGGGTATACTGTACAGCTTGGTGCTAACTATCATCAAACGACAACAACCAAGAGACATTCAAGTGTCTTAATACTATTACAGAAGGGCTCACTCTTCGAGGTACAAACTTCATTTCACGTGGCTTTCAGAAATAAAACAAATATGTAACAATAACCACTATATTAATAATGTTTGTCATGGTAACATGGTGTGGTTTGAATGAACAACACCGGTAGTTCAAGATAGCAGCAAAGTATTCAAAATGTCAAGACAACGAGCTGTTGAAATCTGTCACAAATAAAAATGAGTGTAGAAAAAAAAGGGGTATAAATAAAACAATAGCACAGCTTAAAGGGAGTCTTGCATACATTTAAATGAACAACTGTTGGACCATTCCTTTCTTTAGCGGGCTTACCGTTTATTAGTCAAACTAATAGTAATGCATGGACTGGCTGCAGCAGATAAAGTACTTCATTCTTTTAGAAAAAACAAGTGAACAAAGTTATGTTTATACAGTATATGCTACATAATATGTATTGATTAGTATGAAAATGGAAATAATTGCTACATTTTCAATACACTTGTACATATCTATTTACAGTACATTAGGGTTTAATTTCTCCTAAGCGTATACCATGTTTTGTGCAGATTGTTCCAGCATTCTGTTTGAGGTGATCAATACTCACAGTCTCATCAGTTGCACCATTGTGTACAGTCTGTGTTGATGGGTGTCAGTGCTTGTTTTTCTGTGTGGTGGAACGATCACTAATGTGCAACCGTGGATAAGCATGGGTGATGACACTTCGTACCATTGATCTGGGTCTATATTTGGCCAGACTGCATCACCTTTTCTAACGATATACCCCCAAGTGATGTATTCAACTTTTTACACGACCACGCGTTATCATAGTGAAGATCTGCTGTATGTAAAAGTCTGACATGATCATCTCTACACGTATTATTTTACAATGCTGTATGTCTATTATGACATGCAGAGACTGACACAGTAAATATGACTTATTCAAGTCTTGGATATGTATGTTAGGCTAGTCAACACAAGTTTTTAATTATGTTGCTCCAGCACCCGGAGCATATTGCTATAAAATTGCAGAAACGTTGAGAAAGTAAATAGATTTACATTACAAATATGCAAACAGATACAGTAGGTAGCTTTTACTCCTCAGCGATGATTATTTGCATCCACAATGACAATCTATTGATACCAAGACATTTCATAAGCATTCACGATTTCAAGAAACACTTCAATAACTTATCACCGAATCTCGTCTCTCCTCATCTGTAAAGTCGTTTCTATGCAAGTTGGACAACCTTTTTTTTTGGAGAAAATATATGATCCCTTATATCTCAAGTAGTCATGAGGAAATTTGGCAATATCAATTTGACAATAAACATCCCACCCATTTTTATGACGGCATCTTCATTTTGTGGCAATACTGGTGTTTCGTGGCAAGACAAATCATTGGCAATTAGAACACATTGAGAAGGACATAGTACAGAGCAAGTAGAAATTACCCGGGTAAGAGATTAATTTAGTCTTATTGTAATACCTCCTTTTTTCACCTCTTTTAACGGTCCTTTTTTTTGTCTTTATTTTTCATTAATTTTTTTACCAAACGAGTCCAGAGTTTCCAATAACCTCAATTAATGTTCTCCGATTAGCGTCTCACACGACGAGAGCAAACCCCTCTCGTTCATCCGTGGTTATAGTCGGCTCCGGTCACTGAACCCCCCCCTTTTTACTCTTCTCCCTTATCAATTGTACAACCATCTTCAACCCGTCTCCTCTCTCCTCAGTCGAGTACTCTCGCCGCCCCGCCTTCCCACCTCAGATGGCTGTGTCCCACACGACGGCCTGCGGCCTCTGGCAGGGCGGCGTGCCAGTCTTACGGGGCTCAGGCGTCCGTCTCCAGCTGGGGAGGATGGGCATGCTGTCCTGCTTGCACAGGCTTTTGTCAGGGCGCCTGTGGGCCTTGATCTCTTTGCACAGGCAGCGTTTACGCTCGATGACTTCCAGCAGCTTACCGTCTCTCTGGCTCTGCGTTGCGGACAGGGTGGCGCCCCCGCTGACAGGAGGCTGTCCCTGGGCCAGCTGGGCCAGCTGCTGGAACTGCAACTGCAGGTGGTGCTGTTGCTGAAGCTGCTGGAGCTGCTGCTTTAACTGCAGCTGCTGCTGGTGGAGCTGAAGCTGCTGCTGCTGCTGCTGCTGCTGCCGAGACGCGATGGGACTGCTGGGGCTGCAGGGCACTTGAGGCTGGGCTAGACCATGCAGCTGAACGCCACAGGGGAAAATGTAAATGAATTAATACAGTATTCTTTTCATGTGATGGTATTTACTATATGACCTGCATTTTTACTGCAGTGATGTCTGCAGTGCAACAAATTCTAGCACGCGTAGAAGAAGTGTGCAGTTTCTCTGGAAGCCACGAGGATGCAGCGCTGCCTCATCTATTACGGGCGGAGGGAGGGTCAACCAGCCGCATGAAGACGGGCGCTGCAGCACACTCGAACTACGTCAGCAATTGCTATGCAGCTGGAAGCTGGGCAAAATGCGCTGCTAGAAAAACTGCAGCTCATCACTCCAGCATTTTCTCTGATCCTCACATTTTCTAATTACGAATCAGCCTACGTCATATACCTTTGCAGCTCTCATTCTTTTGAGTTAGGCCAAAGGCTCATTCTGCTCAGTGGGCATATCTACCAGCTATAAATAGACCTGCAGAAGCACTGTCTCCAGCAGGGAGGGGAGTAATAATTAGACCCATATTCATTACTCACAAATTTATGGTGAACAAAGTTAATAAGAGTCTAACGTTATACGGCTGGGTGCTATATATTAACCTGATTCAGGGCTTCTCGCGCTGGGAGGCTGCTCTGTCTCTGGACGTCTCCTCCACCCACCTGTCTCACTCCAGCAGCAGAGGTTGAGCGGCCCAGCCGCCCCACTTCTGTAAAGAAACAGCATTTACCGTAGTGAGAACACAGGGATTGAACTTTTCATTATCACAAAGCACTGTGAATGTTGAACTACGCGCACGCTAGTTAGGACAGAGCTTTTGTTCCTTGTGTGCTCCAGATACTTAAAACTACCAGACAGCTATTTTAATACTGGTGAACAATGGAGGACATTCACACAGACATTTGTTCCTGCATCACTCTGTTAATGTTCAATTCTTTTTATCTTTCATTCAAGTAATGTAACAGGAACATAGAATTACATTTTTGTAGTGATACTTAGCTGCAATTTCCAAAATTCAACCATTATTGATCTGAAATGGAATTTTCAAAAGTTCAGTCAGACTGAAATGTGATTGCAGACAGCGTTGGTGTGTTTGCACCGTTTCTCTCTGCAATATCATGTTATTTGTTCACGGCCCTAGACAAATACACCTTATATATTAATGTCTGACACAATGTTGATTGTAACCAATGTGATGTAATGTGCGTGCTGATATGTTTTTGGAACATTTATTTTATTGGCCGTACCTCAAGGTAATTATTGCAACGATTCTCAAGCTGCATGTCTTTGTTTCTAGAGAAAAGGCCTTGAGTGCTGATGAAAAGAAATTGCAACAGACAGCCAGCGCTTCAAGGCTGACTTCAGTGCGAGACGACGCGATGTAGGCAGAGCTGTTAGCTTTCTGCGACAGTCAAAGGCGAGGAGAGGAAGAAGTCCCTAATTATTTCCAGTTTAAGAGCTATACCACAGCAGAGCCACCGGAGGAATCCCCACACAGTTCTGCAGCTGGTTGCATTCTAAATAATATGTTGTGGCTGGAGGCTGTGACTAAACCATTATGAACACTAAGTGTTTACTCACCTCCGTTGCGACAGGCAGGGAAAGTCTGGCAGGGAAGAGGCAGACCAGCTCTGGGCAGGGCTCTGAAACCCGGGCTGCTGTCTACACCAGCCACGGACTCAGTGTGCCCGAGTGCCCTGCTGGTGGCGCCGCTGAAGTGGACTGGTATGCCCGAGTGGCCTCCTCGGGACCCCATTCCAAGGTCCTCCTTATCCACCCTTAGTAGGGCATCGGCACTGCCGTTCCACGCCCGACCTTCGTCCTCTGAGATGTGGGTGACAGAAACAGAACGAACCTTTAAAAAAAAAACAAATTTCAACACGGGATCAATGTTTCGTGTCCAAAGGGATTTCTGCCTTACTCTCTGTCTCTCTGCTCCCATGGCTGAAGGACAATTTCCTCTGCATAGGCCAGTAAGACCCCTCATCTGCAGCTAAGCTGGCACAGTCGTCCCAGGGCATGAAGCCAACTTTAGAATGGAGGGACGAAGACCCTCCGTTGCTCTTGATTGAACCCTCGCCAGTGAGACTTGAAGGCTGCTGCAGGGACGGTGTCTGAGAGCTTCCTCGCAGGCTCTCGTAAGCCGGAGGTCTCCGGAAGCCCCCGGACGGGTAGGTCCACAGCAGGGGGCTGTCGGAGGAGGGAGGCTTGTACGCCGGCAGGCCGTGGGGAGTGTGAGAGCGAAGGTGGGGGCGTGAGTGAGGACGCTGGGATGAGGATAATGGCGTAGGGGTTGAGCTGGTGCTGCTTTTGGACGTGGAGGGGGCGTGTTCCAGCTGTAAGGAGTACGGCCCTCCGTCCCTGTCCCGATCCCTTTCTCTGTCCCTGTCCTTGTCCCTATCTCTGTCCCTGTCTTTCTCCCTGTCCCTGTCTCTGCCCCTTTCCCTATCCCTGTCCCTGTCCTTGTCTCTGTCCTTATCCCTCTCTCCTTTGTCGGACTTCAAGAGGAAGCTCACAGACTTGCCCTCCCGGCCTGTGCCCGAGGTTTGGGTCTGGACGGTGGCCTGGTTCTGAGAACTGCTCTTGAGGGGCGCGGGGGAGTCCCCTCGCTCTGGCTTGCGATAGTGGTGGTAGTGCGAGGGCCGATGGTGAGGGTGGTGGTGGTGGTGGTGGGAGAAAGGGGAGGTGGACTTGGAGGAAGGCGGCAAAGGTGTGGAGTGGCTCCTGGCTCTCAGTCCGGGAGCAGGGCCCCACTGAGCGTCCCTGCTGTTTTTGTCCTGCTGCGATGAGCTTCCTCCCGACTCCTTGGAGCCCGACGAGGGAACATTCGAACAAGTTGAGGAGGAGGTGCTGGCTTGAGTTGTCACGCTTGATGTTTGAGTGCCCATTTTAGCAGACGTAGACTTGTTTTGCACCCCGACCCCGCTGGAGGCCGCTGCCGGCTGCGGGAAGGCAAGCAGCGGGGGCCGGTGTTGTAGAAGATTGGGGAAAGGGGCCGGGATCTTCGTGTTGGACTCGGACTCGGATTTAGTCCCCTGTAGCAGGTACGGAGTAGGAGCTCGTGGAGTGTGCGGACTGGTGGAGAGGACCTGGGGAACGGGGGTGGAGGACGCAGAGGAAGGCAGAGGAGACGAATGGGATATTGACACGGTGGCTTTGGATTTGGAGTAGGAAGGAGAGGAGGAGGAGGGGCGTGGCAGAGAGGAGGAGGTGCTCGTGGAGGAGGGGGTGACGTGGAAGTGTTTAGAGTTTTTCAGTTTCTCGTGTTTGTGAGGGAGGTGTCTGTGGGACTCTCTGTTCTCTTGCTGTGGGTATTTCATCTCCTCGTAGATGGCTTCACTCTGGTCTGAGTCAGAGTCAGGCGTGGTAGCCACCGGTGTGACCGGGTGGGGGGTGGCTGTCTGGCTGTCTCTAGTGAACACTTGGCCCACCATCTCGATGTAGACCGGCTCATCCTCCCCGTCCCTTGTTTGAATCTGAGCGTCTGCTGCCTGGAAGGGCAAGGATGTGGCAGAATGAGGCACGCGTGGAGGGAGAGAATCAAAGGTCAGCTGGGTGCTGGGACTCCTCTTGGGCTTTAATGGAGGCACCTTCTTTCCTCCGATCTCTCCAGAGTCCGACTTTTTCATGGCTGTAGCAGAAATTTAAATGATTACTGGGAGAAAAAAACTGTATTTTTGAATGGGCAGAAATGCACCTGAAAACACTGCTTACCATTTTTTTTGTCTGACTGTTTGGTCTGTGAGTGAGAGGACGCCAGAAGCGGCGGCATGTCAGTAAGTCCTCTGCCGTCAGAGGAGCTGAGGCGAGTGCTGGGGTGGCGCTTGGGTTTGGTCGGGGGGCAACGGCCACAGTGTTGGGATTGGGTGTCGGTGTAATCTTGGTTTTCCAGGCTTGTGTCCCCGGCACCTACAGCGTGGCAGGACTGCGAGCGCGGCGCCATGGCGGAGGCACAAGAGTGAGGAGACAGGTCCTGGGAGGCCGGCATGGTCATGAAACCCATCCGGAAGTGCCTGCGGAAAGAAGCTAAGTCTCTAACTTTGCCAACAGTGGCTGAGGGGTCGTTTTGATTTGAGCTGCAGTTTGGGAATGAGGTTGGGAAAAAGTGCATAGGAGAAAATATTGAAGCATGGGGAAATGATAGTTAAGTGCAAAAACATTCATGGACGAGCCTTTCTACTGACCTCCCTCTTTCCTCACTCTCTCTTTGGTCTTCAAAGATTGCCTTTGCGATAAAGAAATGCCTGCGGGGCTTTCACTGCAAAGAGAAAGCCCTGGAGACTCCTCAATCTTTTGCATTCACATATCTATCATCTGAATTCCTCCACAGCTGCTTCCTCGTCAAAAATATTCAATCAGCAAATCAATTCCCCCGTCAAAAACATAGTACTCAGAGTGTACACTACACTGCTGGAATTCCCCATTTCTTTATATCCAGCCAGCCCACGCCTGCTCTCGTGCAAAAGCATTTCATCTGTTTCCATGGGAACAGTTGGGACGTTTGTGTATTTGATAGTTTGTTTGAAATCATCAATGATATCAGGTGCAGTGTAACACTAAACTCACAAAGAGAGAAATCAAACAAAAATAATGCTGCTTTTCACCAAACCAATAAAAAAAAGGTGGAATTGCATTATCTACTTTACTTTACTCTGGCAAAGCTGTGGAACACTTTTATTGAAAATATATAAATGTATAATGTACCTTTTCTCCATTGCCACCAAAGAATCCAGATACTTGTTATTATCCTTTATTTTTGTCCCTCTGAAAAAAAAGAAAATAACACAATTAGGTGAAATATTTTTAAACTATGAACCAATTGCGCCAAGTAGCTGAAGTCATGCACACTTCAGGCTTCAAGTTGTGGAGCTAAAACAGTCATTAACAATACAGACTTCGTCAAAGCCTCACAAATGGCTTACGGCTTAGAGACGCTGCCTCTGCTTTAGGGACAGGTGCTGCAATGCCAGGAGGTTGTTGTGATGCCTCACCCTACAGCACCACATCGAAGGGCCCAGGCCTTTAAGCTAACTCATTCAGGTTGTGAAACGTCGTCTTCATCAACAAGACCAGCGTGTAGCTACTGTCCTGTACCTTTGCACATTGAAAAAGAAATCACAGCTAAATCCGGCTGATTCTTTTTCCAGGTTTGTGTTGATCAGATCTCAGCCACATGGAGCACATCTGGAATACCACATCGGTGTGTATACATTTGAGGCTTTGATAGATATTGCTCTTGAGTGTGGAATAAAACAGCTGAAATGCACAATTATTCAGTGTCTAAGTGATTCATTACTGTACATGATGCCGACACATGACTATGGGTCACGCAGCTCTCTCTTTTAGATCCGCTGCCATCCCTTTGAGGCAGTGAAGCACAGGAGAATACAATTGGAGCTTACAATTTGGCGTCAACATTGAAAGCAGCAGAAGCAGAACGGAGGCTGCTCACCAGCAACCAGGAACACAGAGGCTCCTGTTTGCTTCCACCTCAAATATCCGTGAGAGGCAGTGCACGTGCAATGCTGGAAATGGTGCCCTTATGTGTTTGTGGGGCAACAAAGTGTGCTTGCATCAAGTATGTATGTGCCCCTCTAGGTCTGTGGAGATTTACACCTCACAATCAGAACAGATACTACACAGCCAGAATTAACCCACAGCACCAGGTTGAGCAGCTCCTTCTGTTTTTGTTCTTATACATAGAGCAGAAGACACTCTCTTTAAGCCAAACACTTAACATTAAGTTACACAATGGATTGAGCTTTGAAAAGGACAGTTAAGAATTACTGGTTTGATCTGATTGCTTTTTAAATGATAATTAGAGCTTAATTAGAACCAGTTCATATGGCAAGGAGGTTTTCTTATTACTAAAGAGAAACAATGCCAATGATCATCATTGCTCATCATCTGTCGCTTTTTGAAAGACGCCTTTGGCACATTTATCTTTGGACGGACCCTTCAATATGTGAGATGTTCCCAAAAGCTTTTATGAAGCTTCTGCTGAAGGAATCCTAGTTGAGATAATTCTGCCCCTAGCTACTACTGTCCTGTTTCTAATTTACCTTTTTGGAGCAGAGTTTAAGAATGGGTTATGTTTAAACAGCTAAATGAGATTATCTTTTTTTTTAAAAGAGAAAAGGACTCATCTTTGGGGACATCCAATCTGGTTGGAGGGCAAATCACAGCAGTTAAATTGTGTCTCGTTAAACTTTCTGATGGGTTAAGGTTAAGCAGCTGACACTGTGTGTGTGTGTGTGTGTGTGTGTGTGTGTGTGTGTGTGTGTGTGTGTAGCCGTCCTCATTCTTTTGAACCTAGTGACATATTTGACACAATAGACAACACTTAAATTGATTGCCTTAATTCATGGGTTGTCTCTAGCGTTGTTTTGAACTAACATGATTTCTTAAGGTTACAAAAAAAGTGAAACTGCCTTTTGGCTTAACTCAAATAAAGCACAAGATATGTCTACTGATACTTATAAGCCCATGATTGTAGTCTTTACTGATCTTGTGATACACACATGCAGGCGCCTCAGTACCAACCAAACCAAAATACTTTTTCCATTCATCCTTACTGCGTGTTCACAATGAATAACACACAGAAAACCACTTCTTGATGATTTTCAAAAAATAAATGCTTGTTTGCTTGTTTGTCTGCCTGAAACTCCAGACGTCTTAGAAATTGACTTCAAGTGCTTTATTCATGTGACAAAAACAGTTTTTTTGGTTCATGGGGACACACTGACAGAATAAGGAATACATTCACATTTGGTTGCCATGACAGCGAAAACAGATTGTATTCATAACAAAAGTGAATGAGCTTGAATCATTCAGAAGGTGTTTTTTTAAGGACTGAATGTGCTTTGAACAATGGGCTTAAGATGTAAGAGATAACAAAGGCCTCTCTTTCTGAGTTTGATGTATCTATAAAAGGGACATAAAAGACCCCGTTTATCTCAATATACCGTAGGCAGCAATAGAGATTCAGATTCAGGTCGAACTGGAAACAAAATATATCCAAATAGAGATTTCAGTTGTGGACATGCTATCGAAGGGTCTGTTGAATATCTTACGTTTTTTCAAACAAAAAATAACAAAAAATTAAGCTTTATCCATTTAAGATTGTCCTATTTCCATTTATTACATATTTGTTTATTTGTTTATAGAAAATTAGAGTCATAACTTTGGGGCTTTTTCTAAGGTGTCCGTATATATGATGTGCACACATACCTGTCCATCCCACTGGTATCATTATTTCGTGCAAGAATAAATAAAACCTCCGCTGGCGGTAAGGTTTGTGTCACAAAGGGGAAACGTCTGTCGGCCTGTATTAGCGCCATAAGAAACTCTATTTTTATAAATCATATTGAAACTCGCCGATTTACAACTCACTTTCTCCACAGCCGTGTCTGCTTCGTAAAATGTGTTTTTTTTCCCCGAGGGCTTTAAGATCTCAAACCGTCTTGCAGTGCCCTTCATACTTTTTCCTGTTCCCCCCCCTCCCTCCTCCTCAGCATCCTTTGCTCCCCGTGTGGTTTCCACCATCCTGACCCTGCCCTGTTTGTGATCATCACTAGTCATGTCCTGCTTCTCACCTCGGCTGCTCGGGCAAAGCTTGGCTCTGCTTTCATCGCTCATCATGTCCCGCTGTCCTACTTGCTTCCCTACACCTGCATGGCTGCCAACGCGAGGGGCTCCAATTATTGCAGTGAGTCAGAAAGAGGCGGACGGCGCTTCTAAACACAATGTGCGTCCTGGATGTTCCCTCTATCCTCTCATAGGTTGGGCCCCCTTTTTGCCCTATGCCATTTCAGATGATATTATAGTAGTTTTAACTCATTTACATTTTTCTGTAGAAATTTGTCCAGGACCTTTGAGGCAAGCCCCTGTGACTTTATGAACTTAGCTTGGACTTAAGATTCTGAAACTAAACTCCCTCATGCTGGCTAAGAGGTTTATATCTAAACTAAACTGAACCGTAATGTAATCCCATATATGCAAAGCTCCCGTGAGCTCATCCTCTCACCTCTTTTTACTTCCCTCTTGGTCCCTCTGCCTCCAGTCCAAACGGCTCTTACGATACAGCAGATTCATGTCGCTGCGGGGTCGCTCCTCCTCGCAGCCTATCACAGCGCAGTGTAGCCGCTTGCTGCGCCTCTCTATGTCGCGCAGGAAATGCTCGACTGCCACATCCTGGGCAGAGCCCGAGCTCATGGTATAGAGGAAGACGCGGCAGAGCGGGACGTATGGTAACCGCCTCCTCCAATTGACCTAAACAAGGAGAAACAAGCGTAACGTTTGAGCTCGTTCATTATTAAAACACGTTTCATTGCTTCACAGCCTACTTGTACGCTGACAGTGACAGGGATTACTTTGAGATGCGGCGACGCACAACTCAACCCAAATAATCCAACCCAAATTACTGGCAGAACTTTAGGGAAGCCATAGCTTGTCGTGTTCACGGTGTCAAAGCAAACCATCCGGCCCATTACTCCAACTGGCAGCCTTCAGAGCAGAGACACAGTGATGCATGATAATGGAGGTTGCAATTTTGTTTACACCAACCCCTAGTGTATCACATGAAAACGATGTATACTTTTATCATCCAGTTATGAATATTTGAGTAAGCATGGTAACTCAGCTGCGGAGCATCTCTGGCTGCAGGCCCCGGGACGGCCTAGCTAAGCCTGTCTGCTAGCCAGACAGTAATGGGGTTTGTCATATGTGGCGCATGCACAGCTTCCTACTCACGCTCACCCCGAGAGAAGACAGGCCTGTTGTGGGGCAGATATCGGAGGGCCCAATGGTGTTTTCACGTTGGAGAATAGGAGTGCGCAATGCAATTGGCTGAGAAAAGCGCAGTGGTCAGCTGATGCATGTTCTCAGGGTTTTTCCCTGAGTTCGGCTGCTTCTTTTAGTGGCGGACAGGATTATCAGTGATGTTTGAGTTGAACAGCGTTGCTGGTGCACAACACTGAGTCAGTCACTTGTCAGATTCATTAAGTTGAGCTTCATTTATTGCGCTTCCAAAATAGTTTTTGTTAACACATTGCCAGTATCTCACAAAGCAAACAGTTACATATTAGGAAACAAATCATGTTCTTTACCTGGTTCTTTTGAAATTACAATTGTGGATTCTAAACATGTTACAATGAATGTGAATCCAGTTTAGCATAAAATGGGAAGTAAAAAAGGTACATAGCAATTACATTTTCTAAGTCCTGTATATATTTATTATGACTTCAAGTGCAATCACCACCAACTGCACAACATCTTCACTGTACGAACATTATCTCAACAATTCCCCCCTATAACAACAAAAAACCGATACAGCGAGAGCATCAGGAACCGTCATCTGGTCCAGACGGCATGTTGAGCCGTGTAGCTGTGTGTGATTCCTTTGTCACAGGCCCAGTGTGTCATCCAGTGTGTCAGCGTGGCTACTGCTATTCTTGTATCACACAGCCCTCAACAGGACCCCGACTGCTGCCGCTGCCATGCTTGCTGACTCGATGCTAATTGGGTTAAGGAGCTACGACTGTAGGTTGGGCTTTTGATTTGGGTTTCGAGGATCTGGCAGCCGAGAGGGCAGCCCTGCAACTGCCGCGTTTACATGCCAAAGGTTGCTGTGCACCGAGCGCAACAACGAACCTGGTGAACTTAGACTTCATCCTACGACTGCACACAAGGTTTTTCTAAACAGACTAACACAATGCGCAACGCAATCACATAGGTTGCCTGGGGTCGATTGCAGAGGTCACGTTAAGTACCTAGTCAATTTAGAGCATTTGGCAAGTTGTTTGAGGAGCATCTGCAGGGTCAAGAGTCGCTTGGATTCCTCTCATTCGATCCAGAAGGCAAATGCAACCAAGATTCAGTAAAGCAGATCTGCATGCAACGCTGCAGAATACTCATTCATGCACACAAGCAACCAGATCACACATACTCAAATCTGCCATACATGTTGAATAAGTCTGCACGCACAGGGTGAGTGTGAAGCGGTAATTGCAAATTCTAAGCAGCTTGAGTGCGAGTTACAGAAGACAAGGAATTCTGATTATTATCAACAGAAAATTGGAAAGTCTCTGGCTGTCAAGTCTTTTTGGAGCTGTATTTTTTTTTTTTTGCTGCAACCCTCTGCCCTCCAGCATCTACCTCAGCAAGCGGCCCTGTAGTGTCGCTGCACCTCACTGCGAGCGAGACAGTAACACTGCAGGGTGGAGGGACACATCACAGCCCTGGCATGGCCTTCACATTAAAAGGGCAATATTTCTACAAAGCATATTCAAAATACACATTTAATCACTTTTAGAGGAGATAATCCTCTTTTTATTTTTGCAGAAATCCACAGACGGAGTGGTTATAAAGCCAGATATTTTTGTAAACAACAACCTGTCACCATTTTGGAGGGCAAAAACATATTTGACAAGATATACTTCCATCTGCAAAGCTGCGTTAGTAAAGGACAGATAGTACAGAACATCTTGTTTATAATAGAAGTTGTCCTCTTTTGTCTGCATACCGAGTCCTAGGACGACTAGGAATGCTTCCTTTGGAGGCTGAACTTCAAGGACAAAATAACTTTGTAAATGAATATGTGACAGTAAGTTAGGGAGAAATCAGTAGGATTGTGTGTGTCCAGAAATGTTTACAACCATCTATTATGTGAGATCTGTACTTCTTAAAACACAAGATATGGTACATATCCATATCCAGTTTCCAGTGTATATCTGCACATCCATATACACAGCAGCACTTCAGCCAGACACAATGCTGCAGTCCCGCCGGAGAAACAGAGAGAGAGACAGAGGACGAGAGGAAGCAGGAGCGAAACGTTCAAGAGAAGAATGAGCAGCAAGAGAGGAGGAGGGTGGAGAGGCAGCGGGAGGGAGAGACGGGAGGGGGATCGTGAAAAATGGGGAAGCCAATAAATGGAGAGTCGCAGAGGGATAAACTGGGCTAAAGATAAATATGATTAGACAGAAAACGTAAAAACTCCAGACAGGCCGATGGAAGGAGATAATGACGATTGGTTAGAGGGAATAAGCAAACAGAGGCGAAGAGGAGAAGATAGAAAAACAGTGAAAGGCAGCCAGACTACAAGAATGGGGGAGGGAGGTGAAATCAAGCCTCTCACACTCATCGCTGTGTGTGGTCTCCTAGCAACACTGTCAGCCATGCATCTCTTCCTTAACCACTGAACATGCAACAAAGACGGCCGTCAGCGTAGTCACATGTGATGGTCCCAGGGTTAAACTTCACTGCGGCTTCGTTCGTACATGATCCCCCAGGAACAACATATTTTGTGTATCCTAAATGGAGATAGCATCTGTTTCCCATAGCAACCCTGCAACCTTCCTGCAACCTGACTTGACTGAGCTACATGCTGCTCTTCAGGCACAATAAGTAAAAAGTAATCTGACAAATACACACAATAACCTGCTGTTTTCATTGATTGCTTTAAAATTCATTCATTTTTTTGGTCAGTTAAATAACTCCTCTTACTTCAGCTGAAAGTGTGGGTATGGGAAGCCAGTTATTAAGCATAAAAATCAGGTATATATGTTGCCTATCACAGCAGTAAAGAGGGCCTTGAAGCGAACAAGACATTAATGTGCTTAATAAAGCTTGGAAAATGAACTAGTCCTCTTAATACTGAAACAGGAGCCCCATGAATTCCAACCCGCTTCCCCTCAAAAAGCTATGGACGAACACTGTCGGAGGCTGAGTGAGCACATAAGCAGTTGTTAAAATATTAGCAGCCAATTTTGTGTAATCTTTATATCAAACATTCATATAGAGCTGAACCGTCATTCCATTACCGTTTAACGATGGGCAAAGCTAAAACAGTTTTCTCAAGATACATATTGAACAGGGCCTTTTTCACATTCAAACGCACAGCTGATTTATTTCAAGCTCTTATATGCACATCCTGGGGACTGTGATCATGGGTAATGGCAACCTGGCCACGCTGATGATATAGTAAATTTAATTAATAACTAACATAACTAGGTTTATGAGTTCCAAGTGATGTTTGCAACCTTTAGCTACTTCTTGACAGAGCCGGCCTAGATAAGAGGCTGCAGGCTCTGGCATCATATTTACTTCACCCACTTGTGAATTGATTGTTGAATCTAACTATCTGCAAGAAAGGTTACAAGAGTGTATCACAAAAATATCTAACCATTTCTCTCTGACAGAGTGACAAAGACCGGTAAAGATTCAGAGTACTGAAGTTGACTTGTGTTGACAAGGTACAAACATGCATGCAAAAATCAATGGTCAGATGATTTGTAAGCTGAACTTGCAAGAGAAATAATGTCCTTAATATGTTATGGCAGATAATTCCTTCTGTTTCACAATATTGACAACAGTCGACAGGGACCCCATCGCAACGCTGGACTACTGACGCGCCCGATCCTTTTACAACATAATCTTCTAGTGGAGAGCTCACCCGGGATGGTAAAGTGACGCAATCCACATATCGACGATACAGGTTTTGAAAGACACAAATTGTCGAATGCTTTAAATCAATTTGCTGCAATCAACCAAACAATTTTCTTCTGAATTTTCAGTTGTATTAGCCTGTATTACAAATACTATGTTTGATTAACATACATTTTTTGCCGGTCCATATGCTGAGTCTGGCCATGCAAACCTAATCAAATATAGCTGTACCTCAAGTACCTCCTCCCTAAGGGCAGGTGAGCAGTTGGAAAGCGATGCTGTGGGGCACACGGGATGTTGCAATTGTGGGACACCCAAAAATGTAACCACATTGTTTTAAATGTATGGTTTAATTTAATATGTAGAAAACACACTCAAATCAAATTTTGTAATCATTAAATTATGGCCCGTGCAGCGTGACAGGAGAGCACCCATCAGGAGGAACCGTTGCGACGGACTTTTATCCGTATCCATCGAACATCTCGCCATTGAAACTGAAAACCTGGGAAAGCTCTGCCAGATTGACCCGCTGGCCACACAACCTTGTTGAGTTTTTACTCCCTGCCTAGGACCAAATCAATCTCACCCCCCCGAACAACAGAACAGTCACCTGAGGTAGAACCCCCTTGATATATTTCTGTTTGTAATCGTTACCACAAGAGCCTTGTGTCTTGTTTTCCTCACCTTTGTCTGCTCTGGGTTGCTCCTTCAATCTACTCAGTATTCTCACGTGCTCAGCGGGCACAAAGTTATTGTGTGCTTTTTAAAATATGGGAGAAGAAAAAAACCTGTGAGCAGATGTATTATGATGAGCCTGTTTAATATGTATTTCTGAAGTGTGTCTGTGGTAAGAAAGAAAATTAGATTATTTATATAATTCCCTCATTGTGCATCACGAAACCAGGAGTCATTTTCTTCCTCCTCGGGTTACGTGGGGCTCTTTACTGCTTTAGCATTGCCTCAACTTGTCTTCTCCTCTTCAAGTGCTGCTTCTCTGTGCTGAACACTCCACAATATTGTATTGTGCAGGGACATGCCTCTGGCTGATGCCTGTCTGAGAATGGACAGTAAGAGGAGGAGGAGGAGGAGGAGGAGGAGGAGGAGGAGGAGGAGGATGTAGAGGATGTAGAGGATGTAGAGGATGATGGGCAGGAATGGAAGGCAAATGAATGGAAGGCAAATGAGAGGCGTAGAGGAATTCTGCTAAATTGCTTGACCTCGTTGTGATGTTTGGGTCATGAAATGAAAAAAGAAATATCCTTAGTATTTTGTTTTCTTCTAAGTAATGCCAAGTGGAATAAATAAAACCTTAACGGCACGTTACACCATTTTTTGGGGACTTTTATTAAATATACATGCGCAAAACGCTTCCCACTCGAATTCTACCACATTAGCGTTGTACAACTTGAGCAAGCGTTAAAATTTTCATGGACTGCAACCAAAAATACCCGGCAAAAAGCTTTTCCTTGTTCCCCCTTACCCCGTGCTACCAAGATACACAGCCTTGAGCCACAACAAACCTGCAGAGATGCTTAGTGTTTGACTAAACTTTGCACCTTTTCTGACAACAAATGAATCAATTATTGTGTGTGCATAAGTCAAAATATGTACAATGTAGATTGTTAACAGCAGTTTGTGCTTTTCACACTTTTAACTGTTATCAACTGAAATCAAAATGAAAAGTATGCATTACTCAACATCTCTGGTAAAAAAGAGGCGGTCAATGAATGACCTCTCGATTCCCATTTCCCACCTCAGTTTGCCCTTTCCTTCATATTTTTTTCTAGAATCTGCAGTAACCAAGGTGACCCACTGCACATAGCATACGTGAACACGCCTTACACAACTGAAAGCCTTCATACACCACTGAACCAGTTTTCATTGAATCTGTGTATCTTTTACACACATTTCAGGTTCTAGGGGTTGTGGGGAAAAAGAAGCGCCTATGAGGAGGGAAATAAAAAGAAGGAATCAAGATGCTGAAATGAGGAGAAAGCTACGCTCTGGGTGCGTGCAGCAGGAGCACCGTCACTGTAGCCGCTGTGGCAAAATCACTGTTCAAGGTTTTCCTACTGGGTTCCTTCAGAGACCTTTTACAGCAGCGTACAGTAGCAAACTCTTGTCCATCCTATTGCAGAAAAACGGAACGAGATCAAATACAAAGAGAAATTCTCTATTTTGTGTGCTATTTATATTTGGCTGCTTAAACCCAGACTGTGAAGTATAGCGCTGCAGGGAGAAGAGTGAGTACTGAAGGAAACCCTCCATGCTCGCGCTCGTGCATGAGGGGAGCAGCTCCACTCTGCAGCTGCGCACGCTTCAATGAGCCAGCATCCCTCTCTCACCAAGGTCTCCCTTATTTCCAGTGTTGATCACCGAGTAATATTGCCTGCCTCCCTGTATTTTTGTTCGTTTGAATTTTTTTTTTTTATACATATATAATATACAATACTAATCAATTCTCATTTATTAAAAAAGAAAGAAGTGGCTTGTCTACTCTGATGCTCTGAACAACAACGTGGATAATCTCTCTGAGTCAAAACAAACCTGCTTGAACCAGAGCTGAAGTTATTCTGTGAATTGATTCACCGATAAAAATGAAAGAAAAGCTAAAAACACGACAGCCCTTGGCGCTTCAGGCTGTACCTGACCGAACAAGACAAACCTCATAAACTATTCAGCAACAATTAACCTAAGCCCCCTCGCCCAAATCCAAAAAGGGATCAGCTGAGCATCGTTATAAACTCGATGCATGATTTGCCACCAAGCAGATTGTAGCGTGTCCTCTCGTATCTCTGATCTTACATTGTTAATTGCCTTTCTTAAGTCTTGATTGCAAAGCATTATTTAAAGAGATGCTGAGCAATGCAAACCGGACAAGTAGTCTTTGGTAATCACTATCTAAAAATCAAATGCTGTAAAGAAAGATTGAATTAAATGACAGTGCACTTGGCCCAATAAGTTGTGTTGATTATAATGAACATGCTGAGCCGCCTGTCCTCTGAGCAAAAGATGGAGCCGCAGCGTTGGTGTGATCAGCAAAGCCAGGTTTATGCCACAAGTGGCCGTACAACGTTTGAATCATCCCACTCCTTGTGCTCACAATCCCCCGATAAGCGAGTCATAGCGTAGGTTGGATACATGCACACACACATACACGCGCCCACACAAACAGCTCTCCCACTCATTCATCTCATAACATACAAATAATGTCTCTTGTGGCCCAGTTGTTTGCACCCCACAGTGTTCACCAACATCACAGTAACTCACAGAATACATTTGGGTGCACTTTTTTTTAGAAAATTATGAATTTGAGTGAGTGCTCGCTGGTAACGCGTACACGCTGTTATCTCTTTTTCATATGAATAAAGTCTTTTGTCTGAGAGCATTTTGAGGGTCTGTACTCACATGCTAAAAAGAAAGAAGGCTGGTTGATTAGCAGGTTTTCAGCTCAGGGTCTCACGAGCAATTATTACTCATTCCTACTGTTTGCTGCACTGACAGTCTGGCCTACTAACTGAAACCATGAATCTGTTTCTGATGCACCAGTGTTGTTGGTGCAATGCTCTGAAATAGCAATGGTAATTTGTCTGTAATTGTGTAGAAAAACCTCCATTTCTAAATAAATATTTCAAATTTCACCTTCCTAGAACCCATTACAGAGCTGCACAGGTAGAAGACGGTTCCTCTTGCAGCCACCAGTCAGCTGGGATTCTTTTCAGTAAAAATGAAGATTGCTCTGACATTTGCAACACATACTTAAGTCACCCTGCAATCAGATTTGCATTTCTGAAGTCCCCTTGTGCGCTCACCTATTTTACACTTGGTTGTTGAAAGCCTGGGACCTTTACGAATGTAGCAATGAATTGCTGCTCTGCGATTCAATTTAATTCAATTCTGTTTATCTTCACAAATTTGCTTCAGAAGGCTTTACAGCCTTACTGTTCACACGCGGAACCCTCATAGCGGCACAGGAAAAACTCCCCAAAAATGGGAAGAGACCTTAGTGAGAACGGTAGATCCTCCTCTGGGATGGAAAGACTACGATGGACGTCATGTTATTTCCATCATTATGCTCCACATAAGTTTCACATCCGTGTTTGCAATGACATGTCAGGACAACAATGTTATTTTCACAGTTCGCTCTGCACGTCGGCCAGAAAGATTACGTGTAACTGAGTCCTCATGATTAGGTGAACAATACACAAGGTCTATTGAAGGTCTTTGGCATTAATACCGCATATTAATAAGAAAAAGGGACGCTTACACCAAAAAAAACACTTTGGACCCGCTCCGTTTACGTAAACGTGTATAATTTAAAATACGGCCACCATGCTCAGCTAGTAATTCTATAACGTGCCAATTACTGTTTCACATAATGATGTTGAAGTGATTTTGCCCAGGGCTCCTTAATTAGAAAAAATAATAATACAAATGGCACACAAACATTTATAAAAATAATTGCTTTCTGTCCCAAATACTTGTGTGTCCCCATGTGGAAGATACAGATAAATGGGTGATTTGCATGGCTTAAGACCTCTGTACGACAAGAGATGAGTAACTGTTGCTAACTATTTATTTTGTGCAGCACCACGCACATGTCTTTAAAAGGTTTAATGACAGGAAAACGGAGGGGGAAATGAATAAATCTGATTGCAGCGGGGCAACAACAACGGCCCATTTGCGGTGGGTGCTGCGGACGTCTATTCAAAATACTGCCACCATCATTCTTCTTCATCCCCTGTATCCAGGGCATCGCACAAAAAATAGAAGGCTATAAGACAAAGAAATGATAACGATTTTGTGAAGGAGTGCAGACGATGTGCGTGCCTTCACGATACCCGTTTAGAGAGAGGAGGAGCTGAGCGGGGAAGACACGGTTGAAAAGGACTAATAAGTCACATGTTTTTCTCCCTATTTTTACTGGACAGCGATAGAAGACAAAGCTGGATGACATCTAACAATGTCCAGGGCAGGGTTTGTACCGGGGGCAACGCCAAGAGCCACTATCAAGAACCTTTACGTTTGTATTTTTTTCATAACTCAATACTGTGACTGACTAAAGTGCAGGGAAATGTTAATATGATCGAAAAGAAACAGCCGTACTGATACTGATACCGTTGCAACAAATGTTAATATTCAATGCAAACAGGTAGTTTAGGTAATTAATCATTCTGACCTCCATTTGTGACGGTTTAGGATTAAAGTGGTAATCCAACATTTTTCATTTTGTGAAAACGGGTATCTTTTGAGGAGCTTTGTTCCAAAGAAAAACTCGGATGCTGTCAGACTGATGTCCCCCGGGTTATCTATACTTAATCTTGCAAAAATCCAAGACATACAGCCTGTGAAACAACCTGTGAGCATGTGGTTTACCGAAAGAGCAGCATCTATCAAAGAGATGTGATATGTTTTGTATACAAGGAAATTCAATAGCAATATAAAACCCCAATCAAAGAAGTCTTGCCCTTTATCAATAGATTGACTCGGCTGCTGAAAACAAAACATGTCAAAACATATCGAAATCTTAGATGCCGACTTCTACACACGTGAAAAAGGAAAAACACAAAATTGAAACCCCAGAGTCTCTTTTCAACAGTTCCCACCATCACTGAGCAGACATGTAAACAGACATAAGCAGGAACAACGATCCCAGTGCAGATTTCAAAACTAAATCTGCTGTTGTGACTCACTTATTTATTGTCAAAAGAGGTTTGCCTTGGCTGTCAGGCTGCACCAGATGATTGTTCCCATTCATCGTGTGCTTCATCTATTTAGGAATTGAGAAGAATGTGCCAGGCGTGACCACACTGAGCCCAAACTTACCTTAACAAACGTCTTTTGTTGTCAATAGACAATTCAATTAATTGACTAATCCTTTCTGCTCTAATGGGCTGTTCAATCACATTTACTAGGCTGTTATTTACTCAGCATGAAAGTACAGGGCAAGTGAAGCAGAGTGATGGGATGAACAAAACCACCAGGGCCATTAACTGCCTCTGAGATATAGCAAACAAAGTTAATAACTTCTCAGACCGACTAACCTGAAATGGCTCCATTGAAGATCACAGAAAACTTCATACGCACAAAGCCAGAGGCACAGTTTATAAATCCTTCATTTCTCAACCGATAGCGGTCACTGCAGCGAAACACCCGCACTGTGGCAGTGTGGGTTTTGAGACACCTGCACAGGCGGCAGTATTACTTTTACCAACCTATCGAGCTGCTGCGGTTCAAACACAAGCAAAAATCATCTGTTTGGCTGCTCCGAGAATACAACAAAAAAAAAACAAATCCATTACCGCTCACCCAGGCAGGGGCATCCACTCGCCTCGAGAGATGGGTTCAAAATGTCAGCGTCTGACACCAGCGTCTCTTGTCCATCAGTCCCTTGCTTCTTGTCAGTTCCTCTCCTGTCCCGTGTGGGCCTTCCTTCGCCCTCTCTACGTCCAGTATGTTTGTGTGATCAACTCCAAACTGAATTACTCATGGTTTTGGGAATCAGGAATAATGTGCACTGCCGATGAATCATCCACTTTACGAAGTAAAGCTCAAATGTAGCCAGAATCCTTTATTGCAAACACAGATCGGTTTTTATTATTTCTTTAAATGCATCACAAGCTGTGCCGAATTGTATTAACTATTAAGCTAAATTTGAGGGTTCCCAAAGAAATGTATTCATTTGTGTTGCACACTGATCGGCCACATAAAAGTACTTTCTTATAATCACATGGGGATGAACAGGAATCATCCAGCGAGCAACGGCAGTTAGCGAGCTCGGGTTTTCTCTCTGCATTGAAGACACGCTGCACAGTATATGTGGCTCACTGCCTGCACTCACTGACCCCGAATGCACAGCTGCTCTGAAACATCCCTGCTCTCCTCTGTGTGTACCAGGGAGAGCACAAACCAAACAGCACGAGAGACAGTCACATGTGCAACGCTGTGGAATTGTATCTGCGAGCCTTTAAGAAAGGCTCTAAGCCATTTGGCTCCAAGGTCAAGCAGGACTGAATTCTATATTTCAGTTCAATGTCAGGCAGGTGCGAAAGTATCAACACGCTGGAGCATCCTCCCTAAAGAAAAAACATAATGTTTACATTCACGGTGGAATTTTGGTCATATTCAGTCCGACTTTGCACCCCATCTTTTTATAGTTTCTAAGACATCCTATGATAACTTGAAAAATTTTCAAAGTAAAATATCAATAAAATATATAAAATGTCACGTCAAGAACCCTCTCTCATTCTTCCAACAAACATTGGAAGAAAGATGAGAAGCAGCCAGTTAGAGAAATAATAATACACGTTTTCATGTTAGCAGGCTAAAGAATACTCCTCACTGGCATTTCTCTAAGGGAGGTGGAGGAGAGGAAAAACGCTGGTTTTCAGCGGCAGTCACGCCCGGAAGAAAAAAAACAGTGTCGAGTTAATTTCAGGTTCAATTCACGACCCCTCGACCCTGTCGGGCCACCAGGCGCGTATTTCCAATACTGCAACAATTTATCAATTAATATTTGTGGTCTTTTAAGACCACATGTGTTGATCTTGTCATCCAGACGCCTCTCCCGCACCTGAAAGACGCGCCGACACATCCTCACCTGGCTGCGCGCGCGCACTCACACACACACACACGCGCGCGCGCGCCGCACCACACTGCTATGCGCCTTATTATCCGTAAATATGAATTATTATATAGAACATCATTATTCAGATGTTTTCCGAATGAGGCTCGGTTGTGTTGTTAGACGAATAACGGCGTGCGCGCATCATCTCACGAGGTTTTTTTTTTTGGTGAAATATTTGTCACCAGTGAAGTTAAGGGTCGTGGGTTACACGTCGCGCGGCGGTCTCGCCATATCTTCCCCTATCTTCTGTATTTTTTTTTTTTTTTCTCGTGGGTGGGAGGGGGGCTAAAACGCAGGCCTCGCATCCACCCTCGTGGGCTCGGGGAGCCTTCAAGGTTGAATCATTTGGCTCGTCAGCACGCAGTGGCTCGCTGTCAACCTTGTGTTTGTTGAAATTCACCCGTGAAATGCCACCCCTGGGCCCCGCGCGTCGTCGTCCCCCGCCTCCTCCAACCCCCTCCGCCCCCCCCGCAACACAGCGTCCCATTCCCCGCTGCTAATAAGGCGGACAGCGCATCCCGCCCGTGACAGCTGGCGCGCTGTTTGCAAACGTTGCGGCGATTGTCGGAGCCAAACGTCCATGTCGACGAAAGGTGTGATACGTACCTCGCTAACGGGGGGAAGCCTGTGGCTGGCGCAGAGGCAGGCCGTGCCGACATCCACTTGCCCGGTGCTCGTAAAAACACAATCAGACAACAACAACAACAACAACACTATCACCACCACGCCGGTTGTTGATGACACAGCTGTCTTGGTAGACGAGAGGGGAGGGAGAAAAAAAAAGGGGGGGGAAGGCTTTTTTCCAGATGTGTCAATTGACGTGCATAGGAGAAATCAGTTATTCAGACGCGCATCATCGAACTGACGCCTGCTCCTGACGCGAAGGATCTTCCATCTTTTGGTGGCGAGCAGCGCGCTGAAGCCTCTCCTCCTCGCGGAGCTCGGGGAGCGACCGGATCGAGATCCATCGTGCGAGTCGATGCGACGTTACAAAAGGATCCTCTGCAAACACGCAGGTGACACGCCATCCCCGGTGCGCTTCAAAACGGGATCCAGCGTGACCTCCGCAAAACGAACAGGCTTTCGGTTCAGCCGTGCGCTGGAAAAAAAAAGGGAGAGAAAAAACAAAAAAAAAAAAAAAAACGTCAAACCACAAATGCGCAGAGATCAGCGCGCGGCGTCGGTTCACGCGCCGGGCATCCTCTCGGAGGGTTTTGCATCCGTATTCCTACGGAAAGCAGACTAGTGGCTGTTTCGTTGGCAAAGAAACAGGCATCATCCGAAGCGGCTTCGAGTCCAGCTGCGATGTTGGTCGTTATGTTGTGGCTCTCATCGGGGGACCGAGAGGAAAGAAGCTCCGCGGCGCGTTTCAGCTATTCAACTATGATAAACCGAGGCTGGGTTACCAGGATACAACCAACAACAACATGTGATGTAACATATGAGAATATTATAGAGGCGTTTAGGTGATGCAAGGGGAGATACAATAGTGTAAAAAATAAACATAAACCCGCCTGCATATGAAGTAGGCTAAGCCGTCGTACTATCATTGGTGTTTCATTTTGTTTGCACAGTATCTTTATGGACAGCTTGGCTTCTCTCTGCCTCTGTAATTATAATTTACAGCCTCCAAATTAAGGAAACCATCGTCTTGATTACGCAATTTAATCGACGTGCCTTTACTTTGGGATACAGGATATATTATAACTATAAAAATACAAATGTGGTGTTTTGGGGGCTAGAGGTGTCACATGACCCACTGGCCAACACATGGCCTGTGTGAGGCTGACACGCCCCCTAAAATCCATAGGAGATCGTAAAGGTGGAGCCCAGCTCGCCGTGGAAGCCACATATCTGTATAATCTTTGGACTGTCACGGCCACAAACCGGGAAATCATCTAAAGGGCTCAAAGTTTGACTGGGGGGGGGGGGGGGGGGGGTCCACGCCGAAATATTTCAGCAATGATTCAACTGGTCAAAGGGATTTTATTGCCTGAATAAACCTCTACTAAGGGCTGTGTAGGTGTGTGCAAACTCTGCTTGATTGACATCTGCCTCAACCTGCACGAGCATTTGTTGTACTCGTTAGGCCGGGGGACAGTTTATACTGTTGCCGCTCTCATTTCGTTGACAGTTAAGTGATGTCACACGTCTCCCAGTACATCATTTTTTAGCAATATTAAATTAAATGATACCATAATTAGAGATTAGCAGATTATCTTTTTGGTCACTAGGATGAACAATAATAATAGAGACAGCGACATGATCATGCAACTACTGCGTTTCCAGAAGATGCTATGCAGCAGCACATTACAAAGTATCTCACTCTTCTTTGTCATGTTTATCTCAGAGGGAGTGGATTTGTTATCTGCAGCTTTACATGATCTGGTCAAAGTGCATCCCGCATGTGGAGCTTTTCCTTGACTGATGAATTCACATCCACAGATAAACATGGGAATGGATTCTAACAAGGTAAATTATTACGTTTAATGCTGAGTAGCACGGTCGTATAAGTAGTTTAATGCTGCCGTGCTGACAAGTGTTGAACGTTGACGTCTTCAGGTTGCAGGAAAGACGAAAGACAAAACTCAATGGAAAGAATTCCTGGAGGCACTGAGTACGCTGCAATGGGTGCTATCCTTTGTCCTCCTAGGTAAGATCCAACTACACCTACTCTTGACGCTTAACATTATGTCAAATGATCATTTTTGCTACAATCACATTGGCTACGCTATTGATTCACCGCTGCATCTGTAAAACAGCAACGTGTTTGTTTTCTTTCTGAGCTAATTTAAGACGTCTCTTGTGCCTCTCCCATGTGGACTCTGGTGCTGTCCAACTCGGCACAATGCAACAGGAGTGGCCTGCCTTATAATGATGGTGTGCCTCATGTTTACCTCGTTGTGGCCTCTTCCCACTCTCTACTTCATATGGATGGTGATTGACTGGCAAACCCCCGAACGAGGTGAGCGGGGAAAAAAAACACGCTTCAAGCATCCGTTAAAATGGAAGCGTCCCAAACATTCGATGTGTCTCCATTTCAAAACTACATTATAAGAAACATACCAACATTGGAAGCCCGGTTGGGGATATCCGGAAGTATTCAGCCAAACAACTTATCTGGTTCTGGTAGATTTATTTGTCAGATCAAGTATCAGCGCTGCATTTGCAAAGGCAGTTAGCAGTTCTGTCGGCCCGGAAGAACAACTGACTAACATCAGGAAGAACATTACGTTTTGTACTTGTTGTTGCACATAGAAGAAAAGATTTCTATTGGTCCTAAACTGGTGTCGAGGACCAGAGCAGGACCAGAATGTTGCAGTTAATATTCATAACCCGAGAGTTCACTTTGAAATGGCTAAATTTGCAAGATGAAAACATGGAAAACTCTGAACGTCGTGGTATCGACCCATTGAACACGTATGTAGCCACGCCCTAAATTATACTATGCTTTAGCATCCATTTTCCTCTTAGTAGGACCATTATTTACTAAATTAAGATCACTCCTTATTAAAGACTACTTGAAACTTCCAATTCAAGCCACAAGCATGCGTTAACAATGTTTATCGAGGTAATGAGGTTTTTCATAGATTTCAAGAAAATCAAACATATTTTAGAACCCACAGGAGTCGCCTACTGGTGGTCATTAGAAAAAATGCAAGATAAAATGTAAACCACTTTTCAGATCCTGAGGTTTCTGCCTTGCGTCACCACTGAGGTTCACATTTTATGATCAACTCTTATCTGCGAGTGAGGACGAAATAAAATCAGATCTAAGCTGTGATAGCTCATTTATTAAGTTAACTAGTGTTAGCCAAATGAATCAATTAAAACAATAGATATTTTATCAATACATATGGATGAGACATGCATGTTTTGACACGACAAAGATTCTCATTGGAAGACGCTTCTGCCCCTGTATAGAGGACACTGGCTCCTGAAGATTACTATCTCAGGTTTCAACAACTCACAATGACAGCAGAATGTCCGTCATCTCACAGACCCTCCCAGATTGTTTGTGGTATTGAAACACAATGAAAGGGTACAATGTGTGAACTATTTTAAATGCAGGGGCTGGGAACACATCTGTTCTTGGCACCACATGCAGGTTACGTTATGGTTTACATTGCAAGGACTTTTTATGGCTAAAAATGTTAATACCTGGAATACTACTTACTGTTTGGAGTAAGTAGTAGTAGTCCCGCTGCAATACCAGATCCAATCACATACAATGGGTGGTCTCCTAACATTATTGTAATCATAACGAACAAAGCAAGTGTTGAATGGTGCTCGGTGTGTCTCTGACTCGCATCCTTATCAGCCCTTTGTCTGCCTGGTTGGCACTTTGTGCTTTGCCCTCTGAGCTTTACTCTCAACCAGGATAACACAGTGACTCCCTAAATGAGCAGTGGGAAAAAGGGTTTTCATTATCAAGTGGAGGAGTAACAAATTCAAGTTGACTAGTACTGAAAAACTCAGTAATACATTATTTTTATAGCTTGTTATTCATAACTAGTTTTCCATGAAGCACTGGAAATGACTGGAATTCGTTAAATCAAAGTTATGGATGGTGGGAAAACAGTTTTGCATGGAATTGGGTCATGGCTTATGTTGATTTTATATATTATTTTTTGGTATAATAAGTGCAAAAACATTTTTAATGTAAGTACGAATATATGGTATACAGTAAACAGTGTGTAATAGGACATATTCCTAATGTCCCCATCAGGAGGCAGGAAAACAACATTTGTGAGGCGGTGGAAGGTCTGGGATCACTTACGGGATTTTTTCCCAATTAAAGTAAGTTTCCGTTGCTATCTATCAGATTTGGGGTTGTCATCATCTTATTTGATTACATTAGTTTGAACGCTGCGGGACAGTGATTCGATAAAGCTCACCACTATTCTTGTTATTATCTGCTGCGATCCTTTAATAAGGCAGAATTGCTACATGAAAACATGTATCTGCTAAAAAGCCTTATGATAATAAAAAATTGTTTTGTCGTTTTATTTCTCAATCCATGACATAATTTTCACTTAAAAAATATTGGTGATATTGGTGTCTATCCTTCGTTTCATTGCTCAGCTGGTGAAGACAGCCGAGCTGAATCCAAACAAGAACTACATCCTAGGCTGTCACCCGCATGGCATCATGAGCGCAGGAGGCTTTGCCTGCTTCAGCACAGAAAGCTGTGGCTTCACCAGCGCGTTTCCTGGCTTGAGAGCTTCCCTGGTGGTACTCGCCGGACTTTTTAGGATACCGCTTTTGAGGGAGTACCTCATGTGTGCAGGTACTTATAACAACGTTAAAAACAAAAGGAATGAGCCTTTGACATCCGACAATGAAATGAAAATGTCCACGTGTGATTGTTACCGTCTTACTTGGTCTCCTCAGGTCTTCTTCCCGTCAGTAAACCGAGCCTCGCCCACCTCCTCTCAAAAAGAGGCAAGGGAAATGCAGTGGTGATTGTGATAGGGGGCGCCGCCGAGTCCCTGGCGTCCTGTCCTGGAGTTAACGCAGTGGTGATGAGGCAGAGAAAGGGATTTGTCAGGGTGGCTCTGGAGTTTGGGTGAGAGCCCTTTTAAAAAAAACACACAAGAAATAGCAGCCATGAGCGGGTGTTGTCATACTCACTGATTTGACCTCTGGTGACCTCCCACAGGGCCGATCTGGTGCCCGTTTACTCATTCGGAGAGACGGGGCTCTTTCAGCAGGTGGTTTTCTCGGAAGGCAGTCTAGGTCGGAGGTTGCAGGACCTCGTCAAAAAGATGATGGGTTTCGCCCCGTGCCTGTTCCTCGGGGAGCGCTGGGTGTTCCTGCCCTACAGGACTCCGGTCACCACCGTCGGTGAGCGTTTCCCTGTTTCCAGGTGAGCTTACCTCGCTGTACTCTGTCGTATCCTAACACTGTGCTTCTTCCAGTGGGAAGTCCAATCTCGGTGCCAAAGAACCCCACAGCGACCCAGGAGGAGGTCGACCACTATCACAGGCTTTACATGGAGGGCCTCTCCACATTATTCCACGAACACAAAGTCAGCTGTGGACTTTCTGAAAGTCACAAGCTTCAAATCATTTAGACGTTTCCTTTTACTGGCTCAAAGGGGATCGCATGGACGGGTGTTTGGATCTGATGTGACGAACTTCATCTTCAACCATTGATTGATTCTGCAGGTCTCTTTGTTCATATTGTACTGTATTTGAACACATTTTACATGCAAATGTTCCTAAACTAATGAAGGAGTTGTGTGTCCATGATGCACTAAAACATTGGTGTCTCGTTAATCTGGTGAATTTCACCACATATTTAAAAGTACTGTATTTCTAATGTGAGGTTTCTATTCTGATTTTTTTTTAATGAAAATACAAAGCATGAAAATATAAAGGATCACATGTGTTAAATTGTATGGGAATGTTTGCTCCAATTACTACCGCTTTTGCATTATTGAATTGTGTTTATTTGATCCTCACCAAAGTGAGACTGTTAGCATCATCAGGACCAACCGATTAATTGTACATTGCATGATTGTTATCCTTGCTGAAAGGAATTTTGAATATTTATTGTTCTTCTCCAATGCTTCTGGGTTGTTTTTACTTGGCAGCAGTTTCAAATGAAATGGGCGGAACAAGTGCACACGTGTAATTCATTAGTTTACCCACTAGAGGGCAATTCTCATTTGCCAAGCAGAAGCAGATTTTGGCCACACAATAAATCCAGCAAAAAAGCAGGCAGAAAACTCATTTGAAATAAAACAAATAATTAATGTAGTTTGCTGTGGAAAAGACCATTGTGTTCAATATTAACTGTAATGAACTTCTTAAATGCTATACATCTCATCACTATCTTTAAAGTCAGGCTGCTGTCACTTTGGTGCTTTAATTTGATATTTCGTTGAATGCATATTAATGTGGTTTGATCACAACTTTATTGAAACATTTTACAGCGGAAGTTTTTTTCTTGTTGCACAATTATAACAAAAGAAAATATAAAAAAACAAAAAACAATTCTACAAAACTACAAAAAGAATACTGAAAGAAAGACGATCAACGTGAACCTTCTAAAAGAAGTCCATGTCGTCTGGAGCATCCAGGTCACGATACTCGACGATGTTGCGTGGATCACCGCGGGACATTCTGAGGTGGTCGGCGGTGCAAGAGACAAAAGATCAGAGAAAGAAAGAAAGAAACTATCATAAAAGAAAACCTTTAAAATCTTCCTAAAGCAAAAAAGACATAGGTCCCACGTACGGTGGTCTCACCTCAGGTTGCGAGGCTTCCCGAGGTAGCCACCTTGTCCGCGGAAGTTGTCATAGTTGCCTCTGCCTCCTCCATATTGGTTGGGAGGGTATGGGGGTCCACCTGTTGAAGAAGAAAGACTCAAAATAAGATAAAAACTAGTAGCCTGATGGACAAAATAATACAGTAAAAAACAGTCAGAGAACATACCGCCATAGCCCATCAGTGGTGGGCGAGGCTGTCCGAAGCCCATCGGACCCTGAGGACCTTGAGGAGGAAATGGCATGGTGGGAGAAAGCAGACCTGTAGGACCAAACCAACCAGAGAGAAAATTATTTAAGCCCCTTGCATTGCCGTGAACTCATTAATTTATTCAGTCTTTGACTAAGTAATAACATCCTCTATCACGAGTAGGTAGATGCTTAGGTGGAAAAGTTGTGTCGACCCTGACCTGGACCCGGGAGAGGAGGAAGTTTCATCTCTGGCAGCGACGGTCTCTTGGCATCCATCAGGAAATTATTGAAAAACACCACTTCCTTTTTCACTTCATCAATCTTGTCCCCGTGTTTGTTCAGAATGTGTTTTCGTACAAATTCAGGACCCTTGAAATTAATTTGAAATGCAAACACATCTCAGCATGAAGTTGGAAACAACGCAGCAAAACACTGATTGACTATTTAGTATTTAATAGATCAGTGAATGAAACCTTTGAAGAGATTTAGTGTAACAGACAGCACCTCACCATGTCCTCTCCTGGATACTTCCACAAACGCTTACCTTAAATTTCTTGCCGCTTAGTGGGCAGAGCCATTTGTCCTTCCCCAACTCTTGAGTGTTGGCGTTCACAAACTTCTCAACCTCGTCCTCAGGATCCTTGCGGCCCATCTTTCCTGCTTCTTCCTCAGACAGGATTTCTTTTAGACTAAACAATGGACTCAGCTTCTCCTCCATCATTTTCTGCCATTGTTGCACTGTAGAAAAAAAGCACAAACAAATAATTATGCATTTTGACCACAATGCAGTTAAAACAGCCCAAATGACAAAGCAGGACCACACTTTTTTTTTTAAATATATATTTACTTCCCCCAAGAAAAACCAGAGAAAAGAGCTGACCTTCTCCATGTGTGATGCGGTTAGGAGGGATGGGTCCACGAACATGGATCATTCCACAGCGGTTGGGCATTTCATCCTCGCTGGGGTATTCACAGGTGTTGTAGTAGTCGATTGAATGCACAATGCGCAAATACAAGATCAGACGATCCAAAACCTGGAAAGGGGGCAGATGCCATAGAACATAAAATACAAAAAAATAACACAAAAAATTGTGATAGTGTTAGTGAAATTAAAAAATCTGCTCTCAAAAGAAGGGCTACAAATAACATACGAGAGGTTGTCCAGATTGAGAATTGTACTGCATTTAAAACGTATCATATACTACGAAAGTCAAACCTTGGCGAGTTTGTCGTCCTTCTCCACAGTCGTCTCTGTCGGGTTCCCCTCCTTGACGGCCTCCTCGGCGCCCATCCCGCTGCCTGAGCCCAGGAGCTCCTCCTCCTCAGCACTTACCTCCTCGATCAGGTAATCTGTGATGTTCTTCAGGATGGGGTTCTGAGCCGGCAGCTTTCGCACCACACACAAGCACAGAGTTCAGTTAGAGCGAGATCACCGGCGAACCGTCAGCGTGGACCGACTGCCGATCGGCGGCGTACCTCGGCGCTCTCCCTCTGCCTCTCCCTTTGGGACTTGACGTTCCACAGTTCTCCTTTGTCGTCCAAGGCGTGAATGAGTTTGGCCGCCAGCTTGATGTCGTTGCGCAGCACCTGCTTGTGCTGAGTGATGCCGTTAACGTTACGCACCCTGCGGGCCAGGTCCCTGTTCACCCCCGGTGCCAGTTCACAGTCACGCAGCTGTTAGAGGAAAGAGGGCACAACGCAGTTCTATTTTGGAGATTAGTCATATAGGCAGGTGCAGAGGCTTATCCGGTGCTCCGTTAATTCCAATATTTTCATAATCTTTTTTTGTTTGTTTTTTATATGAAATAAATGGTCAACTTATTTCAAGATAATAGAGAACAAAAAAAGGGAAACAATGCAGTTTTGAGGCATTTCAAAATGACAACAGATGGCCAACAACAATTATTGTTTACTCCACAGACAAAACAACTCAACACAACTTATAGAACACATGCATTGGAGACATGCAGTATACTAAGCTGCATGTTATAGTCTCTTGTAACATGTCATGTAAATAGCTGAGCCCAGCACACTTACCCGAATGTTCTGAAGGTTCCAGCAAACCTCTTTGATGTTGACGCTACGGTCAAAAGTAACCCAGCAACGTCTGAAAAACCTGCAACAGCCCAGTGTGTGACTAAATGAATCCCACAGTCCGAATTGACGGATCAAGGAGTTAAAAGAACACGTTTGTTTATTTTTAACCAACCTGCGCTCCGGATGGGGGTCCGACAAGCACACACGCAGAAAGCCAGGGTAACGCCTGCAGAGCTAAGGAGGAAAAAACACAAAAGCATATGGAGTTGTAAACAAAGACAAGAGTGCCCTTCAGTGATTTCATACAGTCCAGTTCATTTAAACCAGCCATCCGCCATCTGTGCTCAACTCACAGCAACAATCTCCGCTCTTGAAATAGTGGGAGCGATGCTCCTCATGAACAGGGAGCAGGTCCTGTGGAGAGGCCTCGGCCTGGGGGAGTCATCTTTGGGTTTCTTTTCCTCTTTGTTGTCTACTTCCGCATTCTCCTTTGGTTTCTCCTCTTCATCATTAGACATGAGAAAATTGTTTGAAAAATTAAAAAA
This sequence comes from Apeltes quadracus, assembly GCA_021346845.1. NCBI lineage: Eukaryota > Metazoa > Chordata > Actinopteri > Perciformes > Gasterosteidae > Apeltes > Apeltes quadracus. Next base: position 7,375,671 of record CM037916.1, on the reverse strand, counting down.
TTAAATAAAGTGTCAGAAAGAACTGACACTGGGAATTTCACTCCTCACCTTCAACCTCCTCATCATCCTTGTCTTCCCCCTCCTCCTTCTTCACAGGTTTATCCGAGCAGTTTGAATTAGAGTCAGAGTCAGAGTCAGAGTCAGAGTCGCTCTCAAAGGCACTGGCTTCATCGTCGCTGTCTCCGCTGCGTTTCCTCTTTCTTCTCGGCTGAAATAAGAGAATGAGAACAATGAGGGCATTCCGTTTAAGGCTCGCCTCTCGTTAGCAAATCGTTACAATAACGGAAGCAGCTCTCACTTTCTTGGGTTCAAGCATTTCTTCTTTGCCGGCTTCCTTCTCTGCCTCCTTTTTCACAACCTCCCCTTTCGCTGCAGCAGGGGCGGTTCTTTCCGTGCTGGCAGAGTCGCTCTCCTCCTGCGGCACAGTTTGCTGTCAGCACAGACATCTCTACTGCCCGGTGAAGACTCGCAGGGAACAAAACATACCTTCTCGTTTTTATCTTTCTCTACCAAAGGCTTGCGATCGCCATCCAAGGACTTGAGATCTTCTCTTTTGGGAGGCTCGGCGCCGGCTGCAACGGACGCCAACCTCTCCCTTTCCTCCTCTTCTTCAGACGGCAGGTCCAAGATGCGAAGATCATGATCCGTTCCTCCCTCCATCTTTATTACGGCTGAAGCACACGAGAGGGTATAAGGTTTATGAGAACACTCATAACGGGGGCTTTTTTTCCTTCGGTGTCAGCGAGTTATTAAAGCATCACCTGCGTCCAGAACCTTAATGATGGCCGGTGTCTGTTCAATGTCCAGGGAGACATTATCAAACCAGCTGTTCTCCATCAGGAACATGAAGACATTCAGGCGGTTGTGCAGGCCACACTGGGCCTCTGCCCTCAGCCGGCTGGCCTCGTCTGGGTGATACTTGGACTTGAACCTGTGTCCAGTCAGGGTCCACAAAAAAGTTGGGAGAGGATGACGGGGGTTGGGATGAACATGAAAAAGTTTAGAACAAAAATGCATATCATAAATCTATATTACAACTGTGTCATAAGATACCAGAAATATGATTGATATGCAGTTACAAATTCACTGTTTACCAAATGTTCAACAAAAAAATACATTAATATTGTCGTTTGTTGGGAATTAAATTATCACTACAGACGATCATGAATACAATTGGGATTTCTGTATTTTGTGTAGCCTAGTTCTTGTGTTAGGTCATTCAGTGTATGCATGTCTTGACTTTGTGGTTGTGAAAGCTATTTACTGTACATTTGAAGAAATTAACTCACCAAAAAATAAGGAAAAAAACACGAGATTATGAAATGAAGCATTCACATTCAGCATTTCACATTAAAAAGGTTGATCATTGAGTGGACTACAGTTACCTTTTGCTCTGCCAGTTTATTAACAAATATATACAGAGAGGGGTCTCTTCTGTGAAAATGCGCTCCACTTCACCCCAATGGTGTGTCTGTATACACACAAATTCGGTTTTGGGATTTGATTTGTTCCGAACAAAAAAAAGAAAGTAGCGAGGAAAAACATAAAAGAAAAAAAATCTCCATGCGCGAAAAGACTACTTGTCCTGTCTATCTAAAGTGCCTGGTACTGTATGTCTAGGAGCAACTGCATTGTGCGCAGTGCATGCCCTTGCTGTCTAAGACTGATTCCTGCGGATGAGCTCCACTTTTTCTCATCTTCGAAAAACCGTCGTCAACGTAGTAGTAGGAAGGGAAGAAAAAGGGGTTAAAACAGAACAATTGTGCACGATACCTGTGAAACAAGTATAATAAGCATTAACAGGCATTTTACAGGTGTGAATCTTGGAAAGGTTTAAAGACTACCGTAATTAGGAAAAAAGAAAATCCACCCAAACAATGAGGATGACTTTTAGGGCAACGCTACATGTAAATTACCAAAAACACAAATAAATATTTCAGTTACTTTTAGTACTTTTTTTTTAGTACTGAATTGTATTTAGAGAAAAGTGCTTTTATAGATTTACTACACAGCAAAAAGTCTGGGCTGTTACACTACTACAGATATACTTTGTTTTAATCCATTTAGTGTGACAGGTTTTCACCTATGAAGCCCTACGTTCAAATTCTTATAATACATTTATTATCGAATAAAAAAATTATACGTGCACTACGGTGGCATTTGGGTTGATTTTCTCTTATAAACTACAAGCGTGAAAAAAGTCATTGGTAAAAATCTGTTGTTAGCCTTGTCAGAATTGGAAACGTAAACGTGCCGAAAAGCACGTAAATAGAGTTACAATATTATCTTGTCAGAGTTGTTACACCAACTATTTGACTATTTGTCATCAAATCAATATAAATACCTCACTTTCCCCTCATACAGCTACCCGTGGTCCAGGCCCATACCATTAAATTGTTATCGAAAACAATTATATCTTAGGTCGATATAAACAAAGAATAATATAAAAGCCAAAGGAGAGGAACTGTAAAACGTTGATGACAATTACACATTAAATGACAGTTTAGTTAATTGATAAGAATGACAACAGCGCAGTTCCATTAAAAGCTACCCATGTTCATAATAAGTAAAGGCAACAGATTTCGTACCACTCTTCATCTTTATGAGCCAAAAAGAAGTCCTGCATCTGCTGGCGGCGGAAGTCGATCTTGTACTCATTGTAGCGCTTCACGGCCTCCGTCTCATCCACCGAATCATCCAAGGACAATAGGAACTCTTTGAAGCTCTTCATTATGGGAGGGGGTGGACCCAAATCCATGTCATGGATGTTACCGAGCCTAATGGAAAAGACAGATTGAGTTTTGGGAGGGCAAACAAAAGTGGTGAAATTAGTATACCTTCCATTACTCACCTCGCCTGAATAGGGATGCCATGGTGAGGCTGCATGAGGTGCAAGTCAGGGTGGCCCCAGTGCTGTGGCGGGCCATAGCTTGGCCCCCCACCACCACCACCACCACCTCCGCCGCCGCCACCGCCACCCCCCCCACCGCCGCCATAACCTAAGTCGTACCCCCCACGGTAAGGCTCTCCTCCATGGTCATCCCTGCCAGGGAGAGACAAACGAGCATAAGAACAACAGATAACAGATAGATAAAAGATTGTTGATATTATTTATGTGGTAATCTCACCAGTCTCTTCTCATGCGTTTCTGCTGAGGACTCATGTCGTGTCTGGGCGGACTGAATCTCTCTCTACGACCTCTGTCATAATCCCGGTACTCTCCGCGGCTACGTCGTTCTCTGCCCCTATCCCATTCCCTGCCAAATTCAAGAAACAGGGATTTAAAGTAAACAAATACTCCAAACTTAGTCACTCTCAGCATGAGCGGGCATCAGAGAGCCACCATTGATTTGTCAGATGTCTGGATGTGCTGGATTAGCTGAATCCTGCTAGAACTACAGTCCTCTGGGCTTCGCCACATCTCTCTGCCTCACCTGTCGTTCCAGTCATCTCTGCGCCGGTCTTCCCTCTCTCTCGAGCGGTCGTAATCACTTCTCTCGCGTCGGAACTTGTCCCGTCTCCTGCGATCGTACTCATCGTCACTGTCTCCCATCTCCGATAAACAAGCGAGACACGGTCAAATTAAGTAGGCACGTTTTGTTATGGTAGGATTGTTGTTAAAATGACCGAAAGCGTTTGCGACCATCGACGTTATCGTTTGAGACAAGGAGTCTGCTGGTACGACAGGCACGCACGCTATTAACAGATAATTAACTACATGGAAAGTATTCCCATTCATACGCATTTGTTTTTTAATCTGGTAATGATAAATGACTCGACGGTTGTATCGATCTATAATGTGGAGAAACAATAGCTCAAGTTAATTTAGGGTACAACAGAATTGTTCAATAAAGCATGCGATTGTTGTAAGTCCGTGGCTTCCACAAACCCATTTACTATTAGAAACCTGCAACAGATGAGCGGACACAAAACTTGGATTCTCAAGTAGAAACAAAGGGAGAAGTTACTGCAGTGTGGGTTAGCTAACGCTAGCTAAATAGGCTATGTTCGCTAACACTGGCTAGTATCCTGTTAGCTAACGCGAGCTAAAGAGCGACGTTAGCTTTCTTTAGCTATGAAATAAACCCCCTAGTCTGTTTCAAGTAAAATAATATTCTGTTAAATGCCAGAAGGACCGGACTTGTGTTAGTTTATCCAACATTTATACAATACAAACGAACCCATTGATACCTTACAATGAACGTTAGTATTTTCTCGCTGCGTGATCTTCACCTCTTTTTCCGATTCTTGCTCTTTGTCTTCTTCTACAGGTTATCACGCCGTAGCAGGAAATAAAACGGGTCATTATCGCCCCCAGCTGGTAGAAAGTGTTTTCACTGGTTAAACTTGTTTTACTCCACAAAGCTCTTTTGTACAATTCGTTTAAATGTAATCACTGCAGATGTTCTTTTTATTATTTTAGGGAAGGCATATACAGTTTTATCAAAATACCACCTGAGTCTATTTGGTATTTTGGAGGAATTTTTCGAATACCATGCTCACTGGTGGTGTTGCGTTTTCAGATGTTGTATTTTAAAGTAAAACGCATCTCTATGTAATCAATATTCGTAGACTATATTAACCAATAAACAGTGTTAAGTATATGTGCACCTGTGAAAAATTCTCTTAAGCCACAGATTAAGAAAACACTCACTTTATGTAGGACACACAAGCAGTTCTGTTTTTTACACAAAGTGTTCATGATGAAGAGCCAGGTGGTATGGAAAGGGGATCGTTGTCAGACAACAGGGGAGCCTCCACTGATGTTAGTCTTACAGGGGAAATATAGACTAAAGGGACGGGTAGAGGGGAGGTAATGTCAGCATGACCGGAATTAAAGGAAGCCTGTAGGGTAGGCAACTTGTAGTGAATCAGATGCCCGAGTGTGTAACAGATTTAGGAGTCTAGATGCAGAGATGCAGGAAGCTTGGGATCAACAGGCGCAGTGAGGTCACAGGCCAAAGCAAAAGTATAAGGTGATGTGCATTTTCTATTGGGACGTCATTGTCCTGGGACTTTTGCTGGTGATGCAAATAAACCTTTGTGGAGTGAAGAGAATCTGATTGCTCCTGACAGGGGGTCCTGTGCTGTGTCACGAGTCGTCACCAGTGAGGTTCACAACTTATGTTTATTATACAATACAAACCCATTCATCCATGAATCCCATCCATCAACTCAAGAGGGACTTTTTCCTGACTTTAAATTTAAGAGGAAAAATGATGAAATAAATAATCAATTATTATTTATTATCTACCAGAATGCCAAAAGCCAGCATTAAATATTTAAATCAGACTTTTTCCTCTTATTATTTATGCTTTTCCATTAAGTTAAATGATTGGTTGACATTTTGTCAAGACTATCTGAAAACAACAGTCCCACGTCTCTACATTGAAGGAGTGGTGCTGTAATCCTTCTTACATGTTAACATTTATCTAAATATGAGGCTTCAGCATTTGGAGTTAGTCCAATAAAAAGAATATCTTACAGAGCTACATCAAATTTAGTACTAAAATGAATCTTTTATGAGTGAACAGAATTAGTGAATTCTCAAATTCTTTAAGATTCCCACATAATTTGTCGAGCTCGTCTGCTGAAGATCTCTGACATCTTTTACTCCAAACTCCTTTGGGAGGAATAACTTTGACCCCTGGTTTTGTAATGTCTACATAGCATTTAACATCCTCCAAATGAAATGTTAAGAGCAGATGAGTGGCATTGTGGAACACGTGTAAAAGAAAAAACACAGTAAAAGACTTTGATAATTGAACAATATTTTATTAGAACTCTTTACTATTCCACTTTACTTTCATAATCCAATAAACTGCTAAATACATCTTTTTTTTTTGCTTTTCTTTGTCCTTGCTCTGTACTTTAACTGGTGCCTCATATAATCCTGGATTAGTTGTGGCCACTCTTGAGTGTCCTCCAGGCTGAACTCAGATTTCACTTGATGCGGGAAGGTCCGGGCATCCCGGGATCCGAATTCAAAGGCTCCTCCGGGTCCTCCATTGGCTTCCAAACGGCCGGCGATAAGCTGTGGTTGGTAAGAACTGTCCCTAAAAACCTATCAACATGAAAACAAGTATTACTTTCTCTTGATTTAGCATCACGAAGATACATTTCAGGAACAAAAAGGGCAAACGTAGCCATTTAAACTGGGTAGAATGTCCTTTGTCATTAAAAAGTAATGCAATTTCTTTTTAAATTTAAGCTATCTCACATTTTTCTGAACAACTACAGCATTGCAGAATAATTACAAACAAGAACGGTCCGCATGAAAATATTACATCAGCTGTTATGGAACAAATAATAAATCATGAATATTCAGTAATGAGCGTCAGGAGACAAATCAAAAGGATGGATGAAACTAAAAATGTCTCCCATACCTGGCTGTGGTCTCGCGGTGCTTGTCTGGAATCAAGCTTCACCAGTGAAGATACAGTTAAAAATAGCAGGAAAGACGAGTAGGACGGCAGAGATCCAGGCATCTTTTCTTACGACTGCATTTGTTAGTGCAATGACGAAGGTCCAAATATTTATAATGCTTTGAACCCAAAATGCTACAAGGAAAAAGCAAACTTGAGGTTCTGTGCTAGGAATAACTCTTCATAGGTTCTTTTACTTCGGAGACTCATTTATGTTATGTCTATTACAACCCAAATCCACATGACAGTGACCGTCTACATGTATTTCTCAGCTTGCATGGAACAAACTTAAAGAAGCACACCAGCCTACGCATTACATAATCCAGCCAATGCCTATGCCGCTCACTCATACCGACATGGAGAACGTTGAGCTCACATGTGAATGGCCTTTTCTGCAAAGCAGCAGGCGACGTGATTATCGGAACACAAAATAGTGAAAATGAAAAGAAGTGCAGCTCGTTAGGAGGGATTAAAGGAATGAATTAATCAACTGCGGGAAGTCTTAATCACTCTAACAACTAAAAGCAGGAAACTACCTATAGAACACACGTATTAGTGCTACGTGCCTGTTTTTGTATCAAGTTAACACATTCTGACCATAATCAGAAAACTTCTGAAAAGAAACATGCACATTCTACCGCAAACTTTAATGATGAATGAAAAAAAAAATGTATTTGATAAATCCAGGGCAGGTATTTGGTCAATGACTCACCACTATTAAAATATTGATTAATTTAGAATTAACAGACATAGTTAAGATCATAAGAAAAGGCTTAATCATGTTCGCTGATGAGGGTAAAAGAACCTGAAGCACTAAATTCAGCAGGGTGCCCGTGCTAATTAGACCAACGGCAGTACGATCAAAGACCTGCAATTAATAGACTACTAGAACCTTTCCTGCAGGGAGGCACGCTTTTACAAAAGATTATTATTGTCATTATCACCAAAGAACCCTTATGTCTAAGCTCACTGAGGTCGGAAGGTGAAGAAGATCGTGGAAGTAAATCTAAAACTGTATTCCTCTTAATGGAGAGGATTTCATCTTATATTTTTTGAGGAATTATACTTTTTCCTGAATATCAGCATTTAAACCATATTTACGAATGTGTTTTTCAAAAAGGTAGATGTCCACAAAATATAACCATTTGGTAAAATACGCATTATAATGGCTTTATTATAAACCAAAATGATCACGTCGAGCGCGCCAAGAAAAGAGTTGATTTTTCTTTTAAGCCCAAACAAAGTGACAACAAAGTCCCATTTCAGTATCATTTAATCGTCCACGAATCAAACATTAAATGCAGTTTCACGGACTGTGTTCTGACATTCTAATGAAAAATAATAATCATTTGGGGATTATATTCTTCATTTGTCTCTAAAATGAAAACATGGAGCAAAAAAAAAGAAATGCACAGTACCAGAAGGGGAAATGCTGAGTAATGCTAACCCGTCCCAACCAATTGCTAATTAAGTTATGTCATCAGAAAAATATAAAGATGGAATGTTACGATTTGGGAGTCCTAGTCATTTATCAATGAATGCAACTCACAGAAACCATCAACAGCAGTAAGCAGTGTTTCCTCTGGGATCATTGGTCGCCGTGCTGTTCGATGGAAGTGTATAGGTCAAGCCAGGGTTATACATTTTCAAATTGATAATATTTCTCAGTTACCCTAAATTTAAAATGACCAATTTCCAGCCAGTGGTGAAGCATAGAAAAATGAACACAATAGAAACACATTTGTATAATCCCGTCTAGGTGAATACGGGTGGATTTAGCTTAATAATGTCCACACACTGTAAAGAAATAAACAGTAAAAATAAAAATGTTGGATCCATGTACCAACCCTGTGCATATATTTGGAGCAGCAAAAATAGTTTGGCGTGAACACATTTTAAAGTTTCTCTTTACTTAAAATATCTAATTTGCAGCAGCGTCAAAAATGAATATGCAAATGGACCCTTTCTAAACTACCTTTCTGTATTATTACTATCGCACTTAACATGTGGAAACACAGGCTCCGTCTTGTTGATCATCTTGAAAAGAAAAGTGGAGCAGATTTACATACAAGGGAACACAATCAAAGATTTCTGACCAACAGTGTTAAATTCAAGACAAGAGATAAACAAAAGGAGTGTGACACCTTTCCCTTCAATTTCCAAACCGTTAACAATATGTACAAGAAGGTCAACGTAAGGCAATGTTCCTTTTTCCTAAAAACACTTCCCCCAATTCAAACTCTTATGATTTGGTCTATATAAAAATTGGGGGGAAAAGCCATTCAAAATTAATCAAGCTACATTTTACTGGTTCAAATAGGTAAAATAATTTAAAAAAGGACAAACCCCTTTAATTATCGGTTTGTTATTCATTTACAATACGGACTGACCATCCATTGGTTAATAAAAACCTGAGTTTGTTCAACTTCACAAACTGAATAAAGCTAAACATATTTTCCAAAAACTGAGCCCAAATAATACTCGATAACAATTTAAAAGCAGCAAAAATGTGTAATATCTTTGCAATAATCTACTATTGCGTTGTTAACTATGGGGAAAAATAAGGACATTTCAAAGAACGGAAATGTAGCTAAACAAATGTCAGTTAATGGTATTAAAAGATTGAATAAAGACAATCATTTCCCCTTCACGTGCACATTCTTGTAAGGAAAAGATGCAAAGCTAATTAAAAAATGCGTTAAACTATTATGATTAAGAGAACAGAGAACCTTCAAACTGCACTAACCTCACCTTAGCCGTACATACAGTACCACCTTGGTACCAAGTGTAAGCACAGAATTTGTTCTGTTGAGAAACAGTCTGAACCTCACGCTCTTATTTATAGAGGACACTAGATTCAAGAGGCCAATTCCTTTTGTGCAGCACTAGTGTTTAGGTCACCTGGCGTGGTGATGTCATGAATTAAAACACACATTAAAGGGGGGGGGGGGGGGTGGTCCACAGAGAAATGTAGGAGCCCAGGAGGGAGTGTGCGTGATGGGGTTTTCTCAATAGTGCCTTTTGGTGAAACTCACCAATGCACAGGCTTCATATGCTTTGCCGCTAAGCAGACCTCCACTGCAAGACTTGGTTTCCATAAATGTCTAGCTAACCACACACCTCCAAAAACTATTAAAAAGCACAGTGTGATAGCCCGCCTGATGACACAAAGACCCCCTTCAGATAAAACCAAGAAATCTCATTGCAGCCATGTTCCAGCCATCAGACCTCCACGCCATCCCTACAAATGAGCTGAGTGGTGTCGTCATCATCATCATCATCATCATCATCAGTGTGCTGCCTGTACTCCACCGCCTCATCACTTTCGGAGTCCGTGTCCTCCGGGGGGGAGTGGTAGCCTTCGTAGCCCAGGATGGGTGAGTCGCAGAGGGCGGGGGAGGCGAGGCACTGAGCAGTAGTGGTGGCTGAATAGGCCCCAGGGCTCGCTGAGGGAGACCCCGGGTTGGATGCTCGAAGCAGAGGCGTGCGCTCCGTGTCCACTTGGCCGCCGGTTCCTTCTTCCTCGCCCCGTCCTCCAGCTTCTTCCTCGGAATCAGACTCGGAGTGCTCCGTGTTGCTCCGGGAGACGCGCTGTTTGCACACAGGACACGTCTTCTTGGTCTGTGTGAGCCAGGGGTCCACACACTTGCAGTGGTAGGCTAAAAAAAAGCAGAGAGGCAGTGAGCAACAAGGTCTGCGGTGAAGGATGAAATTGGTCATTTTTTAAGTTTGGAGGAAAGTGGATAAAGTTGCTTTATGAAACTGCTGATCCCCTGCAGAACAATATCTCACTTTTGAAAAGTAACTAGTTAGGAGAAAAGAAAGGGCACATTTATGTACATCATGTTCAAATACTACAAAAGCTTGCAAATGCAAGTGTGGCAGATGAACACGATCTTTGAATTAGTCGAGGCAATTCTGAATTCAAAATAAGACAGAGTAATAATATTTACCATGTGAACAAGGTAAAACTCGCAGCTTGTCTCCTTCTTCATAATCATCAAGACAGATTGCACACAAATCATAGTCATCCCCTACAATAGAGGAGAAAAGCTTTAAGAACTTTAATAATTCAAATTTGAGGGGCATATTATTACAAAAACATTTTCTGTAATTAAAAGGCGTCACAGATTACAAAGTCTTCAAATTCCCATGGAAAAATGTGATTCTCAATACTGTTATAAAGTAACAGTAAAAAAAGGTTACCTTTGCAGAAACGGTGTGTTGGGATCCGCTTCAATTGTTCCTTGGACAAACGATTTTTCCTCATCTTTTTTCTGTACTGAGCACATCGTATTATCTGAAGACAACCAGAGACAATGTTACTGATGAAATCAGAAGAACTACACTGGCACTAAAAATGCACAGATTGTTTTGTTTTCTGAAGTTCCTGGAATTCTTAACTGGTTATATAAGACAGTAAGAAGCTTATTTGGCTCTAGCTTTGTCGAAAGATCACACTATCACTACTTTAAATGAAAAGCAGCATATTGAAGTCTGGCCTCTTAAGAATATGCTGCATAGTGAATTAACCCCAGGGAAGCGTCACATCAAATGAGTACTTACCAAGACGACACACATCACAAGAATGATCATGCCAACTACTCCAGTGAAGGGAATTAGGTAGTACGAGAATGGAAAAGCAAACTCCGGCTTGAGGATCACGTAGGCCCTGCAGATACCAGCATTACCATAAGCACTCGGACCAAAAAGGTCAATTCATTATGGAATGGTCTGTTGACCTTTAATGCTTGATAAAGAAAAAAATAAAGTATTCTGTTCACCCTTGCTCTGGAATTATAAAATTCCTGAGGATTTCGGAAGCATAGTAGCTGGTGAATACAGAGGGGATTTCAATTTCCTCCGCAATAGTGTCTAGAAAATAAAGAAAAAACAATTTTAGCCAGTTTAGTAAGACGATGTTGCTTATGTAAGGTTTTTAAAAATGTACATTTTATAAAATAAATTTACCATTGCTGTAGTTCATATTAAGAAGCTTGTCGGAGTACATGTTGTGAATGATGGCAGCACTGTACCCAGCTCGCTGTGCATGCAAGACCTGAAAATCAGATCCTCACATTAGACCAGTTCGCCCCAAGGAGACCGTAAACATACTCGAATGGCAAACATTACTGACCTTTATATCAAAATTGCATTCATAGCGTCTAATAAGGACGATGAATTTGGTGGTGTTTGTATCAAAGGATGGTGGCAGTGGAGGAGGAGGGTCTATTGCTGTACAGCCATTGAGTGGACGGGACACCATCAAAACTCCCTATCACAAACACACACACACACACACACACACACACAAAAAGTCATTTCAAGGACTATAACCAATGTTTTCATGTATGCAGCCTTTTCACAAATACTCTGCTCTCACCATTAGTCCATCCTTAGGAAGAGGTGAGCCAAAAAAGGCCGGAAGGTCTTCAAACAACATGGAGGTCATATTGCTATAATGCTGCAAAAACCACATATGTACAAGAAGCGGCGTAAACTCTACAAGAATCCAAGGAATCCTCATATTCATAGTTAAATTTTTAAGATCACTTACAGCATAGATGTAGGCCTGTGTGGGTGACGGAACCAGCATGCTGCAAAAAGCCACTACAAAGACACTCAACCGAGCTCCTGCGCACCACATGCCGTGGTGTGCCATCTTCGGTCGCTTACAGTTGCACTAAACTGTAAAATATGACAGTTACAGATCACAATCTAGAGTGACTAATCCGGATGGGGCCTTCAGATTGAAGCCCATCAAGCGGTTACAACCTGGCATTAAGATACTAAAGCTTACATACAATTTAGATGGTACCATTTCCATTTCAAATGTTCCTTTGGTTATGTTAAAGAAGAAACAGAAAACAGCAGGTGTCAACATGTATTCTATTGTCATGGGGGAGCAGAGCAAACCTTAGCCGAGGACTTTTAAAAGGGGTTGAAATACAAATGTTCCATTGAAATTCAGTTGTGATAACTTGGGTCTTCTCAGGTTTGCAGAGAAATCTTATCATCTGCAAAGCAATAGTTGCTCATCTACAGTCCCAACAAATCAGTCATGTGATTGAGCTTAAGCTGAAGATAAGATGAGATAAGAGATAAGAAAAGATAAATGTGGCTTATAAGAATCAATGCAATTTATAGACATGTTTAAACGGAGCAACATTTAAACGATTTCAGGAGAACTAGATCCAGAGATTGTAAACATAGCCGAATGTTCAACAAGATCTGTGGACATGATCACGTGTTCTCAGGCCTGTCCCGCAACCAGGCTACTTTGTAGCAAAGGGGACAACAACGTACTCAAGATCCTGCCTCTTGATTGAAACGCTACGAGCAGGAAAACACACCGAAATATACCGTTTATATGTTTTTTGTTTGACAATGTTAGTCCTGTAGCTAGCAATTGTTGTTTTCTCTTGAAAAAAACGGAGCTATTGCTAGTCCAGACAGGCGATTAAGCTATTAAAAGTTAAAAGTAGTCTGAAGCCCGGACTGTCGTTAACATTAAGCGTAGTTTGGCCCTCAAGTATTGTACACTCTATATGAAACACAAAAAATACATCAGAACACAACAAAAGTTTTCGGGGAAGTGTTATTGAGTGAAGCTAACTTAACGTTAGTTAGCGACCAACCTCGATGTCCTGCGATTATCGGCTCCGTGGAGATTGTGATGTAACGTTAAACCCAGTCGTCTCACATGTCACCATGGAAAAACGATTAACGACGACTTTATATTATTCAAGCATCGAGCTACTTTCTGGTTAACCCTCTCACTGGAACCAAAAAAGGCCCAAACGGCGAGATTAACCTTAGCTGACGTTTAGCTAGCACGAGCCGATCGCAGTTTGACTAAACGGTAGTTGACAGATTGCTGCCTTCTTTGGACCACATCGTGTCATACAGCATACGTTGTATTTGAACCAACAATATGTTTGTCTGCCGTAAAGGAGATACGTTACGTTGCCTGTGTGACCGAAGTATCGTTAGCTCGCTGCTAGGTTGGTTTGTTGTGCTTCTTGCTCTCCAGTTCTTCTTCGTGTTGTGATCACTCACCAGTTTACTGAGCCACAGCGCCACCAGCGGCAACAACGACGAACGGCAACAACGCGAGTGCCTGCAAGGCTCCTTCGTGGATCCAATCCCTACTTCTTCTACTTTAAATACAGAATTAATTGATTATTTAGTTATTCCTATATACACACTCATACATATAAATATAACGTGCATTCATCCCCCACTAAGGTTTTAAATGGTTGAATGTAAGAGTTTGTAGGGTTTAAAATGGTATAGACATGAATCGGACAGCACTCCGCTGCAACATTACCCATCCCCAGGACAACAAAAACCAATATCATGTACAATTGAGGGTCTCTACTTTTCCTCCCTGGTTTTATTGTTTTCAGGCTTTTCATAATGGGCTCAACATTTCTGCCAGAAATCCCTCAAAGACTCGATGATTTGACAGTGGCAGGTCTGTTTGTCTGTAAGGGTCGAGATTAAGTCAAATAATGGATACATTCGCTGGTTCAAGTGGGCTACACGGTTTTGATTAAAAAACTTTTCAAAAAAGAAAGTCACTTTTAGACATTACGGCTTTAATTTGATTTGCTTCAATCAAAACCAGTAGGCCTACACCTAGCTGCTGGAAGCAGTACATTCTGTTCTCCACCAGAGCTTGCTACAGCTCAGTGTGTTGTTTTTGTATGATTACTGTAAAATGATCTTTTCACATTTTTGATTCAGATAATATTAGATTTGTGTGAACTGAAGGGTGCCCTGTAAGTATCTCTCAACACGTTGGAAGATTTCTGTCTCGCATGAGATTCAAAACTAAACGAAAGTAAAACAAGTTATATATATTTTTTGGAGTGTTAGTTGTATCTGACAAATCCCTGGCAAAATATGTATGTTATAAGAATGATCCACAAATATACGTGTGGATGCAGATAGTTCATAAGCAGTGACACGTTGTGACAGATTCCTATATATTCTACTTTGAGCATAAATGATTTGCTTCGATCCGTCATGCAGGGGACGGCAACAGTGAACTGCATGGCAATATATCTGTTTGAATTTCATATTAGGGGTTTGGTAGTGAACACTATAAACTAATTTTGGTCTGATGAAACCATTGAAAATATTTGCATCATTATAAGAGCGGTGTCTTTTTCTCAGCTAAGTTACTTTAAAGGTGAATAAGCTTTAAACTACGAGGTTTGTTGCCGTTTTCCCACCAGCTTTGTTCGTGTGTAGCCTAAATTGGATGAAAGTGTGAAAATCAACCTGTATATATAGGTTATATTTGATCTAAGATGATGTACTGATGGTGAAAGATAAAGATGAATCAGTGGTTATTTTGCAGAGAAGGCGTGTGGTTCATTCCGGCCCATTGGCCTGTAAGAAATGCACCTCTAATTGGTCTGTTACTGTTTATTGTACAATATTGTAGTTCTTCTTCCAAAAAGACATGCAGCTAATTAAATTAGAACTGCTGGTATTTTCTGGTCGACGGTATTTGATGTATAAGTGCCAGCCTTTCTGTCCTACAACATATATTTAGTTTGTAAATCATAATTGTTTTTCAATTATGTCGACACGTAAACCAAAGTTATATGTACAAAATACGAAACAAGGACATTTAAAGTCATTTTTTACTCCTCCTCAGCCATTTCAACTACATTAAAAGCAACAAAAAGCTACAAACCGTTGATTTCATATTGCGTAGTCCGCCTTGTTACATCTTACATGCAGCCAAATATGATCCTTCACAACAACATCCGTCAATCAAACATCTTGGAGCTTTACAAATCTGCTATAGCGGCCAAATGGTCTTTCTCCGGACTGCAAAGAGGGAGCCGGCGTTCCTATCTCAAGGCATTCGGCTCTCATAGAAAATGAGACACACAGCACCTGGAAATGAACAAGTAACAACGTATTCAAATCAGCATTGACAATGGAATATATTCACATTTTGCGTCTGAACATCAAAACTTACAAGAAGCCTTTTCCGCAGCCCAAAGGTCCGAAGAACAGTTCTGTTGGGAGGCAAACCTTTCTACAAGCTCCACTTTAGACTGGGGCAAGACCAGGGAAAGGATGCAGCTTCATTCTGCACAACTGTAACAATAGGAAACAACTTTGCTGGGTTAGATATTAAATGATTTTGCAGTAAAATAATCTATAATCTCTGCAAATGCAAACAAAGCAGATTAGAAAAAAGAAAAGAAAAAAGCAATACAACATGCAAAAAGGTTTCATTAATACTCACCGCTAAGCAGCAGCACAACCAAGAGCGCCAAAACAACCCTGTGATGCCAAGACATCCTTTCGTCTGAAACTGTCGCTCCAAAGTGAGGGTTGGGGTTAGGGCGAGGTCTGTTGGTACTTTGGTCAGTGGGGAGGAGTGAAGATAATTTGAAGCAGCATACTGGTCATTTGGTTTTATATTACAGAGAATCCCAAAGAGAGCATGCTTTTCTCAATTAAGAAACCTGCAGCACTGAGCCAAACACATGACCACATGTTTGCCACGAGACCAGAGACAAACATTCCCATAAAGCTGCTTGTATTCCATCGGATTGGAAACCCATGCACATATTTAACTGTGACTGCTCCCTGAGATTAAGGACATAGGCCGTAAAATAATCTTAGCAGAATCTTTTGTAAAGGAGAGGATTTTTTTTGTAAACAGCATTAGCTTTTTTAATTCTAGGAAAGGGAAATAAACTGCAATTAGAAATATCCCCACCAGAGGACTCAACATGCGTCGGCGCCGGAAAAAGCCAAATTTACTTGGGTTTAGGTAAAATGGACCCCAGTTGGATACCTTTGGTGGCAGCAGCCAAATAACTCTTTCCTCACCATTGCCGAAGCCGCTGAACGTTGGACCTTACAAGGCCCCTATAACACAGGCCATCGCCTCCCTCGTTGGTAGATTATTCCAGGTACTAGAAGGGTTTAAGGGTCCAGTCAATAGCTAACGGCTCTGGCTCAGTCACACAGATGAGTTCTATATCAAATGAAAAAATAGTAATCTACATTTGAGGAAGAAGCCGCTCCCAGGTTTGGCTGCAGTGAATGCCATCCAAGGTGCCACGCGTTTATCAGCGTGTTAACAAATACTTATACACACACACACACACACACACACACAGCCTTTTAGAGTTCACTATTCGGTACAGTATTTTACACGTATCAAAACCGATATATTAACAGCCCGCTCTCCCTGAACCACAGCCACTAGTAAATGTAAAGAAAATACATGTAACAACAAAATCTCTGCAAGTACAAATCACAATTTGAAATAATACTAAGAAATAAACAGACAAAGAAATTGTTGCTATGATTTGCATTTTGCCTGAGGTCACGACCCCTCGGACCGTTTCGTCACTGTTGCATCAGCGTTCTCCGAAGTGAAGTCATTAGTGTGTTTTCCTCTCATCCCATGTCTCTAATCTCAAGGTGCTCTCCAAAAAGGTCTCACAGGAGGAAGAGACTAACAAATGTGTTTATTCACTTACGGATGACATCATCCCTGCTGAAAACATACATTCTTCAGGCATTTGTGCTATTGAATTATGTGAATTAGCGGTGTATTACTTACTTTTTTTTATCTGATTGGTAGAGGTCAAACATAAAAGTTTCTAATTGTAAGAACATTTTAAACATATATGTCAAACATTCAGGTCCATGTTATTTACCATTCATTTTGTACTATAAAAAGTCAATTTAGACCAGAGCACAGAGGTAGTGACATTAAAGTGAGAAAATGAATGAAAGATTTAATATGAATGATGATTTCAGCTTGTTTGGACAACCGAACTGGGCAGTATTCTAGAAAAAAAAAAACGATTAGCTGCTGATCAGATTGTCTGATCAGGGTTGTCCTCTGTAAATGAACATGCTGTGATGGTTTGTCAGGTGTGACGGCCTAAACACGTTTAAAAAATCTGCACATAGTTTTGTTTCCTTTGTCGATCCTCTTCTGTGTTATTCTTTGCAAATCCTCATTTATCCTATCCTACATCCTTTGTGTCAATCTTTGTCTAAAAAGATTAATCTAAAATGTGGTTATGAGATGAGGCAAAACATAATGATACATTTCTCTTCGGTGTGCCTTTGCCATACTTTATTCAATAAAAAAGTAATGTAGCTACAATATGGCACATTTGTGCAATGTTAGTCAATTGCCAACAGCATGGTACTGTATTTTAGTTATACAAAGCATGCTTGTACATTAAACACTTAATAAATACAGTTATTCCTCTTAACACTTCAAAAAAATTCTTTCCTGCAATTTTCAAGGGCAAATTTTAAGTCTCAAAAACACAACGCGATGGAGGGAAACACCAATATTCTCCAGGCCGCAAAAATACAGAAATACAAAACTGTTTTACAAACAATTAGGTAGACGGCATGCATACAAAAATAGACAAATATTCTGACCATTCCTTTGTAATTTACAATACTAGTTCATTATTGCCAAGCATTTATTTGTGCTCTTGTTTTGAGGAATAGCTTGCTTTCTACATCTTTGCTCGTTTCCCTTGAAAAAGTACAATGTACATTCACAATCACTGAGGCACAGCACTTGATTTACAATTTGTTTAAGTACCCCAAAACATTGTGTAGTCACTGTTGTTGCAGTAATGTAATATTAAATATGTATATATGCTTAACACTCTGTACAGTCATAGAACAAACATACTCTTAAATCGTACACACATGCATAAGAAAACGTTATGTACATCCAAAATAGCTTTGCCGCCCGATGTTACAGAGCGGCTGTACACAACTCCAGCATAAAGTTCAAAACGAATCAACAGAAGCGCGGGGAGGCGGCCATGCACGCGAGCGATGGATTACGAAGCTCTCCGGCGGGTCTGTGACACGGACACAAAGTGCTTATATTCCAGTCATGAAACCTGTTGCTCTATCAAGCCACACCCCCTTTTCGCCCTCCTCTTTGAGATCGGAGAGAGACAACAAGTCTTTGTGCTCCTGCACGGTGAGCGAGGTTGAAGGAGCTGAGAAAGCAGAGGAGATGCAGAGCCAAGCAGGTAAAGGGAGGATGTTGGTGCCTTTTAGCTCCAGCAACGGGATGCCAGTAGTGTGAGGCAAAGGCTGAGGCGATTGGTTTGACGTTTTATTAACATACTGATCCTCACAGTTTACCCTAAAAAACCCAGTGACCGGTTGGTGTCTTGAAGAGGGACATTCTGTAATAAAGTGAAAGTATCAATTAGAAATAAATCATACATGTATGGAGACACACAAATGCAAAAAAAAAAATGTTTACCTTAAGGGAGATTGTTTACCTTAAGAGAGCTGTGGAGGATCCGCAGGCGATGAAGCTTGTCATCGAGCAGTGGGTCATTTACGCGGCGGACAAATGAGCGTTTGTACTCCAGGCGGTTGGCTGATCTGTGGTCAGACGATGTGGACAGACTGCTCTGCTCCAGAGCCCTGTACAAGTCTCCCAGAGAGTCAGCCTGCATCCTGCAGTCCCTTCCTTGGCCTGCCGAGAAGGAGAAGCAATCACCAACAAAGATTTTACATTAAACCCGCAAAAAGAACCCCATTTCAGACATATAACCTAAAATAAGCCTAGCAGTGGACCTGGTACCACTCCACTATGTGGAGATTAGCCGAAGTTTAGTCAGAAAGACACAAATGAATTCAATAATGTCTCTCTCTTTCTTTGGCTTCTACTGCAGAAGCCGATTATGGGGGTTTACTCTGAAGTTCACCAAGCAATCTCCCTCAGCCAACCACATCGTTGTTGTCATAATTTGAAAGTGAAGCGTTGCAACCGTCTTTCAACCCATTCACCCATTCCATCATATCCATTGCCTCTCCTGAAACCACCACAAAAACCAGTGTCCAGACTGCAGGTAGGATTATCCCTGATCCCACATTACTATCAGGTTTGATATGGAGTCGAATAACAAAAGACTCTTCTACACTATTCATTCATCATGCATGTATAATATATCATTGTGTCAGTCCAGATTAAAGAGGACACTGTAGATGCAGCTTCTCAGCTGCAGTGTTGGCTTGGACATTTTATCCTGGGCAGGTAGCAAGCCATAGGCTCTTGAAGGGAGTCCAAAATACATCAAGATGACGGGAATATACCGTGTAAGTATGATAAGAAGGTATTTAGGAATATAAATACAATAAATGGGCTCCTGCGAATGTTAAATCATTAAATGATCAACACTTGTAGATGAGTAATAAGTAAAAAGCATTTGCAGTTAAAATCGAACCATTTTAAAGGGTCTGGAACTAACGGCAATTCTGATTAATTTTCCGATTATGTTCTTGATTAAAGGAGAGATGTGTGAAATACTTTTACAATTACCAAGAACCAAAGTGAAAACCTAAATTTGAATATTTTTATCCAACCACCAAATATATATTTTTGGGTAATTGTAGTTTACTCTGTGAAAGTAAGTGATTTGAACATATTGAGACATCAAATCAATCTGAATTTATAGAAAATAAGCTGAATTAAAAAAGTAATCTGTAATCTTCTTCTGTTTACACAGACATGCATACATACATACATATACATATATTTATATATCCTCTATCATTTCTCTTAGGTTCATCTCTTCACTATGCGATCGTCTTTGCGTCCTGTTTTCATACACTGCCCTCTGCTGGCAGGATTGTAACACTATAAAAGTGCACTGAATCAGGTAGTATTTTGTGTTTAGGAAACAGGCTTTTGCGTTTCCACTTGTTTTGTGGTTCTTTCTTGTCTTTATAGGCAGTGGTGGAGAGAAGCAACGTGAAGAGCAATAGATAAATGGGAACCAGAAGAAAGGACCCTTAGGCGTGTTTCTTTATGCTGTTCAGAATTCAACATTAACATGGGCTGAAAGGATTCCTCCTCGCTTCACCATTCAAACATTGCCGAGAGGTACAATGACATCTCGATCGAGCAAGAGAGAGGGAGGGAGTGTGTGAGAGAGAGAGAGAGAGAGAGAGAAGTGAACTGCCAAGATGAATCACTATCAAATGAGATTCATCATAAAAAAATGTATCGTAAAATTCATCTCACTTAGACAGCTGCCCTGGGGTCTTTGAGGGACGACAAAAGGGCGGGCTTCAAATCCAATCCAATAAAGCAATAATGGCGGGCATTCAACCTTTGATATTTGCTGCTTGTTAGCAGTTTTAATAGAATAAGTGACGACAAAAAAGCATGTTTGCTCAGCACTGTGCAGAAGAAAACCCTGATGTGCATGTAACAGTGAGTGCGAGTCCTCTATTTGTCTACTGCCACTATCCCCACTTTAGCGCTTCCACTGACAGCCAAAATCCTGCACCAAATGAAGATTTCACATATTATAAACAAGCTGTTTTTGATTCCAGATCTATATTGTTATTTCTTTTCCCATAGAAGGCATAGAGATCCAGACATTTTCCTCATTTAGAATTTTCAGTCTAGTTTGTATTCATATAAATACCACCTTCAGTGGCAACAGCTCAACATTTCAACAGTTTCTCTATTGCTTCCTTCCACTTCTATGCTCACTTGCAGCACACTAGTTTTCACAACATCTCAACTGCAGCATGTGGTGTTAAGGAGCTAGAAAGCGGCTTGACTTGGTGGGAAGCCGTGGCCGTGGCATCTGCAGGAGTAAAGCGCCGTGTTGCACAGACGCACAAATCAATACTCATCATTAATGGTCGCGACGCATCAGTACTTTTCCTTTTGTTTGGTAGTTATTTCTTGGCAACTAGTTATTCGACTGATTGTTACAATTCTAGTTTGAAGTAATGTATTATATTGATAAACCTCGTCCTAATCTTAAAGGTCTATGCTTGCATTTCAAAATAGAGACGCTGTGTGTCTGACCGCTGCCTCGGGCCCGGTCCAGCTGGTAGTGATGGGGCTCCGTCTGATCCGATGCAGCTGCGCTGGCGGCCAGGATCGCATGGAGCCCGCTGTCCCTGGGTAGCGTGAAGCTGCGGGGCTTCCCTCCCGCATCTGAATCGATGCTGGACCGGAGAGGCAGCGGCAGGGCTCTGTACTGTTCTAGCAGCTGGCTGCGCTGCGCCGGCAGGGTGGACTGTCTGCGGTACTCCATCGCCAGTTGGTCTCTGTCCTCAGAGAGCAGGTTGTCCTCCACCGGGAACGTCTGGAGGTAGTGCATCCTCGAGTTGTTTTCCATCTGGTCATGCCAGGAGTTTCGGTGGCCGCTCGTCTTCTGGCCGGAGGAGATGCCGTTGTGGCTGCTGCTGCTGCCGTCCTGAGGCTTAGAGTGAAAGTCGTCATGTGAGGACCGCGACTGGAACGTGTCGGAAGGAGGAGAGGTGGCCTCGCTTGGGTTGCAGGTAGGGACTCACCTAAACAAATACAGGCTGTTAGCAACTAAAAAAGAAAATTCAGCCCCATCTTCCAAACTCCAGGCTGCCGGACTCACTGAGGATGCTCTCGGGAAGGTGTCATACGGTGGTGGCGGACTGTCCAGTTTGGGCATCGGGGGCATCTCCATGTCCTCATGATCACTCTCACTCCAGTAATCTGTCACAAACAGAGATTGTCTCATGTTATTTTTTTTAAATTATTTCCTAAATCTCTACTGCAGAATCAAAACAAAGCGGTTACACTCACACAGGACTCGGCTTATATGGCTTTAAAACATGTATATAGTCAAAGCAAATACATATACAGCATGTACGATATATTACTGCTTTATAAACTGCCGCGTATGGTCATGGTTCATGAGTGAGTCTTTGGACAGGTAAAGCTGTGGCGTAGGTGTTTGGGTTCAACTGTTGAGGCTGAATATGGAGACGGATGAATCAGGAGCGCTTCCTGTTAAATCCTGTGGAGGTGTTAAGCGTTTCATTTGGGCACTTGTCTGGGAAGGAAGGAGCCCCGTCTTTATAAAACCGACGACAAACCTGATCTCATCCGCCCACCTCGGTGAGGTTTCTACGTAGGCTCCTCTAAATAGCACAAAGGTTGGTTACGTAAATCGTTTCCTGTCCATATGTGGGCAACTAAATAACCGCCGAATATGAAAATAACAAGAACGCCTTTAGCTGCGGAAATTTGCATTTAATATTCAGCACAACGCAGAGATGCTTGAATAGGATGTAAAGTCAAAAAGTAAAACATTATTGATTTATTGTGTACATTGGCAGCATGTATAAGATCAAAAGCAGGTATATGATTAACTGCTGTGAACTTGTGATATGAAATAAAAAAATACTTATTTAACATGAATCCTAAATGAGAACGCTTCATACGAGTGTCGACCAGCAACCCGTAACAGCCGGAGAATCACAGTGAACAGCCTGTGAATAATCTCACCTTGGTCCTGTTGAATTTTCTCCTGCTCAGAGAAGCCTGCCACTGCCATACTGAGACGACTCAGCCACCTGAGGGGGGAAATAACGAAGGTATGCGTCTCCCTGTTAGATCACTCCCCCCTTTAAAACGGCTCCGTTGGAGGAGAGCGGGGGGTCGGAGGATTCAATATCCGGCCGCCAGGGATATAAATGCGGTAGCAGATCGGGGAGTTTACAGCATGACTGTCACGGCCTCATTAACTCACCGCGACATGTCGTCTACATTTTCCGCTGCAAAATAGAAGGTCTTTATCTTCGGATGGCAAGCCTTGAAGGCACTGAAGAGGAACCCAGAGCATTTTTAATCATATGTAAGCACTTGACATAGAATTGACATAGGAATGCAAAAGACTGCCGAGGTAAACGCGGTCATATACAAACGCACACAGTTGTATGATATTTGTACACAAAGGTAAGCCATGTTCGACAAGCCGTTATGTTGATGTTGATACATCTGAATTTGATGGTATTCAACCCAGTAGTGAACAACAGATGCATTATATGTGCTCACATTTATTTGCCAAAAAGAATACTGATGGGAACTTGCTAAAAATCTTAGTTTTTTTTTTTAGATTGCATCATACAAAGCAAGATTTGCCTTCCTTCAACCAGATAGTTCTCATGAGGTTATTTTTATTTATAATCTCAATAAGTTAGAGGTCATCAAAGTAAATGTTTAAATCTGTGTCTCACTCTTCGTTATAACCAATCAACATTACTAAACCAACATTTTTTAAAAAGACATTGTTGTATTGGACTCAGTAAAATGATCAATAATAAAAAGCTATAAACACTTCTTGTTTGACACTTTAATTGGTATTTCATTTTCCCATATGCACTATTATCAGTACTGCTACCGCCCTTCTACTTCAGCTTCATATCCACAGTATCAGATATGAATGAATGTCAAACACAACATCATAATAAAATCATAAATGTGTGCACAACAAAGTACATCGTTTTTGTGAATCAGGCGTCCTCTGTAAATTGTTCGTTCTAGTTGGTCGATTCGCTGGATTATTCAATGCCAATGTTTTACCTGCCAAGTGACATTTGCAAAAGATCCGCAGCGATAATACTTTTTGGGGGTGAAGCCTCTGCTGCCAGCTTTGTGAGCTCAATTCAACACGTATATCTACTGTAATTTGTTCAATTTGAAGCTAAATATAATTTTAATTTGAAGCTAAATGTATACACAATTAAAACCTAAAATGCTTGATCTGTGGTGTCTAGGGGGAAAAAGTACTCAGCACTCACTACTTCCGTCTGCATTCAGTGGCGCGATCAATCTTAAACTCGGGCAGGCTGACAAAGCCCTCTGCCTTCTCATCCTGTGAGGAGCAAACACAGTTAAAGTGCCACTTCACGAAGAAGAGCCGCATGCTGTGAATATCTCTTTAGTGAAATTCATCATATTCACCTCCTCGTTCATGTACCAGTACAAGCATGTGCCTTTAAGGATGAACCAGTACTTCTTCCACTTCTGTGAGAAATAGGTTTTAGCATCTTTCTTTTTCCACAGCCAGCCCTCGCAGTCGCCCTGACCCAAGTCTCTGCAGGAGATCCGCCGCTTGCTGATTGAAGACATGGGGCTTCCAGCTGCAGGTGCAGCAGGCAGACAAAGGGGGTCAGAAAACAACCTGCTTATCTTTAGGTTTGAGTACAAACCAATGCTCCTACCTTTACTCTTCTTCTTTGACTTCGACATCAGCGAGGAGCGCTCAAATACCTGCAAAGGAAACGGGAATGACGACGCGCAGATCTCACGGTTGCTAAAAGACCCCCTACTTCCACACTAGCTAAAAAAAACAATGAATTTCCCCAGACACGAGGGACTGACGTGGTAGAGGGAGGCCGAGTCAGAGCTGGATGTGGACAGGGAAACCTCCATCTGGAGGGCGGGGACGAGCGTGTACTGGGTGGGGCTGGCTCGCCGCTCACTCTTCCTCCTGTTCTGACTCAGGCTGCGTCCCAGCAGGAAGTCCTCTCCCGGGGATTTATCCTCACTCGCAAAACGCAGCAGGGAATTCTCTGCAAGGGCACAACACCCGCAATCTCAGTGCGACACACAACGTAGGCCATTTTACTTTGACTAATTTATAAACCAAATAGCTGCACTGCACCCTTTTAGTAAGCTTGTTTGTCAGTTATCCTCGTCAAGTAATCTTACATTCAACTTTCAGACCCTACGGTTTGCTTGTCATCTAGATTGCTCTCTTTGAGATCAGTGTATGCTGACTTTTCAAAAGACTTCCAAAAGAGGGGGGGCTGTTGTCAGGCAGGTTTCAAATAGTATCCCTTGTAGATAAATATAGCATCATCGCTTCTTTTGAAAAATCCAAAAAGAGCAACACACGGAATCGACAACGTCCCTGGAGGAAACCAACACATTGCTCGAGTCCTTCTTTGGGACGGAAATAAAGCAATTCAGTCTCCTCCCACTCCCTTTACCACCTAGCTCGACAGTCAACAACAGAATGTGAACATTTCAGGATTCATTATACAGTTGCCAAAGCAACGGTGTACTTTATATATCCAAACAAAGAGAAATGGAGAGGCTGAGAGCGAGAAAGAGAGGGATGACAGGAAAGAAGGAACAGCGACAGATTGTGAACACATGGAGGAGATCGCGGCACATCTCATATCCAGCATGTTATCGGTTCTGACGGGCCAGCTCATCCTCCTTCTTTTTGGCTGGAAGATCTGAGATGGTGAGGATTTTATGAGATATCCGCCCACTCCCCCCCACCTTCTTCTGTCCTTCTCTGTCTCCCTCCTCTCTGTGTCCCCCCCTTTATTTTTCTCTCTCCCACTGCCTCCCACTCACCTCTCCTGCTCTCTCGCTTCAGCTTGGCCAGGTCTTCGTTGTCTCCCACCCAGTTGTACTCCACTGGCATTGAGATGGGCCTAAGCCTGCCTGGAGCAGGGAGGCGCAGGCAACGTCAATATTACACAACTGCCCACACACACACACATCCAACAGCTGCAGACGTCTCAAAGACGTCTCGAAAGAATACAGACGTCACATTTGCGGGGCTTTGCGCCGTCGGCTCGCACGATACAGTATTACAGCATTAGATTAGTCTTACCATAGGTGGGAGTGCTCCCTCTGCGGACCGATGACACCTCTTGGTTCTGGTCGTACTCATAACAGTACAGTACAGCATCTTCCTCCACCAGAGGAAATTGCCGCCGGCACTCCTGGTCCAGGTAGGAGTTTGGTGACTCAGATCCCTCTGCGACCGGGGCGTCCGATTGAGGATCATCACCCGAAAGATTGCTTTTGTCATCTCTGTGGAAATGGAAAGCAGGAAACCAGTTCTCCGTCAGAAGAAGAAATATATTGCCACCATGGAATGTAATATACCGAGAAAGGCATGTGTTAGTCTATCTCTCAATACTCTCTCACTGCATGTCTGTGGCTCTCAGCCCCAAGCCAAGATCACAGATTTATAATAAATGATACAGGATAATAATATATATAAAATCTAACTTACTTTACAGCAATAATAGTGTGCTAACCATAAACCGTTAGCAGGATGCTAACGTGCTCACTGTGTCAATTTACACAGGGTCCCACTTTTATTATCATTGCTCCACAGCGCCACCAGTTGTCAAAAACGCCACATCATAGCTTCATTTAATAAAAAACGTGCTACTGGTGAACTGTGTGTTTTGTGTGTTTTGTGTGCGAGTTCACCTGGGGGTGTAGGGCTCTGCTGGAGGAGGGGGGATGTAGAGGTCCTGCAGAGCACAACTGCTCCTCCTGGATGGAGTACTTAAAGTGCTCGTGGGTGTGGCGACACTGCTGCTGGGGCTCTGGGGCAAGATTGGCTGTGTGTGAGTGAACGTGTGTGTGTGTGTGTGTGCGTGCACGTGTGTGTATGAGCATGTGCAAAAGAGACAAGAGAGAGACAGGAAGACAGCGAGAGAGAGGAACAGTTACAGGGATTGACACATAGAACATTTGCAGTTGACAGCAGTCCAGCCAGTTAGTCAGTCGGGGAGCATTTGTTCGGTGTGGACCGCGGTGCTGAGCATCTCAACCGTGAAATGAGCAGGCTTCTGTACGCTGCTGATGCTGGCGTTGTGCACACAAGACGAAGGCTTGGTGTGCAGTCTAGTTGTCGCTCTCATTTGGTTCAACGAAAACTTGGGTCGTAGCCTATTGTCCGCTAAACAGCACATGGAGATAAAGTGCACCTTGTATATTCATGATTCCTTCATAACAAAATATCTGTTCTCATCAAAATGAATTGAATAGTCACATAAAAGTAATCCAATGATAAGAACCCTTTTTCCAGGGATTAAACATGGACGGAATATACTTATTAACCATCTTATTAAATGAGTGAAATTAATGTTAAATGTCTAACTTGTTACTGCTTAAACTACGCCAATTGGTTGCGTAACTCACAGCTGAAGTATCAGAGATGTGCTCCATCTTAACACTGTTATGTGTGTCAGCGCTAATGCAGGGCGTCCGCGGCACAGACTACCTTTATTGTCGGTAATTGGGGTTGCATTGTTCTTTTAAGTCAGAAAACATTAGTTTCTAGGTCAGTTTTTTCAATCCTTAAAAATACCAGCAGGAGAGCGAATTTGGTTTAGGTGGGGAAAAAAGAAGAATGAGGATGTGAAGGGTGGACGGCTGAGCAGGACGGCGCTTTAGGGCCTCAGTTGGCCTCGGACTCAAAGAAAGGCTGGGCTACATTAATACACATCCCGCTCACTTCCTCTCATTCTGGCTCCGGCACACGGCCCTAAAAATGGGGTTGGTTTGGCTAAAGTAGGACAACAGATGCCACCACGGTCTGAAATGTCCACTTGTGAACGAAAGGATGCTGGAACTTCCAACTAATTGTTTGCAAGTAGTGGTGGATAATGGAGGGGGGTAGGGGGGGACGGACGCAGAAAGAATTTACCTGTGCAATACGTTATAAACCCCATGGAAACTACATCCCCCTGAAAAAGATACATTGCACTATAATGTATTTTTTGGGAATGTTGTATTAGCACCTCGTTGTTAAAGCACTACTTTAATCCCATCTCGATGTATGCCTGTCGAGAGTCTGCGCAGTCTTATGCTTAACAGACACACAGATATTCACATACAAACACATATCTACAGAGAAACTATCTGCAGAGTGTGAAATCAGCCATCATACTTGCAGAGCCAAGGGTTTCCATCTCATGTTCTTGAGCAGTGCCGGGGTGGATGTGAGCGTGCTCTGTGGGCGTTTCTTCAGCGTCAGGGTGACACCTGCAGGGTCGCCACGCAGCAAGTTCACCAGGTTCTTCAGCTGCCAGCCCACCTAGCAAGCAACCAGACTATGAGGCTTTCCTAAAACTCAGAAGGCGAGCCCATGACTCGAAGCTACAGTAAAAACAGGCGGATATTTTAACATTAATCTAGTTAGTGCAGTTTTTTGTTTTTTTTATGCATATAGTTTTCGTTCTGGCGTGATTTCGAGTCGTCTAACCCACATATGTGTTGTTGGGGTTGTTATTTGAGAGTACACATGGCATCCTGATGATTGGAAGCTGCGGCACAGATTTGTGTCAATGAGGATGTCAAATGCGAAGTCGTATGCCAGAGGGCCTCCTGGGCACCTCCCGTTGCATCAGTCCGCGGGCGCTGTCATGACGCACTGTAATAAATAGCTAGAAGCCCTTTAAATAGTCTTTAACCAAGTCTTGATGACATTTGGCACAATAAACATCCCAGCCAGAGAAGCACAGATTGCTGCTGAACCAAATATGCCAGCTCCAGTTTGAGGAGGAAATATCCTCTCTTGCTTGGCTGACTGCACCGAGTTTCTGTACATCTTGTGTTTTGCGAGCAGCCTGAGAAACCAGGCACTGACTTAGCAAACACTCTGTTTCTTTCTCATTTTTCATCTTGACTCCCACTACACAGATATCCTTCACACGGAAAGTATATTAAACATATAAACGGGCTAAAACAGAGTCGTGTATACTCCAAAGCCTGTCTGATTACATGATAAGAGGATTGTTTTACTGGCCCAGAAAATGTGCATTTTTTCTGCATCTATCTCCTGCTTTGCCATGGTATAGAATTATTCTTCTGTTAGAGGCTTCTCAACAACCCTGTTTCATATTCTTTGGGGGAGTCTTGCAACACTCTTCTGTGTTTAAATTTACTGTCCATTTGTATGTGTCTGGGGCCTTCCCCATTTATTGACCTGCACCAGAAATCCAATCTATTCTTGCTGCCTGGAGTAATTTATGTCTGACATACTGTCATTACATTTTTTATACAGCCTCCCAATCTTGTGCTCAATAGCAGCAAATAATTTGTAATTTCTTAGGCGTATTCTAGATGCGTTACTATTTCAACCTTTCAAAGTCAAAGATTTCCCCCTCATTAATTAGTTTTGGTTGGTGTGACTGCACCTTTTAAGTTGGTTAAGCACTCATTGTAACTGCCGCACCGGGACTTCGTTCCTTCACACACACCTCCACGACATCTACTGTTCCAGTTCCATACCGTTTATTAATAACAATTTCCCTAACAAACCTTTATTCAACCGATGTCAATCACCCTGCAAATTTGAGATGCAACCGATCAATACAAGACAGCCAATTGTTTCTTGAAATGCATAGGTAACATTAATAACTTTGTTGCTGGCATTGTGGATACATGACTTTTTCATTCACGTACTCCCGTCCCTTCTGTGCTCATCCGCTGTGACAGGTCAAATTGTCTGTTATAAAAAGAGGCATTTCTTCTGGTTCCCCATGAGGAGCATGTAGTGATCTTACTACCTTCGCTTTCTGGCAGCTTTTAAACTGCATTTCAAAGTGAGACGAAGGGAATCAAAATGAGCTCTGTATTTTCCCTTGTCTATTGAGAAATGTCTGTATTCAGTCGGTTGACTGAGTGAAATGAACCTGACTTGAGCTGTGCAATTATCATGTGTCGTTTGGTTGAACACACAAGTAGCAATTATTTTAGACAATGGCCGCTATATTTGAATTGTGCACCAACTGATGTTTTTCCATTTCCACTGAGTTTATACGATGTGTTCCTATGTACAAAAGCTCTGACGAAAAAAAAGACAAAAAAGACAAAGAAATTCTTTTGACGTCCCTAAACCCCTTTTATCAAAACAATGATAAACTTCTGGCTACTTGAACGGCAACATCAGTAGCCAAGGACCATTTTTGCCTACCTCTCTGATTTTTTAATCTTTCTCCCCCCAAAAATCTTCAAACAAACACAGTCTGTTGGCTGTCCCTCCCTAACAGCTTCAACAAAACTATCTTCATTTTAAGAGGATCAATCTTGTCCTGAGGAGAGTGTAAAACAATAAATAAAACCCCTGTGTGGATGCATCAGAAGTTTAAGCGCCACTAACGGAAACCAGAGTAAAAATGGTGTTAGGAGTCTGTTAAGGGCCCTGGACAGGAACTTCCTGATTGACTGAACAGCGTTTGATAGCATGAGGTCAACAATTTCAACCATCCAAGTGAAATATCCCCGTCCTCAAAAACAACCTGCATGAGAACCGACAGCCAGCCACTTATACAAGAACAGTTCCAGCAGCGATGCAGCGGCTCACTAAGAATGTACCGCAACACAAATATGAATGTGTATGCACGAGCCACATACCCATTTACTGCATGAACTGAACACATGCAAAATGCATACAAAAATAATGGCAAATGTGAGAAAGGTTGTCTTACCACAGTCTGATGATTGACCTGAATGACTTCATCTCCAGCATGGATTTTCTTGCAGCGGTCAGCCAAAGACTGATGGATAGACAGAGAGACAGAGTCGGTGACTGGAGCTGCATTTCACTCTCACGACATGATTAGTGTGATTTAAGAGACACACCCCCCTCTATGCAGGCAAAGGAGCAGTGCAACGGTGTAAACACAAGGAGGTGTGTACTTACTCCTTCTGTTGTCCCGGTGATTACATGCAGACCATCATACGTTGATTTGATGTACATGCCCTGTGGAGAGAGAGCAGGAATGTTACATCACGGGAAAACGTTAACATGAAGCTCTTTTAACATGCAGCTTGACACACAGACCAGCGGCCTCGAATTACTGAGAGTCCTAGCATTTGTTTCGTGTCGGGCAAAGAGGGTAAGTTTTGGATTTGTCTCAATTCGTTTTTAGCAGCAGTTTAAATGTTTTGCATATTGAACTTGGATTCGCCTCATCGAACAAATCTCAAAATGATAACGGCAAGATCCTAAAATACCAAATGCACAGCACAGCATGAATTAAACTCGGGGGGTTATTTATCTGCAAATGATATTTGTACAGTTTTTAGCAAAGGAGTTAAAACTCAAACTTTTCCCTAAAGTGCCTTACAAATGAACATGCACACAAACGCACGACTGCGACACACATTCGCACAGATGTGCAAGAGTACATATGTGCACTCACACACTTATACACAGAAGCAGCCTTCGAGTCTTAAAGATGAGTGTAAGAGGTTTATTTTTAGGCCACTAGGCCCACTGTTGCGTTCAGGTTTTACTGAACGGATGAGAGAACTTGCATGCCCCCCTGCAAGCATTTTGTGTGGGGGTGGGGCTTCTATTGTGGCCCAGAGCAGTGCGCTCGGGCCTGAGTGTAGGTCACAGCGAAATGTCTGACCAAGTGGGGAAGATTTTACACTGGCAAAAAAATAAGTGTCTCTTTCTGCTACTTTACAGGGTAGTGTTACCTATAGTTTGTTCCCAAGGTAAGTGCATAGACAAATATTTATTGCATCTATTCTGCAAATAAAGCATTTTGTATTTTGTTCATTTTAACACGGACAATGTGATATTTTCATGCTTATTTTTTTAAACTAACTCATGTCCCCACAAGCTCAGCGAAACTCCAGTTTTTGGACAGCCATGAGCCCAATAAGATGCCGGACTGGACAGTGGCACACAGTGTTTTGTTTCATCATTCATTATCATATTTAGAGGTGTGAAATCATGCTGCAACTCATGTATGAAATTCAACATCCTCTTGTCTTATCAAACAATGTACTTGCCAAACGGCAGCTTTCTATGAAGCCCATCAACAGAGATTTTACTTTATCTTATTCATTCTGTGAGCATCACAAAGGAAATCCACCTGAAAGGCATTGGGATTAGGACTTCTTATTTATGTAGATGTTTTGGATATCTTAAAATAAGGGCAATAAAACCCAACCTATTGGCAGGGCTCTGGAGGTAAATCAACCAACCCTTTAAATAAATAGCTGTACTTGGTCCCTTAATGTTCCCAAAATACCTACAGAGGAAGGAGTTCAAAATAACATTGATATAACTTGCAGGAACAAATCAGGAGGTTAGTAATAGTAGTTGAGCAACTCAAGTAAAAGAAAATGTTGCATGAGATAAATGCTGCAAGAATATTTGCACATACCTCTTTTGAGTCAAACATACATTAAAGTACGGTCAGATATCAAGCTGTTGTGATTTCCATAATTAGTAGGTTTCACCATCATCCAGCATTATTAGTAGTCTCTATCTCTATCTATGCTTTTCCATAGATTTTTCCCTGAGTTAATTCTACTAAATCTGGAAAAACACCTTCGTTTTTCATTATATTAAACCATCTTCAGGTGTGATGAAAAAGTGTTTTTGGAACTAGTTTATGTGAAGGGCCACGTTAGTACTGGGGTTTGGGGCTTGAAGTGTTACAATGAAAGAGAGTCTGTGTGGTGCGATGCATTAAGTTCTTTACAGCTAACAGCTAAGTCACATCCATGATGCAATGTCTTAAGACATGAAATGCAATGGCATTTTTGCAATGAGTTTTTTCACTGAAGACGCTGAACACTGAAATGAAACCGTTTCTTATTTTTTATCTGGAAATCATTGGTGTATTTTATACAAAAAGTGCCCACTACAATTTAAAAGGTCATTGGGGATAAAAATAAAAGGCTAAACAGTATGATTTCAGTAAAAACTATAAATTACTCTGTAACTACTACCTATTACATGAACCTCTCATGCAATAACACAGTAGTTATTTACAGGACATATATCACAAAGGTACAATTATTTTCAATATAGTTTGGAGCTTAACCTATGTCTTCATTGAAATACTCTTAATTATGGACTAATTGCACAGCTATTGCATTTACTATCCTACAAATATTGTCAGCAAATTGTTTAGTTAATTTTGCATTTACTATGTAATCAAGTTGTGTGGTTTAAACAGGGCATTCTCCAATGACCTACTGAGTAGAATGAGAAACTGTCCAAAGCTGAGTGTGATTCCATTAGTCTGAAAGAGAGGATACAGACTTACCAGTCCTTCAGTGGACTTTATGTTAGCCAGCTGCACAACCTCCAAATGTGCAGCCTGGGACACCATGGGATCCGAGGACAGCGAGATAATGTGGTCGCACACTTCAGACAGAGTTTTACACTGGGGACGACATATTAGGAATGAGTACTACCTCAAAGCAGGTTCCTTATGGCCTTATTACATTCAATCCAGTGTGAACAAGTCAGCAACTCACCACATGCAGGATTTTGTTTTCCGTTTCGTACACAGAGCAGTCCTGGGGAACATTCAGAGAGCACTGTTACCCCAAGAGAATGTGTCAAAATGGAGTTATTATTGGTGTTTCTGCAGTAGGTGGATATAAGCAAAACCGAGCAGCTTGGCACCTATAACCCCCAACACTCCCACACGGGGATGCACAAACACAAAACAAATGAATCACCAGTGCGGAGGCATGTCTCTCTCTCTCTGCCAGTCAACTCTCTGCCCGTCGCCATTTTTCACTCCCACCTTCAAATTTTCCCACTTGCATTTTTCTATAAACATCATTCTCCTAAGAGACAGTCCTAAAACCTATTAACCATCGCTTCTCTCATCTTATCCTGATGTTTCAGGGTTCTACAGGGCTGGTTGCTTTTGTCGTCATGAACGTGCCAAACAGCAATACACAGATAACCAAATCAAATGTGTGATATACTTCCCACTTTTCCCACACCATTTGTAGTGTCTTTACTAAAAACAATATCTGAACATGCACTTCATTTGTAGCTTTGTGAGACAATGCTTCATATGACAACACACGTGACGCGTGACGAACACACGTATGATGTATACGTGTTCTTATAAGCTCCAACATTCATTTACAAAACTACAACGTTTGTGCATAAACAGAATGAAGTTATAATTCCCATATCAGTGGTAAGCTGACCTGAAGGGATTTTATGAGGTTATTCAACAGTTGCCGGACTTTGTTGTACTTCAACCACTTCACCTTCATCTGCTGTAGTTTAAACCTTTAATGTGTGTTTTAATGCAATGTTTGGAGAAAAAAAACGAAAGAATAAGAACTGTTAAGGTATTAGAAGCTCTAGATTGGATGTGCAAACAAAGAATTAAGTGAGATGCTGCTTCAGCTTTTTCTGCAACAAGCATAACACAAATTATTTAATGAACTTTGAGCTTCTAAAAAGCCAACATTTTCATATAAAGTATATATTTATACATATATATATATATGCACACTTGGTGCATATATATAAATGGATTAACTGTCATTCTGGATTAAAAGTAACTTTAATTACATGATTTATGTACCTGTTGCACAATTGTAGTGAGCTCAAGACACAGCTGAATCACGCTGTTTCGTGTCACGGAGTAATCTGCCACTGCAGCAAACGGGGACCTGAAAAAAAAGGAGCACCTGGAATGAACCATTAGATCATTCTTCCTCTGAGAATAAGTCATTGGTAAATCTGTGGGAACAATTATAAACACACTGTTGTGTACATCAGAACATAAAGAAGGATTTCTATATGTTTGGGATGTTGAGTCAGATGACATTGAGCATGACTCCAGAGTCTTTGTTACACCCCAACCCAAATTTTGAATTTGTACTAGAATAGATGCTGTGGATTAGGACTTTTCTAAATGGAAAAGAAACAGCAATTTACTTTGTTATTTTGGTTGCAGGCTGTCTGCTTTGAACTTCCAAATTTATCAGACAAACACACAGACGCACAAACAAACACAAGACACGCACACACCCTGGCACAATCCCAGAAAGAAGCAAAGGGACAGAGCAACATATAAATAGACTTGCTCAGTGGCTCTTTTTCCACCTTGTCATATTCTACTTATATAAGGCCTTTACTCATCTTTTCTTGTCATGGGATTGGTCACAGACATAACATCAAAAGCAAAACTGGTCTGGGTTAAAAACACTGGAGTTCCCAAAGCATACTATATAATCAAATGCTCGGTGCCAGAAAAATAAGAATGTGTCCTTTCTTTAACCCCCCACCACCAACTTCAAAACGTTGTGCATAAATATGTTCTGATGAACATTGCATGTGGGTTTAACTCAATTAAATGCATTATACAGGCACCTTTTTGCAAATCTCACCTATCCAGCCATGCCAGAAGGCTTTTGGCCGCAGCAATCAGGTCCACCACGGACGTGAGGAAGTCGTTGGGCAGCTTGTGGGTGGCTCGGCCGTCATAATGGCCGCTGCGCCGTCGCCCTGTGATGAAGTTCTGCAGGTTCTTGGCAGACGCGTTCAGCTTATGAGAAAGAGTCTTCAGATTCTCAGTCTCCAGCCCGTAATTCTAGAGAAAGGAAAGCAAATTCACTCTGTTTAACCAGTTAGCCAGTTGGACTGTGACGCAACAGAATGGATTTCATTCACGACGCAGCTCGGTGAATAAAATGACCACTGATGGAGGAGCCCCCTTTGTGACACGACGCAGGGTGCTACAAAGGCAAAGAGGAGCGATAGCACAACCGCCTGTCACCTTGCATGTCGAGGGACGGCAGAACTGTCATTACTGTGCACATGGACTAATGCGCGCGGAGGCCTGTGGGTGTCTGTCACGTCAGAGTTTCTTGGGAGGGGAGAGCGCGCCAGGAGGGCCTCTAATCATATTCAATACAGCAGGGCCTGAGAGACTTTAAACCAAATCCTAGTTACATAAGGAGCTTTGGGGCTGAAGCGAGGCCCCCCGCGCAGCGATGCGGGATGCGAGGACTGTAGAATCTGATTGCATCTGTGACCTCAGTCCACTAAATCTCCATCCAGCCTCTCTATGTGTCTCTAACGAGTACACGTCTTCATCTCTATTCCATCTGTTCTCCTTCATTCCTGCTTTGTATATATTGTAAACCGTCTTCTTATTTTTTTCAGTTCCTCTAGCTATCTACCTTTAACCCCAACATGGATGTGCTATTTGAAAGAGCAGCGTAGGTTATTAGTTATAGACACTATAGACCACCATGTTTACTCTTTGATTGTACCTCATTATGCAAAATAGATATAGAAAGAGAAAGGAGTAAAGGAGAAAACTGCCTTTTGACAAACTGCTTCTTGAAACAACAAGAATCAATGAACAAAATATTTCTCCAATACCAAGACGGCTTTACATTTGCATTTACTTTGTGAGCCTGTGAGTGTGAGTGTGAGTGATTACTTAGATTCCCTTTCTCCAATTTAAGAATCGGATGCTTTCCCTAATTTTATATCATTTTAAAACCCCATAAGTTCTACGATATTGTAATACAGTTTCCCCTATTTGACATTTATTGTACCAAATAATGAATTTACCAAATAATCTGGAGGTTATGAAAAGATCCCTTAATTAACTAACAAACATCCCAAATTCCCAAAGTAATAAATGAAAGGTTTCCCCCACCAATACTACAAATGTAATTGTATTTAAAAAAATGTTTTGGATAAATTTGTTTTTTACAAGACAAATAACCTGTAGAATTTTAGTAAAGCCTCTCTGAGAAATATATTAGACTGTGGTTCCTCCCTTATTCTATCAGAAATTAGAACCAGATATAACCCAGGGAAATGGAATCTTCTAATGAGTTTCACAGGAGAAGGAGACTCAACAGGAGGATACATGGTCATTGGTTCATCTTAGGTCACTGCTATCCTACTGACCGAATCACTAAGGGAGCTGCAGGGACACACGGGGCAAGTTTTACAAGATGTGTGAATGTTAAGCTTCTTAAACAGCACATTAGCCCGGTGATCACAGCGGCCGTCTATCGTCAAGTGAGTAGTTTCCTGTGAGCCTAAGAGCAGAAATCCCTTCAGGAGAAGGTTGTAATCCATGTCAGACACATTTGCCTGTACAGGATATGTTGACTATTATTATCTTTGGTAGATTTCCTGTGATGTTTGAAGAATGAGGCCTGTAGTATTTCTTTCAAAAATCAAATATTCAACTGAAAAACTTTATTAATATTAATATATACTAATATTAATGAATAATGAATATATCATATTTATTTGTTGAAATGACTAAAAACCACCTTATTTCCTTTTTTGAAAACATATTTGTGATAATTCCAGCAAGTTTTAAAACATTTAATAATCCTCACGAGGAGGAGCCAAGTGCCCAAAGGAAACTGTGTGAGGTGACAGTACAGAGCAATGGGAAGACTCACCAGAGCACAAAGTAAGTCCACGGCCTCGAGGACGAGCTCCTGGTGGCCGATTCTAGACACCCCCAAATCCTCCAGCTCCTGGTGGGTGATACGCAGCAGCTTGTCCCCCCCTACTTTTTCTCTCTCGAAGGTCTTGATGTACTGCTGCAGGCAGTCGTCCAGGCCTGAGGGATGACAGGAAAACCTTCTGAATTACTCTGCAACATGAAAAAGTTGAGTTGGCCGGCGGCCTCAGACTTTCTGACATCTTATGAAACATGTATTTACCTTACGTGTTTTAATCGGGTCTGATATCACTTTGCTTGCCAGAATTTTTGTTGCAGATCTGTAAAACCTAACACAGAAAAATATAACCTGTGCACAAGTGTGAAACCGTCTGCGTCAAGCAAGAAATCTGACAGATTCCACCTCCTCAACGGTCCCGAGGTGCCGTTCCAGCTTTAAACTAGAAAATGCTTTCAACTAAAAAACAGGGCTTCATGTCTGTGCTCAGCTTGTGTTACATATTTTACTGCTTCAGCAGGTGTGAAGTCTTTCAGCAACGCAGACGGTGCAGGAGACTAAAAGTAGTTAATTCTTCAGCTTAGTCAACAAACTGCACTGCAGATGTTTATAACTGCATTGTTACAGTTAGGGGGTAAACATACTTTTTATCGAAATAATTCATTCCAAAACAACAGTATCACAAAACAAACTAAAATGAACCCGTCCTCATAAATTGCATGTAATTAAATATATACAATGTGTCCTGCTCTAAATAACTACAGCTAATATATTTTACTTTGAAAATAGAGGTTTCCTGAGTGTAGCATTTGATCTACGGTTTATCTCTCTTATTTACATGGAGCACACACACACACACACACACACACACACACACACACACACACACACTTTTCTCAATTGATGAATATCTAAAAGCATTGAAAGTAGAGAAAGATAAACATTTACATGTGTCCAATAAGTGCCGCTGTAGCTAAAGAAATAACTTTCTATCTATCTATCTATATATCTATCTATCTATATATCTATAGGTTTGTATGTCTTCTTTTACCCATCAGTCTAAGACCTGAAAGTTATTCATTTTACCATAAAAGACAGAAAAAAAGAAAATTTTGCTTAATTAATAGTTGCTGAGTCATTTCCATTAATTGACAAAGCCATGAATTGAGTAATAATTTCAGCCACAACTCATTTATAGACGCACATACTGTGTGTCACCAGAAAGTGCTCTGAATACTAACTGGCTGTCCTTTTAAGATTGGAGACAGAAAGAGTAGCCTTTGTGAGGCTTTTTCTATACACACCATTTCCATCTTCTCAGCGAGAGATGCGCGCACACACACACACACACACACACACACACACACACTCTTTGCTCATCTGGTGTTCTCATCGCTGCGGACCAATGATAAACCGGTGTCTCAGCGCTGTGCCTGAACCCGATCGGGCTTTCTGATCGGGTTCAGCTGGCAGCTGAACGCTGGAGAGGAGACATAGGGAGTTCCCTGGTTTTGCATACAATTTAAGGGCTTAACTAATCACCCTTTTTACAAGTTAATTGAGACTCATTATCTCACTGAAGTATTGCCCACATTGCCATAGAAACCACAAAGGAGGGTTTTGGCAGGGATTCTCTCTGACTGCAGGACGAAATAAAGACCCACAAAGAGGACAGTCGATGTGATGCTTTCCAAAAAAAATGCATGTTAGCATGAGACAAAGCTGCCGACATAGCCGTCTGATGAGCTCATTAGCAATACACTCTACTAAAGCCCTTTTTTGATGCGTATAAATAAAAAGGTTACTACTGCAACTCAGCACACTGAAGACATTCTATAACCGTCTTTCTGTGGATGTTAAAAGTTTCAACCTGAAATGTTTCATACTCGGCCCTTTATGACGCATGAAGCATCATGCAAGAGATTGAGTTCACTTCGCTGATTGCACAAAGTAATCTCCACTGCATCAATGTCTCATGTCCACGCCATGTAGGGGTCAGATTATGAGGCACGCTGAGGAGAAATTAAAAGCGCAGCACTAACGCGTCGTGATCTCCGTTCTAGATAATCCGTAATATGAGGCAAGGAAGATATTTAGGGCTTGGTAGCGTTGTTAAAATGGAATCCTGTTCATCCGACCGCTCCTTGATAACTGCTCGTGGCCGTCACTGTGTGCCAGAGCGACTGAAAGAGAACAAACACAAAGCTGACGTACTTCACAAAACATGAATCACGATAATGCAGTGTAGGGACGAGAGATTATACTAAGCCAGCTTTACATCTCTGACTCGATACACACACAATTCATAAAAGCAAGATGTGTTTGCCCCACTGCCACACACTTGTTTTAACAAACACATTTTCAGTCAGAGCTGGAATTCTTTTCTGGTTTTTTTTCAAAGCTTTGTCACAGCGGGGAATAGGGCGTCTTGCTCACACAAAACCCTCCCGGGGGGGCTGGGGTGAGGAAAGAGGTGGCGGGGGGGAGGGGGGGTTGTGGGAAGGTCACACGCTGCCCCTATTTGGCCTCCAGTGACATCAGGGGGGAGTTATGCTAATAAAAAGGAACCTGTGAGTGCTAACGGCAAACACGGCCAGTCTAAGTGGAGAATGAATGCGATACAAAACTGACCCCCCCCCCGTCCCTCTCCATTCCCCCTCACTTTGAATTACCATTACTGAGCTTCAGCACCCAATTGTCCCTGCTCCACTTGTCAGATGTGGGACACTGAAGAGCCCTTTCTCATATCCAGTCCCTGCTTCTCGCTGCCTGTATGCTGCTCACTGGTGCTACAAGCTTTTTTTACAGGTCATCTCAGATCTCGTTTGAACAGTTGTTTTCCAGTCTGTTCTCCCCACATCCTATCTGCCATGAAGCTGTACATTTATGCACACTCACACAAACAGCCTGTGTAACAGGCGGCGTCGAATTCAGCCATTTGTAACACACAACTCACACTGAGAGAGGCCTGATCCTTCCAATCATCGTATGCCTGAACCAGCAGAAATATGCCGGCAGACTTAGAATTATGACCAAGAGCGTGTGTGTGTATGTGTTGATTGACTTAACGGCAGCCACATACTGCCCTGGTGTTGAGCAGATAATCTTCCTCCGAGGAACACAGTTAATCAACCTTTTAAATGTTGAATTGATTTTTGACAACTACACATTAAACTTTCCAACTTAATTCCGGCCCTTATTTGAAGTTCACTTCAGTGGAAACATCACCCGCTGTATCTTTCTCTTGATGGCAGTTGGTCTTAAGAGTACTTCATTAACGAGCTGGACCTCTACATCATGTGTACTTGACGGTATATCTTCAGGTTTACAATATGAAAAGGGAATGCAAGGGGTGTTTCGGGTTTCACTGCACCGTGATGCTTTAAAACTAGTTGTTCTTCATGAAAACATCTGAGGAGCAGCATCCGGCACAAATGTCTATGTGTGAAGCCATCAAAGCTGTTCATCTATACATGCACACAATGGCCGTGACATTGGCCCATTACTTGAAACACAGAGTCTGACCCCAGATCCAAGACGGGAGAAGGGTCATAATTCGTGTGGGTTTCCCGCGTTAACAAATAACCCGCAGAGCCTTTAATCCGTTTGGAGCTGTTCGATTGTGTCGGTCTGTGGATAACGTGTTGGTCTGAACGCACGAGTCACAAGTCTCCACCTTGTAACCGGCTGAAAAATCGATCGAGTGATTTGAGTATTTAAAAGCCAGTTAGCAGCTGCGTGCCAGCGAGGCGAAACGCTCGAGGCTCAGCAGGTGTTTTGTTCTCCTCACGAGCGGATCTGTGCAGAAATGCGTCCGACCACGCAGCGCTTCTTTTTGGGGGGGGGGATCAGTTATCTATTTGGCTTACCTTTCATCCAGTCTACCACTTGACTGGAGCTCCACTTGCTCACGGGCTCCATAACCAGCGCCATGGTAGAAGTTTGTCTTGTTCACGCTTGACAAAAGACGAGAGAGAGAGAAAGAGAGAAAAAACGCCTCTCCACCTCAAAAAGCTTTAAAAAAAAAATAAAGAAAAAATGTTGGAAATCAAATGAAATATGCGGACAGTCTGTATTCTTCGACGCTGAGTTCAAAAACAAAACGGGCTAGGTCCGAAACCTCCAAAATATCGCTTAAACAGTGAGTGCAGCGAGGCAGACGCGCACATTCCGCTGGAAGGAGCTCTTTTATTTGTCATTCACGTCAGGCTCAGCGGTGGGAATGCTGGCGGGTCCTCGGGGCCAGGCTCCCCCCTTCCAAAATACATCCCAGTACCATCCAGACGGGAGAGCAACGCACAGACTCTCTCATGCTGGTGTCTGGGAAGGTTGGGTTCGCTCTGAGCATCCTCCCTCGCGCAGCCATGGAGTCACATCCCTCACCGTGGGACGCGGCCATGGCAGGTAATTGGTGCCACCAGAAGGGCGAGGGAAGTGGCTGCACGATTCTGGATTTTGGTGAGAATAACAATGGGGTTCTACATGATACAATGACGACGGTTCTCAACATCCTGTAGTGTCACTGTCATACTAACGACTTCCACAAGTCGACGGGCAAGCGGTGGTGCAGCCTGGACAATAAAACATCTTATCCAACATAGGCACCTTGCCTGTGGTGGAAAAGGCAAAACTTTCCTCAAACTGGTAGCCATTGTTTACTTTGTGATTATTGTTAGAGAGATGAGGATAAAAGTGTGACAGAGAGAGCTTGCTTATAGTATATAATGAGAAGGTTATTTTGGCGAATCTCACATTTGACGCTTGGACTTAATCACAATATTTTGTTCATGAAAACCCTGTGGTATTCTAGTTTTAAACATTAATCCTATTTTTTTTGTAAACGCAACATGGTCAATTTTATCTTTTCGAAAAGGAACAAAAACTGCTCATGTCTGACAGCCTCAAAATGGCTTCGGGCCACTATTAAACTCAGCACAATGGCAATCCTAAGAATGATGTTATGGCTTCTCCTTAAATCCTCTGGGCACTAATCATCCCTCATACACTCCACTGTTTCCTCCTGCCGTCTTTGTCGCTGCTCACACCTCCATCACACAAAGCGCAGTGTAGCGGTAACTAACGACACAAGCAAGCTGAAATGCCGCTCGTTTTTTTATATATTGGTAAGCCTCTGGGTCAAAGGCTATATTCTTTTCATGGACAAGTCGTACAGGAAATACTAGTCCTACATTTGAACTTAATCATCAATCCATGGAAATCAGAAAATGAATAGGCCCACACTGATGAGTGTATGCACACTTACAGAATAGCGGTATGATTAAGCGGCACAAATAAAGTATGAAAAGCTGCATTATAGGCTGCATTACAATTTTAAACTCGTGGAGCCCAAATGAATAGGAGGAAAAAAAAATACCCCAACAGATCTGACATTCAACATAATCAATAATCACATGAATGCGGCAGGAAGCTATTCAGTGGGTAAATTGATAATATAACTTGTTTCCACCTAACTAGAAAATATGCAAATACACAATTAGGAAATACAAGCAAAAAATGCTGCTAACAAAACACGAGCTGCTACTTTTCACTTTTATTCTCTCATATTTTTTTATTCATGTTTTTAAATCTTTGACATCTGTGACAGGACTGTCAGCACTCACGTTGTATTGTGGGTCAAATGTAGTAAGACAGAAAACTAATATTGTTCTGAGTTACTTTGCCATGTCAAACATTTAAGGTATCATCCACAAGCTTTTAAGATACTACAACAACATCAACAAGTATTGCATGAGGTGAAACATTCTACTCGTCGTGTGATGAACAGACAGTAAGAAAACACATTTAGACGACAGTTGCATTGGTCAGGTGTATCATAGAATGTGTAAGGAGATCGCATGTTGTTCACATTTCCGGCCTGTAGGTGGGTAGAGAGTCAGCTTTGTAACCTTTTGTAGACTCCTTCGCCCCCTACAGGCCGGGAGTGTAAACTACATGCAAGGAGAAGAAAACTACTTCCTGAAGCCACTACGAGGGTACGTTAATGTTTTTTTTGTGGCATAAACCAGAAAGTAACAAATATGGATTAATGGAAGTAGCTTTTGTTTTATTTTTAAATTCTTGCCATTATAAGAAAGGGATTATGAAGTTGCCTGAATAAGGCTTTCGCCGTATTTCTCGGTCGAGCAAGACTGTTGAGACAGGCTGTCATCGTAATCTTGCATTCGCAAGTTTAGAAATATGGTGAAGGAAAGCCTACTTTATCGAATAGTGTGAGCCTAACTTTAAATATTGCTAACCAAATGCATTAAATACCATATGATAAGAGGGGGGATACTTCCCTGTATAACACTACGTAAAACTTCAGGCCAAAAGCTAAAGCTAAAGCTAACCAGGTGACAGTGCGGTTAAACTCCAGCAGCGCCGCGTGCCAAACGCCGTCGGTGGAAGGATCCTTTTTCAGTACCGACACAAGCCGATCTCAGTTGGGTATTTAGCGGCATGCAAATCCCATGTAACGTTAAATGAGTATCTTCATGACCATGTGTTTAAATGTGTTTTTTTTCTAACTGTGTTGAGAATGTGGCACAACACAGCGACTTGCAAGTGGCGCAGCCCCTTATATGGAGTGACGTGCGT
Source organism: Apeltes quadracus (assembly GCA_021346845.1). Classification (NCBI taxonomy): domain Eukaryota; kingdom Metazoa; phylum Chordata; class Actinopteri; order Perciformes; family Gasterosteidae; genus Apeltes; species Apeltes quadracus. Next base: position 7,331,823 of record CM037916.1, on the reverse strand, counting down.
CTTAATGCGTGTGAGCCCAAACCCAGGTATTACGGTAGCGGCCTGACACTGACTTCAAAATAAGTTGTGCCAGTAAACGTAAAGGATGTCAAATTCATTAATAAGGCTGTAAATCAAATAAATATGTGATAATACATTTAAAAGTAGAAAAAAGTAGAAGAAGTAGTAGTAGATATAATATGTAGGATATAACAGTTGAAGGTAACATGTAATCTCAACTGTGTAATTACTTATTCAACTAATTCATTTGACTATTTACTTAATAATTATTCATAACAAAGAATACATTTACACAGACCAGAGAATATCAGAACATTCTCATGTAGCGTTTCATAATTCAAGCACATCAAAATCTCATCGCTTGACTGTTTTTTTGGGGGCTGGCTTGACCTCAGTGTTATTACAGTGGTTTCAAATCTGGTGTCTGCATGTCATTTTCTTTTCACAAGTCAATACCGTTGTATCATATTGCTGAAACTGACTGAATACGTGTTCAACAGTAGAAACCTGAAAATCCAGTTTGGTGTTAAGCTACATGTTATACACTCTCTGAGAACTGATGTGTCGTGTTCTCCCATGTTCTTTTGCAGGCGTGGACAGTTCCCTCCCCTGACACCGTCTCTGGGAAACACAGAGTGCTGCTCATGTTAGTTGTCTGCTGACCCTTTCTATGAAATGATGGACGACAGTGAATTTCTGGATCGGCCCCCTTCGTCGCGCAGCCTTTCCCTCGGCAGTGCAGCGTCTGCCAGCGGAGAGAGTGGCCTCAATGAAGAAGACATGCTCTACTACATCCCTGAGAGAAGACCTTCTCTGGACCTGGGGCCCAGTCCAATGGATACCAGCCACTGGTAGGGAGGTTTTTACGAGCCCCCTAACTTACTGCAGTCATTCTTTGTAGGAGTTTTTATGTAGAGTAGTGAAACGACTACCCGTGTTATCATTTGCCTTTTACAGAGGGTAAAGTACAAAGTAAAACAGATGTTACTTCAACCTCATGTGAAACGGAAAAGGGACAGCTCAGTAGTTACATATGTGGGTAATGGGGTGTAATATATAGCTAATGTAATGTATACCTGACTTGAATGTGATGCATTTATCTACTCAGGTATTATGTGGACAGAGCCTTTTCTCCAGCCGTGAGCTACAGATCAATGACAAGTGAGGAGATCTCAATGAGCATAAATGAGGAAGATGGATGCCCCACAAGGTAAAAACGAATACTTGAAGCGTAAATCGGTCCATAACATCATGCATTAATTGCTTGTTGCACGTACTTCTCAATATACCACGCCTTGTTACTTTCATTGTAAGTTGGAAAACTACAATTACATGTTGTAGTTAAATTGAATATAACGTAACCATTCCTGGTTTTAGGGTTGAGCTGACCAGAGCGGATTCATACTCGAGCTGCTATTCATTGGACAGTGACGATTGTGAAAAGAAAGTCCCCAAGTGAGAAATACACCCAGTCACAGCACTTTGACGTGTGTTTGATTATGTTCTGAACTAAAAAGTCTTCAAACCTCTCCACTGCACACCAGGATAAAAGAGAAAAAAGAGCAAAAAGAGGACTCCGCCTCTGAGCGTTCTGAGACGCCGGACATATTGCCCCAGCCAGATGTAATAACGTATCCCTTCCTGACAGTAGCCTTCACTTTTACGGTTAGTTTGCTTTACCTTTTGTATTCATTTGTTTTTCTTTACATGCATATTATATATAAGATAGAATACAATCATTCAATCTAATGGTTTCTTTGGAATCAGGCTATTTCCAAAATCCTTCGTAAGCTGCCCGAGAGAGCCCTTAAGGAATTCAAGATGAGGCTGTGGAGGCGTTACCCTCAGTCGTTCAACACTCACCCCCAAAGCTTGGACATAGTGGACCTTGTGGACCGCCTGCTCGAGTGCTTCAGCCTGGATGTTTCTTTGCAAATCACCAAAATCCTTCTTGAGGAAATGGGGCAAAACACGATTATTGATTATCTCCAGACTCTGTGCATTAGAAGTAAGTGGGGTTTTGTAAGTCTGAACGTCTTATTACTGGTAAATTAATCTAACAAAACGGTTTGATATATTTGCACACGGTTCAGCCCAGTTCACTATCAGTCTGGATTGGATCTTAATTCTCGAAATGCACATTCTTCTTTTTTCCAGATGAAGTACATCATATTTTGTGCGAAACTCTGAAGATAAAATACGGCAGTGTATGTGACGATCCTGTGCAGGGAGAGAAGACACCCCTCGACGAAGTCTTCACCGATCTCTACATAACCTCAACATGTGATAACGGCCCAAATATTGAACATGAGGTCATGACCATAGAAAAGCTGGACAGTAACACGAAAGAAGCGAAACCGCTTTCTACCAAAGACATACTGAGCGCTGAAAGCCTGGAAAAGTCACACTTTACGCTTATCCTGCTCTCAGGAGTGCCGGGGTCAGGGAAGTCGACGGCCGTGAGGAGGCTGATCCTCGATTGGATTGAAGGGAAGTCACACCAACACGTCGCCCTCCTGTTTCCTTTGCCGTTCAGAGAACTCAGACAGTTTGAGGGCTCTGCGGTCTCCATGATGGAAATACTACAAACACTCTACCCGGAAACCAAGAAACTGAGACATAAGGATTATAGATGTGAAGACTGCAAAATAATGTTCATCTTTGAAGGTCTGGACGAGTACAGCGGGACGCTGGACTTTCAAAACTTCTCCCCTATCAGCGACCTGTCAGAATCCACCACGCTGAACGGGATCGTGGTGAACCTCCTCAGAGACAAGCTGCTCTACCAAGGCCTTTTCCTCGTCACCTCTCGATCTCAGCTGAAGCGCTCCATCCCTTGGGACACGCATTATGATGAGATCGATGTGCGTGGTTTCCTCGACCCTCAAAAGAACGAGTACTTTCAAAAGAGGTTTAAGGACCCAGATCAAGCAGCTCGAGTCATCGCGTACGTCGACTCCTCCAAAACCCTCCGCATCATGTGCCACCTGCCCTTGTTCTGCTCACTGGTCGCCGATGAGTTCCAGCACATTTTTAGGGAACCGGGGGCGGCGGCGCAGCCGCCCAGGAGCATCACCTACATGTACACAAAGCTGCTCTCCGCACTCACCCGGCAGCGCCGCAGATTCCGAGCCAAGGATCTCTGCCCGGACGCAGAGAGAGAGTTCTTCATGAAACTCGGAAATTTGGCGTTCAACATGCTGGAGCAAGGACAGTTTAAGATCTCAAGGTACGACTGGAAAGAGCTGGGAATCGATTTGGAGGAGGCTGTGATTAACAGCGGCCTCTGCACACAATACCTTACGTGTCCAATCGTTTTGCATCACGAGAATTTCATCAGCTTCATACACCCCACCGTGCAAGAGTACATGGCGGCACTTTATGCGTTTCTCTCCTTTACCAACCAGGGGAAGAACATTTTCGGGCGGCATGTGAAAGACAAGGTGAGGGGGTTTTTCAAGGTGCCCACGGTGATGGAGCTGTACAAGTGCGCCGTGGACAGCAGTCTGCGCTGTGAAGACGGCAAACTGGACATGTTCACGCGTTTCCTGCTCGGAATGGGTCTCGAGACCAACCTGAAACTTCTCCAGTCGCTCTGCACGAGTGCCGTTAAGTGGCCAGCGTTCGCCGCGGATGCCGCCGCCCTCCTCAGGGAGAGGATGGGAGGAAATGTATCTCAAGGCAGGAAAACCCACTTGATACGCTGCCTCGAAGAGCTGAGGTGAAAGATTTCATTTTACACTAAATTTCCACTGTTAATACGGAGTAAAAGTATTTATCTGTTTATGCAGTCACATATTTTTCCTGTTAATCTATTCTTGTTGCCAGCTTGTGCTTGATAACTTTATTCATATAAATGTTTGGTATGGAATGCAGTATTCACATTGAAGGGCTGTTAATCCTACATAGCTAAAATGTGTCTGTACAGTGACCTCTGGTTGGTGATAACAATTGGAAAATTGGTACAATTAATAAATGTCAATGGAAACACCACAGGAACACACTTTGTCTCAGTGTAGAGAATTTTTTTTTTATCAAGTCTGCAGACAGACACTGGAATGATACACAACTACAGCAAATGGGTCAGAAATGTACCATTACAACATTCGATATTCATCCTGCAGTCATTGTTTGGTCGTCATCTCTGATATGGCGCATTTGTTTCAGCATGAAATGTGTTTCCTTTAAGGACTATCCTAAAAATGCTGCATCAAATGTATACTGTGAGAGGAACAATATACTTCCGGATTGTTGGATTTCACCTAAAGTTCTTCCTTTCCAGAGGATCACAATGAGTCACTTTTCACACTTTTTGTTTTATTGATGGGAAAACCAGAAAAATAAATAAAAATTATGTTCTACTCTGGAAACAAATGCATCTTCACTATTTTTTTCATCCAACTCCTGTCTGGTGTAGTTCTCCCATCAAACAGTACAACACAATAGTAAATCCACAGATACTGACTTGACTTGTTAAAGATGTGTTAGTGGTGGCATTCTATGTTTTATCCTTTCTCCTCTTGGTGCTAAGTGTGATTTTCTTTATGGTGATCCCGGCGGAGTTTGTCACAACGCAGGTGAAGTTGGATTGGAGGTCCTCCGACGTGACGTTCTTCAACATCAAACTTCTCTGCAGGATCGCACCGTTATCCAAAGTTGATCTGAAACAAACTCGTTACATCTCAGCTCCTGGTTGGTTCCAGGTTTTGATATTGATTGTCACTTTGATTGTCAGCAGCTGGCAACGTGTGCATCAATAATTGCACTTAAATGGCCAAAAGTTTTCAGAGAAGGCAAAAACTCATAATACTCACTCCTTGGATTCCACTATTCTCTCAGAGCTGTGCAGGTCTTCAGGGAAAGAGCCATTGACGAGCCAGTAGATGAGCGTCACGTCTTTACTGTTTGCAAATGCTTCACAGTAAAGAAACAGCCACTCGCCTGTAAGTCACAATATATCCAAACCCATCACAAACAAATAGCATCACATATGTTTAACATAGAGGAATATGACTTGAATTGGTGCAATATAAGAATAAAACATCGAATAAGATTAAAATTACCTGGATGAGCTTTTATTTTGACGCAACGTGGCCCGATGATCTTTGGGGATCCATCCTGACGAACTGAGGAGCAAATTAGGGTTAGCACCATGACGGGATTAAATCCCAAGAAATTGTGGTCACCCAAAATATACAGAACCTGGAATTCCATCTGCAAGCAGCAGACACAGACACCCCAAAGCTGATGCAGAGATACAAGATATTCACTACTCATCCCAAATCACGAGGGGAAATGATGTTTCTATTACAAAGTATGATTACCTTGGACAGCAGAAGACGGCTTCATATCGACTCCTCCAGCGAGAGCTTTCTGCCCGCTGACCGTTTGGGGCTACTATATATGTTCACTTACTTCCCCACGCCCACTCAAAAAATGAGTAAGTGTACCCTCGTCCATTTACCACATGGGGGGGATTTCCTCAAAACTAGACTACACAACAGTTGCTAAGATCAACCATGCTGACTAATTCACAGCTCTCAATCTTGTGATTATCTTTCATATATAATAGAAAGACTGTATTGATGAGTTAAATGAATTACACACACACACACAGACACACAAATAAACCTCAAGGATGCAAAGACCTCTACGGACGATCTCAATCATGTGACATTTATTGACTTGGTCAAAAACAAAGCGATCACGTCGGCCTCGTCGTACACGGCCCCTTTGGCGTTTAGGTTGGTGGTCCAAGTGAGCGAGTGAGCGGTACCTGCAGGGAAAACAACCAGCTTCCAGCATCTTTGGACTAGAAAACACACACACACACAAACAAAGGGACCTTGGCTTCAACAGATCACATTAAAAGATGACTGGCATCATCACTTACTGTGTTAAAGGGTCATTCTGCAATAGTTGTAATTAGTTTTCTCTTCTAATCAAATTTAGTCAAACGTTTTAGTAAAGTTACTAACTGGTATCGTCGTTTTGGTTTGTCTCAAGGTCAGAACGGTTTGTGTTCGCCAATATTTGATAACAAAGTGATCTCTAGTAGTATTTAGCCCATGCAGATAGTTAGGGTTTTAGTGTGCGAGGCTTTGGGACATCTGCCGTCACAATACTATGAGGGGGAGTTCCATTTACTTCATAGTGCTCAGCGTTAAATGAACAGTAACGTGACATTCCAATCATCTAGGATGATCTACAGAAACCAAAAAGGTTTTACAAGAACCATTTATTTTGTAGAAAGAAGTTTCTAAGAAAATATCTGGCCCCAAAAACCCCAAACTATCAATAAGGCAAACAAACCACAGGTGAGATATTTCTGGGAACTAAGAATTTAAATAAAAACAAAAACAGACTGGAACAGAGTGACCTTTCTCTGCATGTAGAAACCTGGTGACGGAGATATTGTACAATACTCAAAAGCACTTCCTTTTTCTTGTCCAACTACTGCATTGAGAATCCCGTGTTTAACGACGACCTTTTCCCCCACAATGACAATGCCTCTGGTCACATGACTCCCTGCGTATATAAAACCCTCTGATGTCACTCCAGGATTCTGTATTCAATAAATATACAGTGACCAAAAGCAATTACTAATGTGGATTTTTTTTTTAATCAATCTCTATTAATTTTTTGTGAGCCATCAGACACGAGGATGAAACATTCTCCCTCACGAACCTTGAACTAAGAATTAACAAACACTTAAGACGTAAATCAGCAAAAAGCACCTCCCTAATGATTAGAAGCGCTTCACTCGGCCACAGGTTGCACAAACCGAGGTGTGACGCTGTGTAAAGCAAATCCGGGGAAACTGATAATACAAATTCACGTTACCAATAAAGTTCAAATAAACTGTAAATACAGATAGTGTGTGCCTAAAAATACATACAAAAAGTATAGATACTTTTAATGGGTGTTTTAGTTCAATGTTAGGCCCTCAGTCTTCTGAGCCAGTGGACGCCGTCTCCTTCTGGGTTGTGTGTCCATTTCTGCGCGTCGCACGTCACTCCAGACCCAGGACGTAGTTGATGCCTTGCACAAATCCAATGATAACAGGCTGCCAGGCCACCAGGTACCGAAGCCAGTCTAGAAGTTGTCCATACATGACATGCGGCCTCTCCCAACTAAAACAAAATCGGTCAAGGAAAAACCAAGTGTGTGTGTGTGTGTGTGTATATATATTTATTTATTTACAGCACTCAATGCTGGTTAATATACCGGTAGCCATATAAAACCCTAAAATGAAAATAATGGCACATAACGACCATAAGGGGAAAATCCCTTTTAGTTACTGGACTTTAAATTGGAAAAAAGGAACAGGAACTTGGTTTACGACCTACACGGTACACTTTTTGCACCTTGTTCCAAACAGCCTGTAATTATCTGCTGGTAAAATTCCCCACTGTTACAAGAAAGACGTCTGTCCCTTGAAACTGTGCATGACTCAATTTCATCGTAGCTAGCGGTCATCTGTATAAATGCCATATTTAAACTTATTTTCACGTTCCTTCCCTCTCTTCAACCAGTCCATGAGTGCACATTACTATGGGAATATTACATGACAATGAACTTGGGAGTGGTTAACACACGCACAAAAACAAAGCAGCATAGAAACCAGATTAAAAAAGGATACGGATTACTAAACATCCTCTTCAGGTCCACCTTCTCTTTGCAGTACGGGCACATCTGCTTCTTTCCGACGATACACCATCCTCTTATGCAAAACTCATGGAACCTGCATGTGGAGTTAAGGCTTCGCACTGTGTTGTGGAGCATCAGTTCTAGTAGATGGTTTTGCTTGTAGGTTCTGTAAGTGCACAAAACCGTTGGCCGCTGACAGAGAAGTTTACGCAAGGCAGCTATTGAAATATGGAAAGCTATTAATATTGTAGCCACGGTACATGTTTGATCAACATTAATATGTAACAGATATGAATAGATAGCAAATAAGACACTTATTTGCTAGTAACATATATATTTGTGTTGACTTTGTATAAGATTTCTATATGCATTATACTATTTGTTAGTTACTTTCTGCAGCCTGGAACAAAAGCATTTCCACCTATGGAGCCTGATTAAGCGTAACAAACAGAATGGGGTTTTAAAATTAAACTTAGAATTGATAGAATTACTTAAACAATTGTGGATGTCCATATTAGAGCGGTATTAAAAACCCCTCAATAAAACAAATGTGTTTTTAATAGAATCATGTTGAATTTGACAGAAACAGTAAATACCAGACAACAGAACAGTTAATAATAATGGAACTTCTCATTGAAGTTAAGGATTAACTAAATTATAGAAATATCATATCTAACATGTATAAATTAGCTGCAAATCTGCTGAAATGTTTTTCTCTTATTAGCCTTTAACTAGCAGATCAGCCAACTATCAGTCTGCTGATATGTGATTTGGGCTCTGTAATTATTACTAGCAGCATGATACTCAAAGCTTTTGGGTGTTATTCACAGTGCACAAGCCCAGCAGAAGACTACCACAGGGAAGTAAGACATTTAGATGAACAGACTGTACCATCAACAATCTGACATAAAAGGTCAAGTTAGATAACTCCGCTAATTCCTCTTTGAGCAGCAGTATACAATACAGTTCTCTGTTATAGATGTGAAATACTCCCAACATGTAGCTCAACTTCGTTCACTGATAAAAAAAAGATGGAAATATGTCTTCATTTTACCGGGAAAGGATACACATGGTTGCAGGATAATCTGTATGTGTTCTCGATGATCCCCTCCTCACTGACATCGACGAGGATGGGCTGACCGCACACGGCACAGATGTTGTCAGAGAGGTGCTTGGTGGGCATGCCAGAGGCACTGTAATACTAAAAACAACCAAAAGGGGGACGGTCTGAATTACATTTGAGCTTCCTGCAGTTACCTCCAATGAGACACACGAGTGTCCTCATTCTGCCTACGTACCCCGACAGTCGAAGCCATGAAGTCTGCACACATCTCTGCAAAGTCCCTTCCCAGGACGCCGTAGTACAGGCCGTAGAACAGCAGTGAAACGCCAAAGTCCATGGCGTCCTCGGGTTTTATCCTGGACAGAAGACAGCACCCTATGAGCACATCCAGCCTCACGCCGCGTACGCCAACAACAGATTTTGCAGCGTACAGTAAAAAAAGTCATTTTAGAAAGACTGCATTCATTTGGTTTGACATCTAGTATGTTGGTCTGAAACCTGCACAAACAGCCCACAGTTCATTCAAGAGCTCTAGTGAGAGGACTACCATATAAGGAGTTGTATTGTTTTACCACTTCCTGTGTCAGCAGAAAACCTGATGCTCTTAGAAACAGAAACGCAACATTCGGTATTTCCTTGTTTAAAACGGAACTATGCATGTTCCTCCTTTTACATTGACGATGCATTTAAACTCATCGCACGATGTTCCCTTTACTTTTTATACAAACACAGATTATGTTGAAACACATAAACCTGAGGTCAGCTAGGGATTCAGATAACTGATGGCGTTTATACAACAATACTACCCCCTATTTTGACTACCCCCCGCCAACAGCAGCCCGCACTTTTGAGGTGTACACGTTGCATGTTAAAAGTCAATATCCACCTAAATGTGTGCCAATGGCTCATTTAGAAACACATACCTGAATATTAGGTTTATACCAAAAAGTGTAAACATGACGACTGTATAGCCAACTATTCCTGTGGCATAGCTGATCTTGTAGAGAAGGAGAAACCACTTATACACCAGCCTACAGAGGGAGGGAATATGTTAGGAGCATGCCAGGGACTGTTTGATCCGCAGCAACAGAGGCAAACCCCCACATGAACATCAGTGGAGTATGTTGTACCTCGGCGTGGTGCAGGCTAGTGGCTTGCGAGTGGCACGGAATGAGATGTACGCTGTGATGACAGAGAAGATAAACCACGTGGTCAGGAACCTCCACCAGTGCAGTTTGGTAGTAAAGTAGAGAGGAACTACCCACATCTGGAACAGAGTCACTAGCTACAAGACAGCAGAACAAAGGTGTTAGAGCAGCTATTATCAATCACACCGTGGCGGGGGGAGGGGGAGGGGGGGGGGTTCAGTGCGCCATTGTGTGGCACACATCGTTAAAGCAAAGTGGTTTGACTTCAATTTCGGCTCAAAACTCTTTAATCAACATCAGCAACATCATGATTTCAATTAAGTTACCGGCACATTTGAACACGTTAGACAAAACGGTCTTGCCATTTATTATGAGGTAGCTTTCCATTGGCCGCACTGAAGCATAATGGATCGGTTTTAGAAATGTAAATATAAGACTTTGGAAACAAACTTCAAAGTAAAAGCTCCTTAGCTTGTGGTGAGGAAATATGACCCTGGCTACAATGACTTTGGATTCATAATGGCAGGCAGTTACGGGTCGAGTAAGCAAACATTTGTTAAAACACACACAATCGCAGGTGTGCCTCAAGTTACCAAAAGCTTGAGAACGCCTGTGTTGTAAGATGCACATACATCAGGGAGAACAAGTTGCCTTGGACATTGGCTTATCATAAAAACCAGGACACTACGGATAACACTTCGTAATTGGATAGGAAAAGACTATATGTATCCTTAATTGAGGAAAAGAGTATTTGCATCAATTTATACAATATTTAAAACCGTCCTTTTACCCTTCCCCTTAATTATGTGTCTTCACATGACGATATGTCGATATGTCCAAACTCCAAACAAAAAAAAAAACTCAAACAAGAGGAATAATGGGTCTTACATTGTATGACTTTGGATGTCTCTGTTTCCATTGCACAAGGACCAGCTGAGCAACCACCAGTGTGACTATGAGGATCAGCACCATCTCCGCGTGCATGGCCTCATGTCCTTTGTGTTTCGCGTGCATTCTTGCATGCTCCACCCTGTGGAAAAAAAAGAACAAACTCAGCTAATATTATGTGTCTAGAAGGAATTCTTATTTTAGACGGACCTGTACTTAAACATGCACTGTACAGCTGTGCACGTTGGGGTCTCCTACTGGTGAAATTCCATTGTTTATCCATCTGTTACTTTTTTTTTACCAAAAATCTTGTGTATCACCAAATTAAAATGCCCTCAATTGTTACTGTGTACCTATCAGTAAAATACTGAATATTGTTGTAGAGATTAGTGGCGCTTTTATTTGAGCGCATCTCAAAGAGAAAGTAGTGATATTATGCTACAAAAATAAATGAATTCTCTATTAAAAGTGTAGCCAAGATACAAACCTCCACTTCTCTTCTGGTGAAAGTTTGGACACATCAAACTAAAGGAAATAACACAAAATAACAGTTGTTTGTACAGTACACAATATAAAGATCACAGAAAACAGGAACAACATCTAATAACACCAAACCATCATGTACAGCATCACCTTGAATGTTCCAATATTCTTTAAACAAATTATTTTCCGATTGCATACAACGTAAACAGGCTATGAAGAACAGCTACAAAAAAATGTTGAGCAGCGATACAAAATAGGTGCGTGTTAAAGCAAAGTGCACACACATCTAACAAATATTTGCCAGCTGTTAAGTTCCATTGTAATCAAAACTTGCTAAAAGTGCATTTAAAAGTGCATTTAGCAGTTCAGTCCCTCCCAAGATGTTGAAGTTGGTAAACAAACGCAACCTGATGAAATAAACAGCATATAAAAATAATGAATGCAATCTTATCTTGTTATTAAAGCAAAACACAGGCACATAAATGCCGGCAGGCAGTGGCTACATGTTCAAAAACGACACTAATATTTAAATAACATGTCCTGCTGTTAAGAAGGATGCATTTTCCTGATTGAGTAATAATTTTCCGCTTCGAAATAACATTAAAAAAAAGAAAGAAAAAAATCAGGAATAGATAGATGCCGTCCAAACATGCCAATATTAGGATGTAAAATGCAATAATGTATCTTGTACACTGTGAGCTCCTGGATCAGTTCGACAAGCAGGTTTGGTTTGAGAAGAATATTGGAAGCCCGCAGGAGGTGGTTTGGTTGCTTCCCTTGGCTTGACACGGATACACCTCTAGGCCGTCAGCAAAAACATGGCACCCTTTGACCTTTGACCCCCCCCAGCCACATCAGCTTTATTCGTAGAGTTGGGTTTTGAACGTTGCAGTGAAAATACGGGTGTGAATAAGATAAAATAAATGTGACCTTTGTTTTCTAACGACAGCACGCAAGATAACGTTGACCAGATTAATACAACGCCGTATATGTCTATGAATACAACGAAGTTAAATTAGCCGACTAGCTTAAGACGGCTAACGTTAACGCTCTCTGGGTGTTTTTCGCTTGCTCAGCCAATTTATCAAGGAAACATCAGTAACGTGCGATGAACATTTCTACCCAGACCAAATGCCCCCGCTTGGTTTTAGATCGCTCAACGGTAGCTAGCTGCTTACGTTAGGCTAATCCCAGGAAGAGCGACAGTTAGCACACATCGAGTCGCCAGTTGACAGCTGAAACGTCAGTACTAAGAGACCAACACCTGTCGTGATATCGGTCAAAACATCGCGCTGTAGCCCAGTACTCCCACCTGGTGCGGTTCATCGTGATGCTGTAACCCATGGTCGTGCGCTACACCATCCACCTCCACCTCGAACACCCCGGCCATCTTCGGAGTGCTGCTTTGCCGTTCCGGGCCATTAGCATTAGCAACAAACCTAAGAGGATCGCATCCGGTCGTCTTTGGGTTTTGTTTCTTCAAAATAAAATTGTCGGAACAATATGTTAACGTAATACTGAATAGCAGTACTACGAATATAGTACGAATATTGTCATATATACTCTGTTTATTGTCTCCTTTAATTTTCCTTTGACTTCTACGTTGCTCAATGGTGCATAAAGTGCTACTCAAATTGATGATAATAGCTGTAATGGCTGTATCACAGCTTCAATGCCTTCATGGAATATCAAACATGAAGTAAAGTCCAGCGTTTTGGCTAATACTGCAGAGCTTTGTAATAGTGTAGTCATCATGTAACAAGAGACATGCACATGTTTTGTTTACAACTTAAGTGGAATTCCAACATTAAGTGTTGGAGATTTGTATATGGCAAAAGCCAGCACATATGAGTCTTAACTTTATCCTGCTGCTCAAATAACAAAGGATACTTACTTACTTACATTTTAAAATATCCAATACCCCGCCAGATCTGCCCGGAAACTACGACATGTAGAAGTATCTATCGGTGATTGGTAAAAAAGTGAGTGTTGGAGTGTAATCTGATTGGATGAGCCGCTGACACATTGTGATGTCATTGGCTTTGGGTCTTTGGCGCCCTCAGTTTGAGATTCAACTGTGTTAAATTGCGCTCAGTGTCACTAACCATATACACCAATTCTATTCCTCAGTTGCTTTGTTTGTTTGGAGGCTGAGAAGGGAACATTAACCACTTCTTTCTTAGGAAACCAGCTGCTTTGTTGCCAACATGCACGTCATTAAACGAGGTAAAGTAGCTTTACTTTCAAGTAGTTAAGCTTTTTTAAAACACCGTGGATTGAATGCATTGTTCCGGTGCCTGGGAGGTCGAGGACTTGGACATACATCTAAATGCTTTGAAGTTGTGATATAACATTATGTTAATACTCTAAATAAGTTAGTCGTCTGCTTAATTCCTACTATTTTTAAAGGGTGTTTTATGTTTCGTAGTGTGGTGTGTATTTGTCTAGACACCAAACAAAGACTTCAGTAATGGGATTACAAAAACTGATATTTTAATTTTCACAATTTGCAAGTTGGTTTAATGCCTTTGATTATTTATTTTTAAATAATCGAACACGCAAAACCCGGAATTGCGTATCATTTTATCATTTTATCGCTGTCTAGCGTTGATGCATGAGTTATTAGAGCGTTATAGAAATCATATTTGGCATATCTGGATTTGGCTTAAAGCAGCAGGGTTTTGTTGTAGTATCTTGGTAGACATGTGTTGACCGTGGGCCTCATGAGTGATGAGGAGAAAGAATAAAAACCAGGGCACCGGGATTTCTTCATTGTTTACCACCGTTTTATTGATAAACTCTTCAGAAAGTTATTTTTTTTTGTATTTCAGATGGACGCCATGAGGGAGTTACTTTTGATAAAATCACATCTCGCATTCAGAAGCTTTGCTATGGACTCAACTGTGACTTTGTGGACCCTGTGAGTTCAAACTTCTATACCCATCAACGTAAAAAAACACATAAAAATAAACATATAGTAAGTAAGTGACGCTGTTTGCGCCCATTCACTGATATTGTCCCACATGCCTTTTCTGTGTTTCTGCAGGCCCAGATTACCATGAAGGTGATCCAGGGTCTGTACAGCGGCGTCACCACTGTGGAGCTGGACACGCTGGCGGCAGAGACCGCCGCCACGCTGACCACCAAACACCCCGACTACGCACTCCTGGCTGCCCGTATCGCCGTTTCTAATCTCCATAAAGAAACCAAGAAAGTATTCAGTGGTAAGTTGGGTTACCGTAGGAAATGCACTGCTCCATTGCGAGAAACATGCTTTTTATGTATTTAATGTGTTATTATATAATATGATAATAGCACTATTATTACATTGTTAAAGTATTTCCATTATGGTTTCTGATATTGGCTATTCTCTTTCCTCCACGCTTTTGTAGATGTGATGGAAGACCTCTACAACTATGTGAACCCCTTAAATAAAAAGCACTCGCCTATGATCGCCAAGGAGACGCTGGACGTTGTTCTGGAAAACAAGGGTGTAAGTCACCTTTACTTTTACGGTATTTATTTTTTTAATCTATTTAAACTACAGTAAGCATTTCTAACGTAATATATAATTTATGTTATGCAGCGCCTGAACTCAGCCATCATCTACGACAGAGACTTCTCCTACAACTTTTTTGGCTTTAAGGTCATTTATTTTTCATTTTCTACATTAAATATCTCAAGCAGATTCTTGAATAACGAGTCTAATTTTCCCTTGTTACACTTGTAGACTCTTGAGCGGTCGTATCTGTTGAGGATTAATGGCAAAGGTGAGAGCTCCCATAGTTTCTTGAGAAGCAAGTTCATTTTTTTTAGGATATTCGCAATTGTGTCTTTCATAAATCTTGGTGTTTTTTTTGTAGTTGCTGAGAGGCCCCAGCACATGCTGATGAGAGTGGCGGTCGGGATTCATCAAGGAGACATCGATGCTGCCATTGAAACCTACAACCTCCTGTCAGAGAAGTGGTTCACCCACGCGTCGCCTACTCTGTTCAATGCAGGCACCAACAAGCCGCAGCTGTCGAGGTAACTTAAGCCAGGTTGACCAAATCTCTGTTGCACCCCCCGACCCCCCCCCCACCACCTGCGTAATCTGATGTGTCTGTTTCTTCTCAGTTGTTTCTTGCTGGCCATGAAAGATGACAGCATCGAAGGTATTTACGACACCCTGAAACAGTGTGCCCTCATCTCCAAGACAGCTGGAGGGATTGGATTGGCCATCAGCTGCATCAGAGCAACAGGCAGCTATATTGCTGGGGTGAGTGAAATGCACACCACAGGCTTCTTTTAGTTTTTTGGGTTTTTTTGCATTACTTACAGTGATTCTGCTTTTTCAGACAAATGGCAACTCCAATGGGCTGGTTCCTATGCTCCGGGTCTACAACAACACAGCACGTTATGTTGACCAGGGGGGAAACAAGGTGGAGATTTGTTTTGCACACTATGGTGGAGCTTTTCGTTGTTGCTCCTGTAGGTTTTATAATCCCACTCTCTGCCTTTGCTCGTCCAGAGACCCGGGGCCTTTGCCGTGTACCTGGAGCCGTGGCATTTTGATGTGTTTGACTTCTTAGAGTTGAAGAAGAACACGGGTAAAGAGGAGCAGCGAGCCAGAGATCTGTTCTTCGCCATGTGGATCCCGGACCTGTTCATGAAGCGAGTCGAGAGCAATCAGGTAAACAGCCGAGGGAATGAACTCTCACATCGGGCACAGTTGGATTGCAGCTGTGTTCATCCGTCGAATGCTTTATCGTTAAGGGGACATTTCTCTCTCCTGTAGGACTGGTCTCTAATGTGCCCAAGTGATTGTCCTGGCTTAGATGAATGCTGGGGGGAGGAGTTTGAGCAGCTTTACACTCGGTAAGAACGGCACACCTGTTTCTGTTTTTAACAAACGGCTCACCTCTCAATGCTAACCAACCCCGTCCTGTGTTTCTGGTTCATCCTCTAGGTACGAGAAGGAGGGCAGGGCTAAGCGTGTGGTGAAGGCTCAGCAGGTGTGGTACGCCATCATTGAGTCTCAGACAGAAACTGGCACACCATACATGCTCTACAAAGACGCCTGCAACAGGAAGAGCAACCAGCAGAATCTGGGCACCATAAAATCCAGCAATCTGTGCACAGAGATCGTAGAGTACACAAGCAAAGATGAGGTGAGTGGCGGGCGATGTCGCAATTTCTGCACCATTCATATTAGCCGTTACCTTGCTTTCATCAATGCTTATTTTGGCTTTATTTTGTTCTTTCTTCGACTCAGGTTGCCGTGTGTAATCTGGCATCTATTGCTCTCAACATGTATGTCACCTCAGAAAGGAGCTTTGACTTCAAAAAGCTTGCATCGGTCACCAAAGTCATTGTCAAGAACCTGAACAAGATTATTGACATCAACTATTACCCCGTGATTCAGGTACGCTCCCTTTGCAATCACAATCAGAATAATTTACGGCCAAAGAATTTGTGTATGTGAAAGTGTCAAGTATATTTAAATATGGAGTATGAAGCGATACGCAGGGTTGCTTCTCTACCGTGGAACCGGCTCTTATGTGCTCCGTTAACAAATGGCTCCTCTTTCGTGCTTTGCAGGCCGAGAGGTCTAACAAGCGCCACAGGCCGATTGGAATCGGAGTGCAGGGTCTGGCTGATGCCTTCATCCTCATGCGTTATCCCTTTGAAAGCCCGGAGGCCCAGTTGCTCAACGTTCAGATCTTTGAGACCATTTACCACGCCGCCCTGGAGGCCAGCTGTGAGCTGGCAGCGGAGCTCGGCCCCTACGAAACCTACGCTGGGTCTCCTGTCAGCAAGGGAGTGAGTCCTTTTCATCTCCAACCCATCGTGGGAGGCGCTGCAGTAGTTTGGGCTCATTTTCTAACTCGTTTTTGTTTCATCAGATCCTCCAGTATGACATGTGGGATCAAACCCCATCCGATCTGTGTGACTGGGAAGCGTTGAAGGCGAAAATTGCCACGTAGGTCTTCCTAGTCGGTAACTCTCCTGCACTGCATGCTGGGACTGCGGCTCATCCCTGCTTTCCCCTGTGTGTCCTAAGGCATGGCGTGAGGAACAGTCTGCTCTTGGCCCCCATGCCCACGGCCTCCACCGCCCAGATCCTGGGAAACAACGAGTCCATCGAGGCCTACACCAGCAACATCTACACTCGCAGGGTGCTCTCGGGAGAGTTTCAGGTCAGCACTTGATTCTCTTCTTTACACCGGTACGTCTTGTGTGGCCATATCGGGAAATGTTGCTACGTCTCTTTCTTTGCGACACCGATAGATTGTGAATCCTCACCTGCTGAAGGACCTCACAGAAAGAGGACTGTGGAGTGAAGAAATGAAGAACCAGCTGATTGCTCAGAACGGGTCAATCCAGGTAAAAGATCCCACTAAAGGGAACAGTGTTTCATAGTTAGTTGCAGTTTGCAGCCAAGTATCTTAAGGATTTTATATCTACTAGGGGCCACAAGGTTTCACTTTAATTTAAACAAGAACGCGTGCTGAAAAGATGTATTGATAAAAATTGGCTTTTTACTTGCAAGTATTTTCTTGTACTTGCAGTAGTGAGCATAGTTGTTGTCAATTTGAGTAACCACTGCAGAAAGATTGCTTTTTACCAATAAAAAAAACAATGTTGAGGCTTATTAATACTCCATTGATTCTTTGGTGTCCAGCCAAGACAACAAGAGAGATTAAAACATAGTTTGGACATGAGGTTGAACTTCTACCAATCCTTTCCCATATTATTACAATGTTCCATTTATAAAATAATATATTTCCATAGACTGAAGACGAAGCGGCTGTTTTGTTAACTGAAAACACTGTGAAACGGGTCAAGTTTAAGCATACGCTGCTTTGTTTACTTTAGTCGTAATGACTCCTACTGTATTGAGGGATTGAGACCATAAAGTCATGTTTTAAATATTTTCTAATCTAATAAATCAAGTCAGGAGTCAGAAAAGTTAATTTTCTCATAGACTTTTTTACAATCTGTCTTCATTTAGCAACCCAAGGTTGCCCCCTGCTGGCCATCAAAGATATGAAGGGTTAAGGCGCTTCCCCTGTTGCTGAACGTTTCAGAATCAGAGCTAACTGCTGATCCCCTTATTGAATAACATTGCTCTGAATGTCACTGTAACCTTTTGGGGATCTGCTGTCCTCACTTCACAGGGTATTGAGGGGATCCCTGATGAGCTGAAGCAGCTGTATAAAACTGTGTGGGAAATCTCCCAGAAGACTGTCCTCAAGATGGCAGCAGATCGTGGTGCCTACATCGACCAGAGCCAGTCCCTAAATATCCATATTGCAGAGCCAAACTACGGCAAACTGACCAGCATGCACTTCTATGGTTGGCAGTTGGTAAGTTGGGACGACAAACTCGATAGATGCCGTCTTCAAAAGTGATAAGAGACCACGCTCTGATGGCGGTCTTCTTTTCTCTGCAGGGCCTGAAAACTGGCATGTACTACCTGCGGACGAAGCCTGCTGCCAACCCCATCCAGTTCACTCTCAACAAAGAGAAGTTAAAGGAGTCAGCCACCACCGATGAGGACACCAAACAGAGTAACACTGCTGCCATGGTGTGTTCTTTAGCCAACAAAGACGATTGCCTGATGTGTGGTTCCTAAGTGAAGTGTGGTTCCCACAGAAAAAGGCACCTCCCCTTATCAACTAGTACCTCCTTTACATACATTACATATTCGCTTTTACATTCACTGACTTTTTTTATTGCATACTTTTAGGGATTTTCTCATGCATTTTGTTGTGTTCATTTTTGTACAGAAAGAATAGGCCACAAAGAATTCATATTTTACTTTGGTATTTTTTATCAATACAGTTCCATAATATGTGTGTAATGTTATGTGAAGCTTCCGTTACACCTCAGGACCTGAGCACAGACTGCAATCATGCATATTAATCCTTATGTATTACATTCATAAAAGGTTATTATCAGCATTTAGAGAAAATGCCAAGTATTTATCATGCTTTTTTTTTTTTAATCGTGAGGATTAGGTATCATTTATTACCATAATATGTCACACATACAAGGAATTTGGTTGGCAGTTGGTGCTTGACAGTTTGACAATGGACAACATTCTGCAAGAAGAACAAAATATAATACTATGCGTTAGTAATCCAAGGCTTTGGGTTAGTTTACGAATAAGAGTTAAACAGTTTTAAAATGTCATCTTTATTATGAGTGGGGGGGGGGGGGGGGGAGGATCAACTTGTCTCCAGGGATCCTCTTAACGGATGGAGATTATGATTTACATCGGGTTCATGAAGTGTGCTTTAATTATCGCCACCCTTCGAGGGCCCAAAAATGTGAAGGCGTCAATCCCGTAATAGTGCAACAAAAGGGCTGCACAAGGTGTTTTTCCCCCATGGGAGACTGGTCGGGCTTTGTTTTGGGACGGATGATGCTGCAGGTGTAGAATTAATGAACTGGTGTTTTTATGTGCATGACCTCATGGGAGCATGATGTGTGATGCAAGCTGAAACCTGAACCGTGACGAGTTGTTGGTCTGCCACTTCCTGAAAAGCATCACTGGTTTCTGTTCCCCTGCACGCGATGTTAATAAAAACAGACAGGAAGAAACAGGATTTTTTTAATTGTGTTACAAAGTATCTGTTTAGCACAATGCTGCTTTGTTCTGATATTCTTACTGTATGTTTAAAGAAACCACAATGACCAAAACAGCCTTTTGCAATTAAATAGTTTTTAATGCCCTACATTAAACCTACATATAGTAAATATAAGGCGAGTAGCTGCTCGATGACTATGAAGCTACATCCAGCAGCTAATTAAGTGAGCTTATTAATACATTTTCCCGTCCAACAAATTCTGACCTACGCACACCTCTAAATATGAAAATGCAAGACCTCTCATTAGACTAATGTTACCAAAGAGCCAAACGCTCAGTCAGTGTGGTCCTATAAAAGGGGACATCAGCAGAGCTATGGTGTCACCATCTCCCCGGCATCTTCTTGGGAGCTGAAGCCGGTGTCGTTGGAGCTGCTGCGGCCCGCCGGCGAGGGAATGGCTTTCTGGGCTCCAGGGGTTGCGTTGCTCTCCCTGACAACAGGCTTTTTTGCTCCATCAGGTTCAAATGCTCCGTCACTCATCCATTCTGACGCCACTTTTCGTTCTTGCAGCTCGATGTCTTCGACCTCGTTTGCCACTCTCTTTGAGTCCGTCTCTCCGTTGTCGACTTTGATGCCGTGAGCTTTTTGGGGGGTCCTCACTTCTGTGGGCGTCTCACCCTCGCTTCTACTTTCTGCTTCATCCTCTGCTTTTTTTTTTTCCTCCAGATGACTGAAACTCCTCCCTGTCACCTCTCCCTCCTTCACTTCATCTCGGTCTGTTTCCTTCTCTTCTCCTGGTTCTATTTTAGCTCTGCCTTCCTCCATTTCCATCACATCCCCATCCGTTACCTCCTTCGATCCCTCCGCGCCGCATTCGCTCACCTGACTCTTTTGAGCGACTGGCTCTCGTTTTGAGTCAAGCTTCTCTGTATCGAACCCTCCTTCTCCATGGTGCACCGTCACTTCAAGTGAGGCGCTTTTCTCCTCTTGTCTGCCGTTAAAACCTACGAAATTGTTCTTGGCACCAGCGATGTATTTTCCCAGAAAGGAGGCGCCGTTCGTTGTCAACGTGCCACTTGCAGCGGGTCCATCATCCATCAGAGCCTGGTGGAGCACTTTCACGTCAGTGTGCATTCTGCCGACCGCTTTAGTCAGCAAAGTGATCCGATTTCCGATATCTGAGGGAGGAGAATACTCCAATCACCATGTGGCATGAAAGCACTTCAGCGACAGATTATGCACAAGCAACTCATGTTTGAACAGTGAATACGTTGTGGTAGAAAAGTTGACTGACCCTATTTCAGTATATAACTCCAGACCACTAATAAGCAATGTAGGATTCACCTTACCTTTCCTCTTTGTCTCCTCAAACTCCCTGCGTGCCGATTCGATGTAGCGTTGCACCAGCGCTCGGATCACCTGCTGGCGGTAAGGCAACTGGCTGCCTTCAGATTCCTTATCATTGGTCTTAAAAAAAAAAAAAAATCGCACGGTGTGTAGAACATTATTTATTTTTGACGTCATAATAACTCCTGCGTTTGAACAATAAACACACACTTACCAAGGAGGCCAGGTCGGGATATTTGCTCGCAGAATTAAAAGTGCAGCAGCAACAGATTTTTCTAAACATATACCTGGAACACAATTCATTCAAATGGATATTTAGAGATATTAATATACAATGTGGAGGTGTATTTTTTTTAGAGCCCACCGTATTATGTAAAACACAGCTTTGGGGGAGGGGATGATGTTAAAGGGCACAGGAATGGTGAGGCCTTCTCTGAAGTAACTAAGGTACAGCTTCGATCTGGCAAATTTCCACTCAACATCTGCATCGTCCTGAAACACACATGTTGTTGGGATGTCGTGTCCGTTACAGGCTTTGGTTTCTGTTTTTTGTGGTTGCATTAATTACCTAAAAATATAATTTTTTACCTCAATTTTCTGAAAGGAGTTGGTGATCATGGCGATAAGCATGTTGAGCAGGACAATGACAATGACGAGCGTGAAGATGCCGTATAAAACCCTTCCGACAAACTCCGCCAACATAAACTGTGGCATGTCCACATATTCCTGGTTGCCCACGCCAAACATGGTCCAAAAGAGGAAGTGGAATGTCTCATTAAACCTGCAGCAGAGGACGATAAGACTCCAGTAAGACCTTTTTTCACCCACAACAGTGATGTACATCATACTGCATATTCTTATTTGCAGCAGATTCCATAGTCTTACCTGCCAAGATGAGGAGAGATGACATAAGGAACGTAGACATTGTTGAGGCCGCAGAGGAAAGCCGTTCCAATGATCATCAATATAAACATAAATCTAAAAAAAAATGACTTGCTCAGAATCCTTTCCCCCGGTAATGATGACACAGGAGGACAGACGAAAGGTGCTCCTACCTCATCATGTCGTCAATCATCTTCCCGATGGAGATCTGCAGAGTGCCCAGGGACTCGTGTGCCGGCAGGATGTACGCCAGCCGGGTGAAGCTCAACATACTCGTCACCGCAAACAGCACCTCTGCAATCAGCTGGGGGTCCTCCTGATGCCAGTCCTTGCGCTCTGCGGGCCGATGTTCACACAGTCAAATGCGCCCCGTTCAGCATGGGGTAACTTTGGATGCGTCGCATCCTCCTTCTCACCGGTCTGAGTGAAGTAGATGCACTCCTCCGTGCCGTTGGGGTCGTAGCAGAGGAAGTAACCTTTGATCATTATGAGCAAACGTAGCGCAAAAGAGGCCAGGTACATGCTGAGCACCACCACGTCCAGGCAGTTCCACCAGTCCAGGAAGTAACTGCGCAGCCCCTCGATCCACACTTCCTTACACTCGTACCAGAAGAATCCTGCATGGGACAGCGGGGTGTAAACCTTTTATGTTCAAACATTGTGGCCATTGTAATCAGGAAAATAGCGGGAACCCACCGACCACCCACACCATGTGGAAGGAGCTGTGCAGCAGGTCCTGCTGCCGGGACGAAAATCTGCCCTGATGAATCTCCATTGCTATCGATTCTCCAAGTAACGTGATGAGAAACCACAAATAGGAGGCGGAGTGGAGGAGAAACTTGATCACCGGAGTCTTTATTACCTTCCCGAACTGAGGGAAAATACAAAAGAGATGATTTGTCAGAGCCATGACCCCGAATGTCTTGATCCTAGTTTTTTAAAATCGATTGTCTGGGACACTTTTACAGAACATGATGTTTATGTCTATGTTTCTAACACTTGTGACCTTTGACTTTGGTGCGATCCAGTAGACGAGGCAGAGGAAGGGCATCGTGAAGAAGATCCCCAGGGACACCATCAGCTTCCAGGCCGTCCTGCTGCCCCTCCAGCCTGACAGGTTCCCACACCAGATAGACGACAGCACCTGCTGGCAGATTGGATGGGCCACAAACTGCACACACACACACACATTTGATATCCCATTTTTGTCCCCTGTTGGTCGGTGGCACGTTCTGCAACCAAACCTACCTGCTTCTGGTTGTAGTTGACAGCCAGACGCAGACGGGACAGGTTGGGGAGTCCCTCGTCAAAGGCCTGCTCCTCTAAGGAGTCCTGACTCTCGTCTCCACAGCTGTTCAGGATGGTGGTCACCTCGCTCTGGTTGCGACACATGCCCAGCAACTCCACGGCGAACTCCTGACAAAGCTCCTCCAGGCCCAGATACTGAGGCTGCAGGGGGAGAGACACCACAGCGGGGGCGGGCGGGGGGAGGGTGAACGTGGAACAACACCGAACAACAGGGCAGCGTGTACGAATCTCACCACACCTTGAACTCCGGCTCTTTCTGCGAGAGCTTGCGGAGCTCCCTGCTGAGGCTGAAGGCTCTGAGCATGGCGTCTTCAGAGGTGACGGAGAGGAAGGCGCGGCTGGCGATGCCGCGGTAGGTGTTGATACGAGATAAGGAGAACTTCAGGAGGTCGTACTGCCGGCCGTTGCGGCACTCCAGACACGCGCAGGATATCTTGTGTGGCCACGGGATGACGTGACCCTTTTTGGTGAGCATGGTCACGATGTCATAGAGGTCTTTCTGGCAGGCCAACGTCAGAGGAGTCACACCGGGGGCAAACTGGGAGTTGTCGATGGAGTGGTCAAAGATGGCCTGGGAGAAGGAGCGCACGTCCATCTTGTTGCCTTTCTCCTGGTCCAGTCGGTCCAGCAGGCGCTTCACCACTCTGGGCTGGTTGGTGTCCACGGCGACCAGCAGGGCCTCGTGAATCTGCCGGAAGTCAAACTTGACCCCCTGAAGGAGGACATCCATGCAGCTCTCGTTGCCCAGGCGGATGGACAGGTTGAGGGCTTCCCGCCACTGGCGATCCTCGGACTCGTCCAGCTGGCGGATGATGCCGTCGCCGGTCTTCAGCAGTCCGCACAGCAGCTCTGTTTTCCCCTCCTGAATGGCGCCGATGAGCTCCGGAGGGAAACGCATCTTCCTGCTCATGATCTCGCGCCATTGTTCGGGCTGAGGGACAACGCAGGAGAGTCGAGAGCAGCGTAAAAGACAAATAAATGTGTAGTTAATATCAGATAAGAGACACAACAGGCCAACGACCCCTTAGATTGCATAAAAGGCAAACTAAAGCATAGAAATGTAGTTCTGTATATCAATTAAAAAGGACGGACAAAAAAAGAAAGCGTGGCACATTGTGATTGCATGACCGGATGCATCTTATAAGATCAAGTAAAACCACTTTCATAAAATATAAAACTTTGTGATGAAATTAAGCCGTTTAAGATGATGCTTGGAGCACATCTGCTTCAGATTGAACCTCATAACAATTTTTTCAGAAAACTCTAATCTCCAAATTTCTTTTTGATTGTCAAACTCTACAAACATCGTCTGAATGAAGACTTTTCTTACCGTAAGGTTCTCCATTCCCGATAAGCAGCAGTGATCCTAAAGAAAACGCACATTCACATTCCCCGTAGACACAACAAATATCATTTGGCAGCTATTTTGGTGTTTTAGAGATTAAGGTGACATCAGTAGATTGCACCAGCAGCTCCAATGAGAGGCAGAAGTGAGGAGTTCGGTGTTCCACAATCACCTGCTGCTGGCTGACTGCACCGAACCAGCACCCACAAACTCAATAACACACTTCCATCTCCCGGGGGAGGGAGGGGCAGACCAATTAAAACGTAGCCAGTTTAAAGTGTTTCATGCTTGGCTGCGCCCACACCGAACCGCCTCTGCGTTAAAACAGCAGTGAACTTCAGTCTCCCCGTTGGAAACAATTGCCACCGAAACAATTAAGGTAGCGGTTGCTGAAGAGGCAGCAGCTGTCATTGTTTCCGCCCCCCGTTGAAGCTGCAGGGAGTTCACAGCCAAGGGAAAATATCAACTAATTAGTTTCATTACCCTCTTCTCATGCAGCTCTCGGTTAATACTTTTTAAACATCTTTTGGGTTTGCTTTCACCTCGTTTTGGTTATTTCAATCTTGAACTATTCAGTCCGCTTTGTTTTTGAGGAGCGTCTCTGCTTATGTTTATTGCCGAATTGTCAGTTCATGCTACATTAACTAGTGTATGGAGTGGCAGAATGTAACAAACTACACATTTGAGGTATTTGTACTCTGTTTGAATATTTTCTTCTCATGGCGCAATTCCAAGGAAAAAATATTGTCCTCCCCCCCCTTCTATTGTTATTTCACTCACAACATGTGGCAAATATACAAGAGGATGGAACAATTGCCTGATGAATCGATAACTGGCAAATATTTTGATAAAAGTAAAGCCCATTTTTGTCGTCAATGCATCTCAATTATGAGGATTCAAACCTTCTTTTTCAGTTATTTGAATTACTTTTAATCATTTTGTAAACGCCATGGTGAAAGTGTTAATTCTGTGGGTTGAGAAAGCATTTTTGCAAATTTTCACTTTGAAACCAGTTTTCCCAGTGAGCAAATGTTCATTTTTAGTCAACCAAAGCCAGCGATGATCAGGTCTCCAACAATTACGCGCTTATCAGTCCTTTTAATGATCTGTTACCGTGCGTGGAGGTGAAGCCTCAATGACTAACAGAACTGTGCACAGCAGGTGAAGGGAAAAGACCATCAGAACCAAAACATTTCTGCTGCGACTGAAATGAATTTGGAGGAACTGAAAGTGATTAACCAAGACTGATAACAGTTTTGGGAGTCTAACCACACCGGACATATTGTGTAGAGATGGAGAAGTTATGAACGGTCATTGATCTGACTCGTCATCCATATATAAAGAAGGGTATTTAACCGTCATAAGAACATCTCAACCTATTGATGGGAAACAGGACGGCGACCACAAGACAAATGTGGTAAATGACTGTTGAGAAAAGACTTGTTTCTGTTTCATGAGCAACACTCCAATTGTATTTTTCTTCAAAAAAATAAAACCAACATAGTATATAAAGCTGGAATAAAACATAAGAGCCTGCTCTAAAAAAAAACAACACAAAAAAACACTAAAAATGTTGAAAACACTAAAGCCTAAGCAGATAAATGTGGGCCTCAAAGGTGAGTCCACAAATTGATAAAGTTTTCTGGGTTTAAGTCCACTTATTAATGCCATATGTGGTGCGCATCCATCACTGAAATCTTTCCCCTTCTTTCTCATAAACCTTCGAGCTCCAAACAGTAACTAACATATCAGTGAGAATGTGAAAAATAGTCTTCTAATTGAAACGCTGTAGGAAAAGTACAAACAAAAGTTAGTACAAAACTATACACAAATAGAAACAAAATCAAATCCTATAAAACTACATGCATGTTGGTTGAGTGCAAATGATATGCTATATAATGTTCCTTGATATTTCTTTGTTTTACAAGTCTTTTCCTGGGTAAAATACACGTTACGAGTAAAACTCCTGCCTGAAGAGACGTTTGATCCTTTTTGAGAGAAGAGATCATGATGGAACAACTGAAATGTTCCATCATGCTCGAAACATTATAAAATAATTAGGGCTGTCAAAAATAGTGCACTAACGGCGTTAACTAGAAAATGCATTTCCTGTGGAAAATGCGTGGGAATGCTGAATTGCTAAAGCTAAACTGGTTGAATAGCTTAAAGCTATAAGAAGAATTTGAAGTAGTGAGAGTAGTTGAAAAAGTGGAAATCGGTTTAATAAGTTTGAATTTAATTAAAAAGTAAGATACACTGCATAGAACGAAAAAGCATCAATTTAGCTGAGATGAGATGTGAAAAGTAATGAAATAAATACATTTCAATAGATTTGATGACAATATATGGATGAAAAGGCTTAAGTGAAGTACAAAGAATTGCTGAAAATACATACACGGCTGAAAATATACATAGCAGAAGCTAAATACGAATTTCAAAAGACGGCTAAAAATACAGAAGTAAAAGTAGTTATAGTATCAATAGCAGTAGAAAAACTACAAGTTTTAGTACTAGAGCTGATAATACTAGTACTACTACTAATACTATTAGTCATAGTAGTATTTGTAGTACCCTAAGCAGTAGTTGTCATATTACAATCAGCAGAAATTCTAAGTTATTAATATGTGGATGGGAGAAAGAAAAAGACAGAGCGAGGCAGAGAGACAGACAGTGAGTGATTGAAGGAGTAGAGAGGGGAGGGGCTGTCATGTGACTGTGAGAGTAAGAGTGCAGGTGTCTGAGTAGCCGTGGCAACGACCGCAGCTGCACGAGCTGATCAGAAGGACACAGATTTACACAGAATCCACGCCTCAAACAAATTGCCGCTAGAGCAAAACTATTATGGGAATTAAAAAAATAACTGCACGGTGACAGTCCCAAGACTCTACCGAACGCATACATATATACTTTTATGTCTCAAGGGTTCATAATATGGCTTTTAAAGCAGTTTCAAAAACGTGTACTCTCTGGCTTTTTCTGTTAAGTTCTTCACCAGTTTTGTATTGCAGTCAATGGGGCTTGAGACAGACTTTGTCTCACTCTCGAGCCCCTCAGGCAAAAAGTAAAGAACGCTGGGATTCCATTCCCACATCATTCCGACCAGCACAAGCACGGCATCATTCTGTGCAAAAATGAAGCTTTTAAATGTAACATTGTGGTCGTGAGTGCAAAAGATCCATATTTTTTTTACCCGATTCTCACGCAGCCGCACACTCTAAATTTGCATATTCTCACTCTAGAGGTGCACACACACACCCATGTTAAACTCAGAAAAGGACTGAAAAACTAGTGAAACATAATCATTGATTATGAAAAAAGTATAATAGATATCCAAATTAAAAGTAGACCCCAAATAGCTGAATATGTTGTGAACAGTTTAAAGTTTAAACCATGTCTGTAGGTTAAAAAATGTAGGAGGAGATACATTTTGCAGCAGAAGAGGATTTGAAGCATTTGAAGCTTGCTCTCATTGACTTTAGTGTTAAAAAAAAGTGTTAAAAAGCTTAATATTTAAAAAAGTATAAATAGTAGAAAAAAAGTTGAAAAAGTCCCATCATTAGCTGAAAGAGCTGAACATTTGAAGGGTTGAATGGTTTTAATAGCTGAAAGTATGCAGAAGTTACGCAGAGCCAAAAAACGTACGGAATAATAATAATAATAAATAAAATCGAATAACATAAGTTGGAATGCTGTTGAAGCATTCCCACTAACTAGAAAATGCATTTCCTGTGGAAAATGCGTGGGAATGCTGAATTGCTAAAGCTAAACTGGTTGAATAGCTTAAAGCCATAAAAAGAATTTGAAGTAGTGAGAGTAGTTGAAAAAGTGGAAATCGGTTTAATAAGTTTGAATTTAATTAAAATGTTATAAACACTGCATAGAACGAAAAAGCATCAATTTAGCTGAGATGAGATGTGAAAAGTAATGAAATAAATACATTTCAATAGATTTGATGACAATATATGGATGAAAAGGCTTAAATGAAGTACAAAGAATTGCTGAAAATACATACACGGCTGAAAATATACATAGCAGAAGCTAAATATGAATTTCAAAAGACAGCTAAAAATACAGAAGTAAAAGTAGTTATAGTATCAATAGCAGTAGAAAAACTACAAGTTTTAGTACTAGAGCTGATAATACTAGTACTACCACTATTACTATTAGTCATAGTAGTATTTGTAGTACCCTAAGCAGTAGTTGTCATATTACAATCAGCAGAAATTCTAAGTTATTAATATGTGGATGGGAGAAAGAAAAAGACAGAGCGAGGCAGAGAGACAGACAGTGAGTGATTGAAGGAGTAGAGAGGGGAGGGGCTGTCATGTGACTGTGAGAGTAAGAGTGCAGGTGTCTGAGTAGCCGTGGCAACGGCCGCAGCTGCGCAAGCTGATCAGAAGGACACAGAGATTTACACAGAATCCACGCCTCAAACAAATTGCAGCTAGAGCAAAACTATTATGGGAATTAAAAAAATAACTGCACGGTGACAGTCCCAAGACTCTACCGAACGCATACATATATACTTTTATGTCTCAAGGGTTCATAATATGGCTTTTAAAGCAGTTTCAAAAATGTGTACTCTCTGGCTTTTTCTGTTAAGTTCTTCACCAGTTTTGTATTGCAGTCAATGGGGCTTGAGACAGACTTTGTCTCACTCTCGAGCCCCTCAGGCAAAAAGTAAAGAACGCTGGGATTCCATTCCCACATCATTCCGACCAGCACAAGCACGGCATAATTCTGTGCAAAAATGAAGCTTTTAAATGTAACATTGTGGTCGTGAGTGCAAAAGATCCATATTTTTTTTACCCGATTCTCACGCAGCCGCACACTCTAAATTTGCATATTCTCACTCTAGAGGCTCCACACACACACACATGTTAAACTCAGAAAAGGACTGAAAAACTAGTGAAACATAATCATTGATTATGAAAAAAGTATAATAGATATCAAAACTAAAAGTAGACCCCAAATAGCTGAATATGTTGTGAACAGTTTAAAGCTTAAACCATGTCTGTAGGTTAAAAAATGTAGGAGGAGATACATTTTGCAGCAGAAGAGGATTTGAAGCATTTGAAGCTTGCTCTCATTGACTTTAGTGTTAAAAAAAAAGTGTTAAAAAGCTTAATATTTAAAAAAGTATAAATAGTAGAAAAAAAGTTGAAAAAGTCCCATCATTAGCTGAAAGAGCTGAACATTTGAAGGGTTGAATGGTTTTAATAGCTGAAAGTATGCAGAAGTTACGCAGAGCCAAAAAACGTACGGAATAATAATAATAATAATAATAATAAATAAAATCGAATAACATAAGTTGGAATGCTGTTGAAGCATTCCCACTAACTAGAAAATGCATTTCCTGTGGAAAATGCGTGGGAATGCTGAATTGCTAAAGCTAAACTGGTTGAATAGCTTAAAGCCATAAGAAGAATTTGAGGTAGTGAGAGTAGTTGAAAAATATACATAGCAGAAGCTAAATACGACTTTCAAAAGACGGCTAAAAATACAGAAGTAAAAGTAGTTATAGTATCAATAGCAGTAGAAAAACTAGAAGTAAGTTTTAGTACTAGAGCTGATAATACTAGTACTACTACTAATACTATTAGTCATAGTAGTATTTGTAGTAACCTAAGCAGTAGTTGTCATATTACAATCAGCAGAAATTCAAAGTTATTAATATGTGGCTGGGAGAAAGAAAAAGACAGAGCGAGGCAGAGAGACAGACAGTGAGTGATTGAAGGAGTAGAGAGGGGAGG
The DNA here is from genome assembly GCA_021346845.1 of Apeltes quadracus. Taxonomy (NCBI): domain Eukaryota; kingdom Metazoa; phylum Chordata; class Actinopteri; order Perciformes; family Gasterosteidae; genus Apeltes; species Apeltes quadracus. Next base: position 7,301,380 of record CM037916.1, on the reverse strand, counting down.
GGCTGTCATGTGACTGTGAGTGTAAGAGTGCAGGTGTCTGAGTAGCCGTGGCAACGGCGCAGCTGTGCGATCTGATCAGAAGGACACAGAGATTTACACAGAATCCACGCCTCAAACAAATTGCCGCTAGAGCAAAACTATTATGGGAATTAAAAAAATAACTGCACGGTGACAGTCCCAAGACTCTACCGAACGCATACATATATACTTTTATGTCTCAAGGGTTCATAATATGGCTTTTAAAGCAGTTTCAAAAACGTGTACTCTCTGGCTTTTTCTGTTAAGTTCTTCACCAGTTTTGTATTGCAGTCAATGGGGCTTGAGACAGACTTTGTCTCACTCTCGAGCCCCTCAGGCAAAAAGTAAAGAACGCTGGGATTCCATTCCCACATCATTCCGACCAGCACAAGCACGGCATCATTCTGTGCAAAAATGAAGCTTTTAAATGTAACATTGTGGTCGTGAGTGCAAAAGATCCATATTTTTTTTACCCGATTCTCACGCAGCCGCACACTCTAAATTTGCATATTCTCACTCTAGAGGTGCACACACACACCCATGTTAAACTCAGAAAAGGACTGAAAAACTAGTGAAACATAATCATTGATTATGAAAAAAGTATAATAGATATCAAAATTAAAAGTAGACCCCAAATAGCTGAATATGTTGTGAACAGTTTAAAGTTTAAACCATGTCTGTAGGTTAAAAAATGTGGGAGGAGATACATTTTGCAGCAGAAGAGGATTTGAAGCATTTGAAGCTTGCTCTCATTGACTTTAGTGTTAAAAAAAAGTGTTAAAAAGCTTAATATTTAAAAAAGTATAAATAGTAGAAAAAAAGTTGAAAAAGTCCCATCATTAGCTGAAAGAGCTGAACATTTGAAGGGTTGAATGGTTTTAATAGCTGAAAGTATGCAGAAGTTACGCAGAGCCAAAAAACGTACGGAATAATAATAATAACTAGAAAATGCATTTCCTGTGGAAAATGCGTGGGAATGCTGAATTGCTAAAGCTAAACTGGTTGAATAGCTTAAAGCCATAAGAAGAATTTGAAGTAGTGAGAGTAGTTGAAAAAGTGGAAATCGGTTTAATAAGTTTGAATTTAATTAAAAAGTTATATACACTGCATAGAACGAAAAAGCATCAATTTAGCTGAGATGAGATGTGAAAAGTAATGAAATAAATACATTTCAATAGATTTGATGACAATATATGGATGAAAAGGCTTAAATGAAGTACAAAGAATTGCTGAAAATACATACACGGCTGAAAATATACATAGCAGAAGCTAAATACGAATTTCAAAAGACGGCTAAAAATACAGAAGTAAAAGTAGTTATAGTATCAATAGCAGTAGAAAAACTACAAGTGTTAGTACTAGAGCTGATAATACTAGTACTACTACTAATACTATTAGTCATAGTAGTATTTGTAGTACCCTAAGCAGTAGTTGTCATATTACAATCAGCAGAAATTCTAAGTTATTAATATGTGGATGGGAGAAAGAAAAAGACAGAGCGAGGCAGAGAGACAGACAGTGAGTGATTGAAGGAGTAGAGAGGGGAGGGGCTGTCATGTGACTGTGAGAGTAAGAGTGCAGGTGTCTGAGTAGCCGTGGCAACGACCGCAGCTGCACGAGCTGATCAGAAGGACACAGATTTACACAGAATCCACGCCTCAAACAAATTGCCGCTAGAGCAAAACTATTATGGGAATTAAAAAAATAACTGCACGGTGACAGTCCCAAGACTCTACCGAACGCATACATATATACTTTTATGTCTCAAGGGTTCATAATATGGCTTTTAAAGCAGTTTCAAAAACGTGTACTCTCTGGCTTTTTCTGTTAAGTTCTTCACCAGTTTTGTATTGCAGTCAATGGGGCTTGAGACAGACTTTGTCTCACTCTCGAGCCCCTCAGGCAAAAAGTAAAGAACGCTGGGATTCCATTCCCACATCATTCCGACCAGCACAAGCACGGCATCATTCTGTGCAAAAATGAAGCTTTTAAATGTAACATTGTGGTCGTGAGTGCAAAAGATCCATATTTTTTTTACCCGATTCTCACGCAGCCGCACACTCTAAATTTGCATATTCTCACTCTAGAGGTGCACACACACACCCATGTTAAACTCAGAAAAGGACTGAAAAACTAGTGAAACATAATCATTGATTATGAAAAAAGTAAAATAGATATCAAAATTAAAAGTAGACCCCAAATAGCTGAATATGTTGTGAACAGTTTAAAGTTTAAACCATGTCTGTAGGTTAAAAAATGTAGGAGGAGATACATTTTGCAGCAGAAGAGGATTTGAAGCATTTGAAGCTTGCTCTCATTGACTTTAGTGTTAAAAAAAAGTGTTAAAAAGCTTAATATTTAAAAAAGTATAAATAGTAGAAAAAAAGTTGAAAAAGTCCCATCATTAGCTGAAAGAGCTGAACATTTGAAGGGTTGAATGGTTTTAATAGCTGAAAGTATGCAGAAGTTACGCAGAGCCAAAAAACGTACGGAATAATAATAATAATAAATAAAATCGAATAACATAAGTTGGAATGCTGTTGAAGCATTCCCACTAACTAGAAAATGCATTTCCTGTGGAAAATGCGTGGGAATGCTGAATTGCTAAAGCTAAACTGGTTGAATAGCTTAAAGCCATAAGAAGAATTTGAAGTAGTGAGAGTAGTTGAAAAAGTGGAAATCGGTTTAATAAGTTTGAATTTAATTAAAAAGTTATATACACTGCATAGAACGAAAAAGCATCAATTTAGCTGAGATGAGATGTGAAAAGTAATGAAATAAATACATTTCAATAGATTTGATGACAATATATGGATGAAAAGGCTTAAATGAAGTACAAAGAATTGCTGAAAATACATACACGGCTGAAAATATACATAGCAGAAGCTAAATACGAATTTCAAAAGACGGCTAAAAATACAGAAGTAAAAGTAGTTATAGTATCAATAGCAGTAGAAAAACTACAAGTAAGTTTTAGTACTAGAGCTGATAATACTAGTACTACTACTAATACTATTAGTCATAGTAGTATTTGTAGTAACCTAAGCAGTAGTTGTCATATTACAATCAGCAGAAATTCAAAGTTATTAATATGTGGCTGGGAGAAAGAAAAAGACAGAGCGAGGCAGAGAGAAAGACAGTGAGTGATTGAAGGAGTAGAGAGGGGAGGGGCTGTCATGTGACTGTGTGTAAGAGTGCAGGTGTCTGAGTAGCCGTGGCAACGGCGCAGCTGTGCGATCTGATCAGAAGGACACAGAGATTTACACAGAATCCACGCCTCAAACAAATTGCCGCTAGAGCAAAACTATTATGGGAATTAAAAAAATAACTGCACGGTGACAGTCCCAAGACTCTACCGAACGCATACATATATACTTTTATGTCTCAAGGGTTCATAATATGGCTTTTAAAGCAGTTTCAAAAACGTGTACTCTCTGGCTTTTTCTGTTAAGTTCTTCACCAGTTTTGTATTGCAGTCAATGGGGCTTGAGACAGACTTTGTCTCACTCTCGAGCCCCTCAGGCAAAAAGTAAAGAACGCTGGGATTCCATTCCCACATCATTCCGACCAGCACAAGCACGGCATCATTCTGTGCAAAAATGAAGCTTTTAAATGTAACATTGTGGTCGTGAGTGCAAAAGATCCATATCTTTTTTACCCGATTCTCACGCAGCCGCACACTCTAAATTTGCATATTCTCACTCTAGAGGCTCCACACACACACCCATGTTAAACTCAGAAAAGGACTGAAAAACTAGTGAAACATAATCATTGATTATGAAAAAAGTATAATAGATATCAAAATTAAAAGTAGACCCCAAATAGCTGAATATGTTGTGAACAGTTTAAAGTTTAAACCATGTCTGTAGGTTAAAAAATGTAGGAGGAGATACATTTTGCAGCAGAAGAGGTTTTGAAGCATTTGAAGCTTGCTCTCATTGACTTTAGTGTTAAAAAAAAGTGTTAAAAAGCTTAATATTTAAAAAAGTATAAATAGTAGAAAAAAAGTTGAAAAAGTCCCATCATTAGCTGAAAGAGCTGAACATTTGAAGGGTTGAATGGTTTTAATAGCTGAAAGTATGCAGAAGTTACGCAGAGCCAAAAAACGTACGGAATAATAATAATAACTAGAAAATGCATTTCCTGTGGAAAATGCGTGGGAATGCTGAATTGCTAAAGCTAAACTGGTTGAATAGCTTAAAGCTATAAGAAGAATTTGAAGTAGTGAGAGTAGTTGAAAAAGTGGAAATCGGTTTAATAAGTTTGAATTTAATTAAAAAGTAAGATACACTGCATAGAACGAAAAAGCATCAATTTAGCTGAGATGAGATGTGAAAAGTAATGAAATAAATACATTTCAATAGATTTGATGACAATATATGGATGAAAAGGCTTAAGTGAAGTACAAAGAATTGCTGAAAATACATACACGGCTGAAAATATACATAGCAGAAGCTAAATACGAATTTCAAAAGACGGCTAAAAATACAGAAGTAAAAGTAGTTGTAGTTTTTCTACTGCTATTGATACTATAAGTTTTAGTACTAGAGCTGATAATACTAGTACTACTACTAATACTATTAGTCATAGTAGTATTTGTAGTACCCTAAGCAGTAGTTGTCATATTACAATCAGCAGAAATTCTAAGTTATTAATATGTGGATGGGAGAAAGAAAAAGACAGAGCGAGGCAGAGAGACAGACAGTGAGTGATTGAAGGAGTAGAGAGGGGAGGGGCTGTCATGTGACTGTGAGAGTAAGAGTGCAGGTGTCTGAGTAGCCGTGGCAACGACCGCAGCTGCACGAGCTGATCAGAAGGACACAGATTTACACAGAATCCACGCCTCAAACAAATTGCCGCTAGAGCAAAACTATTATGGGAATTAAAAAAATAACTGCACGGTGACAGTCCCAAGACTCTACCGAACGCATACATATATACTTTTATGTCTCAAGGGTTCATAATATGGCTTTTAAAGCAGTTTCAAAAACGTGTACTCTCTGGCTTTTTCTGTTAAGTTCTTCACCAGTTTTGTATTGCAGTCAATGGGGCTTGAGACAGACTTTGTCTCACTCTCGAGCCCCTCAGGCAAAAAGTAAAGAACGCTGGGATTCCATTCCCACATCATTCCGACCAGCACAAGCACGGCATCATTCTGTGCAAAAATGAAGCTTTTAAATGTAACATTGTGGTCGTGAGTGCAAAAGATCCATATTTTTTTTACCCGATTCTCACGCAGCCGCACACTCTAAATTTGCATATTCTCACTCTAGAGGTGCACACACACACCCATGTTAAACTCAGAAAAGGACTGAAAAACTAGTGAAACATAATCATTGATTATGAAAAAAGTATAATAGATATCCAAATTAAAAGTAGACCCCAAATAGCTGAATATGTTGTGAACAGTTTAAAGTTTAAACCATGTCTGTAGGTTAAAAAATGTAGGAGGAGATACATTTTGCAGCAGAAGAGGATTTGAAGCATTTGAAGCTTGCTCTCATTGACTTTAGTGTTAAAAAAAAGTGTTAAAAAGCTTAATATTTAAAAAAGTATAAATAGTAGAAAAAAAGTTGAAAAAGTCCCATCATTAGCTGAAAGAGCTGAACATTTGAAGGGTTGAATGGTTTTAATAGCTGAAAGTATGCAGAAGTTACGCAGAGCCAAAAAACGTACGGAATAATAATAATAACTAGAAAATGCATTTCCTGTGGAAAATGCGTGGGAATGCTGAATTGCTAAAGCTAAACTGGTTGAATAGCTTAAGGCCATGAGAAGTTGAAGTAGTGAGAGTAGTTGAAAAAGTGGAAATCGGTTAAATAAGTTTGAATTTAATTAAAAAGTTATATACACTGCATAGAACGAAAAAGCATCAATTTAGCTAAGATGAGATGTGAAAAGTAATGAAATAAAATACATTTCAATAGATTTGATGACAATATATGGATGAAAAGGCTTAAATGAAGTACAAAGAATTGCTGAAAATACATACACGGCTGAAAATATACATAGCAGAAGCTGAATACGAATTTCAAAAGACGGCTAAAAATACAGAAGTAAAAGTAGTTATAGTATCGATAGCAGTAGAAAAACTACAAGTAAGTTTTAGTACTAGAGCTGATAATACTAGTACTACTACTAATACTATTAGTCATAGTAGTATTTGTAGTAACCTAAGCAGTAGTTGTCATATTACAATCAGCAGAAATTCTAAGTTATTAATATGTGGATGGGAGAAAGAAAAAGACAGAGCGAGGCAGAGAGACAGACAGTGAGTGATTGAAGGAGTAGAGAGGGGAGGGGCTGTCATGTGACTGTGAGAGTAAGAGTGCAGGTGTCCGAGTTGCCGTGGCAACGGCGCAGCTGCGCGAGCTGATCAGACCACAGAGATTTACACAGAATCCACGCCTCAAACAAATTGCCGCTAGAGCAAAACTATTATGGGAATTAAAAAAATAACTGCACGGTGACAGTCCCAAGACTCTACCGAACGCATACATATATACTTTTATGTCTCAAGGGTTCATAATATGGCTTTTAAAGCAGTTTCAAAAACGTGTACTCTCTGGCTTTTTCTGTTAAGTTCTTCACCAGTTTTGTATTGCAGTCAATGGGGCTTGAGACAGACTTTGTCTCACTCTCGAGCCCCTCAGGCAAAAAGTAAAGAACGCTGGGATTCCATTCCCACATCATTCCGACCAGCACAAGCACGGCATCATTCTGTGCAAAAATGAAGCTTTTAAATGTAACATTGTGGTCGTGAGCGCAAAAGATCCATATTTCTTTTACCCGATTCTCACGCAGCCGTACACTCTAAATTTGCATATTCTCACTCTAGAGGCTCCACACACACACCCATGTTAAACTCAGAAAAGGACTGAAAAACTAGTGAAACATAATCATTGATTATGAAAAAAGTATAATAGATATCAAAATTAAAAGTAGACCCCAAATAGCTGAATATGTTGTGAACAGTTTAAAGTTTAAACCATGTCTGTAGGTTAAAAAATGTAGGAGGAGATACATTTTGCAGCAGAAGAGGTTTTGAAGCATTTGAAGCTTGCTCTCATTGACTTTAGTGTTAAAAAAAAGTGTTAAAAAGCTTAATATTTAAAAAAGTATAAATAGTAGAAAAAAAGTTGAAAAAGTCCCATCATTAGCTGAAAGAGCTGAACATTTGAAGGGTTGAATGGTTTTAATAGCTGAAAGTATGCAGAAGTTACGCATAGCCAAAAAACGTACGGAATAATAATAATAATAATAATAATAATAATAAATAAAATCGAATAACATAAGTTGGAATGCTGTTGAAGCATTCCCACTAATAAATAAAATCGAATAACATAAGTTGGAATGCTGTTGAAGCATTCCCACTAATTAGATGTTTGTCGTTTTTTTAGCGCATTTCACGCATGCGCAGTGTGACAAATTATTCAGGTCAGGAATGTGTCCGAAATGCGGTTGTGGTTGGACTATTATATCAAACAAATCCTCCTCCTGGCGACTTTTGTGTCAAAAGCGACTAGAGACAAATCTAGTGACATGTATACATCATATTTATCATCATTTAAACAAGTCTCGTATCGCTCTCTCACCTTCCGCCTGCTGCGCTGTTTGTGTGCGTGTGTGTGTGTGTGCGTGTGTGAGAGAGAGAGACGAGGGCGTAAATCCCAGGGGGGTCAGGACCCCCCCATCTAAGGTTTGTCCCCCCCTAGAAATATCATTAAAACAACGGTATGTATTTTAGATAACATAATAATGTATATTTAGAATATCTGTGTAAAAAGTAAAACAATACAAACCCCCGAAAATGCTTTTTAAGTTTGGAAACATTGAGTCCCCCCTCCCTTGCCTCACAGTGGTTTGGTCCACTGCTTGCTAGCGCTGTGCGACCTGCACAGTCAGTCGGTAGTGACAGGAACGTAGTAAGTGGGCGGTCTAAAGCCGTTTTATTCACATTAAACATCGGATGAAGTTTTTATTTTCTCAAATACAAATGATGCTGAGTATTTAATGAATTAGTTATGACAAAAATGTCTGCTATGCTAGTGTAATATAATGTAGTGTTACCCAGCTTGTTTAATATGCCCCCCACTACAACTAGCTAACGTTATTATTTGTGTGCGCTTCAGAAATGTTATGTTTATTGCCCCCCCCGCCCCCCCTCCCTACTGTTAGATCAGATTCACGCCCAGGGAGAGAGAGGGGGAGAGAGAGAGAGAGAGAGAGAGAGAGAGAGAGAGAGAGAGAGAGAGAGAGAGAGAGAGAGAGAGAGAGAGAGAGAGAGAGAGAGAGAGAGAGAGAGAGAGAGAGAGAGAGAGAGAGAGAGACCGCTCAGCGCACTTTTTTGGAGTTTTACCGGCCAACACTCCCGTTTTTTACCCAGACACCTCCCGGTTTGTTATTTCTCCCGGGAAACGTTGCATATGTGGATTAATCATGAATCATGATTAATAAGGCTTAATGAATCATGATTAATCCATTGAAAACTCAAATTAAAAATTTTAATCATTTGACAGCCCTAAAAATAATGTCACAAAACAAAAAACACGGAAGCCAGCAAAGATTCCTTTACCACCCACAAATGAAGATCACTCTTAAAAAGCAGACCTACTAAATCTTAAACGACATCAACCATTATTCAATTAAAACACAGTTCAAGCATCAACAAAAAGAGGAGGAAGCCCTCTGGATTCACATATTACATAAAATCAAATTTAAATACAAACTCAATTCCAATACTAAATGAGACTCGTGTTTCTTTGTGTGTGCACAAAAGCGTTGTGGTGAACAGTGCAGGTCACTTCAGCTTTTTGAGCTTTTTACTCCTTCGACTCCGCGTCCTCCTTCATCTTCTGCTCCTGCATGCGATTCCGAGTGGAGTCTTGATGAAACAAAGCCCCAATATGATATCACACATACGACGGTCAGAAAGGCAACATCGAAATATAAAACTGGAACTTATTAAGCATTAACATTAAGCATGTTTCACTTACTCATCTCTGCGAGCTTCAGTATCAGCAAAGAATCTCCTCCGGATTTGCTGTAAATTAAAAAATATACAAAAACTTGAGCCATATTGAAATAAAAGTGCAAATACAGAGTTGAAAGGTTTCATTATGCTACGACAAATATAACACCATGGTCATGACCGACCTGCTATCGGCTTCATCTTGCCCGTCCACATCGAACCGCAACCTCTTCAGAGGCTTCGGGGCCGAGCCGGCATCCAGGGACCTCTTGAAGGAGCGATCGCCGCTGTTCACCATCTGGTTGATCTTCTGGAACCGATTGGGCAGCTGCAGACATACACACGACAGAAAAGAGTCATTGAGGGGGAAAAGCTAAGCTAAATCAAAGTAATTGTTGAGTATCCTTTAAAATGCAACAAAGCGAACAAAAAGAGGCTCGTACCCCGAAAGATTCCCCGATTGATACCAGCATCCTGTGAGGACAAAGGACACTTAATGAGAAAAAAAATGTGCAAAAAGGCGATTCTTTTTTTCAAAAACTATGTACGGGATCAAGCTACTGAACAGGTGAAGCAGAATTCCCTCATTCCTTTGCAGAACTCACTTGGAACGAGGAGTCATGATCCCCGGGGACATGCGCGAGCTTTTCAGAGGGGAGATGTACACGTTGTTGCTGCCGGGAACTCGCAGAGGCGAATTGGGGAACTTATAAGGGCTCCGGGGGATCTGTGGGATCGGCGAGAGGGTGGGCGGCTACAAAAACAGACACGATGAGAAGGTTACTTCACATGCTCACATGTAACCTGTGCGTGTGTCAAGAGTCAAACCGCATCTCACCCGGGTAGACGCGTACTGCAGGATGTTGGTTTTCAGCCTCTGCATGAACACTTGGTTGTAGAAGACGATGATGGAGTCATAGTGGCCCTCGGCGATCAACACGTGCTTAAAGGTCTGCAACGCAAAGTGGGTTCAGCTCGCGTTCAGCTCGCAGTGCGATGACAGCTGCGTTAATAAAACGATGACATATGTCTTAAAAGGCGTCACCTCCTGGTTGGTGTTGGCCATGTTCTTGTAGGCCGTGACGATGGTCTTGAAGCGCAGATCGACACTCTTCACTTTACAGATAGCGTACATGGCCGACATCATCAACTGCAAGAACGATCGAGACGCAGTCTGAGAAAAACGCCGTGAAAGAGTTGCAGAGAGACGAAGGGGGGCGAGGGAATAAAGAGCGCAGGAGCGTGTCGTCGGGTCACCTGGTCGAGGTGCCGGTCTCTCATCAGCTCGTGCTCGTGCTGCAGCGTGTGCTGGAACAGCGTCCATATGATGGGCTCCAGTTCGGGGTGGGAGGAGAGCAGGTAGGAGCAGAGTAACTGCAGCCGGGTGTAAGCCAGGCGGTACACTACAGAGACAAAAAAAAACCCTGTGGACCCGTGTTCTGAATCGGGAACAAACTACTTGTATATATATATTAAGGGTTTTAACGATTCGTTTTTAACAACGATTCGATCACGATTCATGGTTGTCGATACGATTCAAGGACGATATTGGTTAATTTAGAACGATACGATCCGAAACGATTCAATGACTTGAAATCGATTCAGTAACTTTTTAGCCAAAAATTCAACCAGTGTGACTGAAATAAATTTCCTAGATTCCTGTTGTTTCTTGTAATGGAATCAGGTATCAATTAATTATGAATATAAATAAACAAGTAAACAACAATGAATGGCAAATGCATTCACATTTTATTTGAATAAAGTGCAAACACTGCTGTGGCAGTGTAGCAGAAAAAAACCTGTATTAGTGATATACACAAAAACACCCCTGCAATAAAGGTTTCCCCCTACCAACCTCCGACAAACCCCCCCTCTATTTTAACCCGTGTGAAACATTACGTCGGATTTGCCGTGAAACCCGGAAGTTGAATCGGGGCTCGTGACGGCGGTGGGTCGGCTCAGTCCGCGACAGCCTTTATCATTAAAAGTGCTAAGAAAAAAGTCTGACGTGCTTAAATCCAATGGGTTATTTCCTAGCATCGATACAATCGATTTATTACATTTTAAATCGATCTTTGATCGATATATGTCGTCCATATAGCCAACTCGCCGAGCACAGATCGATGTAGTTGGATCAGAGGAATAGAAATTGATACATCGATCTATCAACTGAATCGTTACACCCCTAATATATATATATATAATAATATAATATAATAGTGGAGCGGACAGTTTATCCAGAGAAGGCCGCGGTTTAGTACGTCTTGAGCAGAACCTAAATTACACACATTGAACAATGGCGCCGCCGTCTTACATTTTTTATAGAAGAGGCTGAGCGAGTTGGACTTTGGGAGTCGTGGCGTCTGGTTTAAAGGTTGAGAAGTGGGCGTGGCCGGGGCCTCGGAGGGCACGTCGCGGCGTGGGCGCACGGGGGACAGGTACCTGTAAGGTCATGGGAGAAACAAAACGGGTCCCGTCAGTGGGTCAGTTACACCATCAACAGGAAACTGAAAGGGCACATTTCAACTGAATCTAGACCAGCATTCATTCAGGATGAGGCAGAAGAACAAGTTCAAACAGGACCGAAATCATGGAAAAGAACAGATGTCGTCACACCAAGGAGCCCTTTGCTCATGACTCACGGTGGCTTCACACCACATAACGGGGTCTCGCAAACGCTGCAAACGACAGCAGATTGTGGGATTTCAGACTCACAGGTCAGCTGCGGTGTGATTGTGCTGCAGCGGTTGGCTGATGCTGGCCGCGGTCTCCACCTGATCTGCTGCTCCGCCTCCATGCTCCTGCTTCAGCAGCTCAAACAGCGGCGAGCCCTGCAGACACCCAGCGCGAGAAAAGCATGTTGAAAACTGCCCCGTATCATTTACAGGAATTCGAGATACAATTCGAGAAATGAAAACTAGTGGAAAAGCTTCTGAATGTTTTCCCAACTCCTTCCTAATGACGGAAGCAATCCCAATTAACCAGTCTGATGCTGATTGGAGTTTTACCAAGACATGAGTGGTAAAGCAGGAGCGCAACGCTTTTCAAATAAATCAGAGAATTTAAATGTGTCTGCTCTGAATTGCACTTAAATCAGATAATACGGTCATCGTAGACTCGGCCGTCTGTTCATTAGATCAATGAAACTCTGCAATTGTATTTAACTGAAGAACCTACGGGAGGAACAAGAATCAGGGAGGTTTTGAAGCAAGTGTGCGCTTTACGTTTGTGTTGCACTGCAGTCTGCCTTCTTCAACGCAGAGATAATAAGATGTTTGGTAAAAGATTATCAGGAGGAGTTAGAATATACAACCAGAATTTAAGTCTCATTGAATGTGTGTATCATCTAAAATGATTCACTCCCGTTGTGGTTTTCCACAGAGCAACAGAGTGAGGCAATAATAAAGAAAATTTTAGGCAAAGCCTAACTGTCAAATTCGAATACAGCTGATCCGAGGACACCCTTTACACTCCCATTAAATCATGAATCGTTAGTCACATGAGACTTATGTAGACTAGAGTTGCACGGGAATATGTACACAAAGAGTCTGTGATGACATCACACATGGCACTGGGTGTGATTTACTACTCAAAAGGACACATTTACAGCAGGTACTGACTTGCCATTAGAAAATTCTTCGTGTGACACATGCCGCACCTGTCTGACGCCACCGACATGATTGGAAAGTACACGATAACTACACCATATAATTCTATTGATAATAATAAATAACACTATGATTTTCGTGATTATTCAGAACATCGAGCGAGCGATAAGAGGACATTGACCAGGTAGTGGCTCCGCCCACTGTGTCCCAACAGTCCGCAGAGGTCTTTGGGTTGGGCTGATCTGTGGTCAGCCTCGAGCAGAGTACACCCTCCAGAGCAAAGACGTAACAATGGCCCGCCCCCGGGCGGGTGCAGGAACAGACAGGAAACCAAAGGGAGGAAGGAAGAACCACTTGGCTGCTCGGGGAGTTGGAGAGAGGCACGTTACTTTTCTCTCACGGGGGATCAATATTTCAACGGCAAAAGACTGAAAACTTGATTGACAGGAGGATTATTGGATGGTCCGGACAGCTTTCTTGTGCGGAAAGAGAGGACTATGGATACTAACACAGGCCCTTTGAGGAGCGGCTGAATACTTTCCAGCATTTCAACCACAGTCTTCAACACCCTCGCTACATGAAATGCTCCTTCTACCTTTCGTCGGATTAACAAGCTGCAACTGGATTTTTTTATGACACAGGTAAACGGGGGAGGGGAACCTATTTACTCTGCACACCGTACGGACGTATCAACCCGATTTAAAAATGTCCAACATGACACAGCTCAACTTCACTCCCAACTCTTGCAACAAGAGCGACGACTTCAAGTACCCTCTATACAGCTCGGTGTTCAGCCTCGTCTTTATCATCGGACTCTTCTTCAACATGGTCGCCGTGTACATCTTCGGCTGCACGCTGAAGCTGCGGAATGAAACCACAACCTACATGATCAACCTCGTAGCGTCGGACTGCCTCTTCGTCCTGAGCTTGCCTTTTCGGATCGTTTACTTCATTAAGCGGGACTGGGTGTTTGGAAGCGTGCTGTGCAAGGTGTCCGTGGCCCTGTTCTACACCAACATGTACGGCAGCATCCTCTTCCTCACGTGCATCAGCGTGGACCGCTTCCTGGCCATCGTGCACCCGTTCCGCTCCCAAGCAATACGCACCAAGAGGAACGCCAAGCTGGCCTGCTGCATGGTTTGGGTGATGGTGCTCTCTGGAAGTTTACCCGCTGGGTACCTTTTGGAAACCACGTCACCCATAAACGCCAAATCCTCTAGAAACTTCTGCTTTGAAAACTACTCCAAAAAGCAGTGGAGGGCCGAGCTGTCCAAAGTGGTGATTTTTATTGAGACTGTGGGCTTCATCCTCCCGCTATTGGTCAACGTGTTCTGCTCAATCATGGTGCTGTGGACGCTGAATAAACCCCACGCCATCAGCCGCGGAGGGAACCTCAACAAGAGGAAGATCTTGAGGATGATCATTGTGCATCTGCTCATCTTCTGCTTCTGTTTCATTCCCTACAACCTCAATCTCATCTTCTACTCCTTGGTCCGAACCAATGTGCTGAAGGGGTGCGACGCGGAGCACGTGGTGCGGACCATCTACCCCATCGCCCTGTGCCTGGCGGTGACCAACTGCTGTTTCGATCCGGTCATTTACTACTTCACGTCGGAGACCATTCAGAGCTCCATCAAACGCAAGTCCACCGTGTGGCACAACGGCGCCAGGCTATTTGAACGGCTAAATATGGACAGCTCAGCAAACAGTCCGAGTACAACACGTAAACACCTGACACTACTGAAAATGAAAGAGTTTCACAACGAGTCTACGATCTAGCCGCAGCCGACGGTTATGAGACACGATTAAAGTTTCTCTTAAACCTGCTATTGTTGGTGAAACCGGAGCACGTAGGTGGAGGCAGAGTGGCTTGAAGATCATTAACCACAAAGGTTACTAAAAGGAATCACTTTCACTCTCGCTCGACCCCACAGAGACTTGAGAGTGAGAGTTAAGACTTTCAGCCCTCTTCAGTCCACAGTGAAAAACGGCAAAGAGGAAATACTGAAGTGTGTTGCCAGCTAAAGACTCTATCAAGGTGCCAACTCGACACAAACAGGTGTTTGAAAACTCTATTGCTGTGAGTTCATGATGAGCATCATTGCCGATGGTGGATGTTGAAGCCGTGGTCGTGTGCTTGGTGCTGCAAATAATCATCCGCCTTTGTAAGACATTGTAATTTTCGTCTTCTTCCCCAGAGCGGATTGTCATTATTCTTTAGAGATGCTGATGTATTATAACTCTGTTATGTGTACTGTGCCTGCCACCTAAATATGGCCCTTCATACAGCAGGATGCTCACTCGCAGCTTTACCAGTTATACCGCAAATAAAAGTTGTTAACTTTAAAACAGGTTTTGAGTTTGACATTCCCTACTTGTTTGATAAAGCGGGTTGTTGTGAAATCTTTGACATTAGCAGGTTGACAGTCCAATCCGGGTACAACCATATTATTGCTGCAGACTGCTGCGGGTGCTGGGGTCGCTGACACGAATCACTTGGAATGTACATGTGTTATGACCGATGTGGTAAACAGTGAAGTAACACTGATAAGGAATGGCCTTATCTAAGTAAGTGGCCATTTCTGTAAAAAATAGTGGGATGTAAAAAAATAAATAAAAGAAAACATTAACGGTAACGCGAATGTTCCTGCAAAAGCTGCATGATGCAAAACCGAGCAGCGCTGCATTCCTGTCGAGAGGCTCAGCCCGAGGGTCCGTGCCGAAGACTCGCCGCTGCCGTGGATTGTGAAACACAAGCAGGCGAGCGACAACATGCCTCACGAGGGAGAAGCTAGTTTACTAAATGGAGCACACGGGGGGTTGCGGCAATCCTGGGACAGCGCTGATGTCGAACACGACATCTGTCGAACACGACTCAAAACTAAAATCCTTGAGACAATTGAGCCAACTCTGCGCTGTTTGGCCGTCAAACACTAGGAAATGTCATTATACTGTAATCAAGATTCAGCTGCACTTTCTGTGAGAAGCACTAAATATTTGTGCAGGTCTAATTGTTTTGAACAGTTCTTGTATAATTTAGTGCATCTGATGACAATAAACAGAGCAAGAGGATGAATGAGTTCTCGCTGAAGACGCGTTTTGTGCTACATTTGTTATTTACATATTCCATGGTCTAAATAGTGTGTAGCCATAATACATAATCACACAAAGAATCAACCCAGCTTCTTGAGTAAGGACGAATTACGCCTTCTCTGCAGCTCTGTATATTTCCATTCTTTTTCTCTTCCCCCATGTGCTCTATTTTGTAAACTAGCTTCTCCCTCATGAGGCATGTTGTCGCTCGCCTGCTTACGTTTCTGCACCAAAGAGTTGACACGCAACATACAAGATCACAGCTCCTTCTTTCAGTGCATTATTGCTATTCCTCTGGCTGTATAGTTAATGATCAACTCCAACCCCGTGTGTAGCTTTTTAACAAGCAGCCATAAACATGACGCCAACAAAACCAACTGCTCAATTATGAGGCTGATTACAGAGATGCAGTTCAAAGTTAAAACTAGTTTGGTTCAGACCAGATGGCAGGCTGTCATCACGCCGACCTAGTCCCCGGCATTCATTCAATTAACACAGCAATCAGCCGATTTGCTGTTTAGACTAAACGAGTTAGTGGTAAAACCAAAGCATAGGAGGTGTGCGTAGGAGTGGAGGAGCCGGGGATGGAGGGGAGTGTAGTGTAGGCGGGAACGGTTCCCCTCAGCATCATCGCGGCTTCCCAACAAGCCGCCCTGCAGCTCAACCGTAGCTTTGTCCCGCCGTCACTGGACCCACAAGGACACAGATACAGGTGAGGGATGATGCTTTCGCTTTCTTTAGTCTTTTCAGTTTTACCGATTGCACCTCAAGTTTTAAAAGCAGAGGGAGGCAGCAATAGCTATATACGTTCATTTTTAAAATCCGAAACATCTTTTTTTTTTAATGCATGCAAAAATGCGTCATTGTGTCATCATAATGAAATTTCTTACGGAATAAATATTGCTGAGAATTAATTGGTATCTAATAGTATTGTTAGATCAACGGTCTGTATTTTTTAAATAAATGTGTAAAGGAAAAAGGATCTTAATATCAGTAATATTAGGAACAATATTAATGGTTGTCATTCATCACCATGTTATTGGTTCAACTCAAGGTCATTTTGTGTCTTGTGTGTGTGAAACGGCTTAATGGGCCTGAATTCCAGGTGATTTGGAGACAAAAAAAATGATAATTGTGTAAAATGGAGAAGACGGTCCAACAAATGCTGATGACACCAAACACAGCTAAACCTGGAAAGAATGCTTACATTTAGACCCCCTTTGATAAATACATTTTGAATGAAATAAAAATAAAAATAAATAATCAAGTTAAATCAACACCTCTGACCTGCTCAACGAATGATTTACTTCAGAAATGGGGATTTTCAGCCGGCGGCAGTTTAACAAGGTGAGGTGGTTATTGTTCTTCATTCTGCATCTAATGAAAATAAGATGTTTGTTTGTTTTACGAGAGCAGCAGTTAAAACTTTATTGACCGTTAGCCAATGTCAGCTGAAGCTGCGTATTGGTGTGACCTCTGCAAATTTCCATCCCATAAAAAGCAGCAGGCATTTTCAGTTCATTAGGTTTTTACTTGCTGAACCCGTTTCCTTCCTCCCGTCTTAGGCGCCCTTCCACCAGACTCATTTCCTCCAGACGCAAGCGGATTATCTCAGGACATGGAGTCGTGGAATATGACTGATGTGCCAGCGAGGACGTCCTCTCCGCTGTCCAACTGCACCGTGGACACCAGCTACCGCTTCACCTTCTACCAGGCGTCCTACGGGGTCATCTTCGTGCTGGGGCTGGCCACCAACAGCCTGGCCCTGCGCAGACTGTGCGCGTCCCCCCGCACCATGAACAGCACGGCCATCTACATGCTCAGCCTGTCGGCTGCCGACTTGTTTTTCATAGTCTCTCTGCCCCTGAGAATCTACTACTACCACCAAAAAGCCGGCGCCTTGGCGTCCGAGGCGGCGGACCCGTCCGCCTGGACTCGGGGAGCGGCATACTGCCACCTCACTTTCTTCCTCAAATACATCAGCTTGTACGGGGGCATCTTCTTCCTGGTGTGCATCGCGCTGGACCGTTACTTTGCGGTGGTGCACCCGCTGGCCTCGACCCTCCGCAGGCTGCGTGTTGCGCGGCTGGTCAGCGGGGGCACCTGGTGCCTGGTGCTGGGGCTCAGCGTGAGTCTGCCTCTGCTGCACTCGGCGGCCAGACGCCAAAACCAGCCGTGTCTGCCGGACCCGTCCTCGCAGCGCCAACGCGCCACCATCCTGGTGGCCCTGGGCTTGGTCCAGGGGTCATTCCTGCTGCCGACCGCGCTGCTTCTCTGCAGCTACAGCCGGGTGCTGGGAGTGCTGCGCAAGCCGAGGCAGCGCTCCCGCAGCCAGCGCCGCAGCCGGCGCCACGCCCTCACCATCATCTACTGGGTGCTGGGCATCTTCCTGCTGTGCTTCGTCCCCTATCACGTCAACCTGCTGGGATACACCCTCACGCACGTGGGGCTGCTGCAGCACTGCGGCCTGGCCAAGGTGACCAAGGCCGTGCACCCCGTGGTGTTATCACTAGCGAGCTGCAACTGCTGCCTCAACCCCCTCGTCTACTATTTCTCCAGCAGCCTGGTGCGCAGGGAGGCGCCCGGCAGCGGCAGCCAGTGACAGGTTGTTTGTTTCTTTGTCATTATCGCAAGGGCTCCGCCTTTGTCCAACACATTCCATACAATTGACCAGGACTTTGTATATTCATGTACAGTATCCCATACTGTGTGCACCTCTTAGGAAGTTAAACCGAGGAGAACTCTGCATGTGTGAAAAGGGCATCAGTATTTTTGGCAGGAGTTTGTTGGTTGGTTGGTTTATCTTGCAGTTCAGTACCATGCTGAGAAGCACTTAATCATTTGTTCAGTACATTTAGATGAATGAATTTGGGTGGAACCTATTGCCTTGAGGTTCTATGCCTCTGCTAGTTAATCAAGTTGTCGTTTATATCAACGTCTGTTTTTTTGTTTTTTTCATCAGAAAGACTTTAGAATTAGCATTAGATTCCTGGGTAATGGTCAACAACATGTTTTGTAATGCTGAGTATACTAGTGACTTCCAAAATTGTGGCAGATTTGAAAAAACCGTAATGCCTCCAGGCATTACTTAGACAACACGTTCACAGGAACAGGACAGACCAACCCAAAACATAAATGTTTCCGTTCCCAGCGACGGATAACAATCAGATAACAAGGCTGATGAAACCTGATTAAGTTCATAAGTATTTAAATGACATAATAATGGATACATGCCGATATTTTACCTTCTCATCAGACAATAAATGCTGAATGTCCGTCTCTTTGCAGAGCCTGAGTTTTAATGCTGTGCATGCATGAACCTCATTGACATGCTGGGACACTATTCTTGTTGTTATTATGTCGTAGTGACGTGAGAAAAACAAACTGACCGCCCTCCATGCAATTCTCTCCATGATGAGGTTCTCGCAGGTCTCCAGATGTTTGACGATATCTTTGCTCAGAATGGGCTCGGCCTTGATGAAACTCTCGATGACTTTGTAGAAGTCAAAGGCGTGGAGGTGGACCACGTCCAGTATCCAGGGGAAGCACATGTGGGTTTCAACTGGGTTACCAGCACCACCGTGGTTGTATCCTCCGGTCCTCCAGCTGCTCTCTGATCATCAAGCACAAACAAAATAACAACGGCTCATTGCACATCTGGTGTTAACCTGTATTGCTGACAATTGTGAATACAACCCAGTTCTTTCAGAGCCGGCCTGTGGCGGTATGTGTTAATATTTAGTAAGAAAATCACAGGACAAACCTCCATACGTGGCCATCACCACCTCCAAAGCGCAGGCCAACAGCGACGTGTGAAACGTGGCGTCATTAAGGAGTTTACTGGAACACAATTGATATCATTTAGCTAAAGGAAAATAATGCGTCGCTACTAATTAATGCTTCCCGTAGAATTAAAAACAAAACTTTCCATTAAAAACTTGTTAACTGTGATAAAAAAAAACTCAAGAAACATACCTGAAATTTTGTACAGAAAGTCGCTTCTCTTCCTACAAATTGGGAAGGAAATCAACATGTGTTATTTTAGAAATGTATGTCATCTACAGTCCATGTGAGTTGCTTTCCATATACAGATATATATATACACACTTCTTGCTGTCCCACTGGGGAAACCTGGGAACTTGATTCGATGTATTTTTGAATAAATAAAAAGTACCGATTTCAGCATCGCCTCCATGATTTTGTAATACAGTCTGACGCCAAGTTTGAATCTCTGAAAGACAAAAGAAATACGCGAGTGACACACTGAATCATTGGTGAATGGTGAGCATCGCCGCAGCTGGATTGTCTTGTCATTGTTCTCACCTGCCAGCCGAGCCCGACGTGGTGCGGGCCGACTGCCTCTCCAAACCGTCGGCTGAAATCCTGCCCGACCGTCTCCAAGCGCTTCAGCACGTCCTGCATCGGGTCCACGGTGCAATTCTTATCACAAGAGAGAAAAAAAAACAGGAAAATGCTTGAGGAAAGAGTTAAATGGGACATTTCAATCAGCGGTTTTTACCTGTGGAGACTTACTTTGAAATATGTAACCAGCGTATTAGACGGCTGGTCGCCGTTGGAGGTGAGATCCCCCCTCAACTGATGAATGGACGTCATGGCGGCTCTGATGAGACATAAAATCAGAAAGGGCTGAAGCTAGAAAATACCAACACAATGAACAATGCTCAAGGACCACATACAGTGCAAGTGATGCAAATTGGCTTTTTTAAGAATTTGTATCTGTGTAGATGATATGGTACAATTTGAGATGTTTAAAACAGTCAATGAAACTTCAAGATTATCTTTTCACACCTAACATGACAAGAGCATAATAATGTAGTACACCCAGTAGTTTTTACATATCAAAAGAACACCAAAGAAATCAAAGTTCATTAAATTTTTAGTGCTTAAAAACTATGCTCATTCACTTCAGCAACTTCCACATACACAACTAAACAGCTGAACAGAATAAATTCATTCAGTCTCAGGTGTGACGGTTTGAAAACTGTAGAAATGTTTAAAAAGGTGCTATTGAAAGGAAACATAAGGCCTCAGTCTTTCTCCCATCAGGTGAGTAACTGCTCACCTGATTGGGGTCTGTGGAGGAATCAGTACTTCTTCATCTGGCAGGTTCTTCTTTGGGGTTCTCTCCTCCTGTAATCTAAAAACAGCAGCCCGTTATTATGCACCCGCATTACTCCGTCCAACATCAAAGTGCTCAACTGTGAAGGAAAGAGGAAATTACATCTCCACTTTAGAAGGAAGAACCGTCTCATCGCCATCAAAAAACAGCCGTCCATCGATGTCTCTGCTCTTGAGGTAGTGCTCCTCGTACTGCTGGTTGAGGTCTTTAGCCTGGGGTGGAAAGGAAAGGTTACCCATCGGGCCTCCCTTATACAACTGCACATGCAAGGTTGTTCAAGAGTGGCTGACAAGTTCTCCTCTCTGACATAAAACCAAAAATGCTAAATTGCTCTTTTGGGGGCAGCACCTCGGGGGCTGACAATGCATCACATCCACTACATTTAAGCTTTAGAGGCGAAATCTTAATATGGAAACTAGATGCAATCAGATCAGAAAAGAATGATCTTATCACTTAATATCCCCCCCTGCATCTACACAGGCCCCTTACAGGTCAGATCAATTACATCAGCAGAATTTTTACACAAGACACGTAGGTCTATAAAGCGCCACCTGACCTGTAATAAGACAATGTTACAGTAAAAGTAAATATGTCTCGTATTCTTCCTTGATGAGCGTGCCAGTGGCTGCAAACAGTAGTATCCTGTGTCCCTTGATTTCATACCTGCCTCGGCATCACGCTACATCGAGACGCTACATCGGACGCCCCGCTTGAGTACACATGTTCCTGACACCATTAATGTGAAACCAAACATGCAGACGCAGTAAAGGGAACAACCGACAGCTGTCAAGACACATAAAAACACTCAAAAACGGGAGCGAGGCAGAAGGCGATAACCAACGGAAACCAACAGTAGAGCAGGTGTCCACACCTACTTGAGGAAAATCTGGAGACCTCGAAAGGTCCAGGGACTCCAGGAAAGCCGAGAAACTGGTCTGGTATACATTCTTCACCTGAAAATATGGTTTGTAAAGAAGAGAACAAATATACAAAAGAACCACATGGAAAAAAGGGGTTTGTACGATAACTATAAAGGTGGGGGGGGGGGGCTCAGACCTCTTCTCCATTGCATTCATTCTCATTGCACAAGGTGTTGAGAAGCTGCAAATCCACCTCTGGCTCCAGAGGGCGGGACTTGGCCTTGCTCTGGCTGCGGCGAGAGGTCCGCGTCGGAGGGCTCTGAAATTTGCTGATGGCTGATTCTAAGAGAGAAACATTCAAAAGGATTAGAACGTTTCGTTTGGGACGCTTTTATCCAAAGCAGATTACATCAAGTCCATTCAAGCAAGGGAGTACAGTGATGACATTTTCCATTTCTTACAATTATAAAACATGACAACAAACAATTCTACCTCGCTCTACAGTAGAGTAGAATAGACAATCAATGTATCCACCCCCATTGAGGCCAATAAAGACCACCGATCTGATACCATAGTGGAATTCATTAGCTGTATGTGTGTAAATATAAATTGATGTTCATTCATGTTTCAATTCCAACTGAAAGTAGTTTTTCCAGTCTTTAACAAAAGAAAAGGGCTTGATAACCTTGTCGCACGATGAGAATTCAGAAAGATGCATAAAACACGGCAGGTCGAAGTAAATGAAGCTCACTGTAAAGAGGTTGCAGAAGGTCTGGAGGGCAACGCTTGATGAATAACTCCAGCGTACAAAGCAGCAACTGGAACGAGATGACCAGGTCATCCTCCATCTGCAGAGCCCTTCCTGCGAGGAGCAGAGACGCAGCATCACAGTGCTGCTGCTGCAGACTAGCAACAACACAACATTCCTGCAACTCATTGGAGCTCTACGCCTGAGGAAGGAAGGATACGAAGCTGAAGATGGAACAAGATGAAACCTGCTCCATCATGTGTGTTAACAGCTGTTTTTTTCTGTTTTAATGGTTAGTGACTGATGAGGAATAACACTGTAACCAACCGCCACAAGACGAGCCACAAAGAGCAAGTCAGCTAAATACATTTTCTGAAAAACAAGTTTTCCTTTAACTCTGACAGGCTTATCGTACATTTAAAGTTGGAAACTTTCCATGGAAATGAATGTGAATAAACAGGACATTTTAGGGTAACTCAACAGTATTTACCTTGTCATATACGTTGTTGTCATAAGCAGAGATGCACGCAAGCATTTCTAATATAGATCAAACTGGACACTTCATTCCTCAAGGAAAGTCTCGTAAATTTAACAGAAACTTTTGGCCCCTTTGCAGCCCCACCCGGGCGTCACTTCAGTTGTAATTTTTATTGATTCCAATTTAAGAAAAATAAATGAATAAATAAAAATCATGAATCGTGGTCCCTATTAGTCAGATACACAAGAAAGGGGAAACAGGTCCAATAAGACAAAGACTGAATTGACCGTTAAACTTACCTTTCGCTAAAAGAAACATTATCCAGCAGCTCCGCATGGTCTCCCTTCCCCTTGGAAAAGATGAAAAATGAATCCTGAATCTGCATCATCATGATCTATAAACAAGCTCCGAATTATCCAACACAAGAACATAAAAGAAAAAATGTCAAACATGTGGTTAAAAGTTACCAACTTACAGTTTGTCAGGAGCCATAGCAAAGATTTTCCTGCACGTTCTGAATCAAAACAAAAAGGTTGTTATCAGGTATAATATAGTTATAACGGTCAACGCAAAGAAGAACCTGCACAGCGTTGACGTCTTCACTCACTTCTCAAACCGCTGGTAAAGAGCCAGCAACACATCGTACTTCTTCTCCAGGCGAGTCAGTGCTGAATTCACCTTGGTGCTGATGGTGTCTATGTTCACATCCAACTTCCTCACCAGAGCTACAAACTGCTTCACACTTTTAAAAAAAAGGGCATTTGTTTGAGAAGTCGAAAATAAAATTGCACGAAACTGGACAATATATTTTAAAAGAGAATATAAAATAATGTCTATTTGACAGGCTTTGATGTGTACAAGTATTTGGCTAAACCTGCATCTTGCACCAATACTACTCACTTCAGATTGACTGCTTTCAGAACTTGAGTTACGGTGAAACTAGCAACGTTCCCATCCGTCCCCGACACAAACAGACAAGCCCCCCAGACCCTCCTCTGGCTGTCCTGAAATGAAATGGAGAAAGAAAAGCAATATAATTTGAATCACTGTTATCCTGGTTGGGAAAGTTCATATTAAAAGCTAAAACATTAAACCATTAGATCTGTTATAACAAGTCAATACCACAGTGTATGTTTTAATTTAAATAAATTAAATAATTTACCCACTTTTTCCATAGACTACTTAAATTTTCTGTAACAAAAGGGTGAGAGAAAAAAAACCCTCCAATAGCCTTTGGAATGTCCGAGACAAAGGTGAGCTTGACTTTTCATTTACAAATTCCTGAAAGTTTTGTCGAACCACCAGAGCATCACACATTAGTTTAAAGTGGCATGTCGGCAACACTAACAAAGATAATAACAGATGACTTGTTACATTGTCACACAAGGGATCTGTGCGCCAATTATGTGACGTGTATACTTGTTTGTTATCCTGCGACTAGCGGTGGAAACTATCTGAAGGAAACGCAAATGAGCAGCTCGCGCCTGTGAAATACTTTGGAAAATGATTCACCTGGAAAATGAGTGGACTTCTGAGGCTGATATGAGAAAGCTTTATGGAAAAAGCATCATACATACATGTTCATTTCAATGACTGTGGCCACGATGCCGAAGTGGGCATTTTTTTCTGATCAAGCAGTGTAAGCGGTGTGAAGTAAGGGAAATTAGCTGGCTTCAAAAGGGGAAACGTTTGCAAATCTATTGACACACAACGTGTAATTAAATACTTACGGCGATTTCATCCATGGACTCCTGAACAGTTTTCCACACAGCCCAGGCTCGGTCACACGCCAGGTCCGTCACATGAAGGCTCTTACACAGGGTCACGAACTCAGCATCCTTGTCTCTGTGCCTGGAGGATGGAGACCACAAATCAACATCATAGAGAAAAACACACACCGTTTCAGGCCACCAACACACCGATGAAAAGTACCCTCAGGACTCAGTACCCTGGCCGCTACCCACGGGGCTACAACATCGGATGCTGTTTGTTTCTTTGTTTTAGCAGCTTTACATTTTATTCCAAATAGGACTGAAACATGGTTACGTTAGGGGCACGCCTTACTAGGAGTAGCTCGTAATAGTCACAGAGCTGTAGGTTAACCCGCTAGCTTAGCTAGACGGTGCGCTACTAACGGAGCTAACGTTAATAGCTCCCAGTGGCTAACCACTGAGGTACAGCGTAAACATTACGTACACGGTAAACAACACACGTTATTGCGTTCACTGCGGAGACCGTGTTGCGTTGAAGAAGAAAAAATACGTCTTACTTTTTAAAAGACAACTCTGGACACTCCTTCTTGTTTGGAGAGACACTTTCAGCACTTTTCACCTCTTTGATCTGTGTCGTCCCTGAATTGCGCTTTTTGGGTGGCATCTTGGTGTACGGCTGCCTTAAAGGTGATATGTCAGTTAGATAGATTAATCTGTTTTGACGGCAGTTGATTTGATTTGGCCAAGTTTAAAATCCACTGCGCGAGTTCCGTGTCAACAATACAACAAAACTCAGCGCTACTCGACTTCCTGGGAGCGTTTTGAAGTGGACGCTGGTTTTGTATCACAGCTGCGCGCCGCGGAACGTCCTCCAGTGAGTGAAGCTTACGACGCTCAACCCCACTCAGTGATTATGACCACCCACTCAGTTTAGATTATATTTTGTCTCGGATTAAACATTGTACCCTCAACAGTGTGATTAGATAACTCGATTATGGCGCTATATTTCCCTAAACTCCCCACAAGAGTAAGTTTATGGGGATCACGTGACACCCTGCAAACAAACGAACCCAAGCTGACTAAAGGAAAACGCGGGAAAATATATACGCAGTATCCGGTCATTAGCATTTATCCCGCCATAACCACGACTAAAAATCTCAATAGAAAGGTTTGAGGTAATTTCAGCAAATCTAATGGAGGTAAAGTTATTATGATGATGTAGAACATAATTATGTTTATTCTATTGTGCCTACATTTTGTGCGTTTGTGTTGGTTTCTTACCTTTGCATGTTGTTAAGCAATACGGTTTTAAGTTTCTTCACCTATCAAGGGACATTGATATCAGCATTGTTACGAAGGGGATAATCAACGTTAGGCTTTGGTCTATATAAAATCTGTTGGGATTTCCTATCCCCCCCGAGTTGGTTGATGAGAAGAATCCAATACGGCACTCAATTAAAGTTAAAAAAGTTAACATTTTATTTAGAAGAGATAAAGTGCTACATGAGCAATCCTCCGCAGGTATACCTGGAGACCTGAAACGCGCTTCGCAAGCTGTCCCTCTCAGAGTCCGTCCGCTGTCTGACTCTGCTCTTTTTTTATAACCTCTCTTGTCCTTGAACGTTGGTTCAACCCAGTTCATCCTTCTGTAACATTCCCCGAACAATGAGTGCCTGGTACTCCTTCACGTAGCCTTCAGCCTTGCCCTGAAAATGGGTTCAAACTGGCTCTCCCTTCGGCCACACGTGCGCTATCTCAGATAATATTTGATCTTCATTTTTTCCTGTGCTCTCCCTTCCACAATTCACATTGTCTGCCTTATATGGTCTTATCCGGTCACACCATCTTTTCTACAAGTCAAAAGATTATAAAAAAACACACACAACAGAAACCCACATCTTACAATTTCTTGAAACATTAGATTGAATGTGCCTACTTTGCACAATTTTTGTGCAAATATCGCCCTCTTGTGGTAATGGTGGGCAATGATATAATTACGTTACTATTGTTATTTTATAAAGATTGTAGGGTTTGGAAACGATTTTTGTCATGGACCTATAGAAAATGGGCCCCTTTTGCCTTAGTTGAATTCCATTTAAAATAGCCATTTCCCCCTAAGTGTATTTTTTGAGCATCTTTTCACCAGCAAAGTAACAAAGTTTGGGGATCACATTGTGATCCCCAAACTTTGTTATATTGTGTGTGTGTTATAATGTTCTTTAATCAAAATTGAAATATGCTCTGGGAGAGAAAACAATGACTTATTATAAATACACACAAACCAACCTGGTTTGTGTGTAACAAATGTGTAACATTTAGAAAGTTGCGAGAAATGTGAGCAAGATTGATGCATTGACAATAGTCATGTATTTAAAGGAGACAATATACGAACACTACATGTAACCAATGCCAAACAATGATTAAATTGGGGCCTTTTGCGTATAGCAGTTTACACTTACAATTAACGACGAAGAACATTCAAAGCCAAAATGCTGAATGATCATAATTTATTTTTCGAAGGAAAAAGAGTTAATTAGCATAGAGGGTAATTTTAAATGTGATGACATCAAGCTGTCACGAATGTATCAACACAATTGTTGCATCTTTCGGATAAGCTGATCATTTAAAATGCAGATGTTCAGCCAAGGCATGGATGTTAACTAACAGTTTATTTTAGTTTACAAGTAAATTAAAAAAAGGTGGACATATTTAATCTAGCAGTAAGTTTTTAAAAGTAAAATGGATTAAATACATTTCATCCTTTGCAACACATGTTCCGTCAGGCCCATGTTTCGTGGGCACCTTCGCAGGTCCATCGTGTTGAGGAGGGTAACCAAGAGACGCTGCACTTTTTTGCTCCTCTGCTTTCAACATGATGATTGATGTCTGGTCCAGCTGCTGTTGACTGAGAAAAATCAATCATTCTACGTTACTACGATAATACATATAACCAGCTGATACCCTTGCGGATAATTACATCCACATCTCCTGTTTTTAGGCCATCTAGGATAAGGACAATCAATGTTACAGCTGTAACTGTAAATTCTACACAATAATAAAAAAAATTACAAAAATATAAACTCCAAGATACATAATAGTATAAATAAAGCAATAATTCGCACTGCCCTGCAAGAAACACAGTCTGTTCAGACACGGCAACCAAATCCTAGCTTGTGCAAATAACATGGAAATAATTCACTCTTCCATCTCCAGATGACGTAGTTTGCTGATCACTACTCTCGGTGCCGTCACGCCTGGCTTCCCATTTCCCAGTTCATTGCGGTAAAGTCCATGTCTGTGAGCGTGACGCTGAATGGAGCATCCACCCTCTCGGCCTCCATGGGCTCCACTACTCTGTTGGACCGGTTCAAGTTGTTTACCCTCCAGGAATTCAGAGGTTTAATCGATTTCTGGAAACGCTGCAAAAGAGAACCAGGAGACAGTCATTTCATCTCCCCGTGTAGCACTGTATGATTAAACGGGTACAGCACTCACAGTCCGAGCTCCACAGTAACAGTGACAGGCAGACTCAGTTCTGATACTGACCTCTTTCAGGCTTCCGGTTTCCTTGCTGAGGGCCACGATGGCCCAAATGAGGATCTGTAGACAGCAGGCGGTAGCCATGCACACGCCCAACGCTTTACCCCACCGGGGATACACATAGGACCCGTAGTGGAGTGATGTGTTGTACATCTCAATGAAGATGTAGGTCAGGATGAACTAGGCACAGGGTGAGCACAGAGGGATGAGTCACACAAACAAAAAAGCCACAAATGGCGCCAGGCGAGTAAATGCTACAGGGTTGGGAGGGGGTCAGATTGGATGTCCGTTTCTGCTTTTGAATTATTCACAACCGTCGTTGTGGAGATTTCAGCACAGTTGGCTTCATTTCACAATATTGATGTTAGTTTTCTTCTGTTGGTTCATTTGTACAGCATATGGTAATGAGTTATCATATTTTGTTGTGACTTAGTTTAAGAGAAACGCTTTAGTTAATTAATGGAATATTTATGGGAAATGAGACACTATGGTTCATTTAAAGGTTGTGTCAAAGAGGTATTTCTATATCAAGTGGCTGTAAATGGTAAACCTGCATCTACAGAGAGAAATAATAAAAGGTATCAACACAATATGGATTGTGCAACTGCACATGGCAAACCTGCCATACTGTTTTATAATACGAGCTTGATATGGTTACAAATGCAACTTCAGCAAAGTAACTTTGATTTTGAAAACCATTTACAAAACCTATTCGGTGCATTTGGATTTAAGAAATGGATATCAGAAAACACAATATGGCAACCGCATTTATGGAAGTTTATTGGCTAAATTCTGAAAAAGCATTTGCGATACTAATTACGGATAACCAATGTGGATGTGATTCTAGGATCTGCTAACTCACCAGCAGGAGAAATGGTGTGAAGAAAACCCAGCATGCTTTGAAGTAAATCAGCACTTTGAGGCACCAGGCGGGGCAGGGGCAGATCATATCAATAATGTCCTGACAAAACTGGTTGACTCCTAATGGAAATGGTTAATACATACATACAAGTTTTGTGTTAGGAACTCTGGAAAATATCATTAAGACAACACAGCATAACAGATAATGTTTTCAATGTGATAACAAAATGATACAACAATAAGAAACCCTCAAGAAATGATTACTATTAATATGTATTCTTCTTAACGCCCGGCTGTACCCTTCCACAAGTTTCATTAAAAACATTTTTTTTTTTTTTTTTTTTACACAATCTGGTTGAAAAGCAAGACAAAATACCTAACATAACCTCCTTGGCGGAGGTACACTTATGTGATATGTATTAGTTAGAACCATACTGAATACCAAAATGATACAGCGCAAAGGGGTGTTAGGGGAGTTTGATGAGAAGGGAGGGGTGTGAGGAGAGCTACCGTAGAAGAAGGAGATGCCAATGCACATGAAGAGGGTGATGATGATGAGGCCGAAACTAGTGCTGAAGGAGTCAATGAGCGTGAACCAATAAATCCCTCCCTATGAAGACAAAGACGGCAAAGGGGAATTTGAGAGGGATTACAGAGAAGATTTACAGCCTGAAGCATCACATATTACAGTGTAATGCACTCACATTAGTCACCAACAGGAGACCCATTAAGTAGAAGACAAAACACAGAGCGCCCAAGAAGAGAGACTTGTGCAGCGTGTTTTTTCTGAGGTGCGGAAACTCATCCAGCACGGCCGTAGTGATGCCCTCCATGTTGCCAAACTGTGAAGAAGCAGAGCAGCGGGTATCAAACACACAGAGACTTGTGCATCTTTATTTCCGCTAATGACTCCATGCTAACGTGGTGTGCAGTCTTACCAGTGTGTCGATCCCCAGCATAAAGAGCATGAGGAAGAACAAAATGGACCAGAACGCAGATCCCGGCAGCAGAGCAAGAGCCTCTGGGTATGCAACGAAGGCCAAACCCGGACCTGACAGCAAAAGTAATTCATCAGGGTCAAGAAGGCAATATACGTACTAAATTGTTTGTAGTAATGAGGTTGAGATGTGGAGTTTCTCTGCAATTGAGTCCATTTGACAAAAACAAAATGGAGCATCTGAAGGAACATGGAAATACACACGTATCCCATCCACAACATTTTCAATCATATTTTCAGAATCCGAAGTGCATAGTTATGTTTCAGCCTGAAGTAAAAGATAGTTTGTTGAAAAAAAACTCAAACGAGCTAAATTAGCTACCTGAATCTGCCACCTCCCCGACAGGCACTCCCTTCTTCCACGCCATGTGACCCAGGATTGAGAATATAGCAAATCCTGCAAAGAAACTAGTGCAGCAGTTTCCTCCGGTGATAATCAAAGTGTCTCTGAAACCAAAAGAACCACAAATAAGAGACGGAAGTCATCAGGAACGCTCCCGCAGAGCAGATGGTACATCAGGGTACAAAAACTCACCTGATGACATTGTTGTCAAACTTATTGTAAGAGGCCATAGAAAGCAGCCCTCCGACGCCGATACCTAACGAGTAAAACACCTGTGATGCTGCATCATTCCACACCTGCAATAAATCCAACAGAAATAGGCATTAAAATATTGTCCTTTATGAAGCGGCAGCAACCAGACTGTCGGGCCTCGCGTGCTCGTCGTACCTGTGCATTGGCCAACCGGCTCCAGTCTGGTGTGAGGTAGAAGGCGATGCCCTGGAGAGAGCCCTCCAGCGTAGCGCCTCTGATGATCAACACAATGAGCACCAGGTACGGGAAGGTGGCTGTCACGTAAACGACCTGAAAGCACAGACGCATTAGACACGACGCGGCAGCAAAGCAGGCAAGGTCGTGTGTGTGTGTGTGCGCTTTGTCGTGAGCTGACAATCGCACCTTTGTGTTGATTCACCTTGCCAGAGCTGCGGATGCCCTTGAGTATACACAGGAAGATGATGACCCAGGCGGCCAGGAGGCACAGGGCCAGGGGCCACCGGACGGGGCCCGGGTCGTGGAGGCCCTCGCTGTAGGCCACACCCAGCACCTGCTCGCTACAAGACACACACGTCAAGCAAAAGCATGTAAAACAGCAAAACTCTCCACATACCAAGTGCCACACATCATAATGCAGGGGGCCCGGTCATTAAGCTGGATTTATTAAGGACGGAGAGTGTGAGTGAAGGCATGTCGTACATTATCCATTACCAGTTGTGTGTGTGCGTGGTAAACTTTGTACTGGAATACATTTCTTGGCATGAAATAAAGGGCTTGCTGCTAAGTCCCGAATAATATCAGCTGAAAAAGTGAAGTATTAACCAGTTTGAATATTATTAGGATGTGTTTGTTAAAGAAAAACAAAGTGTTTGATCAGGGCGTGTGTGCAGCATACTGCTAAAGCTATTCATGAAGATTCATGGGTCATCCAGTTTAAAAACAGCCTATAGCTTTTTCACAAATAAAAAACTTACTTCCAGAACTTTTCTGTGGGGCTGAGGCCTTTTCCAGTGGAAATATTGCCAGTGGTGCCGTTTCCACAGAGGCCCACATTGGCTGGAGCGTCACATGACCAGGGCAGAGGGCTCTGGAACGAGCTGCCCAGGTAGTAAAACGTCCACGCTATAATGATGTTATAGTATAGACACACCAGGGTGGACACACAGAGCATCCCGATGCCAATACCTAGAGGACGAGACACTGAATTAACATTACTTGTAAGGATATTGTTTAATATGGCTCATTTCAATATAAAGTGGTAGATAAAGTGGAAGTAGCAATACAAAATGAACACCTGAGGGTGCATCACTATTTCTGTTAAAAATGGAAAAGAAGTTCTATTTCTGGTTTCAACAGTTCTTTATCAGAGGTTTATATTTAGAAACTGCCAAACTCCCTCAAGAGTTCTTAGGTTATCTGCAGACATTTTGATGTCAACTTGAGAGCCAGCTCGCATCAAACTGGAAGATCAAGTTTCCAAGAGAACTCATTTATAACTGAGATGCAACATTTCCATAACACGTTCCCCGGGCTTACAAATTGAGCCAACACCCTGATGAACCCCTCCCTGAAGGGCTTAAAGGTGGAGTCACTGAATGACAGTGCCTGTAAGTGGAGGAACAATGAGCTCAAAAGCATGATGATGCATACCTTTGAGCAGAGGGCAGCATTTCCACACAGTGATGGGGCCGGCTGCTCCGTACTGGCCCAGACTTAACTCCATGAGGAACAGGGGAACGCCCGTGACAAACAGCATAATGAAGTAGGGGATAAGAAAAACACCTGTGAGGAGTACAAACATTTGCCGTGGTTGAGGAAGCGTGGCGCTTGCGCAGACATAAAAACGGCAATGACCTGTTTTAGGGAGCGACATGTAGACGGCCTGTGGAGACACAGTAGAGCAGTGTGCTGCTGTGAAGGCGCCCAGGGAGCAGCAGTTACTTGTAGCCGTGTGGTTCAGGGACACTTAACTGGGATATGGTGCACTAACCACTAACCCTGCAGTTACTGGCGCACCCCTCCCTACTCCACGCGCCACGCACAAGCCAAGTTCACACACGTTTGATTTCAGATGGAGAAGCACAGTGCATCGGGAGGGGTCAGGCAGGCAGACCCTTTGTCGTCAGGTGGGTAAACAAGGAAATCGTTTAGGCTTAGCAGTTGTTTTGGGCTCTGGGTCGCAGCACTAAAGGCTGCCATGCAGAGCTCCAGGCCGAGTGTGGAAAGGGTGCCGTCATGATTAGGAAGACCGCTCCCACCCAGGGTTACGGTGCCCAAAAGGGTGTGACGGAGTCATAAATGGACATACGGTACTCGCAGGCGTTTGGAGCGTTTGAGACCTCAGAGGCCCGTGAACAAGCTTGTAGAACGCTCACCTCCTCCGTTGCGATAACAAAGGTACGGGAAGCGCCACACGTTGGCCAGTCCCACGCAGTATCCGATACAGGAGAGCAGGAACTCGTACTTCCCTCCCCACTGCTCCCTCGGGATGACCTCGGCTGGAGCAGGGCCCGGGGGTCCGGTGTCCCACTGGGGTGAAGGCGTAGCAGGGGAATCGCTGCCATTTTGGGTGACAGCATGGCCGTTCAAGTGGTATGAATTCTAGAGTAAAAAAAAAAAAACACAGGAATAAAGAAATTGATAAATATTAATATTATATTAACAAAGCTGCAGATAATAAACCAATGACTATTCTAACGGTTAATCATTGTTTGAGTAAAGATATCAAAACATTCACTGGTTACAGTGTAAATACGACAGCTTTACTCTCAAAATTAATCTTTTTCGCAGTGTAGTTTGTGACTCAGTGGTGTTTGTAACAGTGTTTGGTACTCGACTGGTGGTAGATTGACCTCCAAAAGGATTAAAACGGACCCAGTACTTTAAAAAGTAGTGTGTGCAGTTCTTTAATTGAACTGTAATATCATCTTTTTGAAAAGTTGACGCCCATCTGTCTATCCAACTCATGAAGTGATAAAACAATCAGCTAGGTTACGTATTCCTCTTCTTCCCACAGGTCGTCTTTTCTAAAGAAAAGAGGAACAGTTTTTTCACGGCAGGTTCTCGGGAGAGGAAGTTTGACAACCGCAGGACTTCTGCTTTATGGACTTTTACGGTCATTGCTAATTATCTAAAGATAAATAGTTCACAAATTACTCAGATGAGATACAATAGCCTACAGTTTCAGTAAAAGTATACAATCATTGTGACGTCTTTCTAGAGCATTTTTTGTACAAGATACAGGAAGTTGGCATAATGTAGCAGTCTAATCAATTGCAGTGACATGAGTAGACAAAGAAGATACATCAGAATATATTTCAATAAATATCATTGAAGGCTTTGCCAAAAATGATTCTTGATGAATTATTCGCAATATAAAAATCACCTATGTTAATCGATATATTGATGAACATAATCATATAACTTTATAAAATTGTAAAAGAGCAATTTAAGATCTTTGGCCAAATGTCCCGCTAGCAGCAGCACAGAGAACAAACACTCACTGGCCACTTTATTTGGTACACCTGCTTGTTAACACAAATTGCTAAAACAGCCAATCACATGGCCCTAAATCAATGCATTTAAGCATCAGACGTTGCCAAGACAACTCGCGAAATATCTGAACGCACGTGGAACCTTGAAGAGGACGAGCTACAGCAGCAGAAGACCACACCGGGTGCCACTCCCGTCAGCTAAGAACAGGAAACTGAGACTGTGAGCCTCACCAAAACTTGACAATAGAAGATTGGAGAAACGTTTCCTGGTCGGATGAGTCAGTGATTTGTTTCAGATGGTCGGGTCAGAGTTTGTCGTAAACAACATGAAAGCCTGGATCCATCCTGGCTGATGGTGGTGTAATGGTGTGGGTGGGAGATTATCTTGGCACACGTTGGGCCCCTTGGTAATAGAGCGTTGTTTAAATGCTGCAGCATCCTTGAGTATTGTTTCTGACCACGCCTATC
The DNA here is from genome assembly GCA_021346845.1 of Apeltes quadracus. Taxonomy (NCBI): domain Eukaryota; kingdom Metazoa; phylum Chordata; class Actinopteri; order Perciformes; family Gasterosteidae; genus Apeltes; species Apeltes quadracus. Next base: position 7,266,836 of record CM037916.1, on the reverse strand, counting down.
CCGTTATGACAACAGTGTATCATCGTCTGATGGCTACTTGCAGCAGGATAAGGCACCATGTCACAAAGCTGGTATCATCTCAAACTGGTTTCTAAAACATGACAATGAGTTCACTGTACTTCAATGGCTTCCAGTCATGAGCTCTCAATACAATAGAGCACCTTTGGGATGCGGTAGAACGGGATATTTACGTCAAAGGTGTGCAGCCAACAAATCTGCAGCGACTGCTTGATGCCTTTATGTCAATATGCACCAGAGTCTCTGAGGAATGATTCCAACACCTTGTTGAAAGTATGCTACGGAGATTTAAAGGCAGTTCTGAAGGCAAAAGGGGGTCAAACCTTTTACTAGCAAGGTGTACCCAATAGAGTGGCCGGTGAGTGTACATCGTACAGCTTATAAAACAGATATTCATATATTTAACCCATTGCAGAAGTTTCAACTATATAATGTTTAGTACATATGCTTGAAAAACAAAAGCCATGAATGAATCCAATATGTCCATCATCTGCTCAAGAGGGATAAACCAATATCAGCGGGCTGCCCCCAATAACTAGATTATGTACCTGACAGTCGGGGCAATGAATATAACTGAGCTGTTTGAATACTATACAGCTCATACATATAATATAAATAATTGAGTTTTGACCACTTTGTTGCGTGTGGTTTACCCACAAACGGGGACTCCTGTTAATTGTAGATCATCTTCAGCATTACTTATTTCAACAGTAAATACAATTGTATAAAATATTGTATCGGTTTTTTGCTTCATTATGAAACCACCGCTTACGTGAAGCTTGTTTGCTGCCGTTTTCTTCCTGATCGGAATCAAACACGTAGATGACACACACACTGTGATGAGATGATCCCTCGTGTCTCTATAAAGACTTGAGAAGCGTCAGCGCGCGCACATCTGCTGCTAAATACACACGACCGGTCCCGCCCGCCCGCTGCCGCGAGACCGAATGGGGCGCGCGAGGACGTCACGTGAAAGGCGAGACCGATGTGGACGGACAGGTCGAGCTGCTTCTTAGACTTTCGTGTTACCGGCAACAACTTTCCCCTCTTCACGTTAGATCCCATTGCTGGAGCCCAAACGGTCAAATAAGCGGCCAGTCTTCACACACACACACACACGCAGGGGGGCGCCTGTCCGAGGGAGGACATGGCCGGGGGACATTCTGCATCACCTCTCCGCCCTTACCTGCGCTGCGGTCGCTGTCGCTCCATCGGGGTTCCCGGGCGCTGCTTTGCCGTGGTCGTCGTGCATTTCCTCCCCCTCTGTGGCCCCCTTCCTCCCTCCCGCCGGCACAGGCGTTACTTCACCGGTTCAATTAACCACATATCGACCCGCGTTTGTTTTGTAAACCAGGAAATGTCCAGCGCACCGCGATGCTGCGGGTGCTACGTTGGAGTTTGAGAAGCACGACCGGTCGGTGATGACGGCATGAGGAAGCGGCCCAGGGGGGTGGAGAGGACACCGGAGACACCTCCTCCTTTACCTGCTTGGCTCTGTGCGAGATGACGTCACAGTCGAGTCATAGATGTGAAGGAAAGGTCCTCTGGGGGCGCGAGACACTTAATAATAATCCGTGAACATCTTCCGGTTCTTGAGAAACAATGTGTCGTGTTTTATTGTACTATAAAAGGAGACAATAGTATCACATCAACTCCAACATAATGGATAACAATAACAAAGGTATAATGGACTACTTTTTAGGCAGAACCAGGTACATAAAGTCTAAAGTTCTTCCCCTTGTAACTTGTAACATGATGTATTTTTAAACGCTTGAGACAATTAAGATCATCGTCAAATAATGCTAGAATTAATATTGATCTCTTTGGCTTCTAAATATTAAACGTATATTGATAAAGATTGATTGATTGATTGATTGATTGATCAGTCTTAAAGGCCAGACTCTACAGAAAATGCATTCTAAACGAAATTCTACAGTAGATTCATGCTAATGTCCTGTTATTAGGTCAGTTAGTTAAGTGTTGATGGATTCAATATAACTATATGTTCGTAGTTAAACAAATTTGCACTTGATTGGGTTTGGACGAGAAAGGAGAACTATAGATTTCACATAGCTGTAAGGGAAGCTCAAAATCTTCTGTTAATCTGCTGTATGTGTGTGTGTGTGTGTGTGTGTGTGTGTGTGTGTGTGTGTGTGTGTGTGTGTGTCAGAGAGAGAGAGAGAGAAAGAGAAGAGACACCAACACACACAGAGGCAGAGAGAGCGCGAGAGAAAGCGGGGAACATTTCTCATCACACCTCTCAGTACAACTTCCTTGGGTGTAATCAGTGTGTGAGTCAGTGTGCAAAGGCTATTGTAAATAGCCAGTTGTTGTAGTTGTGAAGGTGTGATGCTGTGGCTCTTTTTCTTTCTTAGTAGCAACTTGTGGACTCTTTAATCCAGCTAAGCTCCTGATGCTTCTCTAAAGCCATGCAATCTGTTAGGTGACTAGACTTAACAACCCTACTCAACAAAACTGGCTCGATAGCGTACTGGAGCCACACTGTCACTGGTCTGAAGAGAAAAACAACCTTTGGAAGTTTAAAGAATCACAGCCTGATTTGATCCGACCCTAGTTCGGCACCAGCTACCACTCTCATTGTGGAAGAGTGAGGTGGGTTAAAAAAATAACTGGACCAGAGCTTCAAGAAGTCAGAAGAGGATTTAAATTTTACAGATGGATCTCCAAAACCGACTGTCAAGCGATTGGAGCCCCTATTTTTCCAATCCACATTTATTGAGGTTTAACACAAGAGCAAACCACCATCTCGTCTGCAGCGAGTGGAGAGGCCGCCCCGCCAGGCTGCAGGGGGATTCAGATCCATACTGCAGCGTGCGGAAGGACTCTGAGCAAGCCGAGGTCAAGAGACGTACCAATCGGTCCTACGCCATGGAGGCTAGAATAAGACTCAATCATTTGAAGTCCGTGTGTAACTCAACCGTTCCGTCCCGTGTTGTTGGCGTGTTGTACAACTATAACTTTGTGGAGGACCTGTGGGATCGGGAGGAGTTAGCAGAGGAACGGTCGGCTTTGGACTCGGTGGAGCTCCTCGATGTAGACGTGGATGTGCGGGATGAAGAGAGCTGGTAAGTGTCATTAAGTCAGAGTGGGACTTTGTCTGGAAAGAAGAATGTCTCTCATTGGTTGGATAATGTTAGATTAGAAAACACCAGTTAGATATATTTTCGTGTTTTTCAACGAGGGGCGTTAAGGAGCTGCTTTGATTGTTCAATTTGTCTCTTGCTCATCAGGCGGGTCAACTTCTCTATCTGCTGCTTTACATAAAAACTCTGTTTACGTAATGCAGCAGTGAGATATTTTCTTATTGAAGGAAGTGTTCTTCACAGGTTATATGAGTCTCCAAAGAAGCAGGACTTTGTGGAGAGAAGTGAGTCTGCCCTCAGATGGTGTCGACACGTCCTGGATAACCCGAGTCCTGAGATGGAGGCGGCCCGTCGCTCACTTATAAATAGGCTGGATCAAAGTAACCGAGCAGCACAAACTCTCACTCCCACAGTCTTCTAAGTGTGATTATTTTGGTCACAACTTTCCCGATCTCTGTATTGTCAGGATCAAGCAGCCGTTTCTGCAGAGGTGCTTCGGTGTTGCATCACAATGTGGGCTGCTTCACGGACAACACATCTGTCGGCTCAACCCACAACATCTGTGGCAGTCCAGGTGAAAATGATGATGCAACTTTACTCAACTTAATGCAGAAATATAAAGGTTTTCATATCATATTTAATAACAGATGTTGATATGTATCACTATACACAGATACGAGCCTCTACTGTGACTCCTTAACCACGAGCTACAGACTGCAGGACATCACAGACGTCCACATTATGGCTCGTCTACAGGAAGCCAGTGGGTACAAAGGAGGGTTTTCAACGATCAGTTGTGCACTTAAGAGTACTTAGCAAAAGTTGGATTTGGATAACCGTGGTCCATATTTTTCAGGTTTAAGACAGGACTATGTTTCAATGCCGTGTTGGAGGAGCCCCGAGTACTCGAGTTTGAACAACACTGTTGAAAGTATCGGGGACTTAAATCTCAGGAATAAAACCAAAGCTTCATCTTCTTCTTGTCGGCCGCCTGGTCCGTTGCCACTGAGCTGTTCCCCTCGCCAGTCACCAACATCTGGAGCTACGCAGGCTTCTGAAAGTCCCAAACAGGCCCGACTCCCCCAGCAAGTTGCCCAATTCAAGCTGCTGAAACTCGCTCAGAATCAAGGTTCACTGCATTTTTCTACTTTATTTGTAGTTTCCGGTCTGACAGTCACATATTGATTATACGTTTAGTTACAGTATGTTTTGTCTATGCCATCGAATGGGAAAAAAGGCTTTCTGCTCGTCAGTGGCAAAAAATAATTCAATTCCAATCACAGGATTTTGAATTTTAAAGTTCTCCAATGAATGTGTTTCTGTTAATAATATTTTTTTACAAAATACCAGTGTCACTCCTATTCGTGCAGTTATCATTCAACTTGCATTTAGAATGTATTTACATTAGCAGCATATCAACAGTGTCGTGTGAGCTAGACCCTGTCGTGTTTTGCAGCGGCATCACCGGGCCGGACCAGGCCGCCTCTGGGCACCAGCCTCCGCTCGCTGCAGGCCGTGAGGAACAGCCGGAGCCTGGACAACGACGACTGCCACCTCGCTGAGCCCATCGCTCAGCCACCCTCAGGTCTGTCTCCTGACGTCAGACAACGCCAAGATACCTGCAGTTGAAATACCTCACGTGTCCATGTGCATGAAGTAAAAAATGTGGTCCCGCATTTTTTTCTTCTTTAGGCGCATCATCTGGCCGGTCTCCGTCCTGTTGTGCAGCGCCCATGAAGCACAACAGGCGGTTGCAGTCAGTGAGAGAATCCTCAGACGGGACGGGGGCCACGCTGAAGGCTCAGTCTCTCAGCCCCTGCAGGATTCCCACCCCCGCTAAGGGACGTGCTTTTGCCCCAGCCAACCGGTGGACCAGCGTGGCTCGGGGCAGAAATATTCCTTTCACTCGCAGATGAAATGTGTCACTAGTGACTTAGTGAGGGTGATACAATGAGGTGGAACAGTGAGGTTAAACACTAACACTTTCATGCCATATTCACTTGCTGCATAATCATAAACACAGCTTTAGATCTTTATCCGAATCCTTGATAGCGAGGCGAGGCCTATATGAATGTGCAGCTGTAGGAAACACATGACAGATCCAGCAGGCCTGGAATTGAAATCATCGAAAACGCCTGCAACAACATTTGAACAAAAAGTAATGTTAAGTATTGTAAAGTTGCAGAACGCAGAGATGTCAGAAGCTCGTTGTGTGTTGTGGAGATAAATTCACCCATCTGTGCTCAGACTATCTGTATGTACAGTGGGTCTTAAATGTCACTCTGGCAGATTGTAATGCTGTTGTGAATGTGGAACTTTGCTCAAACCTCACTATAGTGCAGTGGATTGCTAAATAGGTTGTTGTCACGACAGGAAGTTTGCAGTTTGGCATAATACGTGAAACCAAATAGATGACAGAAAGCGTCTTGGCTACCAACGGATAGATGTGGGTTTGCTCTTTGCTTAAAACATACTCTGTGTTCATGGGTTAATGTGAAATGATGTTGACTTTGCAGTTAGTCTAAAACCTTTCTTTGACTCGCAGCAAAAGTCTCTATTTGTGGAGCGCTCTTTAATCTCTAGTTTGCTATTTGTGCCTGAATGAGAAACATGCGATGAAATGTTGAATGAAGTCACTGTACAGATGTGTGTATGCGGTGGGTTAGTTTAACATCTTCTAACTTTAGATACTCGGATGTGGTCAGCCCAGAAGGCTATTGGAACTTCAGTTAAGAGTCTGTGCACCAGCAGGGCACCCCCTGCTGTTCAAAATGTTGAATTGTTTTTCTTATGGGTTGAAACAGGGATCCATAAAACTACTTCTATAACTCTATAGAGATGAAATGTTCGATTAGCCTACTATTAGTTTACAAGAACGTGATTTCGATCATTGCAAATGTAATTGGGCGGATAAATGGGAAAAAGAATTTGTAAATTAATCAATATTTTAAATAATCATTGGTTTAACTTTAGGCCAGCTTGCATTACAAGGCTCAGATGTGTGTGGGTTCATCAAAATGAAATGCAGTCCAATGATTACATTATACTGTGACACCAGTGATTCTTCCTGTGAAGCCATGTCGGAATATCTGCCATGATTTATTAACCCGATTAAATCCTAAAACGAAATTTTTACCACTCAGTTTTGTTTTTTACCTCTACATATGTCGAGAATCGCTTTAATGTTTTGATTACTGATCTCGTCACTAGTGGTAAATCTCAACGAAGAAATTAAACATAAAACACGTTTCATGATCCTTAGAGCCAGTCTGAACACAGCATTTGACGATTATTTTTTGAAGAAGAAGAAAGAGCTTGGATGACTTCAGTTTGTTTATTCTGTTTTTCAATCAGGAAATGGTATAGGAAAAGCAGTTTCTGAACTACTTTAAGAGTTAAACTAGTAAAAACATCTGTACACGTTCTTCCACGTCAACAAACATTGCAGTACTTGAACAAAGACCAACTGAAATTTACAATGAGCTGTGTGTCCATATATTGTAGCGACAACAGAGCATTCGAAAGTAACCATCATTTACAAAATATGTACAATATGTTTTCCTTTTCCATTTAAAAACTAATTATAAACAATGTTTTCTTAATACTGTGGATAAAACTAGTTGTCCGAGTCCATATCGCTGTCTCCCCCTATGGATCGGAATTCCTCACTCTCCTCGTCTTCGCTGAGCTGGAGCTTGGACAGAACCGCTGGGCCTCTCCTCTGTGCTTCATCTTCCTCATCTTCCTCCTCCTCTTCGCTAATGGCGTAGTCTTCTCCGTTTCCCAAGCTAATGGGCTGCAACTGACTCTGGCTGCCCGTCTCCTCATAGCTGCCGTAACTGAGACAGAATAGTGGGAAGTCAAACAGGAAGTCCACACATTTTTCATTTATAATCTCAAAACCAGGAGTAAAATCTGCAACCACAGTTGGAACAGATGCAAGACCTTCATTTGGTTTCTTAAAAGTTTGAATAAACGTTCTCTGATGAGCAGCGAGGGGACATTACTGTCAGCGTGTGGTGGCTTTGAGGAAAACATCTTGTTTCTCACATCATTACATTTTAACAAATTGGCCAAATTCCTGTTGATGTTATTTATTATATATTCACCTGAATGTGAAAATAAGTAGGTCCAAATGGGGGCCACCACTGCCGATTGGAGCTGGGCCCGTTAATTAACCGCTAGCACTGCGGCTATTTGACACACTTTCCAAACTGAAGAGTAAAGTTCTTTTGTATTATTGTGTCCCAGGCAAGTTGTACCTGACGTTGCTGTCTTCCATGGGAGGCTCATCAGGCCCTTCCCCTTCATATGACATCATACTCTCGTCTTGCTCCATCCCCATGCGGGCCGTCTCTTGCGCTCGGTGTGGAGGTGCAGGTCGTACATCCAATTCCCTGTCTGAGTCGCTCCCGCTCTCCGACAGCTGTATGGCTGCAGGGGACACACAAGGAATTGGAGATGTTACACACAACAATCAATCACATAAAAGAAACATCACATTTACACATTTTACAAAGATTTGGTTCATGCATTATTCTAGCAACTTCTTTGCATTTTCCGCAGGCGGACTTACAGGAGAAAGGGTTGTCGCCCTCCTCTTCACTGGCATCATCCTCTCCGTCAGACATAAGGAGATCCTGGTACAGCACGCTGGCTTGGGGTGGACGGTTAGACAATCCATCGTCTTCCTCTTCCTCCTCCTCCTCTTCCTGGTTGTGCATCCGTCTGCGAGGCGGCAGCATCATGTCCTCCTCATCATCTTCGTCCTCTAGGTCTCCATCTGCATCCTCTGCCTGAAAAAGACGGGGAAGACAAAATTTGGCTTAAATATATTAAGAAGTACACAGATCAGATACATACAGATAAAGAACAATAGTAAAAAGCAACTAGAAAAAGAAAACGTTTGGGAAGATAAGGCGTGGAAAGAGATATATTCTAAAACAGAGTGAAAATTGAATAATACACCATTAATTAAAAGAATACCCCACTTTCAACGCGACCAGGCCATCCAACTAAAACCACGAAAAACAGTATCTACTTTGTCGGATTTAAATTTTAGGCGACATAATAACGTGACCTGAAAATGGTCATTGTGTGTGTGTTGGCTAGTTGGTACGTTTCGTGCATAAATGCACAGCCGCAGTGACCTCATATTAGCTAATAATCTTTTTTTCTTTTATAAATCTGACTTTCTTACAGGAGCAGGAGTTTTGGGTTTGCCATCATCATCCTCCTCCTCCTCCTCCTCCTCATCCTCCTCCTCCTCAAAGCCTTCAATGTCCACATCGGACTCTTCCTCCCCGGGTCTTCTGCCGTGGCGACCCTGAGGGGCAGCATGATAAAGGTCTGACATCTCTTGCCAAAAGACAGAGCCAAGAAGCAAAATAACTACACTCACTTTACACTGTAATGTTATCTATGATGTTCTGGTGTGAGGGACAACTTGAACTTGAGTAGGTACAACAAAGGCCATAGCTGGGTGCTCTGAGGGTAGTTCGAGGAGAGGTGGCATGTGGTTGCAAAGCCTTATTATCTGTCTCTCTCCGTACCTGCCCCCCTCTCTTCTCTGAAGCAACCACTAGAGGTCCCTCAAAGAAAAGGCTGCTGGACTCTCTGTGCAGACTCCCTGAGGCCCCGCTGTCAAACAGATCAGCAGGCTGGCCAATGCCACACAGGGCGGCACACACAAAGGGGGAGACGGGTCAAGGCGGCAGGAACAATGGAAGGAAAACAGGGCGGGAGAAACTAGATCATGAAGATGAAAGGCGAAAGTCTGGAAAGTAGAGTTAGTGCAGAGAACGGGTAGAGAAATACAAAAGGCTACGAGTGGAAAAGAGACTACAGCACCAAGAAACGTTTAGACCACTGGAAGTGGCATTTTATTACGTAGCTCGAGGTCTGTCGTTCTTTGTCAACGTAGCGAAAACGCCGGGAAACCACCATTCACCAAGGTGGTAAAAAGAACGCTGCTCCTGTTCTCCTACCTGCGGTGTGTACGGCCCGGAGGTCATTGGATCCAGGCCGTCCAAGTCGGCTGCATCTAGAGCTGCCTCTTTAGCCGTAGAGATGTCCTTCTCCAGCTGGGTCAAGTGCTCATCGTACTGGAGGCACAAAAACAGGCAATTCAACAGCCATTCAATAAAAGATGCACGGTATTTACTATTTTACAAAAACAACATGGTTTGTTGTAGGATTCTACACTCAATAACACAATAACGGGTTTGTGGAAAAACCGCAGGGCAAGTTATTCATTAGATGAAGATGTTTTATGTTAATTAGATCTTCTTAAATGCTTTGTAGTTGTTTTTACAATATGGTGATTCACTGCATGCACAATCACTCATGTGACCCTCCCCTCCGCCATTAATAAAGGGCAGTAAAAGGCAAAGACTCAACATACCTCTGACAACGTTTGCTTGCACACGTTGACAATATCCAGGGCTGTTTTGGTGTAAGGACTTTCTGGGCCTGTGGAGAACACACAGAGAAGTGTGTGATGGTGCTTCGAATGACATCTTAATTAAAATTGGCGATAAACCTTGTAGCGATGTTAGCACCATTACCGTTGTACTTGATACTGTTGGCGTGTATGAGACTGACGTCTGACAGGAACGAATCTCGATTCTGGTATTTGTGTTTGGAGATGTACTGTAGAACCATGAAATAAAAACACACAAAGGAAGCTCAGTTCATGTTATTACTTTTAGTATTGCCAATATTCAATACATTGAATGAGTACACCGTGTGGGACTCTCACCTTGCGGATGCCCTCAAGATCCATGGGGCACACGATCACCTTATAATAATCGGGCACAAACTTTTTGTTGACAGGATGGTGAAAGGGCCATGACTGTAGAGAAGAGGAGCGAAGGAATGAGATCACAACATTTTTACTGCATGTGATCTCATATTGATGGGGGTGAGACAGTTATGAACAGGTGTGACTCACATCGGGAACAACCATCATTTTCTGGGTCACGATGTTGTCGAGGATGAAGGAGAAAGCCACCTGATCGTCATCGTCCAGCAAGGGGTTAATGGCTTTCTCCAGCCTCACCAGCCTGTCTTCCTTCTGCACGCACAAATAGCGGTTTAATGGAGGATGGGAAAATTGGCCAGGAAGTCAGGAAGAGATTCAATTACTCAAAAATATTCACAATTAACGCTCACCTCTTTCAGTTTAGCGTCACACAGGTCCAGCATGGACTGTGCTACCTGTGTTATTGGGTGTTTAGCCCCTGTTGCAAGAAAAACAGAGAGCTGCCTTATATAACACAGCTGGTTTAAATTCAAAGTCTAAGTAAAACCAGCGGAAGACTCCAGTTCTGTTGTTGAGGCGTTAAACTCATTCACATATTTTACCATTGTAGGTGGCGCTGTTCTTGACAATAACTTCCACCGCTTCACGGAACTCCTCCCTCGATGGGTACATCCGCTTGCGCACGTTCTCCCTCAGCGTCTGCAGGTCCATTGGCCGCGTGATGATCTTATAGTAGTCCTTCACGACCTTGGCGTTCACCGGGGTGTGGAACGGATACGTCTAGACGGAAGAGGCAGAGTCAAATCAATGTTACGGCACAGGCATAAAGAAGGTGACGGGAAACGTGAGAGGTCCCGCGGTGCTTACGTTGGGGTGATCCCGCATGTCATTGATGATGCTCTCCAGCACGGAGGACAAGGTCACCATGGGGTCAGTGCGCCTGCGGTGGATGGCCTTTTGTGGTTTCTGTGAACGTTCCCGAACAAACAAAAACAGTGTGACAGATGAGCTTGAGGGACTCCCAGCTGAGAATGCTTAAGGCTTGCCGTGAAACGTTGCCTACATTGAGGTAGTCACAGTGCACAGCGTTGCCTACGCGTCTCTTCTTCTTGGGTGGCAGCTGTTGCTTGGGGAACTTGAGCACTAAAGATTTTCTGCGCACCTCATCCGCACTGTGGGAGAAAACAAATGTTGGGAACTGCAGGGGTTAGAGGTTACAGGCCTCAACACTGCCTCCCTGCTGCCACCGATTCAGAAAACATGATATTGATATAACGAGCTGCTCTTCTCTACAGTGGCAGGAGAGTGGGGACCAACAATTACCTCTCAATGAGCTGCTTTCCCAGAACGATCTTGGTTCCCTCCACCTTGATCAGTTCCTCGTTGTCGTTGTGGATGACGGTCTTTTCCAGCTCCTCCTCCTGCTCCTCCGTCATAGCGACCGGGTTAGATGGTGGGGCGTTGGTCTGATAGTACAGCGGGCAGAACTTGTTGGTTCGCATGTGTCCAATGGCTCCACATGCTCCGCACTTCAACTAGGAGAAAGAAGGCAAACATTAAGGAGCACGCAAAATAATCTGCCAGTGAAAGATGATGGTATTAGTGAAATATCAATGTAAACATTCACACATCATTTACCCCGATGAAAGCCACAGGGTTGCCATTAGCTTGGCACAAATATCTGCTAAGGAAAATGACGGTAAAAGAAAAGTGAAATGCCATCTTACTTTTACTTTGAGGTCTGGCCTCTCTTTGACCTTTTTGGCCTTCTTCTCTGGGGGTCCTTTGATTTTATCCTTCTCTTGGTTCCTCTTTAGTCTCCTCAGCTGCTCCTGAATACGCCGGCGCTCCTTCCTCATCTCTTCTCTGTGCTGCTCATCGAAGAGGGCAAACTTTCGTCTGCAGCCACAAAGATACACATTGCAGGCCGTTTTGCATTCGCTTGTTCAGTTGGGCTGATGGCAGTGGTCTAATTAAGTAGAGTTTCTACCATAAGCTCTTTGGCTTTCCCCTCAACATGCTCCATTCATTTACACTATGGAGAGTTTCCCAACATTAGTTAACATTAACTATCATTTGACAAAAATAACACACAGAATATAATTGATATGCTTTAGTGTGTGTACTGCTGCATCAAAACTACAGTCAAAAGTCTGTTAACTTATCATGTGAGCTATCATGTGCAGACATTATCATTGCTTCCTTTTTATTCATTAAAAACGGCTTAATAAGAGAAAACTTTTAAACATCACACACACGTGGAAGAACACGTGTATGTGGTTGATGCTCCAGACGCACATGAATTCATCGTCCTTGGTGCTTCTGATCCGGGTGTAGGCGTCAATGACGGAAGCCTTGCGCACTGTCTCACATCGGACATACTCCTTGCCGTCCTCATCCCTGAAGGTGCGATAGATCTTGAGACGCCGGCCTGTGGCCGAGGAGTTCAGGCTGGTGACAGATGACGTGTCATCGTCTTTGTGGGAGCCGGTGGATAAGGAGCTGGCTGAAGAGCAAAAGGAAGTACAGCTTACAGTTAGAGACAGTTTTCGGCCGGACAAAGCAAATCCAGATACTTCCCCAGTGCACCATCAAGGTATCTGACTTTAAAGGAACGCAAGACTCACACAAGCCTTTCCGCCGCTCCTTCCGCCCCTTGTGGTCGCGATCGCTCTCCTCGCCCATTAGCATCCTGTGCAGCTCTTTCCTCTCCTGCTCCTCTCGCTCTCGGGAAAGCTGGGAGCTGGTCTTCTTGTTCTGCAGCATGTTCTCAATGTTCTTCCCCATCTCCTCAAAGTCACTGTCCTCCGCTGAGCTGCTGTCTGTGTCCGTGGAGAGCACCTCAGTCGACTCCAGCACTCTGTGACATGGGCAACAGGGAAAATGACTCACGCTGTGCTCAGACAGAATCCCGACACAAAACACTTATAACCCCGTAATAACAGTCTGACTTGTTCTGCAGGTCAAAGATCCTCTGGCACTCTTCCTTGTAGCGCTCCTGGTGTTCCGCAACGGAGAAACGAGAGCCTCGGGCGAACTTGCTCATGGGTCCCTCGCCTGAACGCGCCTGCTCCGTGGACATGGTCCTCACCACGTCAATCACCTCCCAGCGGGAGAGCTTCTTGATCTAACACACGCACATACAGATATGCAATTACTTAAACAAGCCTGAAAGATAAGCTGAGAAAGAGGTTTTCCAGTGAGAGTGAATAGAAAAAAGCTAAGACAACTAAAGGTGTCCCGTGCTTAGGAAAAGAAAATGCTTAGGGGACTATCTCTTATCTTCCATACGACCATGGTCTTACCTCTTCCTCTGGAACACCGAACTTGCGCAGCAGCTGCTTAGCGTTCTTCAGCGAGAGTCTCCTCAGGTCAGCGTCCGTCCCGGTTACGGTCTTCTTTGCAGGCTGCGGCTCTTTGTCATCCTTAAAAACCACACAGGATCAAGGTTTTTACCCTTTATCTTCACACAACGCCGAACGCGACGTGGCCTATTTCTTTCTTTAAAAGTCAGACCTTCTGTTGGGTAGGTTTGTTGGGCACTTTGACGTAGGAGAAACCCTCTCCACAGCCGGTGGGATCCGCCACGCCCGTAACCTCCAACAGGCATTTCCCCTTCATGGCTGAAATGAAGGCTCTGGATGTGTTCCAAGGAGCTGTCCGTACCTAAGATGTGTTACACAGGACAAGCACGGTATAAATCAGGAAAATCTTTGGCTTCCTCATATTACACACACTTGCATTGATTACGAGGAGGCACCTACCTCGTCGTCAATCTTCATTTGAAAGTCTTCTTCGTTCTCCTCCTCTGGAGCAAAGAAGGACTTCTCACCATATCCGGCATCCTAAAGATGAAAAAATAACTTGAAGCCATACTACGCTCACTTCTGATAGAGGGGTACGAACAGGTGTATCATCTACAGTAGGCAGAAGACCATTAGAAGTTATGTAGAAGTAGATGGTGTAACCTTTAGTCTCTGCTCTGCCACCAGCATGCTGTAGTAAGCGCAGCACTGCTCAGGAGACACCATGGCCCTGATCTCCTCCTCTGTGGGCAACCTGAAGTCCGGCTTCAGCACCCACCAGTTAGAGTCCATACCTGGCGTGAGGACACAACCACGTTCAACCTTTTCTTGTATCTGCGACCTCTAGTTTCCGCTACGGGCATGTGTATGTCGGACATTGGAGAAAACTTTGACTTGCGGATGGTAAATACTAAGCTTTTGTATCCTGTGCTCATATAATCCTTAAACTACATCTTACCTTCAGAGTAAAATCCATAGTAATTGTAAAAATCTCTTTTCCTGTCCAAATTCCTGTCTGTCAATTCAAGGCACACACACTCCTGAGCTCACCAACAGTATATCTGTATAACCTCAACATCGCCCTGATACAACACACTGGGTTAGTCCAACAAATGACAACGATCAGTAAACGGTTGGCGTGCAGGATGAACGGCAGAGTGTGGGCTACCTGTGCGTTTGAAGTCCGCACAGAGTTTTAGTCGTTTCCTGATACTGCTCTCAGAGTGAGAGGGAAAAGCTTTCTTTATGTCCTCCATGCGGATTCTTCGTGGACGATCCTTGCTCTTCCAGAACAATCGGTAGATGAACACCTGGAGGACGCAGAAAACGGTCACAATTGAAATATTTGAGACAAGCAGGAGCTCACAAGAGTTCAAGCAAACCAACAGACCTGTAGGAAGTCTCTGATGTGAGTGTTGGCGCGTTTGGAGTTGGGCCCTGGAACCTCAAATAATGGACACTGCTGACCCACTACGACTATGTCCACTAGCTCTCTGATGTAGTAGCCGTGTCGCGTTCGTAGGACCAAGAAATCAGTCTGTGGCATTTTGTGCAGGTAGATTGGAGCACGGAAGAGGTTGTTTTCAAATGCCTACAAGAAAAAGACGGATCACCATCCTGTTTGGCATGACAGCAGACCGGTGATGCTTAATATATTCACCCCCATTTGAATACTGGATATTTGACAGGGAAAGTGCTGACCTGAAGCAGTTGTCCAGGATGAAGAGAGCCCAGGAACGGGGACGTGTGGCAGTACACGGTCTCTCCATACTTACAGTCGGGTGCTCCAGGATCCTTTCCAGGTTTCTGAAGGGCGAAAGAACGGCATTATAACATGAAGGTACTTCGCAACACAGTGGTAAACAGATTTTTATGAGGTGCAATGTGACGCACTGAAATGAACACCATAAAAAAAAACAGCAAACAATTCTGCCAATTTAAAGAAACATGACAATCAAAACTACACCCGTCTGGAGATTGCTAAAGTGGAAAAACAAAGGCGAGACTCACCCTTTTGTAGTAGTTTTTGATCTTTGTGGCCAAGCCAACTTGCATGATGAGAGGGGCGTATTCTTCACTGTACTCCGCCAGGATCAGATCTCCATCTTTTCCTGTCAAGTCCTGTGGGGTTCGCATGAAGAACATGTCTCCTCCTCCTGCTGCCTGCCGCTCCTGCTCTCGCATCTATTAAAAGAAAATACCAACACGTGCACTCGATCATTCACTTATGAACAAACAAAGCAAAAAAAACTAAGAAGGTCATACGAGTATTCATGCAGCTCCACCTTGGCCTTCTTCTTAATGTGTTTGAGCAGCGGCTGGACAGCGTGCGGCCCTGGTTGAGCCAAAGGTCCAAAGGAGTACTTCTTCAAAGTCGGTCGATGAAACTGCCGTAATTTCATGGGCCCCATGTGAGTGGGGAAAAAAGGCTGCCGCAGCTCCAGTGCCGGGATTGAGTGCTGTTAAAAGAGACAAAATGTACAGCCGTTTTGAGCTTATTTCACAGAGTGTGAGTTTGCTTTATATGGTTCTCTCATGATATTCAGTATGAAATACACAACGCATTTTCATGTTGCTTACCTGAATGATGTTGCCACCAAACGTGCCCCTCAGGCCCTGCTGTTTAGGATAGTAGAACTCATCATTGGAGAGGTTCCAGGGGTCCTTCACTTCAGGCTGGGACATGTTCTGAGTTGAGAGAAACCACAATTGCCTCCTAAAAGTAATGTCCTTCACATTCTTCTGTTGTTTTAAACCGAGACAATTCCCCTGGCCATTATGAAACTATGAAAGAAGAGTGGCGTTGGGTGTCACTCGCATTCTTAATTACATAGCCTTCCGTGTTTTACTCTATTGATCATTTTCTGTTTAAAATGACTCACATCACCCCCATAGAGGCAGCCCTTCCATTTCTTATTTTCATCACCTGGCATGAAGAGGCATCTTACCTGCTGTGGCTCATCTTTAATCACCCCAGTCTTCCCCAGCAGAATGCGGCTCTTTTTGATTGCAGTTTCCTTCTTATTCTCTTTTGACGGGGAGTGGGAAGTCATCTCCTCCTTTTCATTAGGGATTTCTACAAAAGACAGCAGTTGGTCATAATAAGCTGACAATATTTTATACCTGTATGCAGGAACTACTGACAAACTAATATTAGATGCTCTGTTAACATGATATAAATTACATAGTTGGAAAATGGAAATAACATGTATGCATATAGCAAATGTTTTGTCTTCTCATTATTATCCTGATTACTCAGCTTAAAAAAACCATAGAACCTATGAACAAACATTGGAAAGGTCATCAGCTCATTTTGGGGAAAAGTGGACGATGAAGAATAATCAGTATAGGATTTCCAAAAGTACCTAGAATTATATTTTCATCATTGGGATCCAGTGTAAGAACAGGTGGCATGAGCATGCGATCCATCTCCTGGTCATCCCAGATAATGTGATCTTCCCAGCGTCCATACACCAACTCCTCGTTGTCAATTGGGAAAATGGAGAACCAAGGACAGTCTTCTTCCGAAAAAGCTGCGGAGGAACAAGAACACATGAAGGCGGTAGGGGAAATGAGCATAGCCTGAAATAAGCTCTGGTAAATCTATTCTTTTTTATTGTGACTTTAAAATAAACTCACCGTGACTATCATGGCTGCTTTTGTCCCGCTTAGAGCCGGAGATGGACGACACTTTGGGCATGGGTGGAGGCGTGGGTGGCACCAACTGAGAATTACTTCGTGTGAGACCTGTAAAATGAAACATAAAATTATATTTATTGCCCGCGCATAAAATACTACAGCCTTTGTGTTTAGAGCATTTCAAGTTTTGTTACCACCCCCCCGGGTATTGTATGCCGTTTGTGTCAGTCACATTTATTTTCATGGTGTCTTACCCTGCTGTGCATTGTAAGCGTTGGCATTGCGGGTCATGCTAGAAGGAAGCCATCCTGCCAGGCTGGCCCGCTGCGTCTTTGTGCCCTTGTGTTTTACGTCCTCCCCATTCCAGATAATATCTTCCTCCCATTTCAGCTGAGTGACCATCAGGAAGAGCTCATTCTCAAGTGCAGCTTGTTCCTTATTTCCATCATGGTTATCCTCATTGTTATCGCCGTTCATCCGCCTCTGAAACTGGAGATAGACATCATGCAAAAACACAATATAAGTAAGACACTTAGTAGAGATTTCATGTTGGAGCTACAGATATCCTTGACATACCTCACAAGCAGCGTCTCTTATTTCTTCAGGCATGTCCCGCTGCTGAAGCTCACCGGTCTGCTCTTCTTTCAGCTTGAAGCCATAGTTGAAGTTGCTTCCATCCTCGGAGACGCCTAGCATGTCGTACCAGAGCTGGGCTGGGCCATATCTCCATTCTGCTACTTTAGGTCGAGACTCTGCCTCCTTGTCCCCATCGCCACATATTTGTGAGAACTTGGATTCTACCGGAGCCATCATAGTTATCTGGGTGGCGGCACATAAAGACATGCTCAGCCCTCGGTACAATGACATACTGCAGGCATAATACCGGCAGAAAGTAGCGCACACAATATACCTCGACATTGGAGCTTTTACCTCGTCATCGGAAAGACACTGCTCTGGAGGAGGAGGAGGAGCATACTCATAAAGCCATCCAGACTTCTGCTCCTGGCTTTGTTCTGTTGGCTCTCCTTCTGGAGGAGGCGTCCCCGGTTGATGGTCGCGGTGCTTCCGCTTTTTCTTCCTGCGGGCACTCCTCCAAACGGACGGCATGTTCTTTCCAGGACCGAACAGCCGTAAGAATCTGAGGACCTGGTAGCACGTCCGACAGACGGCGGCAATTATGATTATGAAATTAAACCTTATGAACGTGTAATAATATATTTGAGACAGTGGCTGTAAATATGCTTTACCCTTCCAGGCCGGAACTCTGGGAATAGCTCTGTAACGCCGGGCAGTGCTTTGGCCGCATCTTTCTGCATGATGCCCGCAAGAGGAAGGTTGAGCATATCTGGGGGGCCAGCCCCCACGCCCGAGCAGGGTCGGTCGGATTCTGACTCAGAGTCTGATGAGCTGCTGAAGTCAACCTTATCAGCTGTAGAGGATGGTGCAATGATGGAGGGCAGGATAATGCCATCCCCCTCTTCCCCAACTGTGAGGAGCGATAGCAAGAAGTCACACCAGCATTAGCGACAATTAAATTTCCCTTTAGCTATTTGGGACAAAAAAATATTTTAACCTAATCTGAATCGCCATTTAATTTACCAAATGCAAAAGAATACTGTCACAATAACATCCACACTAATGAAATATCTATAGCTAATTAATTTCCTTACAGAAACCAGAGTTGGAGCTTAAACATCGGTGGAAAAAGACAAGCAACACACAATCATTATGAGTAAACAAGTTTTTACCAGTTGGGCTCTGTGAGGAGAGTTCCTCTTTCTTAGCAGCTATAGGAAGACTTGGTGGTGGCGGAGGAGGCATAAGCTTTGAATCAATGTCCTCACAGTCAGCATCATAGTCGTCCTCGTCATCCAACACTAAAAGAAATGGTAAATGTTGAAAAATATTCATCATTTACAGTCCATGGACACATAGGTTTGAGCAAGAATCGTGGTTAGATATATGGTGGAAAGATATTATTATTATAATGTAAATATATATTTATTTCAATAGAAAATACTTACTTTAATTACAGAAATAAAAAAGTTTGAATTTCAAAGTTGTCATTTTTACTCAAGTCTAACCACAATCAGAAACAAATAAGACTGTAGTCAGTTTTTCACCTGTTTTCCTGCTCGGCTGCAAAGACCCCATGGTCTGACGGTACTTCTTTGTCTCATCCTCAGCAACCTCACTGATGTCAGAGTAATCAACTGCATCTGCTGTACTTTTCACCCAACCTGGTAGAGGAAAAAAATGGAAATGTCATTTCATCCAGTTCCTGGCTTAATAAATCATTAAAATGATTTTATAGTCAAACCAACCTGCCGCATCAACGTTAGAGTTGTCTCTGCTGTCCTCTTGATCGTCCTCATCATTGGCAGTGATTTCTGTAATAAGTGAGCCCAGGCCGAGTGAACCCAAACCAGCCAAATGCTTTTTGGACTCCTGCGTTTGGAGGAACAGCAGAAGCACACCAGACAGTTTCAATAAAATACAGAGTAACCAAGCTCTTAACATTAACAATTAAAATTATATGTTGTATACCATTTCCACCACGAATTGAATAATCTTACTTTAAATGATATGCATGAGAAAGGCCAAATTATAGTCGTAAAATGTAAGTAACAAATAAGCCTTGAAACACTCACGTTGTCCAAAACACTGTCATCCTCCAGCTGTCCATCTTCGTTGATGTTCCCAAAGAGGAAGCCAGTCAAAGAGAAGGGGCGATCTTGGTCCTCTTCACTGTCTGAGTCCGACATACTAATAGAACATAACATTAACAGTGAGGTGCAAAAGTGTAATACATTTAATACGAGAGAAGTGGACATCTTTTTAATGTATAACGTTAGCTGGTTACATATACGCTTCCAACTGTTGTATTGGTGTACTGTGACGTTCGAGCTTTTCCTTTGCTTCTCATGATGCGACATTTAAAAATAGCAGACTGATTATCCTCCATATTCCAATGAGACTAACCTGGTGTTACCTTAACTAATGAGACAACAAAGTGACGTTTCAACATTAGCTAACGTTTGTTGCCTTAGTTAACGTTAGTATGTCGCTAGAGGTATGGTGAAGACAACAAATATACTTAAATATGCACTTACCTCTCGTTACCCAACTTCAGATTTGGTCAAATGTGGTTTTAGCCAGTTTGCAGTATGTGATGACCAGCTATCCGGCTGTTAAGCTAGCTAACGTTAGCTGAAAACTTGTAACGTTACGCTAGGCTAACTCATATCTCAGTAGAGATCATTTCTACGTGTGCCCGCACCGGCATTGTGACGTCCAAGTGAAAACCATTAAACACATTTAATTGCGGCTTTACACCGCAAGCTTAAGTAGAAACCTTTAGTTGTATTTGTATTGACGTTAGACACTGCAGTATCCCGCAGCAAGCACCGCCAGCTAGCTAGGTAGCTATTTGTTTAGCGGAAAGTTCTAGTCCCCCGGATGTACAGCGTGCGGCTTTCAGGTACCCATCTGAAACGCGGTAAACTGTAGTTACCAAAAGGTTGCCGTGTTTTTTTTTTTTAATTTAGAACCAATTATACTGGCAGTAGCTATGCAAGTATGCATACGAAAGCGCTGCTGACTTTTTGTGGGACAAATACAGTGTAGTCGATTGAATTAGATATAATTTCGACTCTGCATCGTCATTTGAAACCCTTTGAAGTTATAAAGTTATAGTTATACTATAATCACTGGGTAGATGCCTTCCCCTTTGTGTTTCAGCTAGCAAACCTTTGATGTCCAATGTTGTTATTAACATACATGTTTGTTCATATGACTAAGCACATTGTGTTTGGTATGATGGCCTCCTTTTGTTTGCCAAGACAAAGGGTTTCTATTATAGAGAGTCTTTCACAGTATGTGTCTCAGTACATGCTTCATCCCTTCCAATCCAGGGCCCTTTGGTCGGCTGGCTCTTTATAAAGCCTGATATCGGACTGCTAAGGTGGATTCTTTTTGCACTCAACATAAACAATATCTTACCTCACAGGCATGGCAAATACTCCAAGTTAAGTCTTTAAAACAATCATGGTCAATAAAAAGGTAAGAAAACAACAGTTTAGCCAGTTTAATAAGTTTAAAACACTTGGTTTGAAAAAAAGTACAAAAGTGATCCGGGATGCCCCAGTATGAAACCAGCCCAATAATGCAAGGTGACAGGTGTGTTCCTTTAAAAAGCATCTTCTACAAACATGTATATGTCAACTGGCCTTACCACACATACTGTACGCACTAAAACAGATACAAGCAATATTTTAAATACAATGGCTGACCCCAGAAATACATTTACAAGTGATTCTTAAAAAAAAAATAATAAAAAGGGAGGGGGGGGGGGGAGAGAAGTTTGACCACATTGCCACCCGTTGTCTGGCAGTTAAATCATGCAGTATTACAATGGCTCCACTAAAGAGAAACGGCAAAGCACTACAGCTGTCACACAGTGAGAAACAGGGCAGCCAAGAGGTGTCGCTCAAGGAGACAGACTTTTAAAGTGTTCATTGGTTGTTTTATGAAGTGTTACTGAGAGGGTACTGTACTGCAGAGCGGCAACTGAGCGGTAACCCTTCCCAAGTTTGCATACATGATCAAGTTTCGCAGCATCTCCGTTGAGGAGAACTTCTCTTCCACGGTCGCATAAATTTAGAAAAATAGAACTAATTGCTATTGAAGAAGACACCAAAATGTGGGCTCTCCTCTCAGTACGTTGTGAGGAAGTAAAAAAAGCTAAGAAATACAGTTGAATAAATAAATTGCATTACATCCATAAAAAGTAGAGTTGACAGAATGCTATCCACATATGCAAACCATGCAATTTCTGTTTTGGCCCGGCAGTGTTAAAAACGAGGGCTCCGTCCTCCACTCCATCCAAAGTCCCATCCTATGCAGAATTTGTCATAAAATATGTTGACATTTAGAGAAGGGTTTCTTCGATTCAACAATTGATCTCCATGTACAACATGGTCGCTGGCTGTACCAGTTAAGAAGCTATCAATGTTAATGGCAATGAGGAAAACACAGGAGGGAGACTCTCACAGTGTTAGAACAGTGAAGCCGCTCTGTCGTTACCCCTCGGTTGGCCTATTGTTAGGGCAACAGCAGAGAACTCCCTGTCCGGTCAAACTTTTTACCCTTAGAGAGGGCTGCCACTTGTTTCATCAACTCCCTGTTCTTGCCCTGTGGAAACAAGAGAAGGTTAGGAAATAAAATGCACTGTTCTGATCTTTTTGACGCCTACACGGGAGGCATTTGTGAAATTACAAAGTACATTTACGGTGCCGTTTACCTTTAATCGGGATTTTGGCAGCAACCATAACCAACTTGGCTTTTATAGGGAAACAAAACAAGCCAATACTAGAAGTGATGAGGGCAACGGTCAGGACTAAAATACAGGACAACCGTTAGTAATGATTCTATAATGAAACCTCTGTGGAGCCTGACTACAACTATTTAGTAGTTTAGTATCTAAACAAGTATGAAGTGAAAACCAATTTTATATATATATATATATTTCAACAAAAAGACAAAAGGGACAAACTTGTATAATGAAGATAGTGTTATTGTAAGTTGCTTTTGATAAAAGAGTCAGACAAATAACATGTAATGTAACAGTTAACATCCAGAGGAGATTTTAAATACAGCCCGATGACATTGACACTGGAGAATGGGTGTGTGTTTTTTTCTTCTTCTGCATTTATAGTTTCCCACCTGTTGTTGCTCCATAGACTCCTTGTGTGATTTCTCCATTTGGTTCATCTTGACTCTCATGTTGGATTCCTGGTACTGGAAGTCTGCTTTGATCTCAGTCAGCTGGAAGGGAAATTACCAATCAGCACGCAAAACAAATGGCATGACTTCGGCGGGTTGAGATGAGGTCGGGCCGATGACCCACCTTTCTGTCCTTCTCGAGGATGGTCAGGTCCCTTTGCTGCAGAAGTCTCTTCAGCGACATCACTTCCTCTTTCAGTTGGCTGATGAGAATGAAGTTGTCGGTTCCGCCAGAATCCATCGACTGGGTGATGGAACTACTACAGGGAGAAAGGAAAGCGCATGATGCCACAACTTCCATAAGTAGTCTTTCTCTTCCATTTTACGTGGCTGGTATAGATTTTGTCGCCAGACAATTAAAATTCTTATCATACCTGTCCCCGTTGGATGGCTTCATGTCCAGTTTTGGTTTCTTCTTTGGAGTCTCCTTCTGGATTGAAGACGATTTATGGCTGGAAAAACATTTAAAATGTAAAATCTGGGCCCAAAAGCAACATAATTACATTGTTGTCTGATATGTATCCTACGCAATTCCAAAGAGAAGTGAAGTCTCACCTCTGCTTCCAGAGTCCCTGCTCCTGCTCAGGACTCAAACTCCCACTTAGTCTGAAAAGGTAAGTTGGCCGTTAGTTGGCTGGACCCAATTTTCATCTTCTTATTACTTTGTGTAAGAAACCATGTGGTGGCATGAACCAGATTTGAATTGTTCCACTATTCTGTAACCAAAACAGAAAATAAATCAACAGTTACAAAACAGAGGACATACTTGTGATGAGAGCTGCTGTGTCTGTGTTGTTGTTGTTGTTGTTGTTGTTGTTGTTGTTGTTGCTGCTGCTGCTGCTGCTGCTGCTGTTGGTGGTGGTGGTGGTGATGATGATGATGGTGAGGTCTGGAGTGGTGGTCTTTTTCATTCAGGGATGAGGAGTTGGAGGAGCCGAAGCCCTTCCTTTGCTCCTTGGTCTTCTGCAGGACACGGCGATAGGACAGAGTACAGAGCCAGCACAGGAGTTTCCCATCCACCTGTGAGACAAGTAGGAGTCAGCAGTTTAGAATAAGTTCTGTTACACTTTCACTGTTAAAAGTGGACTGAATGTATATATGGTCGTTACCTTTCTCCTTCCCTCCTCCTTACGGTCAAAAGCGCACTGCTGTTTGCACTGCTCACAGTTCTGCGGAGGTCCATACTTCTTCTCTGAGTTAGTACAACGTTGGCACTTTGTCCCGATAAAAGCTGCAATGATGTTACAGTATTGGCAGGGTTTGGGCTGTAAAGAGGAATCAAAAACAATGTTAGAAAGGGAAATTTACACACGACGGACTGAAAATAAATGCACTCTCAGTGAATTCAGGCTGCTTTGGCAAAAAGACTGGAGAAACTTGTTACTCACTGTTCCAAACTGTTTGACATTCTGAGCACACTTCTTGCAGATTGTATTAGTTTTACTGGAAAAAAAAAAAAGGGATTTATGGCAAAAAAACAAATGGCGGCACTCACTTTAACCGGCACAAAGGAGAACATCGCTCACCTTTCCTGCTGAAATTCAGATCTGCAGAATGTGCACTTCACTATCGGATGCGCGATGCGACACTCCTACGACAGCAAACCAAAGAAATGTGGGAAATTAAATTGTGTGACAATTACATTACAACAAGCGCATTAAAAGAAAGAAAAGAAAAGACGGTCCCAACTCGCCCTGTTTGACAAACACACCTTGATGTTTGTTGGAGACCAGTTCACGTCACTACGTGGGTGAACACACAGGGAAGAGTAAAACGTGCAGAAGCTGCTTCTGTATTTTATCTTTGTTTATTGCAGTAGGGCGCTGCTCACCAAAAGCCATTGTTGGATGATATAAATTATATATATATATAACTTCTTTGGGATTGGAAGATTAGAGATGTCCGACCAAGTGCGTGATATTATTCACAGGTTGACCTTGTGCCTTCACAGTCGTGTGCGAAGAGAAGTTCCGCGAGGAAAACCACTTTAAGGGAAGTTTACAAAGTGATAACATCGTTGATTGTGTCGATCGCACCAGCTTTCAATAAAGCAGTCATACACACCAACATGTCTATGAGAGCAACAAGTTGACAAGTGTATACCGAGAGTCGTTCTCAGTAAGTATAAATATGTCAAGGCCTCGTGAATTAAAGTCAAGCAGCTACAACAAATGGACTAATATTGAGTTATTACTGATTTCCACCAAACAGGATTCATGTCCGCACTAGATGATCTAAACGAGTCACCGCGTCAGCGCCTCCTGGATGGACGGATACAACACGTTACATAACCCGCCGTCTCCCTTAACACCATCACACCGAGCTAGCCGTAAACACACTGGCAAAACAACCACACTTTGGGCTGTGGTCGTCTTCTTCTAGTTGGCGCTCACCTTGCACAGCTGCTGGCCCTGCGACAGCTCCTCGAAGGGGTACCGCTGGTTGCACTTCGTGCAGGCGTACAGCGCCGACGTCGCCATCCTCGCCGGACCAGACGCACACGAGCCGGAGGAGGCGAGCGTGACGCCGCGGCTGCGGAACCGCGAACCGGATCAGCGGCGCTCGTTCCCTTCGCGAGCCGTCGGCCGATTTTCTCCGCGAGGAAGTCGGGCACCGCGCTGGCATCCAGTGGTAGCTGGCGGCGGCTAGCTCGGGCAGCTAGCTGGGGCTAGGTAGCGCAGGGGCGACGGGGGGAGTAGCTCGTAGCTAGAGGGAGAACAATAAACTCCGGAATACGTGTGATCTCTCGCCGCTCACACCGCGTCCGGCCGGACCAGCTGGACACCGAGCCTCGGTAGTTCCGCGGGATAAGCGAGCCGTCCACACGCCTCTGGCTATTTCAACATGAAGCTTCCGCGGTTCTCGCCCCACAAAGGTATTTTCCTGTTTTCCTTCTCTCTCGTTTTGTATCGACGGCGTCGTCTTCATGTAACCGGAAGAGGTCGAAGGCTCCAGCAGAAGAAGAAAGGAAACCTATCGCGACACGACGTCCGTCCGCGGGATTCGCAGTTTGAAAAGAGCGAAGCCAATCACGTCCCCGGATCCGGCCGACGCGGCTCCCCACCGCACGCGAGCTTTCCTTTAATTCAAGCACTTTCTAACTTTGGTTGGTCGCAACATCTGGGCTGATATGGCGCTGGGAACCATTGTTGTTATCTCGCCGTGTCCAAGTGGTCATTTATGACCGGTTGCATCATCTCAACACAAGACCACCGTGCTTTGAAAATAAATACATTTGCTACACACGTTCACAGATGGCTACAAGCTGAACTCATCAGTTTAATCGACCCCTACATGACCGTGAATGTGAAGGCCCCGGGGGGCCCTGGCTGATCAGGAGCTCTAGAAAGTCACAAGATGATCACCAGTGTTTCTAAATTATTACCATGTGGGTGAAACACTGTCATTAAAAGGACCTCATGCTCGGTGAGGCGCTCACGTTGTCTGTGCTGTCACACATAACCGTTCATTCTGTACATGATGGATAAATGTTGATCCTCAGGTAAATACACACATAGGCTATGTACTTAAGATAAGAGAAGGAACCGATTTTAGCCCAAATATGTGTGTCTGAGACTGTTTTTAGAATTACTTATATTTTTAGAACAAAATGTACCTGTATGATACATTAAGTTTCATTCTATTACATAAAGACCCTTTAATAAAAGACAGCCGTAACATTTGGTGTGATATCAGAAGTTGTAATGCTATATTAACCTTCTTTACTTTAACTGCCATGACGAAAAAAGTTTGTTATATTTTGTGTAAAGACTACAATCCTAACAGATGATTTAAACAGTAACAGGTGAAGGCAAGGAATAAACTGGAGTGGCTTGTGTTCACGCTCCATTAATGTAACAAATCATAAAAACTCCTTCAAATTGAGTTGTTTTTATTGGAAGTATTACGACAGCGGAAGGAAAATGTATTGTTTTCTCTTGGCTTTGCAAAAACTGAGCACACTTTTCTCTTTTTAATTCTCCCACTCAGTCATTCAGATCAAGGCACAGTTCTTCATTAATATATAAAAACACCCAAAGCAAATTAGTGTTGTTACACATTCTGCTGCCTATAAAATAATTGTCTACAAGGTTTGAAAAGCATAACTAAGAAATGTTCATATATCCAGAATTTTCTAAGTAGCTGACTATTAACTCGAAGAAATTAACTGTTGCATATTCTAGTGTAGCTTATTAATGTCTGTAAACCATAAATACAGTCTGGAATAAAGGATAATAAATATCAAGCTATAAAAACAAACAGGAATGACATAAGTGAAACATTATGTATAAAAAAAAAAAAAAGGAACATGGATATTTGGTCACAACAATCTAAAAGCACCGACTTGAGACAAATCTACTATTGCTGCCCTTAAGCTACGTTAAACAATATTTAACAACTCCGAGGCTTTTAGTTGTGTTTAGTACGAGAGCTCAAAATCATTTTTGCAGCGATTGTACATCTTCACAGTTGCTCCATCCGCACTGCTAACATTATCTAAACATTTGCAGTGTAGAGAAATGAAGTTGAGTCCCTATGAAGTGTACAAGGCGTGAATATTTTAACCAAGCAATATTTTAGTGTGCTCCAAAAATTCAACACAGATTGTAGGTGGTTATGTTCTCACTATTCTGGTCACATGTCGTCTCGACCCCGGAGTGCATAGTGCAATATGGCTGTAGTAAAGCAGAGACAGACACTCTGCACCACCTGTGAGAGGTGGAAACGCATCAGACTCTTGGTGGTAGCGAGTTAACGCTGGTTTGCCGCACCGGCCAACTGATTTACCGCCGCACGCAACCTTCTCTCAGGTAGGATCCAGCGGCCGCTGCGCCGTCAAAGCTGCGTCAAACGAAGGTCTGCACGGGGGTGATGGAGCGCGTGGGCGAGCCCGTGCGCTCAGAGGATGAAGAGGCCGAGCGGTTCGTCACTTCGCGCTGCAACTCGTCCACTCTCTTTTGCAGCTCCACCCGCTTCGCCAGCAGCTCCTTGTGCCGCTGGTGAACAGGTTCCTACGTAGCAACGACAACAACAACAACAACAACAACAACAACAGACAGATGATTAAAACTATGTGTGCAGTTCAACAACCACAATGAGGCATGTGGGGAGTGCAACATAAAATAAACCCTAAAATAGCACAGGGCAACCAAAGATGGGTTGCTCAACACCAGTGTTGGTCATCTTACATATTAAAAGTAATTAGTTACTCAGCAAAGTAACATTATTTTGTTTATGTTCTAAAGGCTATTACGCTCTATAAGATTTAACGTCAAAGATGTTTATATTAACTGATTGAAGAATAAAACACTATATACAGTATTTTAGAACATTTGGTATTTGAACTCAATAGATTGCAGCTGCCATCCTCCTCGTATTGGTATTGTGGACAGGGGGAGCATGTTTTCAGCAACATACCTGCCAATCAAAGTGTTCAGCTCGGGCTTGGTCACCTGTTGCTGACCTGAAAACTCGAGCGTTGCTTGTTTTAACAGAGTGGCTTAGATTACTCCGTTACTGAAAAAGTAACTCGTTATACTTAAACGCCGTTACTCCCAACACTGCTCAACACACCTGAGGCCTCATGCGAGGGTTCCAGCGGATGTAGTAGCCAACCCAGAGCTCCAGGTGGCGTAGGCTGACTACCGGGAACAGCACATGATTGGAGTAGTTCACATACATTGGATTGGTAAACTCCTCCAGCTGGCTATTTACATACGACCACAACGACACCGTCCTCTTGGGAATCTCCTGTAAAAGGAAAAAGGGCGTGGTGGTCATGACACTTCTTTGCTCGCTGCTGTGCCCGACGTTAAAACGTCTCGTTCAAAAACACGCTCACCTCCTTCAACCTCTGCTGTTCGCTGTTGCACAAGAAGGTGCCAAACAGGCAGCTGTAGAGGTGGTCCAGGATGGTCACCAGAAAGTACTCGTTAAACTCAAACGCTGCAGGAAACTTAAACACAAACAGATAAATTAGCGTCCCTGAAACGCTGGGTTATTGTCAGGATGCTTTTTCCACATTGCAGCCACCTGTGGTTTCCTACCTGGCGAGTCAACTGCCAGACGCAGTCGATGAACTGGATGAAAACAGGCGAGCGGTCAGCGTCTGTGTGGTTCTTGTCGCCATGACCGAGACGCTTAGGAGAAGAGGAAAAAGTACAAATTTGTGACAGAACTGGGGAGGCCGCTCATGTTGTCCCCCGTGCGGGATGAGTGCGTGAAACCGCGTTTACCAGCTGGA
This sequence comes from Apeltes quadracus, assembly GCA_021346845.1. Lineage (NCBI taxonomy): Eukaryota > Metazoa > Chordata > Actinopteri > Perciformes > Gasterosteidae > Apeltes > Apeltes quadracus. The sequence continues at coordinate 7,237,979 of CM037916.1, read as the reverse complement.
AGCGGTGACCGAAGCTCAGCCACTCTTTCTCCAGCAGCACCTCGAAGCCCCGGATGGTGCGGTAGTGACCGTCCAGCATGAGCATGGCCAGGGAGGTGAGCTGGCCGGTGCGGTCCCAGCCGTCGCTGCAGTGCACCACCACGGAGGTTTTCCCCGACTCCACCTTGTCTGCGATCCGCAGCGCTCCAGCCAGGATCAGCTACGAAACGTGCACACGAGCAACTTGGTCAGGAAACCGGGCGTCGGCTCAAAAGTAAAGACTTTTTAAAAGTCGTTCCTTTCCGAGATCGGGTGCTCACCTTGATGTGCTCGAGCCAATGGGTGGACTCCAGATTGGAGAGCCAGTGGGAGTCCTCGATGTTGGGATAGACCACGTCCTTTAGCTTACGGAGGGACTCTCTCATCACGTGGATATTGTGAATATCCAAGAACACCAGCTCGGCATTCTGATACGCGTCCTCGCTTTCATAACCGCCGCCTTTCATCTGGAGGGAAAAAAAAACAGTGAGATTCTTCATCCATTTAGAGAGCAGAGCCCGAGTTTCCCTTTTGGACACATGCGGGGAACCTTGTTTGCCGCGGCATTGACACTGGGCCTCGCATCAAAGATGAAGAGTTTATGGGACTGAGCATTAGCGTCCATGATCGCCTGGAGGTACTTCTCGTCCTCTTTGCTGCGCTTCCCGTTTACCCCAACCATGGGCTGGCTGCAGCGCGTCACCGTCGCCTGGCTCTCCGGGTGGATCCATGACAACACCTGAGCACAATCGCACAAAGAACGACCCCAATGAGACCACAGAAAGTCCAACGATCCAGCTGCACAAGAGAGGATTTGTTAAGGTTCATGCCGCTCACTCACTGGTATCCTTCCCTTTGCCCGAAAGGCAGCGACTCTCTTGAGCTCTTCGTCCGGTATGTTGACAGGCACCGCCAGAGTGGACGGGTACGAGTCGCAAACCTCATAGTGGTCGTTTACTTTTGTTATCCTCCAGCTTTCATTGGGTATACCCTTTAAAAAAAACACACACACACACACACACAAACAATGCTATGGGCGTCCCGCATCATCAGACTAAGCATCTGACATATATTGTTTTTGAAAGAATACCTGTCTTTTGTATTCTGAGAGAGCATCGTACACCTTCCATCCGTTCTCAGGGAAGACTTGCCCATATTCAAAGGCGTATATTTGCTGTGGAGAGTAGAAGAGAAGTTGATCCACCAGCCGAAAGAGCAGAGCAACGGTGTGGTTGACAATCTCTCACCAGCCCGTTGGAAACAGGAAACGCAAATTTGACCAGCACTTCAAAAATGGACTTCCTGAGAGTGTCCTCCATTTGCTTGTGTGCAAAGCGTAGATTGCGCATATCCTGCAGGGAGGCAGAGAAGCAGGTCACGGTCAAACAGGATGCTAAGCTGCATTTCTTTTAGGTTGTTTGTGGACAAGTTCATTCCCTTTGTGAACGACTAGGATTTCTGTCTGGGATCAGAGGAGGCTCGTCCTCCGTGTATTAGCCTGATCGCTGTGTAAAAACAGGTTATTCCTGAGTTATTCCAGAGCATTTCCACCGTACTCACCTTACAAACTAACCCGTAGGACACGTCACCCCGGTTTGATGCACTTCCAATCTTTTCCACGCGACTCACCACCCCGAGGGGCAGGTCCAGCACGAATGCTGGCTCCTGGAAACCAACAACACATTATCAAAAAAAGATGGATTCATCGAAATACTCGGCTTTAGGTGCTTTGGTTAGCCATGAACCATACCCTGTCCACGCATCTGAAGAAAAGTCTGTAGTTGGTAACTAACACGGTTCCCCTCAGTGCTCCAGTGAAAGGACAGAAATAGGTCACATCTTGGGCTATAAAAGAAAACCAGATGCATCCATTATATGAAATATATTAGCATGGTTGGATGATAAAGTGGTGTCTTTATGCAAGTCAGCTGTTGTGATTGCAGCTTAAAAGAGGCCGCACCCATGTCTTGCACAGCTTCATTTGGAAGCAACTGTGGCTCTTCTTTGCCTGAATCTCTGAACACCTGCTGGAAACATTTCATACACATTAGACTCCGAACGTGGAGCAGTCGCGATATTTGCTGGGTAATCATCACATGGATTACTATAGTAACGGGCGAGGAGTCACACCTTGGCTGCAGTCTTGGGCTTCACCTAAAGGGGTGCAGAGAGGAGGAGAGTCACGGTTAATTAAGGTGATGATGAAGCAGCAGTGGGGTGCCGGTGGATGGTGAGGCTACACACCCTGAACTCCGGGGAGAGCTCCGCGCAGGCGGCCACAGACTCGGAGGACATGGCGAAGGGGGGCCTGGCCTGGGCGGACCGGTCCGAGCGAGAAGTGGAAGTACTGGCGAGAGAGAGGGGGGAAGAGAAAGGACGAGGGAAATGAAATGAAATGTTGGATACGCTCTGGGCAGCCACGTCTCATTTTGAAGAATGCTGAAAACATTATTTGATGAAATAACTGGCCGATTAATAAAAAAAACTGTGGAGTTTCAGTTTGAGTGAATAATTGGAAGGTGTCACGTGGGGATGTAACGTTAAGAAATTGTGACAGTTCCCCCGCCCAAATATTCACTTATTTCACCTTTATGATTACAGTTAATTAACAGTTAATTAACGAAGACAGCCGGGCGGAGGACTTGTCGCATGTGTTCACCGCATTGACCTCACGCGAGCTGTGTCCGGAGATTTAACGTGACAAACGGTGCAATAAGGGTCCGCCATGTTAGCTCACATTTGGTAAAAGCACGCACACGAAGCCTTCGGGGTTAGTTTTCTAAACTTTGGAGCTAACGTTAGCTCCGGGAGGCGTCGCGGTGCGCTCAGCTACCTGGACAATGAGTCGACGCTCGGCTGTCGGGAGGAGGAGCGTTTGGAGCCCAAACTGTCGACGCTGCCGCTCTTCTCCATGTTCCTCCTGCTTCGAGAGTTTGGAGGACAGACGGTGCGGGAAAACTGACTCAGATCGGTCTATCCACCCGAAGGATGTGCTTTAAATCCCCCCTCGGAGTGCAGTAAATCCCCACATACAAAAGGAAGCTGCCATGTTTTCCCGGCAGCCTCCCAATCGCTTTCCCCGGGGGAGGCGGTTGTTGGACGGGGCGCCCTCTAGTGGCGCGTGGCCTTCACTGCTCTTTGTACTTTTTAATGAACAATCGAACAACTTGTCTCGAAAATAACAGGTATACCGCAGATTTCAAAAGGGCCTATTATCCAACATTTTCTGGCAGAATATCTTACGTACATATGTTTCAAGTCTGCACTTACAGAAATGCAGTTTAATGGTTCCTCATTCCTTAATATATGTGTGCCCTTTTCATGGAATAAATGTTGACCGTTGGCAATATAATAAAAGGTTCTTATAAATACTGAATGAAGCTATTTAATTTATTACGGTTCCTAACAGTTCGGTTTTATATAAACCTGTTATGTTAGAGTTGTACCAAAACAAGATATTATTGGGAAAAAAACGTTTTAAAACACGTGATGAAAATATGTTCTCAATTTAAAAAATAATCCTAAAGACATAACACAGATTTAAAGATGTTTTTATTGAACTCAATTAAAAAAAATACAGTAAGACTGAGGTGTCAAATCACATCTTACAATTTCATTCAACTTTTATGAGCTTGATCCAAAAGGATGACCCCACAGACTCATTTATATACAAGATTGTATGTGTTGAGTGTACAAATACTAATGCATTAGAGTACAGAATGTATCTAAATGCCATCTAACAGTAGGTCAGAACCAAACTGATGAGATGAATTTAAAAAAAAAACAGTCCTTTACTTTACATATTTTTCCATAAATTTCTTGTGGAACTCAGAGCGAAGTGTGTCATTGATGAAGCGTTTCTCCTTCCTTGCATCGTCCACTCCTTTGGCGCAATTCTTGAAAACAACATCGTCATCCCACCTAGAAAGATATTGACACATTACATTTTGATTGTTAGAGGAAAGTAAAGTAAACTGCTTTCTTGAAACAACACTTCTGTCTTGTATATACATCGCGGGTTGTAAAATACCTTCTCTTCACTTTGAAGGTATTCTGAGTCTGGGTAATCTGCTGCTGTTGTTGTTGTTGTTGTTGTTGTTGTTGTTGCTGCTGTTGCTGCTGCTGCTGCTGTTGCTGCCCTGCCAAATTAATCAACGGATTGCCACTCAAGATATTCTCCATGCGAATCCTCTCCTCCTCGGCCTTTTGCTCCCGGTCCTAAAATGGGAGAAAATGGGAGAAGAAACAAAGTCACTAAATGAGGCATTTGCCTTCTCACAAACAAAACCAATGTCCTATCTGGCCCGTTAAAATTGTAGTTTACTTTGCGTTCTTGCTCTTCAGCCCGCTCCTTCTTGATCTTATCCAGTTCTGCGAGAAGAGCTGCAGTGTCGTCATCATCACTGTCCTCCTCGGAGTCCTCGTCCTCATCATCCTATAAAGAACCAAGCAACAGTGGTGAGGGAGTCTAATGAATGCTAATCAGCCACTAGTGTGCAGCACCGGTGCTTACATCAGTGAGAGGGTCGTCAGCATCAAGGTTGGCTGCTGGGATCTGGTCCAGTCTGGGCCTCTTCGAAGATGATGAGGATGATGATGTAGTGTGCTCTGGAAAGTTAGTGTTTTGTGGACTTAAAACTCTGACTACAATTCTGGTCCAAATTACCAACTAAACAAGATCCTACAGATAGACCAACCTCTTGGTCCCCTTTCTCTTGTCTTTTCACGCACAGCTACACGCTCCCGCTCCTCTAGCTCCCTGCGGAAATCACGAGCACGCACCTCCTCTGGGGCATCCTGGGTAGGTTGCCTTATGATGGAAAAACATTTCATGAGGAACAACCCAAACATTATTTTGATTGCAGCATTAATCCACCTTCAGAATGAGTGGACAGAAGGTGCAGCAGGAACAATTCGGAAAGTTACATGATGGATACAAATCAGTGCCGGTCTAGCCTGGCAGCAGTGTACTCAGCGACACACTGGTTACAACCCTTTGATTCAAATCCACTCGTACTTGGTTAACGCACCTGTACTTGATCTTGGTGTGGCCTGGAAGATCTCGACTGGAGTACTGCTTAGACAGGGCACTCAAATCCCCTCCTCCTTCTCCTTTACCTCTCCCTCCTCTTGCGGGCTCAAATGTTGGTCTAGCAGCTGTAGTCATCTTTGATGGCTTCGCTGTAGTCGCACATAGAAGGTGAACAACGATGAGTTGAAATACCAAGTAATGTTCTAAACAGTGTCCAACATCTACTGTAATCGTCTTGATCTAAAAGTGTCAGCCAGCTAAAAAGAAAACAAAGCTACCATTCACAAATGGTTTTCAAATTGCTTCTAAATGAACATTTACAATTCAGTGGTTGTGTGACAATGTACGTGTATATAACGTTACTATAAGCATATGATTTGCAATGGTTGAGAGAGTCAGAGAATTAACAAAATAAACGTCAACATCGGTGAAATGTCGAATTCTATGACTGAGGCATAAGTTACAAACCAATTTGTTCATTCGTAAGTAAGTTTTAACGTATTAGTTTGATTAAAAAGGTTAACAACTACGCTGTTGTCTTTGTGAATCGCATATTCTCTGTACTCAGAAGAACGGCTGTAACGCTTCTGTTGATAAAAAAGCGTTACAGGAAACAAGCTAGTCCGTTAGCCAGTATAGCTAAATAATAAGATGCTAGCATGCTGGCCTTATCTGACAACAGTGTTGAAGAGGAACCCAATGCTATTTCGTCTCACCCACCTACTTTACACCGTAAGACAGGAAGTACTTCAGTAAGCGTTATTGAAATAGAACAACAACTCAAAATTGAGGCGTTTTAGAACAATATTTCTCGATAAATAGCACTTACGTTGCTGCTACCACACGACAAAAGCAAGACTCGCTGCAACGAGTGACGTCACTTCCTGTAGAATCTATTTAGAAATCTGCGTTTGGACAAGATGCATTCATGAACATGCGTGAATTGGAAGATCCACCATGTGAATCTTCATATTGTATTTAAATGTATAACATCCGATCGAAACTGCAGCTGGGACCAGAGAATATAAGTCTTACGGAAACATATTTTACAGTTTCTAAAGGTCTTTCATATACTCTTCTTCTTTTACTGCAATAATATCTAATATTCAATTCAATTCATTTTATTTTGTACAGCCGAAAATCGCAAATTAGAAATTTGCCTTAGAGGGCTTTACAGTCTGTACACATGCGACATCCTCCGTCCCAAGACCCTCACATCGGCACAGGAAAAACTCTCAAAAAAATGAAAAAATCCTTCCAGGGAAAAAAGGGAAGAAACCTTAGGGAGAACATCATAGGAGGGATCCCTCTCCCGGGATGGACAGAATGGATGTCATGTGTACAGAATGACTCATACAGATGTAGAATACGTTCAATTTCTATAACAGAAATTATTCAAAGAATTCAAAGTAGAAGACCAGGTGTACGACAGGACCACTGCAGGGGCCACCACCATCAGATAGAACCACCATCCGCATAAGACTGTGGGGAGGGAAAGCAAACATTTTAGGAAAGGGTAATAGTAATATGAATCATATTTAAAATGATGATGATGATAATGATGATGATGATGATGGCGGCAGCGGCAGGTTCCAGCAGGGCCACGGCCGGAGTCAGGACCAGGGTCCTGACGGAACTACGATCTGCAGAGACCTGCTCAGCGAGAAAGCACAAAGAACTCCCGGGAAGGAGCTGAATTAGTCATGTGCATGAATGCAACGTGGATTTTAGTAGAAGGAGAGAGTGAGAGAGAGAGATGTTCGGTGTGTCCTAAGAAGTCCCCTGGCAGTTTAAGCCTATAGCAGCGTAACTAAGAGTTGGTCCAGGCAAACCTAAGCCAGCCCTAAATATAAGCGGTATCAAAGAGAAAAGTTTTAAGCTTTATCTTAAAGGAGCTAACTGAATCTGCCCCCCGGACTGAAAGTGGAAGCTGGTTCCACAAAAGAAGAGCTTGATAAATGAAGGCTCTGCCTCCCATCCTACTTTTAATAACTCTAGAAACAACGAGTAACCCAGCATCTATAGAACGCAGCTGCCTTGCAGGGCAGTACGGTGTTACAAGCTCTTTAAGATAAGAAGGTGCCTCACCAGCAAGCGCCTTGTAGGTGAGGAGAAGAACCTTAAATTCTATTCTTGACTTAACAGGGAGCCAGTGCAAAGCGGATAATACAGGCGTGATATGGTCTCTTTTATTAGTTCTTGTTAATACACGTGCTGCAGCATTCTGAATCAACTGATGAGGCTTAAGAGATTTACAAGAACACCCTGCGAACAAAGAATTACAGTAGTCCAGTCTGGAGGAAGCAAATGCATGAACTAATTTTTCTGCATCACCTCGAGACAGGAAATTCCTGATTTTCGATATATTACGTAGATGAAAAAAGGCAGTCCTTGAAGTCTTCTTTATATGGGAGTTGAAAGACATATCCTGGTCGAAGAGAACTTCAAGATTCTTGACGGTGCTGCTGGATACCAGAGAAATTCCATCCATAGAAACTGTATTACGTGACAGCTGACATCGAAGGCGTAGTTTAGCGGAGAAGGCGGAGTTTAGCATCAGGAAGTTGCAGGTCATCCGCAAGTTTTAAATTCTAACGAGTCTAACGAGCTGTTCGGTCTCCTCTGGCTTGATCGACAGATACAATTGAGTATTGTCTGCATAACAATGGAAGTCGATGCGGTGTTTTCTGATAACGTCGCCCAAAGGAAGCATATAAAGGGTAAATAAAATGGGTCCAAGCACAGAACCTTGTGGGACTCCGTGACCAACATTGGTGGTCTTCGAGGATTCTCCGTTTACAAGCACAAACTGGGATCGATCCGATAAATAGGATTTAAACCAGCTAAGTGCAGTTCCTTTAATACCAATCAAATGTTCTAGTCTCTGGAGCAAGATACGATGATCGATGGTGTCAAATGCGGCACTGAGGTCCAGCAAGACAAGAAAAGAGACAAGTCCTTGGTCCGATGCAAGTAGGAGATAATTCGTAATTTTCACTATGCCTTCATACACATGTGCAGTATAGAAGTGAGAGAAATATGAAGCAGACTGACTGAATTGATCAAAATTCATCTTGCCTTAAGTAACTCGAAAGTCACATATCATGTTTTGGCTGCATTTCATTCATAATTGCCACATTTTCAAGATTTTTTTTTATAGTTCATCATAATTTTCTGGGTACACAATGCTGTAGTAGAGGGCATATGAGTCTTATAATATGTTGTGAAAAATTAAAAAGAAAACACACAACAGTGTAAGCAGCCAGAGCAAAAAACAGTTTTGTCATAAAGGGGAGACACACAGTACACATACCTGAACATCAAAGACACAGTACACATGCCATTCCCATTTATTTTTTACATTTGTATTCTAATGTGCAATCACACTACTTAGAAGAGTCTCCAATTTAATTGTTGCAAAAGATCAATTTTTGTTTTAAAACAAAAGAAATCTCTTTTCACTTTGTACCTTTTATGGTATTTGGATTTTTTTTTATTAAACAAAAATGCAGTACGACAGCAGGTACATTGCTTGTTCTCTTCCTCATACACAAACCCATATATCTTGTTTTGATGATATCTTGTTTTGATGATACATGGCAAGAATTTTCACAGAGGATGATGTTGACTGAGGATCAAGGAAGCAAACCTACAGAGGACACACTGCCGGGTTCCTCAAATATTTCGTTACTGAAGGGTCTCGTTATCTTGTCCTGTTTGACACGTACAAGAGTTTCAACAGAAGACAAAACATCAGAAATGAGATGACACAAGGCTGAATTTTCTTTTTTTAGTTTACGTTTACTACGTGGAATTTAGATTAAATTCCACGTAGTTTAGGATCTGGTCTGTCATGATTCTGGAGCTTCCTGCGAAGGAAACAATTTTTTTAGAATCAAAAGAGAACAACAGAAGTTTATTCTTGTGAAATGTTTGAGCTGCAGGGTTTCATAGAAACCAGTGAGTCGGTTTTTTTGTTTGTTTTAATTGCATCATGTTGTTATCTTACCTTTCAGAAATGGTATGTGAAACGTACTCTTTGCAATGTTACATTTCAAGAAACCTAAAGCTATAAAAAAATGTACCACGTCTGCCAACTTTCTGATTTTTATGGAAGCCAACCGCCTCCCACCCACTCGATCAACCTGCATTACGGCGTCCAGGTGCAGCGCTCGAAACCAACAGTGGGCGGACTCTGAAAGAGGAGAGGGGGGGGGGCTCAGGTTGATATAGCCTACTAAAATACCTCACCTGCATGAGACAGATATCCAGAAGAAGCTGGACACCACTCCGCTCGGACAGCTGACCTCAACAGGTGAGAACACAATTTGGTGCAAGGATGGACTGGTTGTAATGTTTTATCTCCAATGGCTATGCAGGGGTAAGGTTTCATTACAAAGCCAGAGTGGTTTTAAAATTTTCTCTGCACAATGGATTTCACCTGGTTAATTGGTGATGACACAATCTCCTGTGAGATTCATCACAGCCGATTAAAAAATAAGTGCAGGTTAAAATGCCAAATGGAGCTCAAAGAAAATATGGACCAGGACACACACTATTCACAAAGTACAGGTTAAGAACGCAGACTAATATGTAGAGTAACATTACTTCACTCTGACAGGATGCCACCGTCCAGTTTAAGCAACAATCGTTTTATAACATTTTATAATTACATTTTCTATCAACGCTCCTCGGTTCAGATTTAAAGGACAGTAGTTCAATAGTTCACAATGGTAAGTGATGTCAAATCGTAAAAAATACACCTCCTGCCTGTTTACATTCAGAGTGAGTTACGCTGCAGAATGCAGTATAACTGGTTGTGTACAAGATGCAGCTTAATTCCCAAAAAGTTGTGGTGAGTATGGAAAGAGAAAAGGCTAAACAGAAGCCGATATGAAATATTAGTTTTATACGCTGTTGTTACGGTTTTATTTGTAAGAAAACTTAAAAACAAACCGGCAAGAAAATGAAAAAAATCTTATTTTGATCAGGTTGAACATCTGAAGAAACACCAGCATCATGTCAAAGGGTAAGACCCACGTGAATCAAATTAATAGCGCTATGTATGTATCTTACTCAGTCCTGACGAAAATGTGTGCGTGTGTGCTGTGCGTGTTGTAGAGGTTAACAGAAACACAGTGATAAAAACCATCACGGTGCGGACTTTCCTGAAAAAGGATAGCTGCTGGATCAAGACCGTAGACCAGGAGGAGGCTCAACCAAGGTATTTTCAGGAATTAAGATGCAACATCCCCCCCAAAAAATAAGTTATTATTTAAAGTAGATAAACAAAGTTATGGCAGTTACAAATCCAAATCTGATGCTATTGCGCTTTTCCAGCATTTTACCTATGTGCAGTTACCACTGTAGAACAAGCACGGACTGTGTCTGAGAAAAAAAAAGTAAAGTATGAGTACCTGAAAATTCAAAGAGCTTCCTCTGTCTTGCAGGACCGTCCCACGGCATTCATACGTCAGGAAAACAGCCAAGAATTATGAGTGAGTATCAGTGAGATCTCCAGGTGCAACATTGTGAAACGTTGCCCAGCCGAAATAGCTGTTTGATTGTTATCAGTGAACGCAGTAAAAATATTTGTCCTTTGTGCTGTTAATAGATCCATACAAATGCAGTACTGTACTTTGGCTGGAAGATGTCGCCATTTTTAAAAAGAATCAGTAGCTTCAACCAGTGAACCACAGCAGTGCTTTAGGAAGCGTCGTTCCACATCCCCATTGAATGTATCAGATCTTCGAGATGTCATTAACAAACTAACTCATTTGAGGTTTGGTAAATTTGATAAGGAAAAAATACTAAAACATTGGTAGCCTACAGGATCTTATGCGGGTTTTCACCTTGGACTCTGTTGTGTCATTATATGGTAAATACATTGAATACTTATTAAGTGTACTTAAGTATTTCCACATAGGAAACGACAGCTTTTTTTTTACACGCATGGTTGCCTTTCAACCACAAAAGCATTATTTTGGCTAATAAACATTGTAAGAACATAAACCAAATTTTTTGCTCTACAGGTATCTTATCAATTTTAGTGATCACGTGTGTTGTTGAATAATATTCTCTACGTTGATTATAAAAAAGTTAAGATGCTTTCAGGTAAGAACAAGTTTTATACGTACATATTTTTTTACAAATATTCTTCATGGATACTGAACCAAAATCAATACGGTCATCAATAGCATCACAAGACAATATTTGACAGTGTGGCTAAGACTTAAATCTTTCCTTGTAACGTGTTTAGAACAATGAGGTGAATCTGTTGTCATGCTTTAAAATAGTGATCAAGTAATTCATACTGCTAAATATCAGTTAGCTTGACTAACTGGCTCCGCTTGAAAGAAGAGCTGAGGTTTATCTGCCTTTAGACCATTAAAAAAACATTGCACTCCTTTAGATTTGTCTTGGGGACACCCATGGGTTCCAACACTGAAGGGACAGAACTTCACAGGATTTGTTAAATTGCGCAGTCACTCTCCTTCCTCAGCGGTGCTGATGGCTGACTCACGAGGAGGGTCCAGCTGCTCGAGGTCTCCTTCATTGTGCACTCCCTGTGCTGATGCGTACAAGGAGGGTCCGGCAGCTGGGCACTCGCTTTTCAATGGCATTAAATTACCCTCGTTGGAAGTAAAGTGGTTCAGCGGGAAAATGCCACATTTCCTATAGCCTTCCTTCACAATCCTTACACCCTCCTCCTCCTTCGCTACCTGATAAGTCCGTTTAAACACACCAGAGAACTCCTTCTTGCTGACTGCAAAGTGAGTATCGGAGGCAGAACCGGCGCCTATGAGTGCAGCAAAACGCTGCTTCAGGAGGACAAAGAGACCCGCGTCGAGCGGCTGCAGGATGTGAGAGCAGTTAGGAGGGAGGCACAGCAGGACCACGTCCTCGTTACGAGCCGTTTCCACCACCTCAAGGTTTATGGGAGACTTGTGGCCATCAAAAATCAGAAGCAGTGGACGCTCTTTTGGCGCGTGCACGAGGAAGTGCTTGAGGAACCACTTCTTGAAAAGGTCGGAGTTGATATCCCCCAAGTCTGACCATCCATAGAGGGCATTTGGGGGCCCTTGAGTCTTGTAACACACTCGCCCTGGGTATGCCTTGGAGTAGATAATAAATGGGGGGATTTCCTCTCCAGCTGCGTTAAAGCAAGCCAGGATGGAGATGTGGTCCCTCGAGCCTCGCGTTGGCTTGTAGCCCAGACTGGCAGATTTGGGGAGAATCACTCTCTTCCTGCCCAGCTGAAATCCTGTTTCATTACAGTTGAAAATTTGCTGAGGCTTGTCTCTGAGCCCACGTGCGTCCATGACGGTGCTCAGTAGATGCAAGAACTGATCCACCGCTTCTTTTCTCACACACGTTGTCCTACCGCGGACAGCATTGTCTGCTGGCTGAATGGCGATGTTCTTTTCTTGACGTTTTCTGAAATTTAGCCACCACGTCTGGCCTAGTTTAGAAAAGGCCACCCTCCGATGCTGCCGCTTATAAATGGATGAAGCAAAGGACACCAGCTGTTGCTTCGTCAGGGGGAAACCATGCTTGGACATGTATGAAGAGAACTCCACCAACAGATCCTCGTCTGCAGACGTTATAAGCTGAGCCGGCCCGCTGCGACTCCCCGGCGCCACCCGTCCACTGACTCTGTCCCCCAGGGAAGACTTAGGGACTCCAAACTCTTTGGCAGCCTGTCTCACAGTAAACCTGCCTGACTTCACCTCGATCAGTGCACACTCCATGGCCTCCTCTGTCCATTTCTTCTTCTTCTTCAGACCGACTTTGTCAAGGTGATTTCTCGATGGCATTTCTTTCTAGGATGTCGGAGGAAAAAATTAAAGATTTTAAAGATCGCTGCTCCAACCGTTTGCTTACGAGTACAATGGTCTAGAAAGAGAGCCAATGAATGTCCTTAGATGGTTGCACAAGGCTGAAGTTGTTTAAAACTTAAGGGACACTGATCAGTACAGAGACTAGTCAACTTATGAAGGCAGAAAAGGGAAATGTTCATAGGATCATTTGACACAGGTACTGACTAAGAGTAAGTGATAATTTAACGTTAGCTAAAACTAATGATCAATAAGCATAAGGTACACGTCATGTAACAGTAACAGCTGACTTACTGGTGTTAGGGAGTCGTCGTATTACTATAGTTGTGGTTGACTCGTCGCGTGGACCGGTTCTGTGACGTCGTGAACCGTTACGTTACATTTGTAAACTAACGGTAGCTTACGTTACAATCAGGTGAAGTCTGGTGCTTGTTGAGAAAAAACAAAGCGCTTAAAATGAGGAACCACGGGGCGGTGTTTAGTCTATAGCCACCGCTACATGTATTTCGCTTTCCACAAATTTAAATTGGTCATGTGTGTTTTGAAAAAGCCCCATACTCCTCCTAGCATGAAACACATAGCATCGCTAGCAGGAGGAAAAAACCGGAAGCTGAAGAACGGTGTCTTCAAAATAAAGGTTCCGTTTAAAAAAATAAACCTTAAATTTTACAGCAATGGAAATGCAATAAATAAATAGCAGTCTTTTTAAAATATATATACACATATATATATGTTATGTTAAATAATTAGATATATATAATTTCAGTGTCTTCAGGCAGACCATGACCGTAAAATCAATTTTAAAAAGTTGCATCATTATCAAGATGTTTTTGCTAGCACAAACCTAATTGTCCCAGTTGAATTTTGTGGGTCTCTCACCATTGATCAGAAATATTAACAGATTAGATACACAAACTGGGACCAAACTGCATAATTTATGCATTTTGATCGCAATCCTTGTTCACCCGTTGACCGAAAGTAGTTTGAAGTGGAGATATCACTTGTTAGTTTGGCAACCTCCTTTAATCTTACAAAGGCCATGGTTCCTTTCAAAGTGTGTTTTAAAATCTTTAGATCAATTAATTCTCCATCAAGCCGTTCTCTTGAAAGGACAGTTGACAGTTGTTTTTATCTAAAAGGTGTTCTGAATAGTTGAAAATATTGGGTGCGAACATTGAGAAATCACAAAGGCAAAATTGTTTTCAGGTTTGTGTTATTATTTTAAGTAAAGTCTGAGTTTGTGTCAGTGGTGTATGTTTCTTATTTTCACTCTTATTTGTTAGTGATTCATATAATCAGGCAAATGGGGAGGTTATTCCTGGGAAGATGCTCAGCCTGAGGGGTCAACAGTGGAGACCATGAATGATGCAGTATAAGAGCACACCGCATTGAGTGTAACTATTGCTGAGTCAAGGGATTTTTGTTGATACATCTTGTCTGCATATGAATAAGTAACTCTCTCTATTACAGGCCCCAAGCACCCACAGAAAATATCCAAAAAGACACCCAATCAGAAGAAACATTTGCCGACACGGCTGCTGACGTCTGTGCAGAAGTTCATGTTGCAGAACAAATCCAAAATGGTGAACCACAGCAAATTCCTTCAACAGAGAAAAATCCAAAAGCTGTTTCTCCTGTGGAACCAGCTGAGCGTTCAGTTGCAAACACAACTACAGAAAACAAGGGAGAAGAATCTAATAAAACCGTAGACAAGTCAAACCTAGAACACAGTGAGACCAAGGTCTCAGCCGATGCTCATGTAGAAGATCCTAAGGTAGAAACCTGCGTTGCTCCTGGGGTCAAACCTAAACCCAAGGAGGAACCTGCAACCAAAACAGAGCAGGACACTGCAACACAATTGGAACATGCAGGAGTACAACCAACTGTGCAGCGTGCAGAGGGAAATCGTGAGAAAGTTCCTCCAGAACAGGCTGCAGCAGAAGTTGTAAACGCTGAAGCAGAGGTTTCTGTGGCGCCACCACCTGAGATAAGTGACGTTGTTGATGCAACACTTGTAAAAGAGGTTATTCTTCAAGAGACCGCCGAAGATGTCGCTGAGATTGGGACCAAGTCTTCTTCGAACACGAGCAACGTGTTGGAGGACACACCTGGAAACAAAGCCGCGCTACAGATCAGTGTGGAATCAGTGCCTGACTTATCGGTAGGACCTGAATCTGAGGGGCCGTCTCAACGAGCTACTGAAACTGCACCAAAGGGGAATCGTGAGAAAGTTCCTCCAGAACAGGCTGCAGCAGAAGTTGTAAACGCTGAAGCAGAGGTTTCTGTGGCGCCACCACCTGAGATAAGTGACGTTGTTGATGCAACACTTGTAAAAGAGGTTATTCTTCAAGAGACCGCCGAAGATGTCGCTGACATTGTGACCAAGTCTTCTTCGAACACGAGCAACGTGTTGGAAGACCCACCTGGAAACAAAGCCGCGCTACAGATCAGTGTGGAATCAGTGCCTGACTTATCGGTAGGACCTGAATCTGAGGGGCCGTCTCAACGAGCTACTGAAACTGCACCAAAGGGGAATCGTGAGAAAGGTCCTCCAGAACAGGCTGCTGAGAACAGCATTGAAGCTGCAGCAGATGTTGCTGTGGAGTCACCATCTGAGTCACATCCTGTGACTCAGGCTGCTGGAGAAAATGCTCCACTTCCAGGTGATGTGGACCTGGTCCCTGACTTAGTGGTAGACACTGCATGTGAATCACTTCCCACAACTGCTGCGGAGACTGCAGTGAAGCATGAAGCATCTCGAGTTAAGGCTGCGGACGCAGACAAACCAGTTTTGAAGACTGTAGCTGAAGAGGTAGTTGAGCATGAAGTCCAGCCCGTTTATAACCCTTTTATCAAGCAAAGTGTTGAGCCAACAACTGAAAGAGCAGCAGATCATGTCATCAAGGATGCTTTTGAACTTGTGACATCTTCAGATGCTGAATCTGTTGAGGATAAGTTCTCTTGCAGACTCATTGAACTGTCAGAAGCAGATGAGGAGCCACCGACAACTGAAGTGGCTCCTGAGCCCCTGAAGGATCCAAAACAATCCCACACTGAGGAGACCAAGCTGAACCAACACTCTGATGATACCAATAAGTAAGCTCTCATAAAAAAGGAACCAAATCACATATTCCCTGAGGTTTTAAATGCAACGTTCATACATGAAGGTTAAAATGTAACATTTTATGTTATGTTATAATCTTTTGAACTTTCTCTCCACTCCAGGATTAGCGATGTTTGTTCATTCTGTGAGAAAATAATTGATGGAAATGTCAAGTTCTACTTCAGTGATCCTGTGTGGACCTGCCACCCTGAATGTCTAAAGGTTGGTTCTGCCAAACATACGCTACATACGTCTATTATTCAAGGCTCTTGTCATTGCATAATATTAATATTGAGTATTTTTTGCAGTGTTGTGTGTGCACAAAGGACCTGGGAGATTTGCTGAGTTCCATTTTCTCGCATGACCAAGGGTTCCAATGTGGCACCTGCTTTAAAGAAACTCTTTAATGACCAAAGCCCAAGCGAGCAGAATATGGCCCAAAGAAGACTTAAAGCATAACCTGCAGTTTTCCCAGAGGACGTCACTGAGTTTGGCCTGGTTCCACATGCTGTCCTGAAAGATGTTTTGTTATTATGTCCAGAAATATTTGTTCCATGAAAAGATGTGGCAGCATACTATTGGCAAAGATGCTTTTAAGAGATACAATCAAAAACTAGGGCTACAAATGCAGTCGAGGACGCCTGCGGTTGACTACAACTAAGGGCCGAAAGGGTTATCCGACGGTCGCAGGCATCCTCGACCGCATTTGTAGCCGTCCGGCTAGTGCTTCGACATGCGGGGGAGAGGACCCGTTCAGTGCTGCTAGCAGCCCTAGAGTATGTACACACACACACATATATATTAGTCAAATCCCTAACAGTCAAGAACTGCATTAAAAGATATTAGCAAGACAGCTGATGTTGTGACGTCATCAAGTCAGCTGCTGTTCCAATTGCAGAAATGACCGGTCCCGTTTTCTCGTACCTGTGAGTCAGGACTCCAGAGTCTGTCTCCCGAGTCTATTCTTGCAGGAGCGGAAGTCCGTCCATAGAGAATGAATGGGAATTGTTTAAGGGATTTTACATGAAGATCCCCAGGTCCCAATAGACTCATTTACAGTTTGGCCTGACCTCCATACAGCAAGAGGTCCGTTAAAGGTGAGCCGTCTCTTTGGTCTCCCGGATTCACAGAGTAAATTTGCACCACTTCAGGCAGAGAGTACACTTCCCCAAGGTGTTATTTGGTGATTAACCAGGACATTCTAGTGTACGATGCCAAAATTATGATTTTTCAAAATACCTTACAGGAGCCAATTTCCTTCAAAATCTCTTTCACCAGACTACTTTGACGATGCTCCCTGTTAAGATATGTTCATAATGTCCTCAATTGTAATACCAAGGAAATGCATTATTGTTCTGTTTGGGCATAAGCCACAAGGGGACACTAAGGCGCGTTTGCTAACGCGTTTGCGTTACTATGTTGTTTGTCCCAAATGTTTTGCCGTACTGAACATGAACGCTAGCTTGACCGTGAGAATGATGTGTCAGCAGCATGTGAAATAAATATGCCGAAGGCGGCTAAAGATGGCTCATCTCCTCTACTCTTCTTCCGAATGCAACATTAGCTGCAAGAATAGAAGCGACGTAACTCAACACTCGCCGTCGAATTCTTATAATATTTACAGTCTTAAGTATCAGGTACCAACTATTGAGAGGCATCAGATTAACCTGTGAGGAACAAGGTGTTAAGTAAAAAAAACCTCAACTTTCTGTTCCTACCAGGTGGCGCTATGACTAATGTTAAAAATGATCATGTAGATGTCTACAGGGTGAAAAGTTCCTGAAATCTGAGACATATGGAGCAGATTAGATAAAATATGGTTGAGTTACAACAACTTCAATTTTTACGCCAAATGGTGGTTCTTAAAAAATGCTCCCTACACATATAGTTTGGAAATTCTTCCGGCAAAATATGATTCTTAGAGCCCAAGGTCTTAAGAACACGATGCTCCGTAAATGAAAAGAATCGGGTTTAATCCCTAGGAGGAGATCGTTTTTTTGCAACCACAAGAAATCATGAAAATAGGCCAAAAATAGCCCAAAAGGGCAGATTTTCAATGATTAACTGCAGCCTCCCCCCTATTCTTCAAATATTCTCAAAAAATTAGGGTGTGTTCAGAGGTTCAATGTCTACATATGTTACATATTTTGGTGAGGGCAGGCCAAGTAATTTGGAAATTAGGAATCTTACCAGATTAAGCCACACCCATTGCGAAGTTCATTGGCCCATATCTTCTAGAAAACATTGAGATACTGACACGAACTTGGGTGGATCAGGGGGACATTGAACGATTAATGGAAGGTTTCGTCCAAATCCGACTGAGCGTTTAGGAGAAATGGCCAAAAACGTGTTTTTCAAAAAATTAAAAATGGCGGAAAATCTAGTTAGGAGCATTTGCATACCATCATTGACTTTTTTGTAGAACATGTGGAAGAGCACATGTGTGCCAATTTTCAAGTCGATCGGACATTCGGGGCGGAAACTGGCCTAGTAGGGTACTTTTCACCTTTCTAGGGGGCGCTATAGAGAAATTTCTTTACACCCAAAAGGGGAGACCCCAAAATTATAATTTTTTTTTACAGTCTTTATCTTCATGCCAAATTTAAAAACTTTTTGAATATGATAAAGCCCCCAAAAAGGCCCTTAAAGTGTGAGAAGTATAATAATAATAATTCCATCAAATACAATAGGTTCCTCTCCGACGAAGTCGTAGCGAGGACCCTAATAATGTTACATTGACATACTATACATAATTCAATAGAAACCAATGATTGCTTCAGATTAAAATAGTTTATTTCACCTTAAAAATGAACACACACCACCCAGCCCGGTAAGTAGCAGGGCTACACATCAGACATGAGCCAACTGTTATTGAAGCATCAGCACCTCAGTAACATAAAAGCAGCTTATTTTAAGCAGTAACCCAGATATCCAGAAAATGGATACATGTCTTTCTTTCCCTCCTTCGCAGTGGCATTTAAATAAGCAAAAATGATGTTTGAGTGGAAGCAAAGTACATCTATTGTTAGTGGAGGCACGGAAGGAGATGAAGGGATACACCAAACCCATGCAGAGACATTTGGTACATTCAGCATCCCTTGCTTTAGTTTCCACAACGCTGCTGCACAAGATGGTAATAACGAGGAAGCAGAAACAAAATCAAACTCAGAATCGTACATGGATCACTTAACACTGAATGGCATGCATGTAGTTATGATTTGCAAGGCGAGATGTCATTGCTCTTAATTATTCATGAATACAATTATCACACAATCCATTCTGACAACAGCACCAGCACCAAAGAAGCTTTGCAAAAACAAAGCATGAACGAAACGTGAGTGGAGAATGAACAACAAAGCAAAGAGAATCATCTGAGAGGAGGATTTGAAGAGGAGGACGCTGGATGAAAATTATCTTCATCTCTCTGTCTGTTGTTCACACAAAACAGCGATGATAAACATTTGTCTGTTATCGGACTTGTGTAAAGAAAAACTATAGCGGGTGATCTACATTTGCAGTGTACTGTTTCCCAGAGGATGGAGGGAGGTCCCGTGTTGACTGTCTCCGCTTCATAGCGTGGAGATGGAGTTGACTGGGACCGATGTGTTGCCCTTAGCGGACGCCTTTCCTCCCCAGGAACCGCAGGACTGCGTAATTGTAGGTGGTAGCAGCCAAATACAGAAACTGCAAAAGAAAGACAATGAGATGGAGGTGGAAAGAATGGAAAGGCAAATCATTTTGAAAGGGTTGATTCACCCCCCAGAACAAACAAACACACACACACACGCACACACACACACACTCACACACACACACACACACACACACACACACACACACACACACACACACACACACACACACACACACACACATTCTTACTTGCCTCAAAGGGTATTTAACCAGGGAAGCAGGTTGTACAGTGTTTGAAAAAATTCCTTATTATATTTCTGTTGAACTTCCAATATTCATTGTTATGGAACCTACATTGAAAACTAACTTTCACTACTGTTGATCTCAATAACTTGATAAAACTATTTATTTGGTAGAAAGTCTTCTTTTTTCTTGTCATACACATACCTTTGAATGCTTATATACCATGGTATTTTATTTATTGTTTTTATTAATATTGTATGAAACTCACAAAGAACAAAGTACAGGCAGATATTAAATGAGTCCACAAAAGAGTCCACAAAACTGCTTAAAGCAAAGCCCAGGAGGAGGTGTTCAAGCTGAGTGTTTGTGCATGCTTTGACTACAAAATAAGGTTAATTAACTTGAATTGTAACGGGGCTACAAGAAGAGACACATATCTTTAAACCTGAACAATCAATACTTGTGTAATACATGTGATTGAACTGGTAGTATTAACAAGAGTAGCCTTAAATTAAACATCGACTTTGACCAGAAAACCTTCAAGCAGATGCTCACCAGGGCCAAGAGAGTGATCCCGGCACCAGCAAATGCAGCTATGTACAAGTCGTAGGTGACGTAGAACTGTAAGACATATCAAACACATGTCGGTTTACATCCAGAGGACTCATTCATTACATCAAAACATGTACTAACTCACCACACTGTGTGTCAGTTGATTTTACAGGTTGATTTTAACTTGAGCATGCTGACACAATACACAATACTACCGTGTGAACGGGAATGTTGGATTTAGCTACTCACTTCACTGGTTTTGCAAATAGACGCCAAGGTCATTCCACAAGCCTTCCCTGGCATTGCATTCCAAGGAAGCAGACCTTAAATGAAGACATGACGTTAGTGTCTCTTGCATTCGCTGATGAATGACGACTTATGACATATAAGTGACTTATGAACACTGAATAAATTAAGATAAAGCTGCATTTATCTCCATTTTTTCAACTCATTCAACTAGCAGTTTTGCAATTCATTCCCCAACGACGAAGCTGTTGCTTTCCCCGGACACATTGACATTTTAGTCAGGTGGGGAAAGTGCCGGTCAGTCGTTATAAGGACAACGCACCATACTGCCTGGCATCCATGCAAATCCAGCCGTGCTGATTAATGCTGGGTGTTGTTTCAGCCAGGAGGTTTATGTTGTGGCAGGTCTGCTCCATGTTGAACAAGAAGAAGACTGGGATCGCAGTGAAGGCAAACACTGCCAGCCAGATGAAAGCCAAGATGTACGTCACTATGATAAACTGTTGAAATAAGAGAGTGCAGGACATCAGGTCACACACAGATGTGGTTTCATTCAATTTAAATATGAACCATGAGTCATGATTTAAGATAGAAAATTGCGGAAATGAAGAATATTTCGTTGAAATTAGGAGCAAGAATAAAACCAGTATGCAGCATCTGAACAACGACGTCATGTTTCTCCTCCCTCTTTGCGCCCTCTGCTGTCCCTTGTCGTTGCTCTCACCGTCAGGCTGAGGCAGCGGCCACATTGGGTGCTCCTAAATTCGCCGAACGTCTGCTTGACAGCGCTCGTGGTGTAGAAACCCTCGGCCAGCAGCAGGATGCCATAGAGGAAGAAAAATGACGCCAGACCGTAGATCACGAACTGGAAGTACTTGATACTGGGACGGTCACAGGAAGAGTATTCATGTCAAACAGTGAAAAGGAAACACATTTTTCCAGAGGACCAAAAAATCACAATCAGAGAGAAGTAATTGAAGCACCACTCACAAGGAGGCCATGAGCACAAAGTCTTGAACGTTGCGGGCGAAGTAAGTCTCGACAAGGACTTCCGTCTGGGACAACGCTTCGTGCCCACAGCCACAAAACAGGGCCACGCCGGCATAGAACAGCAGGGTGGCCACCAGGGATGGGTAGGGCACTGCCCCAATGCAGCGGATACAGCAATCATAACAACCTGAGGGGGCATAATATATCAGCACACAGGCGGCACACACCGCACATATAAGCACACAACACATCTACGCCACGTCGGGGAACACTTTCACCCGGTGGGGCCGCCAGGAAAAAGGCTTCGCTCTGTCCGAAAATCCGTGAGCATACATCCAAACCCCAGCAACAGGCAAGAAAGCAACAGAAAAAAACCACACATTAGTGTCAAACAAGAGTTCAAGCAGCGATTCCCCCCCCCAAAAAGCGTCCAAACAAAGCAGTAACCACTGACTTCACCCCGACCTCAAGCACTTCTTCCACTGTAAGCAAAGGTAGCAAAAATCCACAGTGTTAATAAACGCATTGGCAGAAATGGGATAGAGGGAAGCACCTAAGGCTTTGCAAAGCCAAGGCTGCCTGACCGGAAACATTTGCTGCTTTTGATCCCGTACTCCACAACAAGAGCGATCCCTGTGCCAAGCAGTGATGCACAGTGCTGTCTACAAGCCGTTGCTACAGTAAAATAAGTCTCCGCCCAGACTTCATCTGCATGTTAAAGCTCCTCTGCTGGTACCAACACCTCACAGCTCAGCCCCTACTAGCTGTGGTCCTGCCCTCTTTGTCCAGCGGTTACAGGCGTCACCAGGCGAGGGTGAGAGATGGTGGTGAAACTCTGGCTCCACGGGCCCGAAGAAAGAGCTTCTCTTTGTTGCTGCAGGGACAATATCCATTGTGCTTGGCACAATGGATGATCGCGATGTTAAGTAAACAAAGACGATGGTGCGACAAAACACGCGCACACACACGCACACGCAAAGTACAAAGTAATATGTGCTGGCAGAAGGGTCACCGGGAGCGTCTCTACACTACGGTCAGTATCACTCCTCAGGCCATCCTCCCTCCACAGCTGGTTGAGACTGGTACCATGGCACTGAGTGTCAATGCCGGCGGAGGCTGGGTTCAAGTGTTCAAAGAGTGGGTAGAAGCATAACAAGAGAGAGGGGAAATATCTAAAAACAACAACAACAACAACCCCTATCAATTTTGTCGCTACACATTCGGGAATTCTGATAATCATCGACAACAGTCATTGTTACTTAATCATCTCCCTTGTGAGGAAATTATATTTGTTTTAGGGAAACTGCTGCAACTAAATTAAACATCCCAGTTAAATAAAAACACATATGCATTTATTTGTTGAAATCCTCTCTCTTGACAACTTCACAAATTCTGTGTATTTAATTTGGATGGAACTAGGTCTGTGATTTCAACAAGATGCAAACTACAGCGGCATAAATAGTATCAGTCGGACTAATGCCGGAGTCCCACAAATGACAGCGCCTGCAGACGCCCACGCTTCAGCTCTGCCCTGCTGCAGCAGTGACTAAAGTCATAAAGCGATAAAGGCCATCATGGCCTTTATTTCAACTCAGTGCAAAAAAACACATTTACAGTAGATGTCAGATCACTAATGAGTAATTCAAACGCTGCTAAGAACGTGCAAGTTTTATAAAATGTTTGTAAATGAGAAAGAAATGGTCTCCAGAGGTTATTTGCGTCCACGGCTCTCATGGAAATCTGCTAATTTATACCCATGACAGGCGTGGGAGTTTCTGACCTCTTTTCACCTCTTTGACCTGCTCTGGCCTTGGCATGTTGAGAGTCAATGCCATCTCTGTCAGCCACTCTGATTCCACTCTTTGTTTGTGCTCAAAAGGGGTTAGAAGAGGTTACGAGGAGTTCTGCTCATATTTAAAAGCAAGCAATCCCAAGCTGAGCCCTCCGTTTCAGTCTCTTGAAATCCTTATTGTACGTAAAAAAGATACTATGTCTCATATAAATGTGAATCACCGCTAATCAGTGATATCAAAATACTTCTGTTAAATGACAAAAAAAAGGATTAGATTGCAGCAAATCTTGCCCACAGTGCACAAGGGCAACATGATGTCTAAGTCATTGAAATACACCATTTCAAATCACATTTATAGTTGATGATAAGTTAAGAGTTATTAAAGATTCTGTGCACTCACCCATGTCCGGAGAGAAGTGCGGGGCTTATTGAAGTTTTGCCGGGTCGCTTTGTGACTGTGATATGAGGATATGAGAAGTTATTCCCTGCCACTCCTATATGAATCTGACTCGCTCTTTTGTCTCATCAACAATAGATAGACCACATCTCCTCGACTCACATCTTAAAGTCACAAAGTCCCATTTCAGCTGCCAAACATTATTTATGGAGCCACGAGTTGAGAAATGGGCACAGAGAGTGGCTTATCATTTCTGATATTAATTTTTTCGTATTATTATTATTCGCCGTTTTGAGCTGCTTGAAATCATTGAGTATACAAATAAATTTGGGTGTGAAAAGTTTTTGATTGCACACAGAGATTATATAGTTATCAAACAATACATCCAATCTTTTTTTTAGGGCAGAGCTGCACAATTCTTTGTAATATGCACAAATAGTGCACAATAGTGCAATGGAAATCATCTACCACGGCTATTCTTACATTTGATCAAGTCTTAACCTCAGAGGTGTTAAAATGATTGCATGTTGATTTGAAATGTCGCATTTCATTAACTTTTAATGGCTCCTCTGTTTATCGTTAATATGTGTTGTCTGTCTTGACATGCAGATGCTAGATTGGCATCAAGATACAACAAGCAGGTCCCGCGGAGCAGCATCCTGAGAAACAAACAGGGGATAAGAGGTACACACAGACAAGAGTGAAATAAATCGAAACGCCAGGGACTGACATCGATGAAGTTGACCAACAAGGGTGACATTGACGGTCGGGTCCAGCTGCTGCACTCCTTCCCTCCCTCCCTCATGTTTGACCCAGTTGATGTCAAAGCTGGGTCAGTACAAAGGAGCCAGTGTGGAGCAGGGGAAAAAAACATGTATTTTTTTTTAGGAGAAGTCCCTAATCTTATTTTTCCTTCCCTATTTTAAGCCCATGGCCAAATGGACATCAATGTAAAAAGGGAGCTATAGAAAAGCAAACAACAATTGGATTAGATGATACCTATAATTTGGAAAATGTGAGTCTTTTGTTCAATAAAGATCCACTCCTCTTAAGATGGTATTGCTATTGAACCAATGAACAAAGGGACTCAAAAGCAATCTCGGGGGACAGGCCAAAGTACCACATCATCAGACTGAGTCCAAAAACACACAAAGCCAGACACTGAAAATGCCACGAGGAGCTTGGATGAACCAGCACAGATTAAGGGAAAAACGGGGATGTGACCGCTGCCAAAATAATATCCTTGTAGATTGGTGAATTGTTTGGGGAGAGTTAAAGGTCCTCAGCCATATATTTTGGCTGAGGAACAAATATTTTTAAACAGAGCAATGACAGATCAAGTAATTACTATGGACAGAGGAGTAATGACATCAGAAAGGGAGTGAGGAGAGAGGACTGATGTCTTTGAAATCTCATTGAAAACAATGTGAGAGAGAGCAAAAATAGACGGGTATCATTAATTATCCCCAGCACAGTACATGAGAGTGTCAGCTTTATTTTTTAGATGAGAATTAGCAATATTTGCTGGCTTGGGTTACATGAAGACAGCAATTCATTAATTTATGAATGATCTATATTCCACAAAAGCTGATGCAGATGGTGGTCGGGGATGCGAGCAGCCCGGATAATGAATTATTAGGTACCTGTTAATGAGACGTTAGTTAACGTATGAACTGATTTTGAACTGACACATCACTCTCCGAGGGGAGTAGTAAATGCAATTAGGGTGCATATATCAATATATGTTTAGCATAATCACAACAAAGTTGCACCTATAACACGATCAGCACCATGACGAGCTGCGACTGCTTTGTGAGCAGACCGTGCACCAATGTGACTGTGTGTGCAACGCGTATATGTACGAGTCCTTTTTTTTATAATTGTTTGCTGTGTGATGAATGCAAGTGCAAATATTTACACGCTGAAAGTGGTAATATGCATGTGTTGATACAAGGGGGATGGAGAGAGGCTGTTAAAATATTTGCACCACCTTCTATCGCCGTTATGGTAATGCGCCTTATCTTGTGACATAACGAACAAACAGGCACTAAACAAACAAAACAAGAACTTGGAGGACAAAAACAGGCGAGGTTCGGTGAGAAGGGAATTCGGCGGTGATGACCTCCCGCGGTGAGGGGCCCGAATGATTTGTTTTTACTGCATTACTCCAACAGAGTGTTAAT
Organism: Apeltes quadracus; assembly: GCA_021346845.1. NCBI lineage: Eukaryota > Metazoa > Chordata > Actinopteri > Perciformes > Gasterosteidae > Apeltes > Apeltes quadracus. The sequence goes on along the minus strand of CM037916.1, from coordinate 7,211,952 downwards.
TTGCTTGCTTGTTCAGTTGTCTTTCATGCTTATCTAAGGCTGGCTGTGTGTTTGAAGCCTGGGGAACCTGCAATCAGGCCCTCCGTGGTGTGTTTCACATTTTAAATAGAGTGTAGTGCAGGAGGAGACAAGCAACCGCAGTTAGAGGAAGATTGAAGCTAGATGGCAAAAGAGGACTGTGCTGAAGATAGATAAACATCATATTGTAATTGATGAGAACCGTGCAAAGAAAGGGAGGTTTGGAAAGTATATTCTCTGATACCCTTAAAACAAGGCTATGTAAATGCAAGTTAAAGTTTGTGAAAGAGAGATTAATGTAAAACAACAATGTTATAACGTTAGTAACATCACAGTATACTTTGGAAAGACAGATAACAAGCATGAGCTACTGAATGCTTAAGATCTCTTCTCAGTCTTGTTTTTACCCTGACCTCAAATTAAACCCCTTCCAATTGGATCCCCTTAAAACAGCCAACCTCACTGCATGACATTAAAACAATGCTCATTTCGCACAATATTTTATGGACAAGATATCTTTGTTACGTGTATTCTTCAATTTGCTCAAAACCTGATAACTGCATTACCAACAATGCCACACTTGCCTGCAGACACTTCAGTGAAAAATGTGTGGGTGCTAATTGCGGCTGATTTAGCCTTGAGTCACTGCTGGTGTCATGCAGAGAGTCGGAGCAGGCCACAGAGGTCTGCTCAGCTCCCTTCTTTCTAACTTCACTCCCACGGATTATATTCAACGTTGTCATCTTCAGCTCCCCTCATTCAATGGAATCGTGAGGACATGAAGCTACACACAGGTGCCCGACATGGCTCGTCGCGCTGGGCTCAATTTTCTTAACCAATAATATGTTTTAGTTTCAGACTGTCCTATTCAATCAAAAGAAATAATAATGCTAGCCAGTGCCAAGTGCAGGCTGTTGACACTTTGGGCCATTTTTTGCCACTTTCAATTACTGTTATGTAATTCTAGCATGGGATCCTTTAATCCGCAGTCAGCCTAATGCCACATATTGCTTTTGGACGTCACATTGTACACGGTTATGAACACTTTTAAGGACAAAATATTATCCTTAGGACAAGAGTCATTAGTAGTTCCAAAAAAATCGTTTAATAGTAGTCTTATATAGATTAAACAACATTATGATAGTTTCAAAGAAACAAAATATCAAAGCTTGATGTCCATTGCGTCCATTCAATAAAGAGTGTCCCCTGGATATACCTTGGTATGAATGAAGTCCAAACAACTTGGAGTGGGCGCAATAATCTGTAAGTTTCCTGAAACTCCCTTTTAAATGTGAATGATTGAGTTGTTATACATACAATTACAATGATTACAATTATCTGTCTGAAGACCGTATAGTGTTCGTAAACAAACAACAAATTAAATCTTGGTCTAGGTTTATTCTGTACAAAGATGCCAAGCCAAAGGAGCCATGATTGGTCGGTGTGGGAAAACACATTTTAAGCAATTCTCTTTTTATAGTAAAGGAGAAGTTATAGTTCTATAATGCGTCGAGTTAAATTGTGGACACGTAAAATAAAAACATGGCAAGGACCCTTAAAAAGACTACACTAGATTACACATCACTACAAACTGAATGGTTAATTTCAAACAATGCCTGATTTACAGTTTTATAGAGCACTTCTCAGCACAAACCCAAACACCCACAGACACACGAGTGTTGCACTACCAGAAATATTTTTGGATAAACTTTTTTTCCATGTGTGTGACCTGTCTTTGAGTAAGATTTCCATCCATGATTCCACAATAATTTTAACTAGTTACAAGGCATTTTAAAGTAATTACATTGAAAATACATTTTCATAATAAGCAATGTACCATGAGAAATATGTATAAAATAGCTTGATAATAATACTAATACTAATAATAATACTGCTTTTTAAGTTCCTTCCAGATCTCATCATCTGTCCACCACGAGTTATAATGTCACTTCCTTCCACGAGATCAAAATAGATATCACATAGTAAGAAAAAGCTTCCCATACAAATCCAACTGTATAAACATCATACTAAGTTCTTGCTAGGTAAAGTTCCAAAAAAGCTGAAGCGGGAAAATGAAATGCACTTTTTCTCTTTGTTTGCCTTTGAAAATGATTATTATAAAATGACTCTGCAGTTAGACTTCCTATTATGAGCGCAAAGGCAGAATGTTGGCGGTTGTACACCTTTGGAAAAGACAGAACGAACGTATTCAATCCTATTTCCCCTACACATCCTAAATATAGCTTTACATTTCCATTTGTATGTACAACATGCCCCACCCCCCCACCACCCCTCACCTCATCTTCCCTCAACTCCTACCAGGCTATACCCGAGTGGTGGAGTGGGTGCTGGGCAGGCCGGCAGAGCTGTAACCCGCTGGGAAGGTGCTGTACGGGCTCATGTTGGAGAGGCCCATGAGGGAGTTGGGGATCATGGTGATGTTGTTGGGGCTCATCAGAGGGATGTCGTCCGGGGAGCGGCGCTGGCTCAGTGAGTAGTCCATGCTGGGCGAGACGTGAAGAGGATTGTGGAGGGCTTCGCACTGGTTCCGTTGTTGCGAAAGGGTCTCGTCTATGCTGGTGGTGTGGCTCGCGTTGTTGCCCTTGCTGTCGCGCTGGGGACTGGGCTGCTGGGACGTGTCCTGTCGGCTGCGCTTGTCCTTGCGGTAGTACAGGGCGGCGAAGGCCAGGACGTTGAGGAAGAGCAGCGACGCTCCCACGGCGATGGTGACGCTGAGCTCTGTGGAGTAATCTCTCGGGTTCGGCATGATTAGAGGGCCCATCTCCCTCCCCCCTCCGCCGCCATTGTGGTCTGCTGATACGGGAGTACGACCGGTGCCGCCCGCCTTCTTACCGTTGGACTGGGTGGGATCCAGTGGGGTGACCTTGGTGGTGGTGGAGGAGTAATGGAACATGTCGTGGAGGTTGTAGAGATGGGGCACAAGGTGTTTCCAGAAGGCCACCTTCGTGGCGCGGTAGTGGTCACGGATTCGAGGCTTTAGGCCAATGTGCAAGTACAACTGGTCGAAGGGATCGTACTTAGACCAGGCCACCTCCTCGAAGCGATTGGCCTTGGTGTGGATGAACTTGGTGTCCTGTGGCACTGGTTTGTTAGGATCCCTGCCGACATAAGACCGAGACAAAACTTAACTATTTGTTTGATTATGTACTATTTTGCTTTTATTTGCCATGCATTAATGTCCATAACTATTGGAGAATATCCTCATTCATTCTGTGATAATGATTTCAACCCCACAGCCCAGCCCTTGGTAGAATCAATGCAATGTTGCCTTTACAACAGAAAATTAAAACCATAGGCCTGTTTGTCAAATTGTAAAAAATACTTTATTGTAGATAAAACTTTATCGACAGTCAAAACACAATGTAATATCACCGTCTCTCCTCAAGGGTTCAGCATTCCTACACTAAAAAATATAAAATACAGTGACCATTGCTGGGGTTCCACCTAGTACTCATCATCCACTTAGATTCATTGCTGCTGTACATTTAATATGAAGTAATACTGCTGCAGGGCAGCAGCAACAGTTCAACTGTGTCTCTTAGGACACGCAAACCGGTGCCTCTGAACGTTGAATTGCAAAAAAGGCTGCACTTTTACACAGCATGTTTTTTTAAGGCCTGAGTCACTGTTGGTGCAGGTTAACTAAAGGAAATTGGAAAACTTTCATATGCTGAAAATGTCTCCTGTCATCCTGGGAATACTTTGAAATATCAGTAACTTGCGTCATACTCAAATATGTGCAGTACCTTTAATAAAGGCAAAAACATTTCATTCTGCTGTAACACTATTGAGAATTGCTGAAAACACGGAGTATATACTCATTTCATTTCTAGGTTATTCAAGCCGATCCTACTTGGTTTATGGGATGTATCCTGAAAACCGTTTTCTCAAACACTTTCTCATCAACTGTTTTGTCAAACAGTGATTCTATGGATGTGGGAGCAGACCAAATTTACAGTACGAAGTAACCATTAATGACGATGCTTATTTATATACTTTCGGTGCTAAGTAATTCATATTGATTGATAAAAACTGTAACAGCGCGTTCTTTGTGAGAGTCCTTGTGAACCAGCAGAGGAGAAGAGTGGATAAAAGCTAGACCGCATGGCACTGGGACTTTGGCCTGCACTCAATTAGGCAGCACTACTTAAGGCTGAATCTCACAGTCCTTCAATCAGCGAGAACAGGAAGGGCGAATCCAACAAAAGTTAGAGGTTCTCTCTCTCTCAACACACATGCAGTCCGCAGCACAAGCAAGGTCGTTTATTTCATACCACAGGCCAAGAAAGGAAAAACCAATACCATTACCATGCGTAATAAAGCCGTGTTAATATTATTTGCTGTTACTTACCCGCTCTTGGCGAAGTTGGTCCAATAGGTCATAACCACGGCGCTGAGCATGATGTCGTTCCTGGAGAAGTTACAGGGGAACAGGTCAGTCGGGCCCACCATGGGGATGCCAAACACGTAAGGCACCTCGTCTCCGTGCGCCGAGTCGGACCACACGGGCTTCATGAGGCTCTGGCAGTGGTGGTAGAAGGCGTAGAAGTACGTAGGCGAGCCGTAGCGGGCGTGTAGGTTCGGCAGTCACCACCGAGGGCTCCACCCACTGGTGGTCGGTGAAGAGAGCCACCAAGGTCTTCCTCCTGGTCTCCGGGTTGTCCTTGTCGGCCCAGTCCGTGTACATGAATTTAATTGTCTCCCTCAGGGTGTCCTTCCCTTCCGGGTAGCCGTACAGACTGTCCACAAAGTCCGACACCGCAAAGTCAAAGTCGTTGCCAGACACGCCGTCTTCCAGATCCATCACGTTCTCCACAAAGCGCAGCCCTTCTCCTTGATTGACGCCCAGCATTATGTCGTAGTTAAGGAACTCGCCCTGCTCCATCAGGATTTCCGGGTCATCCGGGATGACGTCTCCGTCAATGACGGGGCCGAAAGCCACGCGGTATCGGGCGGGCTGGATGTCTTGCTCCACCAGCTCCTTCGCGCTCTTCTTCTGCAGGCAGGAGACCATGTCAACAGTGTCCAGCACGTTGCAGCCGACCCTCTCGGCCAGCATGCGAGTGTACTTGACTGGTTGGTAGTTGACAGCCCAGCTGGACAGTGCTGAGCCGCTTTGGATGATGGCCCTGTGGAACAAACCTTAGGGCGAGAGAATTTGGAACAAAAAGACACAGAGGACAACAGAAGCCCAAAGAACCGTGGTTAGTATTTATATTTTATTTCAGCACAAACCTTAAGGGCAATTTGACATGATTCACTATTCACTAATTGCTATTCCCAGCTAGAGACCACTCCCATCTACAAACTCAGCCTTCCTGTCGATCTGAGCAACACATTTTTAAAGTTTACCGACTGCATCTTGGGTTAGGGTTACCTACAGTTAAGACGAAAATATGTCCTCAAAACCAGTAGTTTGTGCTTCAGTGGGTATCTCCATTTAACCTTTTGCAAACGTTCAATGATGAAACAGACACACGCGGTGAAAATAATACTAGACTCACTGAATATTAGCCAGGCATATAAAGCATTAAATTGAAAGTGAAACGGTCGGATTCAGCCTCGCTGAAGAGAAAGTGCTCTGAAAAGAAGCAGGAGGAAGAAATTAGCTTCTAATAAGATGTTGTCCCATTCTATTCCTATTATAATCATGAAATGTACTTGCTTCTCTCTGTTGATCCCGTCATTTGTTTGTTGTGGTGCCGTTACGAAACGCGGACAGTGAACACAACTCAAATCAAGGATCAATTTCCAGCATTGTTTCAGTGAGGAGGTTTTTAGACACCAGTTATTCACACACATACTGCAATTGTAGAATTGTTACCCCTTTGTGTCTAACGAGCTGCATTGCTTCACATAGACCTCTGAAGCCAAATGTGCAGTGGCGGGGTGAGCACGCAGTAACCCTGATCCCTCTGTGTTTACACAGTACAAACAAAGCTCTGTTGGATTGTTTATATGCGGTGCGTCACCTTTGCCTCAGGGGATTTTGTATCGATCACCTAAAAAAGGACAAGCGATATGTATCGAGTCAAAAAATACTCGGCTGAGCATAAAGCACAGCAGCTGCTTTAAAAAACAGTGAGGCGGCATTGTCACTGTCTCTGGCGTTGCTGTCATTTTTTTTTTTTTTAGGGCAGCAGCTAGTCTACTTCAAAGACAGCCAGAGGTCTTTGTGCATTCGCTGCAGCCGAGCTAGGGCATCAAATACGGAGCTCATAAAGGACAGTTGCCGCAGCCTCCCTGGCATTGACAAAAACACAGTGTGTGCCCTTGTCCTTCTGTCCAGCATCAATGCGACTACAGCGAAGATAAGAGGTGCACCTCCCTGTGGGCCAACCATACTGAAACACACAACTTTGATTCTTGCAAGAGCTTTTAATGAGTGTTTACCAAATGGCATGATATACACTAAAAATAAAAAAAATGTAACAGCGGATGACAAATGGTTTCTTGCATGTCATTTATACTCTTTAGAGAGGTATTTAATTGAATTCCTGTTGATTTATATTGTCTTTTCAAAAATAATTAAAATGATAGCAAAGATTTTTTGTTGAAGCTGAAGTGGAATGTGACACTTTCATTTAAAACATTTCCAATAAGTGTTTGTGGGTAGGTAGAGCCGGGAACAAATAGATGGATTTGGAAAATATCTAAAGAATGAAGTCTTGTTCTTTTACTCAGGCTTCATCCTCACTGCGATTTTGTCTTTGGTACTCAGTGTCTTCAATCAAGGATTTGTAAATAACGAATACCGATAAAAAAGGAAGATGGTGTTTTTATTCCGTGTGAATTTCTTTGACCAATTTTGAAACTTTCCACCATAGGTAGCTGAAGAAATGAGGGTAAACAAATCGACCACTGAAAGCTGTCAAAATTAAAATGGTAACAAACTGATGGACACAGGTGAACGCGATGGGGTGGCGAAAACTTTATAATGCAAGAGGGATTCTTTAACAGGTTCTCATTTTAAGAGGCAAAGCTTTTAGGCTGATTAGATTAGAGTAGTGGGGAACAAAAGCAATCACTTACTTAACAAATATCCTCTTTACCCTACACTACCATATCGTAGCACTTAATCTCCCTGACATTCTATTTCGAGCCGCACTAGAAACAAAGAACACATTTCCGAAACTACTAAAAAATGATGGTTTAAAAACTGACTGCCGTCTTCAGGATACTATGATCAACGTTTGAGATCATTCGAAAGGTGGTTTCTACCTTCTGAGTGGTGGGAGAGAGTCAGCAGGCTGACGCAGGAAGCACCGATTCCAGATCCAAAAACCGTGATGCGACCTGGGTCTCCTCCAAAGTAACCAATGTTCTTACTGATCCAACGGAGCGCTTGAATCTGGTCCAGGAGCCCATAGTTTCCTTTTGCTGCCTGATCACCAGTACTGAGGAAGCCTGAAGTACAAAGAAATACATCAGAGCCAGAGCTGAAGTAGAGATCAACAGCGTATGTCACGGCTTTCACCTAAAGCTGCAGCCCGGCGGGGCGTCAGAGGGAGCCGACACCGTTTCCCTTCAGGTGCAAATATTGCTTCGCTCTCCTCCCATAGTGTCTTGACTACTTTGGTCAACTCCTCGTACTAGTCCCCAAGCAGCGGCACTCCATGGGAAATGATCAGGCTCTCTGAACCTGAATTCTCTCCTTGCTTGGGACTTCATGAAATTCGATGTGCATAAATCCTTTTAAATAGGATCACAAGTGATCCCATTACTTATTCCCTTGACTAGTCTCAACTAAACAACATACTGTTTTGAATCTTAAACAGCGGAGAAACCCTTGACCTTGTGAATGCCTTTGAACGCTGCATTGCTCCGTACTGTGTGTTAATCATTTTTCCTTCAAGAACTGCAAAGGCTGATGATTTTTACAGATTACATTCCTCCAGCTAAAGGAAGATAAATTGTGTTTTCAGAATGACTCTAAACATCTTGTGTGCAGAAAGGACTGAGCATATTAAATACACATATTTGCAACACTTTTCCTCCAAGGACAACGTTTTCATGCAAATAAGAGCAAATGACAGTCACTGTCATTTAGTTCCCATTGAACTAAATACCCCATTTGAAACACATTATATTTTACCACACGGGCACGTCGCCATCACCTAATATCCCGATCCTGTAGTTGAGCGTGACGACAACAACATTCCCATAACTGGCCAGCACGCTGCCGTCCATCATGTTTCCGGTGCCCTCCATATAGGAACCTCCGTGGATGTAAACCATCACAGGTCGAGCTTCAGAGTCCCTTATATCTGCAATGTCGACACACACAAATATATTGTGCAAACATCGGCCGGGGGCAATAGCAATAAAACATTGTTATTAAAACGTTATTTTAGCTTTTCAGTATGAGGCATGGGTAAAGGCAGCTTAGAAAAGGCGCAAGGAAGCAGTGGTATGCTGGTGGTTTGGAAGCTGTAATGACATTTAAAAATGCATGGTAAATATACTCTGAAAAGGGGTCAAATGTAATTAACAATATGTTTCACAGAGCATGTAAGGGCAGAACCGAGCATGCTGTGCCTCTGTACCGTATCTCAAATGTTTTGATGAGAGGAATAAAGAGAAGATAATCCATTGAATTGACTTGTGGTTTGATGTCAGTGAAGAGCTCCTCGTATAATATGCATGCACAGGCGAAATAAAACCCCCAAAGATGTTTCATACGTGTTTTATATTAGGACCACACGGCACCGAGCTCTCGTTATCTATTTGTACGAGCTGAAATAGAAAGCCCTTTAGTTTAACATAAAACTAGAACAAACAGATAAGTAGATGAATGTTCACAGCAGCAGAGATGAGCTCTTGCTGAAAGCCCAATTCAAGGCACGAGGTGCAGTAACAGAAAAGTTATGTAATCATAAATCCGATAACAAAATGTCTCTTCTTTTTTTTTCAACCCCTACTGTTACTCAGGAGCAGAAGAAAAAAAAAGCACTGTGACTTCATCCACCAAAGTCAAGCTAAAGAATCCATGCATTAGGACTTTGAGCTCTTAAAAAATACCTTCAGATATATGAGTCTCAGCATGTGAGAAAGCCGCCCCTTTTTTCTTGTGTTGGCCCCCTGGGATTCACATGAGGAAAAAAGAAGTATCAAAACATTATGTCTCTTAGATTAGATTTACGAACCCATCAAAAGAATCAGGAGACAAAGGACCCACACATTAAAGGCAAAGAGAAGATTTTCCCATTTACATTCAGCACGTTGCACTTTAACCTACGATTGCGTTCTGAATGAACGTAAACAAGGAATCCAATTCCTGTTAGAGATTTGTAGGAATTTTCACAGTGTGTTTGCGGCCACACACACGCGTCTACGCGCTGTTTCCTTTGAATGGTTTATTATATGTCGTTATATTGATCCAACTGCCTCCGCTTTGAATGGAGTAATAGATCTTTCTTGGTTTATTTTATTTTCCTGTAGAATTATATTTTCATACAAACTGTCATGCTGATTCTTCAGGTTAACCGCCGCAGGATAGTTACTGAAGATATGAGCTATAGGTTTTATTGATAAATGACTAATAAACCCTGACGTAGCAGGTAACCAATTACAAATTACAAAGCTTACATTTTTAGTTTATCATGGCAAAAAGGAAAAGACTACTGAAGGTGAAAAAAGGCTTCCCATTAGAGAAACAAATAAATAAAGTAACACACTGCCCCCGTGTTTTAAATAAACAATGACATGCAGAAAAAGAAGAAATAAAAAATGTATACAACCGATGGGTTATGTTCCCTTTTTTTGAAATGTGATTGCAAGTATGATATTTAATTAACGTGTTTGTGTGCTGGGTGAGGAAAATTTTTGGCTTCAGAAAACATGGTCTGCACCATTTTGGACAACTCCATCTCAAAGAGGCGGTTTATCTGTTGCTACGCTACCATGGAATAGTCAGCCAAAGAGGGGCATGTCACACACAAAAGATGAACAGGGTCCAACTTTAAATGATGTCTCTTTTTATACTGAATGCGTGTAAACGAGGTACTCTATTCTTAACATATTCTGTTAGAAATTGCAATGTATTTTCCAAACCAAAGTTGGAACTTCAAGCTTTACTAAATCAGCTTCTTCATGACCATCTTTAATGCTGAAGGCTGACAGCCAAATACGCGATAGGCTCATCCTTATCAAACACTGAGAATAATTCCTTTAACTAAGTGAGCCTGTTTGTATCCAAACCCATTCAGTGACATCGGTAGCTGCAGCAACCACCAACTAACATATCAATCAATTCCAGCACATTATTCTGAACATGATTGTTATTTCATGTGACTGCAGCAAGTAAAACAATGATGACGGTTGCTCTGGGTGATTAATCAGCCCTCGGTGGCAGCAATGAAATGACCAGTGGTTGCACACACACTTTATGAGGACAACAGTAAGACACGGGCAATAATTGACTTATAGAATGGATCATTATTGTTGTCTATTGTACCACACCAACTCACCATCGTCTGTAGGCGCGTAGATGTTTAGATACAAACAGTCCTCGCTCTGATCCTGAATGTACGTGGCTACTGTGTCCAGGTTATAGGTGAACCATATGGGCATCATGATCTCTGGTACGGTGTTGTGGATGTTCTGGGGGCACACAGGCATGAAGTGGGTAGCATTCTTGATACCTGACCAAGAGGAGGGCTGGTCGGGGGGCATGAAGCGTTTGTCGCCCACGGGCGGGGCGGCGTAGGGGACCCCCAGGTACTGATCAACGGGCCGGAGCACCTCGCTGGGCACAGGAACCCTGAGGCCTCGCAGCTTCCCAAATTGGGTGGTCACGGTTGGATAGAATTTCTGGCCTGTTGATTTGGTGAATGACCAGCAAGAACATAAAATCCACCAAAGAAGAGCACAGTGGGTGATGGTTACGGTCCCTTGATGATGTAGCAGGTGTGCAGGCAACAGATGGTCTCTAAATGTAGCGAGCCACATGATGCTTTTGCACAGCACAAATGCACAATGTAGTGTCCGCTCAGTCCCTCTGCACCGACCCTCTCAAGCAGACATCACTCACTGTTCCTTCAGCTGCGAAGGTTATCAAATCCAAATACACGACAGCCAGGTGTGGATGGCCCGCCACTTCCGTTTATCATTGCAGTACACGCAAATCTGGAGAGAAGATGAATAAAAAGATGACTTGAGAAAACATAAAGAGAATGCCAAAACAGTCAAACAGAAACATTCTGTATGATTGAACAGTTTTTGATAAAAGTGTTTTCTCTAAATCCATACTTTCATAGAAGCTAAATCAGTGCTTATAACCGTTGGGAGAAATTGCTGCATTAAAGGAGCGAATTTATGCTCTTTACAAATCACTGAATTCTGATCTCTGTCTGTCAGTGAGGTACAGTATGTAAGGGAGCAGTGGGAAGAATCAGATAAATCCATCTGCTGTGATGTTAGATTAATGTTGCGAAAACATCTCAAGATAAAAGGTGTTAAACACTTTTTCTAACGCAAAAGCAGCAAGTGAAGAGCAAGGAAAAATGTGACCGTGATTAACTGGAAAAGGAATATCTGGCTTCTGACGTTTCAGTGATTAACACTATATTTCTAAAACATTTTTTTTTACATTCAGTCCATTTTTTTCCAACTTTTCACTTATCTCGACCAGTGCTCGTTGTTATTCTTTTGATAACATGTAGGATTTCTGAGGATCATCCGCTTGCAGCCATGAAAATCCTATCCATTACAAACATATACACATTTCCTAACCCGATCGCAGTCAGCGGATTGTCTGTGACGATCGGTTGTCTCTCGTTAACTAGTGTAAACGTGTCACTAAACAGGAGAATACACATTCACCCTTAAACGCATGTGCATGCTGAATATATTCAAATAAGGTCTCAGATTTAAGCCCACCCATGGAGAACCAGAGAGCCAATTTGGTTGCCCGTCTTCCAATTAAATACTTTGTTATCCAAAACTGCATCTCATCTTAGTCCTTGGGGGATGGGCTAGCGGTCGGGATAATATGCTCAACATCAGGTTCTCACTGGCTCATCAATGAGCGAAAGCAAAGGCAGACTTGTTAACCTAATCAAATCTATTGACGAGCGCTGCCTTGAGTATCACTAAACAGCTCTGTGTCCGTTTGATGCACCTCTTAAGAACGGGGCACAATTTCTTCCTTATAATAAGAGAAGCTAATTAGGGACAGATGTGGTGCAAAGGCCTCTCTCTTTCCCTGGTACATTTTCGTTGCACCATCAGGAAAGTGCGCACAAATAAAGGCTGCTCATCCTCTCTTTGCCTGGTGTAAATCATATCCTGAAACGGTTATAATTGTAGTTGTCTGTTTTTTAGAAAGACTGAGAGAAATATAGTACATCAATGCCACAGACAACTTTGTCTGTATTATTTAACACTTACAAATGTTCCTTAAAGCCAGAAAAGGACAAGACTTTAATCCTCCATCTTTTTTATGACAATGATGTACGGCCACAAAGACATAAAAATGAAAAATATAGAGAACTTGATCTTTTTCTTTGGGTGGCTGCGAGCCAATCTTTGGAAATTAAGGATGATAATAAATCATTTGGAGGTGTTCTCAGAATCTGGTGTGACATTTTCAATGATCAAATTAGCAGCAGTGGGCTCCACCAATCAGGTGTTGCTAGCTGCTTGAAGCTTACGAAGAAGCTCTGTCACTGCTTGAGGTTGTAGATAAAAGGGGTACAATGAATTCTTAAAATGAGCCCCCTCCATAGAAATTCACGTGTTCATGATGTTAGACTCAAACAGCTGCGGTATATGCTTAACATATAGTTTTGCTGATTGTACTATAGATTGCCAAAGCAGCTGAATACCGCCTTAAACTGGGCTGCATAGTGTTCTTTTTCCAACTTGTGGTCTGCGATGGGACAGATGTGGATAAAAGCTTTATAGCTCACGGCAAGTGGGCCATGTAATAAAAACGAGCCATCGCTCAGTCGAGTTTGATGCTCTGCAAGTTTATTGGGCTATTTAGACTGGTTACATGCCCAACAACGGGAAAGGAAAGAAACTTGGGTGAAATATGTCTTCCCAATGAAGTGATGCAAAAAAAAAATCGAGATGTTTTACAATCATAACCAACAGACTATTTAGACGCTTGTTTATGCGTCACAAAGGGTGGTTTGGGTCAAAATCCTTCAATTGGTATAGTAAAAAACCTGAACAATTCTGATGAGGATGTTTCCCACCATTGGCATCATCGACAGGCACACAATTCAACCCCAATTCCCCTAATAAAATCTCTGAGACAACATCGTATTGATTCGATTCCGGTAGCCTGGGGGCCCTCGACATGAAAGCATCTGAGAGGGAGCATTGCATGTCAGACAGTAGGCTACCGGGCTCCCGATGCCCTTGTAATTCGACTAGTGTGGGTCAAAGCCGTTTCAATGGATTCCCCCAAATCCCCCTAATTTAGCATTGCAATAAAGAGGAGCAAGGATTGACGCATAGGAGACCAGCGCATAGGGAACCTGCAGGTAACACTTAACATAATGGTTAGTCCTTTATAAATCAATGCCAGGATCCAGATGCACAGGGAAAAGCCGAGCCACAGCCCAGATAGCACCGATGAAGTGATGTATAGTGTGTGTGTGCGTGTGCGTGTGTGCGTGAGCTGCCTCACGTTGTGGTTAAGACGCGTATTTAATCTGGGTATAAAACGGTGCAAAATTGGATAAAACAAAAATAATAATCACAGCGAGCCACCGCAGAACATCGCTGAGCATGTGGCCCGGCGCTAAAATACAAACATTCAGCTTAATGTGAGTGGTCAATCTGAACAACGAACGACGAAAAAAAAAAAAAAACCCAGAATCATTAGGTTAACTCACCTGCTTTTACTGAGGCTGCTCCGCGCTCCATCTCCACATTTCCTCCATGCCCGTCGCTTTCGCTATGAGACAATGGGGGGACGCCGAGTGTGACCGTGAATTTCCCCAGGTTCGGTATCAAACACACGGATCTTTGCTCTCATCTCCTGCTTCGCACAGTCTGTGTGCTTTGCGCATATACGACGCCAAGGTCAGGAGCGCCAACGATTTTAACGGGGCGCCCACCATGGAGATCTCTCTACGGCGCCCACTGCCAGCGCGTTGCTAGGCAACCTCCGGGTTACGCCAGTGCATTAAAAGCACCCTCCGACAAACCGTCGAAATCCCAATTTAGAAACCATGAAGTAAAACCACCGTAACACCGGACGGTCGTTCGCGTCCTGGAAAGCTTTGAAGTGGAGGAGAAACCTCTCTGAGCCTTTTGACCACACGGGCAAGTGAGGAGGAAGTGTGCAGGCCTGCATAGAGAGGAGATGTTTATTACATTTGGATGCATTTAATAGGCAGGATTATTTTACAAAATATTTGTACAACCGTACAAAAAAATTGCAAACCATCCCCCGGTGTGTTTTCCCACAGGAAGTGAAATGCATTTTTAATTGGATTCAATGTTAAGGTCTTAACAATGAGAATTTACTAATAAAACGTCTAATTACTGTGGGGATGAAAAGCACTGCCTTGCCATGGCATCGGACCCACACTTGTTTAACTAGCAGATTCTACTGTTACAATATGAAATGTCCCTCCTTATTAAACCACAAAAGGGAAGCGCTTTGAGGCAAAAATGATCACAGGGGGGAGAGAATTAGTCCAGTGCAGCAAAGCAAAAAATGAATGAATACATCTGAAAAGCATAATGATTGTGTTGTTGATCAGAATCTAACATATACCGTACACTATGAAGTAGGAGCTGAAGTCCAGACAGTTGCTGACCGAGCAAAGATTTTTCTCCCATACGTTTTTTGTACAATGCCCGGTGGCGGTAGATGAAATTCTGTGATTTGAGCTGAGGCTTCGTCTTTGCAGGAGGGAGGCCGCCTCGCGTTGTCCGTTTCAAGCAGAGTTATCAGAGCAAGGAAAGCTTTTAAAGAGAAAAACACCCCACATGTATGGTTTTGTGATGCTCATTGGGGAACAAAGCGTTGTTTGATACACTCACACTGGGTTCCAAACACGCTTAGCTCCTATATGCACAAAGATGATTAGCTTCCTGACACACAGAAATATATGGAATTATTAAAAATGTAGGGGATTCATAAAAGCCCTGCTTAGGGACCTACTTACTGGTATTACCCTTGTGGCATGCGAAGAGTTCAGCAAGCACATTTTAAAATGAAGACATTTTTATTAAAGACACAATTTCTAGTCCTACTTGCAGTCATGGACAGTTTCTCCACTTGAACCCTGTAGTAAGTGTTGGCTGAGTCAGCTTGATTAGGGACAGAGATCTTGCAGTTTCCATTGTTCCTGAGCAAGAATAGAAAACATTTTCTTTAATAATTCACACTTAAGGTTATAGTGACATGACCAGGACTGTCCCTATGAGCAAATAGCGATGTCTTATTAATCCGGCAGGCCTGCAGGGATCGGTCTGCAAGGGAGGTTCTTTTAAGTGGCCAGAATGAGCTTCTGTTGCAGCTTGTTTTTCTCTTACATTTTTTTTGGAAAATGTAAGAACCTGTCTCAGTTTAAGCCCTTCCTTTCTCAAAATGCGGCTTTCATCTGCCTGTGTTTAAAGAACTGAAGGAAGTTCCACCTAATTAGCTCTTAAGTTGTTAAAAGCGACACAGCTGCATCTTTGTTCGGCCTTCTTAAAGGGTCAGTATTGTCTGTTTTCTGGATTCCTGGCGGTTTCAATGCCTCTTTTTTTTTCTCTGCTTGGTTTTACAAAACTGCACCGGTTTCTTTCAAGTGCTGAGAAGATCCCACATATGGCCAAATAAGTGACGTAACTTCCTGTTTTTCTCCAACAATCCCGTCACTATGATATGGTCCACAGTCCTTCATACAAGAGTAACGGTCTGTCTATCTATAGATCTTTTGTTATTTGTTGATGTATTTATGTAGCCAACCCCTCAATTATTTATTTATGGATGTTCTTGGCTGGGGAGGTTGTATAGACATTTACGTAAATAAATCCAACTACAATGTGTCTTCCTTCATTGAATACACCATAAACAGATGAGGTTATAAATATATATACAACTTGAATGAGCCCCAGGGGGAAGTGGATCATGGCAGCTGTAGGGAGGATATTGGCTTCTAAAGGCACCAGAGAAAAAATAAATGATACAAAAACACACAAAGTGAATGTATTTTCTTGAATAGTGATTATCCTTCATACTATAAGGTGAACTCATGTTTGCAGTGAACAGATCTAAAAACCACAGTGTGTGTAAAATGTGCATCACTGCAGATGGAGAAAAATAGGCACACTGGTACCTCTCAAAATATGCAAATGCATGATGTCAAAGTCATATACTGTTAATTTGGAGGACACATATTTATAGATGCACCTCAAACCACATATTCAGTTACATAACCAAATTTTCAAGAATTAACATTCAAAGCTGCACTTGTTCGCTGCCCTGCATGCTCTGTGCTCCCTTTTTCTCCGGGAATAGAATATTAAGCACAAATGGAGAGGTTGTCAAATACCCCCGAGTCTTCATGAGGGGAGGAGGTCCTACACAAATAAGCAATGGCTTACATTCCATAACTTCATTAGGTGCAATTAAACAGTCTCTTTCCCACTAATCATCAAAAGTATGCATCTGACTAAAATTCCTCATGGAATCCCCTTCAGAAAAACAAAGTACAAAATTCTCCTTTGTTAAATTGACTAATAGATATGTGTGAAATGATGCTCATGCACCTACTAGTGTAGAAAACCGTGTGTCAACCACACTCTCATGCTCCACCGCTGTGCACCAATACTCTGTGCTGTGGACTTTTCGTGCCCTGAGTCGAGTCTGCCAGGTAAATTGCTACCATTGTTGCGGTGTGGACTTGACGCAGCCTCGTACACTGGATGACAGCCGAAATGTTTTTGTGTATTATTGGGCTCTTGTGACGCTAGCGACAAATGAGACACACAGCTGAGACAATTAATATCCTGGAAGACCATACCCAGGGAAGCTAAACCAATCTCCCTCCCCTGTCTGTCCCATGATGCACTGCGGGTTTGTAACGTTTGACACTTGTAGTTGATAAAAAATGTTATAGGAGGACTTAGCATACCTAGATTCTGCTTCTGTTGCTAATAGAGCATCAGAAGTTAGCTTGGTGAAATAGACCTGAGTTAGAAGAGAGCTTTTCCGGTTACCGTTGTAACTTGTAGTGGTAGCGAAACTGTAACCAAGGAGACTGCGATTTACTTCAGCGGCGGGAGAATAAACGTAACACGGCACCTAAGAGCATCGTACACCCGAGTGGCAGGTTTGGGCAGCCACTGATAGTCTGTCTTTTAAGCATGGAGAGACAAAACTTTGGAAAAGAAAGGCTAATAGTGCCCACTGAGTTTACGTCATCTGCGCTTTCAAGTAAGTTTCTTCTCATTTCTTCAACATTTCACTTGGTCCTAACCCGAGGGCAATTGTTGAGTTCAACATAATGCTATCCAACCTAACATATGCCTACGATGGATAAGTTGGCCAATTGTAAACGAACTAACGCAAAGTTAGCTCGCCAACTAACGTTTGTAATCGACGAGGATATGTTGTATTTAAGCTAAGGGAGGAGGCGGTAATCTGTTTTTACTAACCTTAACTTTCTCTCAAGTCCATTCTAACTTTAACTAAACATACGCTAACTTAAATGTTACATTGGTCTACTTGTTTCCTCGTCCGGAGAGTTTAAAATGTCTGAAAAGTGATGATAATAATCGTGTATTGTTCTCAGCGTATAAGTGTTCTTATAACTGCGTTCTTTGATATGTATGAATTAATATCACTTAAAGAAAATGAAGGGGCAAAAAAAACGAACTAAGTTGGAGCACTCCGAACCAGGAAGCACACGCTGGTACCACCGTTAGCTCAGCTAAGGCCTTCACAAACGAAACATGTTCTGCTTCATAGGGACTATCCAAGAGGACCTGGTACCCCCATCGCATTTTACATCAAGCCTGCAGTCTGCTGGAGCACACGGAGGTGTTCAAATGGCAGCGACAGCGCCTTCTAACCATTGGATTGACCCGGGTATGACGTCACTACAATCAGGGTATTCCAGTCCCAACAATCAATGGCTCGCCATCACACAGGCCCGACATGAAAACTTTGATCTGAGAAGGGATAATCAGAGGATCCTGACACAAGTAGACTGCATAAGAGCAAGGAACCCTGTGGATCAGCGTTCGGACCTTATGCCAAGGTATCAATTTGAAATGGTCCGAGATTATTGTCCAACTGCTGAGTGGCATGTTGGGGTTAACCTTGATGATCCATCACCTCGAACACAGATGTGCAGAGGGAGGAGCGCAGCGGTCCAGATGGGAGACTGAGTGGCGTTTGGAGGCGGAGAAGTACAAGGCCGAAGCTGAGAGGTTAAAGGGGCAGGTGGAGGCCCTGAAGGAGACTGCAGGGAGACACAGGGAAGAGATGAGAGACAGAGACGGATCCTTGAACAGGTAGAAGCTGGCTTCTGTTATACAATCAAGTCCTTTGCAGCTTGTGACTCTCCATTTCAGGATAGACAACAAATAAATTGAATAAACATGACATAATCTTGTGTGGAATCTGTATGACAGAACAAGCCGTGAATTGGAAGCAATGCGTGAAGAGCTATGTAGGGCTAAGACTGAAATCAGCCAAATCCGAGGGGAGCTCACTCACAGCAGTGCACAGAAGGAGGAAATAGGCTCACAGGTAATATATTTACTAACAAAACATTTCATTTTCACACGGATGATCATCTTAGAATTTCTTGCATCTTGTAACTCATTTTTACAAGCTGTATTCTGATGTTTTTACAGTCCTGAAGTTTTGATTTTGCTGGTTAAACTGATTTAGTTTCATATATTCAAAGCGATTTTGTTTCTTGCAGCTCGCGAGACTAAAGAAAGAATCTGCTGAAGAAATTACAGAGCTGAGAAGAGACTTGATGTGCAGCAGGGCAGAAGCCCAGGAGCTCACTCTAACGGCGGAAATGGGGAGGTTACAGGCTGCAGGGGATGCCAAACAGCAGATTCTTACACTGTCTGGACAATTGGAGGAAATGCAGAAGAGGCATAAAGTGGAGGTCTGTAGCAAATAATGTTTACTGCACTTAGTGATTTCTGTTGAAAGGCCTGCATCCAGGGATCCACGTAAAGAAAGACAATGTATCATGATTTGTATGTGTCTTCAAATGTCCACTCTTCGGCTTTCTTCACTTTTCAGCTGCTACAGTTGAGCAATTCCCATTGTGCAGAGCTGGGTGCAGAAAGAAGTACAAACAGTGAACTAAAGGAGAGACTTGAATCGGCGACCTCTGAAGGGTTACAGCTAAAAAGCACTTTGATGGAGGTATCTACTGAGAGAGATGGGCTGAAAGAACATTTAAGGTGCTGCATTAAATTTAAAACGGAAGAGATCTACACTTGTAATGCACTCTGTTGCCAGACTCACTGTTTTTTTGGCGGGGGTGTTTTTTTTATTTTTTTTCCAAGCCAAATGGGACAAGCGTTTGAGACACAATCGGCAACACTGGACAGCCTCAGAAATTACATCGGCCAGCTCGCCCCGGAGAAAGGAGAGAAGGAACAATTAAACGAAGCTGTTAAGGTGAATACAATACGCACCATATTGATTGCAATCAGCCTGCTATAAAGTAATTGCACATGAAAAAAAATTAGTATCTTGTTCTTTTAAACGGGTGAAAGTAATAGTAATAAATCAATATGCCTAGTATAGCAATTTATTCCATTAAGTATACTGTGTTAAATTGTTTTTAGAAGCTGAGAAAAGAGAAGGCAGCTCTTCAGATGACCACAGAGCTTTTGACAGTCAGATTTCATTCTGTGAGTGAGATACTCACCCTCCAAGAAGAGAAAATAGTGAAAAAGGTGAGTGTCTCTTAGCGATACACCGTACATACACATGCTGAGCAAACCGTAGCACTCCTTTCCATAAGCAGTCACTTATCATTGTGTGTTGTCGTTTTCAAGCAATAAAGTTTGCAAGTACAGCTGACAATTTTCCAAAGGAGACTGTAGGATTTAAGTGATGATGGCGCTGATGCTGGAGTAACTTAGCTCAGGTGCATGCACAGTATCAGAAGGCAAATTCAAATGTCAGCTGTTTGCTGAAGGGATGTGTGTATTCATCACACTTTTCTTTTTCTTCCTTTTTAGACCTCCACAGATCCACTTGTGAAGAATGAATCAGAAGGCCTTCAAGTGCTCCGGCTCTGGAGGGACAAAGTGTTTAAATTATGCGTCCAACTTCGCTTAAAGGACGTTGAACTAAGAGGGGAAAAGGATGAAGTTCTTTCAAAAGTATTACCAATGGTCATCTATTTATATTCACACGTAAAAGAAAATATGCTCAGTGTTTAAAGTGGTTCGGTCTTGGTGTGTAGGTCAAGCTCCTCGAGCAGGAGCTCCAGCAGGAGCAGCACCGAGCTAACGTGCTCCAACACAGTCTAGATGACAGGATAGCTGAGCTGGACCTGGAGAGACTGCAAAAGGAGGTCGGGACCAGAGCAAGTGACGTGATTCACGCTGCTGTCTGAGATTTTGATGATGTACAATACTTTTTGGTGCCGTTTAGGATAGTGATAAACCCTCAGAACAGAGCATGATTATTTATTTATTTATTTTTGTGCAAATTTTCTTTACCAGACATTGAAACGGGACTTGGCGCTGGAGCAACAAGACAACTCACAGCTTAAGTCACAGAGCGAGAGAGAAGAGGCTGAACTGAAATCTCTGACCGAGGCAGTTCGTAGGTAAACACATTTATAAGGATTTAAAGCGGAGAGGGTTTGGTGGTAAATTTAAAAAATAGAAAAACAGTTTAATTTCTGCATTTTAAACCTTTTTTCTGTGCTTTTAAAGGTTTAGTTTGGCATTTGAAGGCAAGGTGGCAGAAATGGACGTCGCTCAAGCAAGACTCAACACTCTCACTCAGAGGCTGACTTTTGCCAAAAGACGGGTGGAGACGATACAAGGTGCAGTCACATGGGAGGTGATCACGGTGCTCTAGTTTAAGTTGCACATGTCTGGTAGATAACGCAAGTACGTTTTTTCTCTTTTTCAGGTTTGACCATGAGGAGAGTGGCTCTGCAGAAAGCTAAGCAGGCCAGTAAACAGACAGAGCAAACTGATGACCGGTATGAGGTTTCACCTCAATGCTCTAGTTTATCATTTTTATGTGTTTATCTGAAACTGAATTAATCATTGCCGCTGTGTGTGGCCTCCTCTTTCACAAATTTGTTAATGTGTGGTTTTAAGAGAAGTTTTGTAGTGGCGTGTTTTATTATAATTTTACTAACTGCCAATTACTTTTTTCAATAGGTTGGAAGAAAACGTTAATCTTGTTAGAAAAATATTGTGTTTATGTTTGAGAATAATCCTCTGATAATAATCAATATATGCCAATTTGTCATTCTCGTCAGGACTTTCGGTTGCTTCTCCACTTCTCTGCTTGACTTCCTGCTCTGTTATTTGCTCTGCCGTCTTGTCCTTGTTGCCCCGCAGCATCACAGACCTTCAGGCAGAGCTTACTGGCGTGTGTGAAGAGAGAGACAAGCTCACACAAGAGCTCAAAAGAACCCCAGAGCTCATTGAGAAAGCTCTGGCTGACCTGAAAGAACAATGTGAGCACCCTATAGAACTCGCAGCTCTCCTTTTTATTATACCTCTTTATTTGTTAGGTGTCAATGTGCAATGTGTGTTTTTCAGCTCACCTTTTTCTTTGTACGTCCTCTTCAGATGAGAGCAAACTGAGGCGGCAGCAGCAGCAGCTGGAGCAGAGCTGGGCGGAGGTGCGGCAGTCTTTGGCTGGCGGAGCGGAGGCAGAGCGGAGCCTGCAGCAGATCCAGGCCCAGCTGGAGGGAAGCAAGGTCAACCTGGAGGAACTCCGCTGCGAGCTGCTCCGCCAGCAGGAGCACAGCGAGGGCGGTGAGGCAGCGGCTTTCGGGACTGTTTTTCAGCCTTGACTTATACAGGAAAGCAGACTAAGCCCTTCTGATCTATTTAGGAAATGCCCTTCGTCGCTGTCTTCATGCATCCACACCTGGGCCCCCTGGTCTCCTCGGTAGATGCACTACAGCAGTTGGGAATTAAGTGACACTTTCAAGAGCACCTTGACTGTAGTTGACCAAGGAGTGTTACTGAGTTTACCCTTTTCCCTTTTTCTAGTGTCCATTCTCGGCTCCAAACCTGCGTTAAAAGACAAGCCTGTGTTAAAACAATAGTCCGATGGCCTTTATGATGCCTGAAACGTTTTACTTGCTCTCCTCCTGTTTTCTACTGACTGTTAAAATGAAGTGATGGGGGACAATTATAAGGCTTGAGAAGTTGGACAAATCTTTTAAAATCGCATGAATACAATTATTCTCCTTCCATGTTGTTCATCAGGAAGAGTCACAAAAATAGAGAATAAAAAAAAATAAAACGTTGGAAGATATCGACTTGATTTCCACCACCCTCTTTGGCTGCTAAACTGTCCAATATTTCACTACCGAGTCTCTAACTCTGTCTGCCATTTGGACTGAAGTCTACAGTTGGTGCACGAAAACAATAAAAGTTGCGGGCCGTTGAACAAACAAACAATGACCTGAAAGCAACGAGAAAGTGTAGAGTTGGGATGCTTATTTTCTTTATTGGTTTATTATGATTTACTCCTTTCATATAAATGTTGTCATTTGGTCCGTTTGTTCTATAAAATTATTGATCATAGCAGCTTTAATGATGGAATACATCTAAACCGCACTCGTAGTGGATTTCTTTTTTTTTAATTGCAGTTCTTAAATAGCTTTGCTGTATATTCCTGTCTTTAGGGAACACAATACGAACAAATGTCGAACTTGTGTGAGATTTTTTTTCTTAATTAATACATTCTCTGAAGTTTTTGTGTTGTGCCCTTGAATTGGTGCATCGCAATAATTGAGAAATATGAAATTGATTACATCGACTTAAGTTTCTGGAGGTCTTGCTTTCAAGGGAGGATTTGCAAATACAACATCATATTTTTCTCAGTGTTTGATCAACTTTATTACGGCCTGAGCCATCTGAAAGTCCCTGTTGTGTTGCGAAGAATTCTTCTTTTTTTATTGCCACTTTTAAACGCACTTTTGAGGCCTTTATGATATTCAAAAACTCTTGAATTTTGGTGTACTTCTCATAAGTGCGAAAATTTGTAAATATAAAGCGCAAGCTTTTGGATTTGAAAAAAAATGGCTCTCTAGCGCCCCCCTGGAAGTGCTCCCGCTGGGGAAATTTTTGCCCAGTTTCACCGATAGACTTGAAATTTTACACACAGGTGCTCTTGGATGTGCTCTACAAAAAAATCAATCATGGTATGCAAATGCACCTTTTGCAACTCCTTCGAGAGTTTAAGTCCGATCAATTCCAAATCCGGGCAGAATGATTTTGACGCCTGTTATTTGTATTGCAGGGCTGGTAACCCAGTGGCAATGCATTTTGGCAAGAAAGCATGAGAATCATTCAAATTCTTTTGCTGCCGGTGATGGGGAGGCAAAGGCCCGTTCAACGCTGCTTGCAACTTTAATTGACTATTGATGTTTGTTGCTCCCCCTTCAGCCCTCCAGGAGAAAGTGTCTGAGCTTGAGGACTGCTGTGCTGAGAAGTTGAGAGAGATGGAGGTTCAACTCAATGCTGCAAAGAGAGAGCACACCAAAGCAGGTAGCAGGATTAGCAGCATGCAACCTCTGCCAACATAGAGCAGCTTTACATTGGGGGCGGGAGGAGTCATATCTGTAATGCAGACTTTGATCTGATATGTTGGGAAATGTTTACCCAGTATATGCCTTTCGATTGTGTGCGTTGTCTCTTGCAGTTATGACTTTGCGGCAGTTTGAGAGACACACAGCAAGGAAAGAGGACGGAATGAGAGAATCACAACAACAGAAAAAGAGGGATATCCCGATTAAACCACTGCTGGTAAGACTTTAAAAAAAAAATGTAAGCAACGCAGACAGTGAACAAAAGTTGTTCCTGTCATTTCTGCTGCTGGCCACTTGTGACCTCAATCTGTTCCAGGCCACTGTTGCTGCTGAGAGACGATTGACAAGTGAGTGTGCAAGAGCTCACACAGCAGCTAGACAAAACTCTTCTACTGCCAGGGACCATAAAAAAAACCCCTCCGAGAGGAGTCATTGTGTGTCACCTGCAGACGGTGAGTGGAGTCCCAACCCCTCATGCGCCAGACGCATCCTCACATTTGCACAGCCATGACTAATGTGACCACTGGTCTGTCTGTGTCTTGTCAGGGAGACTGCTGTCTGTTTTGGGGGAGCTCCATTCTCTCAGTGCGGCTGTGGTAAACAGCTCTGAGGACTCTGCGGAGGACGAGGGACAGAATGACAACATGGGCACATCAACAGGCCGCACAGCTGATACCTGATGATGAACCACTGGAATGAACGTACCTTACGTTTGTTTGAGTCTAGCATCAGAGAAACCACGCAGGTCATTTTGCTACGGGGTCTCCATCCAACAGTGATAGCTGTTCAGTGTAGACAGTTTGCTAGAACAGAGATACAAATTCAAGTTTCTTAAAATAATAATAAAGAAATTGTTCTAGGATAACTATTGATTCCCCAGAATACTGGAAATATGTTGGACAGTGTTGTTCCCGTTAAGTCACTACAATGCCATCCAGTTAAAATTGAGGCTACGCAAAATAAAGGAGAATATTTATGAAAGATAACTGAAAAAGGTGGTTGAGTTGACCGTTTTTTGCAATGGATCCAATTTTATGATATAATCATTGACATTGTTTTTTTTTAGATATTGATGCGGCGAGTCGTGATTTGGTATGACTCAATTCACTGCTGATTTTCAGTAGCAAGGTTCCAAGGTGTCATGGTGAATAGATTTGAATGCAATTGGTGCCATCTGTATGTAACATGTGGACAATTTAGAAGACCCTGATTTCCTGCTGAAGAAATACATACATTTCTAGGACAGTTTTTGCATGATGCAGAACTCGTTGGATGGATGATGATCAACATTGCGATGAGCTGGATAATTGTGCTATTTGTCATGTTGTCATGTGTGCTAATAAATTTTGCAATACTTTAAAGTTTCGAGCCTTCAGGTCAAAACAGCTCACAGAACCGGGGGAGAGCAGAGAGAAAATGGAGTGGGGAGGTCTGTACTTTATTAGTGTTTTCAAGGAGGATACAAAAATTGCAGCTCATTCCTGGAGAGGTGATTCGTCATGTCAAGCAGAGGAGGCATGCATCAAATTAGAATTTTAAAGAGAATCATTGGATTGCAGCAGTGCACTCTTGCTTATATCTGCTGTTTAAGAGGGTGCAGTGCAGAATCCTTCGTATGCCTCTGAAGCAATCCGACTTGTATGATCTAAACTTAAATGCACCATGGAAACTTTAAAGCAATGTGGCATCAAATATGATATTCCATCTTTGATCATCGCAGTCTTTGTCTACTTAAGATCATATCAAGCATCCATACAAAAAGTGATTAGCCATGTCAATAACAATTGCTCATCACCAAAGCAAATGTTCATTTATGGCTTACTGCTTAATAAAAATGATGTAACTCATCATGTCTGGTTTATAACCAGCAGAGGGCAATGTTGTCAAAGGTGAGGGCAGGTTGCGTAATCATTTCCAGCATTGTTCATCAGAATATAATTGAAGTACTACATGGTTTATGTTGCTTACAGGTATTTGTTGCCTGTAAGCAAGGCGGTAATCGTGGAAGTCTACGTGCTCATGTAGTGAAATATTACTGTAATATTACAGACACAAAATGACTTCAAAGATTCACTAAACAAGAAGACACAATTCGACTCCAGACTCAAGAGGGACACAAAAAGACAACAGAAACATGGACTAGCTGAAAGACTTTCACTGCCTTTGAGA
Organism: Apeltes quadracus; assembly: GCA_021346845.1. Taxonomy (NCBI): domain Eukaryota; kingdom Metazoa; phylum Chordata; class Actinopteri; order Perciformes; family Gasterosteidae; genus Apeltes; species Apeltes quadracus. Next base: position 7,186,012 of record CM037916.1, on the reverse strand, counting down.
GAAAAGGAGTCAGCCCCGACCCGAAACCCCAGCTCCACACAGCCAGCTACCCCTCCCCCCGTCAGAAGCCCCTTAAGTCAGCCGGCACAAGCTTGACTCCCCAGGAGAAGAGTCATGAAGCAGCCTGCTTCAAGGCCTCCAACATCAACCCCGTCTCAAAGACTGGAGATCACAGGACGGCCCCCAGCTATTTTTACCGTAAGACAGCCCTTTCCACATAACTCCCCTGTTAACTCATATATGGTTTAAAACAGTGGTTCTCAAACTTTTTACACCAAGTACCCCCTCAGAAAATACTCCACGTACCACCATAATGACCAACACTATACAGTAGCGCAGTAGGCCTAAGTATTCATAAAAAACAAGGCAGAGGTTTTATTTTAAAGAAGTATATTCAATATTGTCAGCCATTGTAACATTTTACAGTAACATTGCACTTAAATATAGGAAGAAAAAAAAAACTGTCCTTAAATAATGATTCAATTAAAATGTTAAAATTGATTGCACATAAAAGTTAAACATTGTACTAAAATACATGTAAACTGTTCTTAAAGATGAAATAAAACTGTACTGTACTTAAATGTTTAGTTTTTAATTTTTTTATATTTTCAGTGATTCTTTGGCGTACCCATAGAGGGAGCCCCGCGTGCCACTAGTGGTACGCATACCACACTTTGAGAATCACTGGTTTAAAATATTTCATTGTTAATTCTCAAACTTTCCATCTTTAATCTGGTGCCTATTTGTTTTTAAGGGGGGGGGGGGCGCATACCTTTTCTTCCCCATTTTAACCATCGTCTCCATCCCCATCTTCATCCATCGTAACCATCGCTGTTGTCATCTGAAAAGCAAAAGAGAGATTCTACAGATGAAATGAGAATTCTTTGTTGAGGACTGTAAAAATAAAAACATACAATCTTCGATTGCGATGATGACCTCGCCTCCCTCCCTCACCCCCTCCCTCGTACAATGCTTCCACCTGCGCACCGCTGCATCCGCTGCGGCAACTCCTGGAAGATGGACTTGTTGCGCAGCGTGGCCTCGGGGTGCTCCGGGACGAGCCGGTCGGAGGAGCATTTAGCTCCTTCCAATCTGCACTACTTCCCACCTCTTCAACGGTCGAAAGGCAGTGGGCGTACAGCGGATCAACTAGATTTGGATTTAGGTACTTTAGTGGTTTAACTCCATTCACTTCAATTAAAGAAAATCTTTACTCGGGAACTGAAGGTGACACGAGTCACCTCTGGAGCTTAAGAAGACGCTTCAAAAAGAGGGCCCGTTCCTTCCAGGCAGATTTGCTCTGACTCATTCAAGACTCCTGACGACGCGCCGGATGCCCCGCGCCGTAGGAGGAGCCATATTGGGGTCAAAGGCCACGGCGCCCCAGCATCTCTTTGCTCGCAGGGCTCGTCCCTGCAGCGGTTGATTAGGGGCGTTGGTCCCGGTCCAGACCCCTGTGGCCTTTCCTGTGACGAGGAAGAGGAAGCAGGAACTCCGTGGGCCTCGAAGCTTCTGGCACAGAAGTGGCAGGGAAGCCCGCTGGAGGAGGAGGAGGAGGAGGATCTGCTCTAGCACACACACCTGTGGTTTGTCCTTGTCGAGCTTCTTCAGCGGACGGCAGGCAGTATTCAACGGAAGCGACTGAGGTGTACACAGCTGTGGAATGGCTGACTTCTGTGGAGGGGTGGAGATCAACCTGGACCATGAAGAAGGCTTTCCCCGCAGTACTTCTATGGGCTCCTGGGCAAGACATGAGGAGATCTGTCAGACATCCACCTTCAGCGATCCTGGACCTGGAAGACGGGTCTGAGGGAGCTTTTCCATGCTGAGGGTGGTTCGCCCGGCTGGAAAAGCTTCGGACACAGTGAGGGTTCAGTGAGCTCTCTCGTGGCTCGAAGGCCTCAGAGGGACCAGAGGGATCCATGACGAGGACCGGGTGGGAGATGGCTGCTGAGGATTGTTTACCCTCTTTAAGGGGGCCCAGTAGGTCGTCTCGCTCCCCACCAACTGCCCTATGGTTTTTTTTCTTCACATTTTTAAGATCATATTTGCCACCTAGGTATAGATATCTGGATGTTTATATAAGTAATAATTGTTTTATTTATGTCACAGTCATGCAGCATTTCTATTTTATGAACTTGATTGTCTCGGAAAATTGAGAAATACAAATACATTATTTGCTTGACGAGAATGAATGTGATGTTGTGGCTGTGCATGTTTACATTGTTGAAATCAGTTAATGACGATGCACTTAAGGACTCTCCCCACTATGAATAAGGTTATTAGATTGTTTCTCATACGCAGTGTTTGTTCATAGCGACCCAAACCTTTGATTCTAGCTGGGTTGACTTCCTGAGGTATCTTAGTAATGCTTCATCATGCAAAGAGCAAAGACAGAAAAGAAACACAGTTCATTTGAAAACCACAAAGGTGGAGACAAGTCACCGACTCTTTAAAGTTTGTAGCTTGTATAACTTAATTGTAAATGATGAATCAAATTTGAGTTAACATTTCAGAAAAACCAACTAGGATTTTACGTTTATAAACATTTTTTGTAATAATTGTATATTATAAATGCATATGTACATGTATATTTATAATATATATTAACCGTACACATCATAAAGAGTGTAACGTCACTACGACATCACCTTTAACTGTAATCTTTAACTCAAGCTTTTGTATATACGAAAAAGGCCCTGGTCTCTCCTGCTTTTAGACTGAAAAATAACTTCTCAGAGTAATAATGTAGTTTTATGACCTTGAATGTGTTTGTCTTTTTATCTATTGAGCGTAAAGTATTGCTGCGTGAGCCCTCCTCTCTGGTTCTGAGGCAGGATGCTGTGCCGTTCTGCCGTCGTCAATGTGCGGCAAAGCACAGTTATCTGATTTTCTTTTTTTTTCTGGTGTTAACCAAACACCCACACTTTCTTTAGACTGTTGCTGTGGAAAGAATGTTGACCTTTCACTTGATGTCATTGGTTTATTTTCCAGGAATGATTCATAGCCTCATTAGTGCTAAAAACGTATTCTATCGTATTGAATATTTATGGGACGACATATAAGCCGATTACAAGTACACTGCAATTTTAAAGCAAGTGTTATGTTGTCCATCACACAGAGAAATGTCTGCCAGAGGTCAGGTGTCTCCATGGTCCAGATAACCAGCTTCCTGTCATATTGCTGATGATATTCCAGGCACACCCAATCGTTTGCTGCTTCGCTCTCGGCTGAACCTGCGCTGCTCACATGGCAGCCAGACCTCTGCATTCGTAAACTGGCCAAAGTCGAACTTCACACCACGTCTGGAAGCGTTCCGGAAACGTAATCCTCCTCCTGCGAAATGCTTGGTCACACTTTACCAGATGTCCCCAATGTCGAGTCCTCGAGGGGCCAGTCCTCATTTAAGCTTCCTGCAGCCAGTGACCGGATTATGCGACACAAATCCCTCAAAGTGGTTACATTTTACCAGTGCATTATCCTCTCAAGGACATTACAGCTGTTCCCCAAATAAATTAATTAGACCATTCCAGCCCACTGGATTGGTAACTCATGTCCGCAATTGTTTTTTAGTGTGGAAGAGTGCAGTGGTTTCCAAACCGTGGGGCGCCACCTCCTCACCAGGCCACAGATGGACACCAGTCAAAAGTGTTTAAAAATAATAGCACCTCGAGTTTTTTGTAAATAAATTAAAAAACTTTCATGCCCATTAGAGCCACTTTGTGAAAGCTGCGTCTGTCCCTGTGAAAACACTACTTCTTTCCTTCAAAGTGGTCTACAGTTAATTAATGAATTCTCAACAAAGAAGATACAACACATTTTGAGGGGGTGGGGAGGCCTTCGGTGTGCCTTTGCGCCAAAGGGGGACTCGACTCGACAGGACACGTTTGTGAACCACTGGAGTTATAGGATTACAAGTTGCACATCACGTTCTCAGTCTGCAAAGTCCACGCAGGCCAGTGCTGCTGCTGCAGCACCAGACACCAGGCTCTGGTGCTGCGGGCAGCTGCAGCCGTGCAGGAGCTTCAAGGTATCTACAAACTACAGATCGTTTTGCTAAAGTTTTAAATGAGGAAGAATCTTGATTTGTGTGATCTAGGTATATACAATATAGTGTTATATATGTTTCCATCAATTATAGATTTTTCATAAAAGAGAATTCATCACCATTAGGCTGCGCTATATGAGTGTAGTGGACATTTCAATGTGTTTGAAAAAACCTTTTAGCAGGGAGTTTAGACAAAACAATGCTATGTCTGTATTGTTTATACAATAAATTGTGTGTGTGACATAAAATGACTGCTCAGGACATGAAATCTGTGCGACGTGTATGTCGGTGTGCAGATGATGATCTCAGGACAAAGAACACGACGGCCCTTTTACAATGAGATCATTATGCGTAAACTGTTTATCACAGTATATATATCGATGTTGCATGTTGGTGCTGTAAAAGAAAACTTTTGAACAACTCCGATGGCATGTGTTTGTGTGCATGTGTGTGTGTCAGCTTCGTCTCCTGTTTGCAAACATTAAATATCCTGTTTTGATGATTTTACATCGGTGTCGTGTGAGAACTTTTCTAATAACCAAAGGCATGAAAAAGATTCCGTTAATGGCTTCTTTTCTAAAAAGCATGGGCAGACGTGTCGTCATTCATGCATGATGAGGTCTCCACCTGTGCCAATCAGCCATCTTGTTTGCAGCTGTAATTGCATTTTCCCTTTGGGACGATCAGTGTCATTTTGAATGCAGCGGTGAAATGTTGTCGATGTTTACCAGATGCATAATGAATGAACAGATGTTGCAAAGGATACGTCTAACCTTTTGTTAACATTCTGCAGAAGGAAAAAAAAGCTTTTGGTCGGCATGTGTTTAGCTGTTCAATAGAAAAAGTCTTGATTTGTTGGGACTAATGGATTTTTTGCTGAGGTGTATTCACTTATTTAAGTTATAATTGGTGACTAATTTGGGAAGTAGTGGTGCAGCTATATGCACATCACACCCTTAGCAAACTAAGCTATTGAAAAAGCATGACCAAAGTGACACATGCACAGGAACTTAAATCCAAAAGAATTGATTTGAATTGGTTGTGCAATTACTTATTCTTGAGACATGCGGGGTATTAAGTTACGAGGTTTGATTCATTTTTTAATAAACCATATGAGCAATCATCTGCTTGTTTCGGATATCAAATCATAAATAACAATGGTAGCCTGGATCGCTAAGAGTAAATATGAAATTTAATTGTATTTGCGTAGGTTCAATTAGCCTCCATATTTTGTACAATTCCTATCTCCATCACCATCACGGATCCCTTCAGTTGAACACTCGAGTTTTGTACTCATTGAGCTTGTGCTTATTTAACCTGCTCTGACCATCAAATATGCATATCAGAAAGTCAAAAGTGCCTTTTTTCTTTAAATTTGTGGCATTGGAAGAATGTTGGCAGCAAACTTTGAATTCAAAAAGAACCGCTGTTGAATGAGATTACAAACAATTTAGACTGGAATCAGCTTCTAGTGGAAGTACTTAAATGAGCAGAAAGAAAATGAACAGAAGTGAACTCAAACGCATGATACGTCATGTGATCTAATGTTTCAGTCTTGTGCCAAATATTCATGCAATATTTGTCACAACACTGAAACATTAGATCACATGACGTATCATGCGTTTACGACGCATAGTTTGGAGGGAATATTTACATAAATGGACATAAAAGTCTAATGTTGGATCTTTCCCTTAAAACAGCGGTTGTTGAGTTCACATCAGGCGGAAAAGAGAAAACAAAGTGTTTATAATTGCTACGGTAATTTTTTTGTTGTTCTGTGAGCGCTTTCCTTGAGGGATTACTCACATAAAGATGTGGGAATGCATGATCAAATTTCCATTAATATTCTGTGCTGCTGCACCATAGCTCCCTCTGGTCCCTCATGCTGTTAGAATAAGGCCTCCTAATTACCCAAATTTTAAACTTTCATTTCAGCCTCTTCTCTAAATGCAGAGAAAGACATTTGTCTAACAAAATAATATAATTTGTTTCAGTTGCTGCTCTGTTTGACAAGATGAATATGTGACAGTTTAATTACATACTCTATGTGGTAATGGACAAGTGGACGCCCCCCCCCACTGCAACAGAATCTTTTCGTTTATATTTTTCACCCAGCAAAGACAAAAGGAAAAAGTAGCGTGCCGAAGCGATCCTGCCATCTGCAAACCATGAGCCATGATGATTACAAAGCGCTGTAATTTATTCCTACAAAAAACATTGCCATAAGCTTCCCTTCGTTCAACAGATACAATATAATATGTATTAGGATAATAGACTTTTAATCATTCCAGCTCCTTAAATGCTAGAATTTGATCTTTCATGCGTACAACCAATCTTCAAGACACGACACCTCAGGCTGTGGAAAGGATAATCAAAAATAAATGGACAAGAGAAAATATTAGTGCAAAAAATCTCAGTCAGATTCATGATCAGCATAAACTCTTGAGTGATTCTGCACTATTATTCGTTAAAGATTTGCACCAGATTAGTGGGGCAGCTACGGTTTCTCATGCCAGGTCATTGGTGAACATCTTATCAGAGTTTTAGGTGAGTCATTTGAGGATCTTCTCATTCCTTCTCGCGCCTTTTCACAGCCTGTTTGGATAAAATCTTTAGCACTGTCGTCCTTAAATTCCTCTTGTTTGCTTGTAATTCTGCCATCAGCCTACAAGCAAAGTCTCCTGCTAAAACCTTTTTGTGAGTCTCTTACTGTTAAAGTCTCATAAATGCTGTCTCTATGCACTTCTCAAAATGTATCTAAAAACCCCATTAATTATCTTTTAGGACTTCCATGGCAGCGCTTCCATTTATATTGTCTTAAATGTACAATATATTCATAGGTACATACTTTACTGTATGTAGTGCACATAGCTTGGTAATTATCGTTGCAATAAATCTGCCTGCTGGCTTCAGCTCCTCCATTAGACTAATAGACAGTAATACTGTGTGTCCAGTATTTAGTCATTTGCACTGCCCTTGCAATTAATTTAAAGACAGAGATAAAACACGTTCCATTTACTGAATAACCTATTGTATTTGCTTCATAACAAAACGAGCACATGTTCACATGCTAAAATGCTAAATGCGCTAATATCGTGCATAGCATTATACGTGCTTTGAACATCAGCTTGTTGGTGTTGACATACAGCGTCAGCCAGCCTGGCACATAGTCACATAGAGACACTCTGAGGTGTGCAGTGACACTAAGATAATGGAAAAGAAATATATATAATCTCTTCGATATTTGTAATAATATCAAGTGTAGTCTAATGCCATCAACAAAAAAGAGCAACCCACCCCGAAAAAAAAATATTTACACATGATTTATATTCAGAGTATCGATTTTCTTTTGTAGTTATCACTTGAAGGACAAAAAGAGACATAGTGCGCTGTGGACAAGCTGCAATGGACAGATTACCTCGACCTGTCGGTCCAAACCGAGTCTTAGTAGGACAAATCTGCACCCGGCTCTACTCCACCAAGGATTTTTGTGGTTCTGACCGTGATTGAAGACGAGTAAAGAACTCGACTGGCATTTCTGTTTCCGAGTTGTGCTTTGGGGTTCAGGTGCATCTAAAATATATTTTAGGGCTCCAGAACTAACTTAACAAAAGCTTCACTAATAGGCTCAACCATTTCATTTCAGGCCGACTGGATAATATTAAGTGGCCCCGAGGTTCTTTACCTCCACCTTTGACTTTGATTTCTTTAATTTGGCATCCCAAGGCCAGAGGAGGTAGATGGTGGAGCGCTCACCTCCGATGATGATCTTTTGCTGAGCCTTTTTTGAGACGAGTGTAACGGGCAGCACGGCATATTTCTTGATAAAAACAAAACAGTCAATAAGTTATCTTGTTTTAAATTACCCATATGTTATTGGGTTGGGATGTCGCTCTAGAGTAGACCTACAGGGTGCAGTTAGAGAAACAAAAGCGGCTTCCGACCCGCTAAATGTCAGGCGCCCCAAAGCAAATAATTAAACCCACTCTGGTTTCTTTCCACTCATAAACACATTTGATAGGAACATTGCATTACCTTGCTGTAAGAAGGCCCGGCGCACTCTGTAACTGTAACCAAAACTCTATGTTGAGCCATCAATCTGAGCAGTTTACAGGAAGCCTTAGGAAAATGAAACATGAAAGGTTCATTGTGAATTTTTATAGGCCTCCTCTCTTCTTTATATCCTCACATTTCTGCAGAGCTTACAACTCGGCCTGTGACCTTGGGAACCATAATACAAAACACAATACCATCCTTTTGTCTCATTTTGAATTTTACAGGGCATTATTTTATTGTTGAGTTACATTTAAAAATCTCTCTTGGGAGCTACTTTGCAGGCATGTTGCATACATCCATGTATGGGCTCTGGCCCGTATCACTAATCATATAGTTAATCTACTGCACACTATTTCCTCAGTCATCACTCGTCATACTGTAGCGGGTACGTTTAAATTGTGATCGCAAAGTAACATCTGACCTGCTGAGCCTCCAGTAAATCAGCACGCACATTACACTCTGCTGGATGCGTCTCCTCCCTCTTGATCCCTGAGTGAGAACATACGATGCCTCTACTTGCACAGTTCACTGTCACTGTTTTTGAAGAGATTATTTTCAGCTGGAGCGCTCATCTTTAATTATCCAATGCCAATCCTTGTTTATGTTATCTGCCCCAGGAAAATGAGGCCATGCGTGCATCAAAGCACTTCTGCTGCGCACTTTTCAATTCTCCAAGCAGGCTCTGGCCCCGATGTTGTCTCAAATGTGAAACGAAGTGCTGCGCACGCGGCTGCAAGGATCCACAGCCACTATCGCAAGTTCCGGCTCTGAGTATTGACACTAAATACGAGGAGTTTTACTAAATAAACGAGGGGAGTTCCAATCCCTAAAGCACTGACTGTATGAATTAATAAACGGCGAGACAAAAGCAAAGCAAATACTCACCTAGCATAAATGCTGCAGCACTCATAAAATGTGGGGATCCAAACCTGACATTTCCATTTTTACATTGGGATCTGTCGGCCGAGTGTTCACACAGACTTTGAAAGAATGATTACAACCCAGTTAAAATCAGTTGCCTTTTTGATGACTTAATTACTGTCTGTGTCTGATTCTAACTTGTTAGCACTGCTACGTGTTACACTGGCTGTATTTAGGCCAACCTGCTCCCCGGGGCGTACAACTGGTGTGCATAATTCTGTAAGCCATCGCTATATATATATATATGTATATAAAACAAGGTTAAGTTCGTAGACTTTGATAGGTTGACATCAGATTTAAGATGTTTGTCCTGTGATATTTGTGGTTGGTGTTAATGTCACAGTAGACACATTATTCTATTTTAAATCCAACCTAAAGATCACTTATTATTGTCCCGGTTCATCATCGCATTGCTCACATGGCCAGCCTCTTGGGCCAATGCCAGAGCAGCGCTGAGCTATTAATTGCTGCCACCATATGGTCAACACTTCATAAATGCCACTTTTACTTAAACTCCATATGAAGCTGTAGAACGACCTGCTGACATTTACACTTGATTGAATCCCGCTAAAGAGGCCGTGTATCAGACAGAGAGCGAGAGACTCCCTGAGCAGATCTCATTTGCCGTGATGGAGAGTGGGAAGCCTGCCCACGGTGAGCTGAGGAGGCAGTGTGACGGTAACCTCAATGCTCTCCGAAAGACCTCGAGCCCTTCCTGAAATGCTGCATCTTCCAAGCACCTCATGAAGGAAAGGCGTAATCAAACCTAAACTTCAATCTGAACACGTCGAGTTATTCATTTACTGCAAAGTTTCTCCCTTTACGTCATTTTCTCTGCAGAGAGATGTGCTGGTGTCAGACTGTTAGGGGCGGGGGGGTTGAGGAGAAGCTTGTTTTGGCCGTGTCTGTCGGTCATAAGCTTTACATGTCAGAAGAAACTATTATAACAAAGACCGACAGACCATTTGACAGACCAGCGGATGTGCGAGGCGCACAACAACCGTGCGAGGGTGGGCTTTTATCCCTGCGAAACGTCTCCGACGGCTCATCCTTCTCGCTGTGTTGCTACGACTGTCAGGTTTAGCAGTGAAATGCTCATTTTTTAAAGTAGGAAGGAGGATTCTCTGGTTGGTGCAAACAAGTAGATAATGGGCCAGAAGGTTGGGGTGGATGCTGTAGTCTGTCAGACAGCGGTCAGAAAGATATTGTGTGTGTTCCTTTAATAGCTTTAACTTTAACTTGTGCCATTATTCATGAAGGCCAACGTTTCTAAGCATTTATAATGCGGATTGTAGCAATCCAACAATTATTATTATTGTTTAAACAGCCTTAAAGAAACTATGTATTATACTTTTTCTTTACGAGAGGGGAACAATGATTAACCCCTCCTTATGGTTAAATCCTCATCTGGTTTCAACAGATGCCAAAGAGCAGTTTTTATGCTTTCACATGTATCATATGTTTTCCAGTTGCTGATATACCGACATATCTTGTGTTTTGCATTCATTTTTAACAAAGGGAGATTATGTCTAAGCAGACAAAGACTAATTTGATCATTTGTCAAGTGGCGAGGAGATCGGGGCCACAGACGACATACTAACATTTGTGTGCGTCTGCGGAAAAGTCAAACCATCCATCCATTGTTTTCATTCATGAAATGTAACCTAATTATAGTACTGTTGTTCTACTCCCTGTGTCCTGTGAAAGATGAGCGTTGTACGTCCAGCATTAAATCACATCCAGATCAATAAGCAGTGCCCGTGTACCTGTTCTGCAGTGCTTGTTTTTCAGAAGCCTAAATAAGAAGCTGTAATGATTTCTAGCCCTCCAGCAAACATATTTATACAATGCCTGTACAAAGTCAATACTCCCCTTGGATTTTCTACCCTTTTGTTGCTTTTATACATAAAATCATGCTCAATATATTTAGCCTTAGAATAATTTGCAAAAAAAAAAGCTTCTTTTATGTCAAAGTGAAAGGAGATTTTCTAGACCGATGGCAATGAATCCAAAATATGTTGTTTAAAATATATTTTCAGTGTTTAAATGTGAGGATCTCGTCATCCTCACACAGAGAATGAGAAGACCGGTGACCAAGACACCTACGACCACGGGGAAGGCGTTAAAAGCTCCAGTGGCCTGGATGGGAGGAGGCAGCTGTGGCCAGCGTTCTTCACAGCTGATGTGAAATCTGGAAACGGCCCAAAGGCTCGCAGGAGTCTGCACCACCAATTGGATGAATGTGTTCTGATGAGAATAGAAGCTGTGTTTGGTGAACAGCAAAACCTGCACCCGACCACATACGCAGCGTCTCCAGCGTGAAGCACGGTGGTGGCAGCATCGTCCTGCTCTGGGGACGCTTCTCAGCAAAGGGCCCCGGGGGGCTTGTAAAAGAAAAATATTGCAGAATCCTGGAGGATCATCTCACTGCGTCTGCAGGAGAACTACGACTTGGGAGAAGATTTATTTGCCGGCAAGAAAACAACCCTCAGGCATCCAGCAGAAGCTCTGCAGAAATGGTTTCAAGATAACTAGGGGATAACTAGGGTACATGCATACAAACATACACACTGGGGTTAAAGCCCACATCTCAATGTAATCAAGGATTTGTGGCTGGTTCACGCCCGATCCCTGAACAACCTGACACAGCTGCTACTAAATACCGACCTGAAGAGTGTCAATATTTATGCCATTAATTACTGCCATATGTACATTTAAAAAAATAAAATCTGTATCGTATTTATGCACCTGTGTGTACATTCCTCCCAACAAATCTCGCTTTGTGAGCATAATAGCGTGTCGTATTGCTCAGTTAATCTAATGGGATGGAAGAGCCGTTCAAAGTGAGTAAGCAATACTGAACAGAGTGAAGTGATTTATCGTTACGGTCTTGGAATAGATAAATGATAAATGATTAAAGAGAATGAACTGCAGGCAGAAGAGAAGTCGTCCTCAGGAAGTGGAGTTTAATAACTGCATTTAAATCACATTCCCAAACAACTGCAGCTGCTGTACAGAAAGTGCTTTAGGTTACACATTACCGTTGAATAAAAGACCCTATAAAGTACCCAAGAGTGAATATCAGCAGTATCAACTGCTGTATCAGGTTGGGTAGATGCAGCATTTAACAGGCTGCAAACATCACTTTCTTGGTCCAAATAGAAGTAAACAGAACGTTATAGAGATGACTGCATCTGATGTTTGTGACTCTCGTTCCGTTCTCGTTGGATGGATCTGGTCAAACTGCTAACAAGTCCGTACTAGATGAAAAAACGTCCTTCGGCACTGATCCCGCCCTTATAAACTATCCGCTGTCTCAGAATCAGCCAATTTTAGAGACAAACATAATCATATGATAATGATGATGTCTCCAGGCTTCTCATCACGTTTCGTATACGACCACACAATGTACTAACAACTTGTTAACAGTAAGTCAATTAAAATATAAGATGTAGAATTGGTGAGGACACTCGGCCACCGGTGTTTAAACAGGGATCCATCCGTTCATCTGCTCCCACTCTGCCCCCAAACACCTGCAGGGCACAGCTCAGGATTTAGCTGCTGCTGTATTCACATCCGATTGAAACAGGGAGGGACACATGATGCATTTGAGAAAACGGGATAGAGACCTACTAGGCCTGCACACACACACACACACACACACACACACTGGGTACACACTCACAAGTCAGCAGTGTACTACTGGTCCATACTAAGATGATGTGGTGCTGCGCGCGCACACACGCACACGCACACGCACACGCACACACACACACACACACACACACACACACACACACACACACACACACACACACACACACACACACACACCAACTCTGCAGTGAAGTGAGGAGAAAAAAAAGGGAGGCCGCTCTTATTATAATTCAACGTCAGGCCAAGTTTGATAAACGTTCCCTCCCTTCCTCTCCTCTCCCTCCCCCTTTGTCGCTCTCTCTCTGGCCCTTTTCACTTGGCCTCATACACAGTAAGGAGATGCGCGCTTCTCTCCTCCGTCACCTCCATCTTTGAAATAAAACTGGATTTAGGTTACCAGCAGCAGCAGCAGCAGCAGCAGCAGCAGCAGGAGGAGAAGAGGGCTGGCGCTGCAGTTGCGCTGGCACACATTCAGCGTGGGTGCACAGAGAGAGAGGGGGAGAGAGAGAGAGAGAGAGAGAGAGAGAGAGAGAGAGAGAGAGAGAGAGAGAGAGAGAGACGCGCCGCATCTTGTGGATTTCTTTGCGCACAAAGCCCGTGTACATGGTTCTCCTCGCGCTCCCTCCGTCACATCATCCAGACCAGGAGTTGAATTCACGTCCCGGAGAAAAATGTGGCATCGCACCGTTGCGACAGTCGTGGTGTTGTTGTGTCTTTGGGGGGACTCGCTGGCAGGCTTTCCAAACCAAATCAACATAGGTAAGTTCGACGGGATGCTCATCCTGACTGCATCTGCTTTGTCTTCGTTCACGAGGTCCAAATAGGACACGTCTCGGCAAGTTCACTTCACTTCTGCGCGTCTTTGGTACAAAATAGGGAGGAAAAGAAGACTTGATCCAAATCGTGCCAATAACGTCTCAGTATCTGCAGTGCATTATTTAGTGTGCGACGGACTAACGCGTGGATTTCTTTGCCGCCTTACTTTAGACCATCTGGTCAATTATTCGTCAAAGATTGATCCGCCTTGTGAGGAATTCCTAAATGTCCTGAACACGGGAGTAAAAAAAAAAAGAAAGTGCGTTCTGCATGTATGTCGGGAACGAATCCAGCGCTGTTAAATGTGACATTTCTCCCCTGTAGGCGGGCTGTTCATGCGCTCCACGGTGCAGGAGCACAGCGCCTTCAGGTTCGCTGTCCAGCTGTACAACACCAACCAGAATGCGACGGAGAAACCCTTCAACCTCAACTACAACGTGGACAACCTGGAGTCCTCCAACAGCTTCTCCGTCACACACGCCTGTGAGTAGTGACACACTAGAAACACTGTTAAATAAGCCCATTTCTTCTGGATGGGAATAGAGAACACACAATATGTGCTTATGTTTTGAATCTCACTGGCAATAGGAAAAACACGCGGGTGTTTGTAAGGCGAGATTGGTCCTTGAATGAAGTAAATGGGGCTTTAACAAAAACGCACAGCTGGATGAGCCCGATGGGGCCAGTTACTGGCCAAAGACAGGGGATTTTGTAAACAGAGTAATTCAGTAATTCCCGAGATGCTGATGAGCAGCTCATGGGGGTAAAAACAAACATTGCTGTTATTATGCTGCAGTGTCCAATAAAGACTTTTGGCTGCCTGTTGCCTGAGGTCGAGGTTGAATTGCGACAGTGGCTACTAGGTTGGCTGTAAGATACAAATCGTTGAATTTGATTACGTCCCTCTCCATTCTCATTCCTCCCTGAAATGACAACATATAATGGTCATGTGTTACCACCCTCCAATGCAGGATAGTGGCCATTTGAAGGTTGTTACCTATGTGTCCATGTGTTTGGTTGCATCGGGCTACTTTTTCTTGTCACTCCCTTCGCCAGCTATTTCAAACTTCCCATTCGATATACCAGCAGCACAGTGGTGCAATCTCTTCTCTCTGCACCGTTACTGTATAAATAGTCTCTAGTATCAACTGTAATATGCTGTAATCCATGTAGTCAGCTCTACAAACATGGATTTGATAGGAAGGGCTTTGGATTGTGGGATGGTTTCATAATTGGTACGTGTCATAATACATCATAATACGTGTTGCACCGAGCTCTGCCTGGACAATTAAATTGTTATCTTCCTACCAACTGTACTTTCCACTTCACACGCAAAGACCAGCCCTTCAAACCTTGTCAGCTGCCTTTTGAGATGGCTGCGTAGCCCAATGGAATAAGGAAAAGGCCGACAAAAAACAGAGGAAAAACAGGGCACAGTTGTACATCGTACATAGAGATAGGAACAGAAAGATAGAAATGCAGAATGCTGCCCGGGCGATGCAGAGAGCAGGAGCCACGGGGAGTATTCCCAGAGACAGGAAGGTTTACACGCTCACACCTTGATGCCGTTTGACCACAGCCTCGCGCTGTCGGCTGCAGAGTGATTACATACGGGCCACTGTGGGATCAATGCTCAGCTCAGGGGCACCTCAGCAGTTCCTACCGAGGACGTGATGCATGTTACACGCTTAGCTCGGCGTAAGCTGTTTTCATCTAAAGGAGTTCCAAAGCAAGCCACTATATGAAATCACTCATCCAGAAGAAACATTCCTTGTGACAGCATCAATGAGCTGTTTTTGTCTTTAACCCAGGGTTAAATGAAACGTTAGTTTGTCTTTGGTCCTGTTCACACCAGACTGGGATGCTTTTAATATTGTCGTCTTATATTCTGTTATTATTATGCAAGGGATGGAGGGGAAGTAAAAACATGTTTTCCTGTAAAAGATAAAAAAAGGATAATAAGTGGAAATCATGTGACCACATTGAGCTGACGCAAACGAAGTGAGATGCTTCCCAGTTGAAAAAGACCAGCGAGCAGCTCATTTTGCAGACCAGCTGGGCCAGCTTGTGACTAAGACATTTTTTGAAAATGCACCAAACTCCATTATTCTTATTTTAGTAGTCCGGATTACATAATGCGCTGCCTGCCTTGCAAGTGATTTGAATGTGATAATTATGATCTGACACATTTTTATTCTGGCAAGAATGATAGATTGGTCGTTGCTGTTCTTTCCAACAGCTCAAATTGTTCATTTTGTTTTTTTCAAATCATTTTTAGGTGAGCAAGTGTTAAGATGGAACCTGTTTACAAAACGTTTTGTAGTTTATACCGAAAAAAGGAATTACTTAATGCTCAGAGCTCCTTTGATGTGCAGCTCCTGAATAAAATAAAGCAGGACAACGCTGCTGTCCTCCAGCTGGGTTAGTATGTAATGATTGTTACAAATCCCTGATGGCCAATGACAGTGCTATTGGCAGTGTGGATCAATAGGTGGAAGGCTAAAGTCCGGCACCAGTGTGTGTGTGTGTGTGTGTGTGTGTGTGTTTGGCTCCAGTTTGTTTTCTAATATGGAAAAATCAATCCTAACCAAGCTTTCCTTTTCTCCATCTCTCTACTAATTCAGAGGCACCAAATCTTCCATTTGATGATTGTATGAAAACAAACAAACCTGTAATCAGCTAATAATTTTTTGTAGGAAAATAATTTCATTTATTGCAATTTGATTGAATTGATGCAGACAAAGAGAAGTTGACTCTGCTGTTGTGTTCATTATCTTACCAATTTGTGGCTGGCTGTGGGGAAGCTGCAGAATGTATTGATGTGACACCTTGCCCAAGGCCAGGACAGATTGTGTGCATAACTGTTGAAATGGGAGGGTAAAATCCATTAAGACCGGATCAGGGCAGGAAGAGACAGCCGATACAGAGACACAGCTGGACAATGAAAGAGAGGTTAAACCAAGAGCGTGTTGGCTTATAGTTTTTTGTGGTCTGGTGACAAAGCAGACAGAAACAGAAACCCCTCCAGCCCCACCCAAAGCGTTTATTAAATGGACTTTACAGTATCCTTACCTAAAACACATAACCTAAAGACAAGCTTAAAAACACTATATATAATTTTTAAAAACCTTCCTCATTTAATTAACTTGTCTATAGTGGCAACAGCATGAATCTATTCAGACCGTTTTTTTCTTTCCAGAGATGAACTTTTAATTCAATTCAAGTTTCAATGTGACAGTGTGTTCCTTCAAAGAGCGTTTGTTATAGCCACCTATCCTCCCTCTGCTGTGACTCAACCCGTGTGATGCTGCTCAGACAGAGGCTAATGTTAGAGCACTTCACTGTGTAGGCAAAGGACAGTCCTACTGATGCAGCATAGAACCATTTATGCAGCCAGATCTCCTCCTCCTCCTCCTCCTCTTTTGTCTTCTTCTTCTTCTTCTTCTTCTGCATTACTAAGACTATGGTCAATATATTGAATAATTAGATATTACCAGATAAGGACAATCTAAAAAATGCAGTGCTTATTTGCAAATTTGCCTGCTTACAACACTGATGGTACGAGCTCAAACCATCCCATTATTTTTTGTCCTGTTGTTGGCATAGAAACGGTGCAGGCAGGGGATGGAGGACACATTGGCAAACTCTGAATGTGTAACATAAGCTACTTCAAGATAAAAATGGGTTTTTAGTAACAAAGTGAAGTAAAGGATCCTGTTCGCCTGGTGTGAAAGTCACATTGTCTAAAGTTGGCTGTGGATGCCGGATTGTGAGCGCTGATGCTTAGTGTTCAATAGATTATTTAAAGCAATAGGATATGAAAGAAATGTTGATAAATACACATATTGGCTTTCTGCCAAAAGTGAGATTAGAGGATGATACCAGTCTCAAATATTAAATTTGCTGCCACAGCCGGCATTAAAACTGACGCAATGCTTGGAAACAGAGAACTGCTTTCCAGCACCTCTAAAAGTACCGATTCACAGGTTGTATCTTGTTTGTGCAATTCACATAGGACAAGAATGTCAAAATGACATGTTGTGATATTAGAGGGTCACCTGGTGTGTGATTGTCTCTGTGAGGTTGCTAGGCAACCAGAGAACACACGTGATAGTTAGTAGGCTTTAGTTGCGGGTTGGCGTTACCTTTGGAGTGAGCCCAGCTAGATGTCTCCCAGCTTCTTGTCTTTGTGGGAAATTGAACATGTTAACTTTACAAAAATGAGGACAGTATTGATTTGTTTTCTCCCAGAAACCTCAGAAGAGAAATGCAAGATATATTTCACTAAATGTCTAACTATTCCTTTAAGTATTTTCGAACGCAACAACAACTCACACACAGCCTTCATTTCATAAGCTGAGAGGAAGAATGAAAATAGAAATGCTCAGCAGAGGATGTTTTCACTAGCTGGATCATTGGAGCTTGAGAGCGTTTCAAAATGTTAAATCATTATAATTAAATGTCAATTTGCCAATGCTTTACACAGTTTGTCCTATAGTTACTGTGCCTAACAATACACAATAATGTTGGGCCCTAATGTTGGTGCAATTCGCACCTAAATGAGCTTGTGTGCAATGTTAAAAACCTTTTCATGTCAGAAACATATTAATCCCCTCTACTCTCATTTTTGGACTTGTAGGGACGTGTCCTTTTCTCACAACGCACTGCACAAAAATATCTGCGTTGCTGCCACTGCAGCCGGAGTCCTGTCAGTTTGGATGAGCGGCCCCGAGTTGACAAGTGCTCATCGTCACATTTGTCACGCCGTTGTCATCGGGGAGCATTATCACAGCATAAAAGCTTTTCGGAATGTCTTTACAGTGATTGTATCTCACTAAAGCATCATTTTACTTGCAGGCAATGCCGTATATTAACAGATAGTTTCCCTGACATGAATACATGCTTTGACCCTCAGTGTAATAAGGGCTGTCGGGGTGTACGGCTGTGAGGCAACATAACAGTCATGGGTTATTGTACAGCATGTCTACATGAGCTTTCTATGACCAAGGTTAAAGAAATGTCCACAATTAAGACACTGGCTTTAAAATATCCGTAGCCTGAAAACATCCGTCATTCGAAAGCAGAAAGCTACATGTATTTGGCCACACAGGCTCCCAGCAGAGCCATCCAGGGGAAGGTTCTTATTTCGTTTTTTTTTTCCTCAAATGGTCATGAAGCTGTAAAATGGCGGAATGGTACTGAAAAGGTTTGGGGGTAAGCCACTGGAGATGTGTAGTTCGTGTTTCATTCTGTGCTTCTGAATGTGCGTGCATGTCAGTGCTGTACCAGAGCGACGGTTATCACTGCTGACAAGCTACAGTGATGCTGCAGCAGTTTGTTGCAGTCTTACACAATGTCCTTCAGGGAAGCTGCCTCCGAAAGCTCCGCTGTAATTCACCAAATGTTACCTGAGATTATCCCAGGACAACGAGCTGTGAACTACACGGAGCGACGCAAATGAATACCAAAGATGCCGTCGGGCAGGGAATCATCTAGAGGCGGTGCTTCCATAGATTTGCCAAAGTTGGATGAGTCTCAGCTGTTGAATGTTGAGGAGGAGAATCCAGATGATTGAGCTTCAGTGTTATTGGTGTTTTAAATTGACGGGAAACAGTTAAAATGACATGAGGTTAATATTCATTCTTACTGCTATTTTCTGTTCACAGTGAGACATATGTGTCAGTGTTTTTCAAGACTGAGAGCAGCTTAATAGCTCTTTTGTATCATTTTTTTAATCCACAAAATAAATGAATCGAATTAACTAGAATGAAGCATTTTGACATTGTATTGAGTTAATTGAAACTACTTTGCATTCAGACTCTTGACCCCTTTAGTAATGTTCCAAGGCCCTCTGCAGTAACACAGAATCACAACCTTTTCAAATGGAGTTGGTTGTAGTCCTCGGTTTCTTGTTGCAGTGGTCCTTGGATGATGTTTTTGCAGTAAATGTGTAGGTGGAGTGTTAGAAGCGCTTTTACTGCGGTGCAGGGAAATATTAAAGTGTATTCTTCCGTACAAGACTCCAATAGCCACAGGCAATCTCTGCCCATCGCTGCTGTAGATTCCCCTTTAGTCGTGCTCTTTGAGCGTGTGGGTTGCATCCAGTTGTATTTTTCAAATTAGGCCTAATCCGACAGTGTTTCCCCAATCTTTGTGTATGATGAATATCTGCAGGGGGAAACCTGCTGCAAGAAAATGTGTGCTTTCACAAAGCTGTAATCGTTGGAGAAGAGGCAACTCCAGCCAACATGCAACCACACTGCCTCAGGAGAAACACCTACTCAGGTTTCAGTCCCGACGTGGCCTCTGCTTTCTCCTTGGGTGGTCAACTGAAATGGATCGCAAAACGTTTGTTTTGTAAGGTGCATATAAAAATGAAGCGCTTAAATGTCATAACACAGAGATCATTTGAACCTGATTTACTTGGCCTGCGTATTTTCATCTCAAAACAAACATTTCAATGGATAATTCAAACTAGCCCATCTGAACAAGCCTGTAGGAAGAAGAACTGCAGCTTATTAAACTCAAACTAGATGAGACGCTGTGAAGAGTCAATACTCAAAAGTTCATGTGCAATTTCCGAAACACGCGTGACATATTTGGCCTCCCTTTAGTCAACCACGCCAGTGGCACAGCATCAGACTCGGTTCCAGACTGAAATATCTTAACAGCTATCGAAAGAATTACCTTGACATTTTGTCCAGACATTCCCTTTGCCAAGAGGATGAATCTTAATGAAGTTTGGTGATCCTCTGACATTTCCTCTAGTACTAGCTGCAGTTTTACATCTGTGGCTTCTACTGAAGTATCTCAACAACAAGTGGATGGATTTGCCGAGTAATTTCATTGCGAAACTACTGATATAACCGTCTGCCTCAGCTGTACTTTAAGTGTTATTTAGGGAAATAAGGCCTACAGACATGCACAGCTTTAATGGCAAACACAAAGCCCAGTTTAACTGTTTATTTTCACATTGAATGTAATATATCCAATCCATATGCAAATTACATTGCAGTCAATTTCACTGGAGTCCCTTGTGTATTGCATCCTTAGTCTCTAGCCCTGCTTCCATGCAATTGTCAAACCAATTTATGCTATCTTTGGAAATGCAGTAAAAAAAGAAATGCAAATAAGCTGTATCTCCATGAACAGGTTAGGAGGAAATAAAATTGACTGCACCGTTGTTTGTTCAGCAGTGGCCTCTATACGTATCCCCTTACGTATCGCTGTGATCCGCCAGGCGGCTCCCTTACTATAATGTTCAGGTGGCCTTTTATTTAACATGCTGCCTCTCATGATCAATTAAAACCTTGGCTGCTGAATTCAGTTCTGATTAAAACTTAAATCACACACTTTTCACCTTTTCATCTTTCTGCTGAGTATTGACCAGCAATAGAATTTACTTTATTTGTGTGTTATGCCTGTGCAAAACAGATTGGGGAATTGTCTTCATGTTTAAAGACAGAATGAAGCAACATGCTTCATAGCAGCCGTTCCACATTCTGCACCTCATAGCTGGTAAATATAGTATGTTTAGTGTTTCTAGTTTCTATTTTACCCAATCTTGTGGATTTTGGGATCACAGGTGCATGCCTGTGCCATGTCCTTTGCATTCTTCTCCTGCCAATCATGTGACCCTGGAACAAGACAGGTATTCCCTTACGGCTGAGACCGACATGACCTCGCTCTCCCCCTGGGGAAGAAACTGAGGTCTTACTGCTCTTGTCTGCGCTAGTATCACTGCCGGCTCTCAGACAGCCCAGGAAAGATAACTTTCCACCAGGCAGCAGCACACGCAGAAACACAAAAGACTAGCCGTTGTCCTCACTTTACCAAAGTGTAGTATCCAATTCCCACAAACCTCAAGCCTCTCACCGCTGTCTCAGTCCAAGAGAAATCACCTCCTCCTCTCAGTGGGGAACCTATTCAATCATTTCTCTTCATTTACGCTTTCTTGTGATTATTAAGTTAGATTTTCTCACTGTATAGTGGTGTTCCTTTTTCAGTCAAGGACAAGCACCTACCCTCTATTTCCCCTCAGGGATAGAGCCTTAAAGAATTCAATTTGTAGACTTGGCTCTGCTGTGCACACAGACCGCAGGTTCATCCCGACATCAGCTTCATCAGTTTCGCGATAGACTACAAAAAAAGATCCTGCAGCTGTCAGTGGGAGAGACTCTGAAAGCTGCAAAGCCTCGAGATTGGGTTGGTGCAACTGGAGCGGCCGCATCAACCTGTTAAGTTGGCTGGGACAGCGAGCGCTGAAGAGAAGCAGGGGCATGAGGCTGAGGGTAAACAGGAGGAAGCCACACTAATGGGAGGCTGATGTGGGTGTTGGGTGATGGAGGAAATAAGATGGAAGTGAGGATGGGTTTTTCCAGGTGGATTTTAACCATGAATATTAAGTGTTTTTGTCTTCTAAACAGAAACGTACTGAGAAAGTATGGAGTACTAAAAGTGCCACAATTAAATAAATAAATCATTACTTAAATGTTTCATTAATTAAAATTAGAATTAAATACATAAATGTCATTAAATGTGTCATTAATTAATTGAAATACCGATTAATTTGATGTACAATACAAATATAATTATTTCACTATTTACATTTCATGATCCTGCGTTGCAGTGCTTCATGAAATACTTAAACTGTCAAACTGACCCATCAAAAGTTGGTAGGCGGAACGCCTGATTGGTTACCCGGTGCATCAAGCTAAGATGCAGAGCTACTGAAAGTGTGGAAATGACTCCAACAACTTCAATAAGTTCCTCTGCTTTACCAGCTACTTGCTCTGGTTCAGCAGGTCCTGCATCTACATCCTCTGCTAAGTTTAAAATGTCTCTCACCAACTCCCTGGAAAGTTCACGGAGATCTTCCATTTTTCTATCAAGGTTCTCTACTTCAGACCAGAGAAAGGTACTCTACCAAAGCAATCGATCAGACTAGATTCGCGTTAGCCCCGCCCACTGACTTTGATGGGTTAGTTTGACAGTATTTCATGAAGCACTGCAACGCAGGATCATGACACATTTATGTACTTAATTCTAATTTTAATTAATGACACGTTTAATTATTTATTTATTGAATTGTGGCACTTTTTTTTGCCAAAAAAATAATAAATGTTGCGTATTTTCATTGCTGCGGATGATCAGGGTATAATTTAATACGGTTGGGGAGTTTTTACTGCTCCAGACTCCAGATATGATTTTATTGATCCTTTAGCAGAAAAGGCCGTGTTTTTTTCCTATTTTGAGAGTAGAGCAAAATGACATTGAGTCGGGTAAAGTGATATTATTGCTGCTTTCTATCCTTTTTTGAATAAAGTAGTGAACAATGATTTCCTGTACCAGCCGCTCTGAAGCCTGGTGAATCCAGAATTGAATAGAAAAGAACTCCCTGTGACACTTTCCCGTTATGATGGGAGAGGTTTTTTTTTTTAACTGTTTGCCCATCGTGTCCTTGATGCAAGCTCAACAATTGTCCGTCAGATATAGAACAATGGTGCAGCCGTCCATGGAAGAATTATCTTTTAGCAGCAACATCAAACGGGTGTGACACACACTCACACACACACACACACACACACACACACACACACACACACACACACACACACACACACACACACACACACACACACACACACACACACACACACACACACACACACACACACACACACACACACACACACACACACACACACACCTGTACAACAAATGTAATCGTGCTTGTGTGGTCAGATTTCTAGATTCCTCTAGACAATGCAATCGTTCCCCAAACAATGGAAGGTTGTCTTTTGTGACTGAATACCTGAGTCAGCATCGGTTCAGGCTGAAGACCATAGGATGGAACATAATAGATGAAGATGGGACCCTATTATCCCATTTTCTGCCGAATACACCGAAATAAGACCAAAGTGTCATTGCATTGTGAGTAATGTGAACACGTAGTTTTGACAAAAAGCGGTAAGGCGAAAGACGACGGACACCGTGAATTTCATTTTGGGCCGAAACCGAAGAATGAATATGCTAATTGGGACACTGATATACAAATGTCTTACAGGACTAAATGATGGATATAATATGCAACTTGACTAATGGGAGGAGGCATACGACCACAAGGCAGTGATTTGAGTTTTTTTAGACAATGGTCAAGGAGTGTAACGCTAAATCAATGAAGTACTTTTTCAGCTTGCGTTTTGTCCCTTAATATGATATAAAGAGTAATATAGTATCTTACAGGGTGGACTTTCCACAGCGTGACTCAATTTCAATGCACAAATTCCCCAGAAAGACACGTCAGTGGATATAATAAGTTAATAATAACGTGATCAAACATTGCTTGCAGACACCTAGCACCAGTGAACAGTGTTGGAATCTGCTTTGAGCAGAGGGTCAGACATATGGGAGCAGCACCACTGGCTCGAAACGTTAAACATTTGCTTTAGATATTACCAGTGGCTGCTGGTGGAAAATCTTAGATAGCGCTATCCAATCAATTTGAGCAAACACCACAGAATGAGGTAATGCAAAAAAAAACCTGCATTATTAATTTGTAGTTGAATATTCAACTTTAATTGCAACATAAAAAATATGTATAAATCAAAAGGTTAACTCACATTGACTTTAACTCTTATTTGTGTTACGCTCACAGGCAATTCAGTATAATATAGTGTTACTACGTAATTACTGTATTACGTACAACTAAAAAAAAAAAAAGTATGTTTATGGCTGCAGCTCATTTCATGAAGCTTGTTATAAGTTTCGTATTGTGAATAAAAGCGCGGCGCCTGTACATTTGCATGCTCATGTGTCAGGCTATTTGCATCACATATATGTCCATTTGAGAGCTGTGGCATTGGCCGCAGCTCTTAAATGGCCACATTTTGGTTCCCCAATTATTTCTGGTTAATTACCCGAACAGTTGCATTTAGACCAAGGAGAAGTGAAGGGCAACGGGCATCAGAGCATGGCTATGGGGAGCAGACATCCTACATGGCACCCAATTATTCAGATTGCCACTGCATCGCTAGAAAGATGAATGCCATCATGAATCCTCCTCGAGCTTGTATTAAAGTTTTTATCCTTGCATAGACCGTTAGGGGACGTTGACATTTTGACCTTAACTTCTGTCTGTCGGTGTCCCTCCTGTTTTCACTCTGTCCTGCTCTCTGTCTCCGTCACCAGTCTGCTCCCAGTTCTCCCGAGGAGTCTACGCCATCCTCGGCTTCTACGACAGGAAGTCCATGAACACGTTGACCTCCTTCTGCGGGGCGCTGCACACCTCCTTCATTACTCCCAGCTTCCCCATTGACGCTGATGTGCAGTTTGTCATCCAGATGAGGCCCGGTTTGCGAGGAGCCGTTCTCAGTCTTCTGGACCATTACAAGTGGGAGAAGTTTGTCTACCTTTACGACACTGACCGAGGTATGAGGGTCCCGCTTGGAAACTAACACACACACACACAGCTGTGGAAACGCCGCAAGCTTTCGGTTGGAGGCAGAGGAGTAGCGCAAAACATCTCATCGCTAGTTAAAGACAAAAAATGTAATTGGCACGCCAAGTCCCGCTCATGCAGAGGGGTTATTATACAGCGCATGTGAACAGTCTTTAATATGTAGATCCCTCATCCCCAATCTTCACCCTAAATGCTCGGATACATTTTAATCTATGCCGGTAATGATCCCAAATTACCTCTCTATGTCACTGATTCCTGCTGCAGTCAATAGCTCCTCGCTTCCAGAGGAATGAGTCATTCACAGGTGCCGCTGATCCGCCGTAGCACAACTTCCAGTTGCCTGAGCCTCTAATCCTCCCTTTCATCATTAAGCTCTAATTGGATTATATAAAGACAGAACACAACATACTGTCACTTCTGCATTTCCTTCATAGCGTTTCAGGTCCACTCACGCAGGCCAACTATTTACAGACTATTTTCTTTGTGATCCTCTTGAGGGTCAGTTTCTGTAGAGAGAACCACAAGTTGTCTGTGTAAAGAGGACACCAAGCCGGCCATAGACTGTTTTAAAGTAAAGTGCTTCCATATATATTTTTATTTATTTAACTTAAATTAGTTGTATTTAAAACAGTGGTGGGCATAGATTAATTTATTTAATCTAGATTAATCTCACTGTAATCTTGAAATGAATCTAGATTAAAAAATGGCTCATTTGAATTCTGCCAAAGGCATTCAGAATATGTGTGCTACCCAAATAATTACTAAAAGTAAGTCTTTGAGAACAATTGTTTCCGTATGATAGAGTAAAGTTCCTGACGCTTCCTGCTCATAAATTATTCTAATATTTGAAAGCCTTGAAAAGGTGCAAAGGTGCAGGACCACATGAAGTTACATACGTACACAACGCACAGCATAATATAACAAGGGTGCAAATAGCAGTGGGACGCGATAAGGCAATACAGGTTCAAGTATTACAGGATGAGGTATGACGAACAGTTGAGCAGCATAGTTTTGTCAATAATAGATATACATAAATAAATAAATAATGTTCCCTTTATATGGCACTCCCGTAGTTCGCGCTAGTTCCCGTAGTTTCCCGGCGTTGGAGATGAAGGTGTACCGTCGATGGCCCGCAGTAGCTAGTGGAGATCACGTCCGGGTGTAGCGCTCTCCCGGTGAACCTGCTAGCGTGTGCTTGTCGCTCCCTCACCTCTTTACTCAGACAGCTGTCTGCTACTATAAACAACGCGTAGTGTTACGTCCCGACGCAAACTAGCATCACCGGCCAACCAACCACACTCGACGCTAAAGCAACACCGCAAACCCGGTGGCTTCGTAGCTGCATCCATGTTGGCACGTCACGTTTGATGTGGTAATTTCACAGTAGGCACAGGTTCAAAGACTCGTTCTCGCCCCTTACAGTGCAATTTGGCTAGGTATACATCCGCACTAGAATATCAAGGTGAAAGTCATCATCGCTTGCGTAGTATAGACCCAGCTCCCAACCCAACTTTGATTGATCGCCGATAAGAGTCTCACCATAACGCAGCACGCTAACGCCGATAACGGCCCACCACTAATTTAAAAACACTTATTTTACATAGATTATATGGGCACAGCATTTGCAGGAAAATGTGCCAAGCCATCAGAGTATCATTAAACAGACGGAGAGCATTTCTAGGACAAATACACTCCTTTTTCACTTCCCCACCTGACTTCATATATCTCCAGTTCAAGAGTCATGAGACTCCATTTCTGCATTTACTATAGACATAAAATATGAATAAATATATAATGTATTCCTAATGTCATGGTGTACATGTCTGACCTTATTTGTCACAAAGCTTGGTCGTCGAGGTGGGTGCAGGGAGAGGCAGGACTCAGATGCAGCAGTTTCCAAAAACAAAAAAGGACTTTAATAGTAAAAGAAAACACAGAACTCACACAAGGGCAAAAACCTACTGCGCTCAGGACCATGAAACCACGGACCGAGCCACTCGACAAGAGACACGCATGGCTTAAATACTCAGGGGAGGTGCAGGTGATTGGACACAGCTGGAAACAATCATCTACACGACAGACAATCACGGGGCAGACAGGACAAGGCAGGAAGTGAAGTTACCCCATGAGCACCAGACACGTGAAACTACAAAATAAGACAGGACGTGAACCCAAACCGTGACATTATTAACAAAGAAGGTTGTTGGTGCTCTGAACGTGGGAGTGGACCTCGGTGTCACCGGCCCACCGTTATGTCTCGTGTTTTGTTGGTCTGATGGGGATTGTAGAAGCTGATCCTTTGTTGGCTGCCGTGGTCGAGATAAAATTATTATGTGCCGAAAAGAGGTTATTATAACCTCTCCTGGGCACAATCCGCCTTCTCAAAAGTGCCCCCTGACGCGGCCCTCAGAGCTCCTCCCCACTTTTTGGGGCTGACCGGCCACCAACTGCAATACGGTACCCAATTCTACTTTCCAGTGTGCGACTCTGACTTAGTGTAAACAGTGTAGTTTAGGATGGATTCCCAAATGCTGCACAGCTTGTGTTTGCTGAAAGGCTACTTTTGCTGCCAGTCCCAGTCCGCTCCTCCCCGTCAAGGCCTTGGGGCAATACAGGCAACGCTCATGCAAATATCAGTTTAATCTTCATTTTAGGAGGAGGACTCTATTTAAGGCCGGTGAGTAGGTTGAAGGGGGTTCTTTAAGGAGGCTTTCTTGAGTGACTCTTGGTAGTAGTTGGTGGAACAGTGTGACAGTAAGAAGCAGTCCAGGTGTTTTACAAGGCTTTCTGTAATGCCTGTCGCTTAACAAGACACTGATCGCAGCCTCTAAAAGTCAGTTTGAAGTTCATCAAAATGCAAGTTAATCCCCTGCCGTGCATCTTCCATGATTTACCAGCCTCAAGGGGCAGCTACCATCAAAAAGGTGTCTGTACAATAGATATTGCACTGTGATATAAAATAATATGCCCTTAGGTACCACTTAAGTGCAACATTGCGGTCATTTTTAGTGTGTATCCGAACTTCAAAACAGCATCGCCATCAAATCCGGCTTCACTTTTATGTGGGAGCTGCCATCCTCTGACAGCAGTATTATTGCGATGTGAGCTACGTGCTCTGCCGTTTTGTAATGGTGATCAAATAACAAGGAGAGTTTGTTTCTCGCAGCTGCGTCATACAGATTGGAAGTCTGTTTCTGTTTTGTGCAGCTCATGTTTAGTGCACAACAAAGACTTAACACCTTCACACGTTGGTCGTTAATGGCGTGTTTATCTGCCGCGGTGCATCCTCACCTTTTTATCCTCGACGTACAGGCTATGAAACGTCCTCATTAAACAGACTAATGGCTGCTGGCAGAAAAGGCCTCCCGAATCAAGGAACATCTGGACATAACCAGCTGCCCACTGAAAGTAGTTTTTTTCTCTTATTAACATAGTTTACTAGAAATTGTATATACGGCTTGAATACTTTACAATAATTTGTGAGTGAAACCTTAGTCAGATAATTGTAGAGCATTAGAGAGTATAATATGTGTATCTAAAATCAAATGCTGTAGAATTATAAATAAAAAAAAACTTAATAAACTAAAATAAAGGCCAAGTACCTTCAAATTGTATTTAACAACTAGACTTTAGTAAATTTCATCCAGATTCATAAACTCTACATTAAGTCTTAAACTACATCTACATTCATTTTTGTGGCAATTTAGTTTAAGGACTAAAATCCAACAACCTTAACTGGCCCTTTTTCTGCATTCTCCTTCTGAAAATGAGGAAGGTGGAACATTTGGATGTGTAATAAAGCTGAATGTCTGCTTGGTTTCGTCCCCGTGAGGAAACGTCTGATTAATTGCTCACTGCTGAAGGGCTGCACTCCGCAGTCAGGCACACAGGCTCATTAACAGAGAGGGTGGGGGAGAAAGAGAGAGAGAAAGAGAGAGAGAGACCATATGGCACAAATCTCTACTCTGTCAACACCTTACTGCACCTTCCCTTTAAGATGGACACCGGTTGGCCTCGACCTCCTCCTCTAGGTGAATACTGTTTTCCTCCCGGGCCCTGATATTGAGATTCAATAATCAATCTCTTTTGCTTTGAGAAAGCCGTTATCGTCCCTGTTCAAGGACTTTCTTATGCCTTATAGAGAACATAGAAAGAACAAAGGCAGGAGTAACTGGGATACACATGTAACAGAATAACTAACTAGTGGCTGAGAGGTACTTTTTTGTCAGATGTGTTTCAAAGGATTCTGAAACGCACACTTCAGAGATGCAGATGAGAAAGCACTAGGCTGACACTTAAAAATAAAAAAGATGTTAGAAAATGTTAGAAAGAACTGTGTCAAAAGAGAAAAGTGCCTTTTCTGTTGTTTTCTTAAGGGGGGCATGTTAATTGGCTCCATGTTTTGTGAATCCTCTCTGACTCTGTGTTGAATAAATTTAAAATTATCTGTGGGAATCAGATTGCCTTCAATTTACATCTGGGAATGGAGTGTGTTTGGAAAGACTGTTTCAGATGCTGTGTGTGGTTACATCACTGGTGGAAACTTCAAAGAGCTGTGTGCATTCAGTGAGAAGATACAGCTTAGTTGGTAGTTGTGGTGTCTCTGCATGAACCAAACCTTTTCTGCTATCCAGTGCTCACTGCGCTCTGCCAGACGCCCAAAATGGCACCAATTGATCCGCGCTCATCCACGCATGAAGAGGCAGTGTGGCTTGGAAACAACATCATATAACATGTAAACTGCAGACTTTCTGTTCCACACTGCAGTGTCAAGGCAACTGTATCTACAAATCGTCTGTATAGTTTATGAATAAAGAATAGAAACAAAAATGTTACGTGAAAATATTTAAAACAGGATGTTTTATATTTTGGGGCTTTGGATAATTTATAAATTACAGACTCCATAGATTAAAAAGCTCAGGTTCTTGTTGTGGACATTCAGGCTTTCAAACACTAAGACTACATTGTCTCCATTGAACAGATTGGCTGACAGGCTTCCATTGCAGAGAAGTGAACACCCTACTGTAGCTACAGCAACCTTGGGAAGGACATTACATAACTTTTAAACTGCAGCATCACTTTTTAGATATTTGTTCTTCGCTTGAATCAAGTACTTGCTAAATTTGGCCTCATTACAGATGGTATGTACTCAGGATTGTACAGGAACAATGTCAATACTGCAGCAATCCAGAATGCATACGTTGCCAAAAGTAGACAAAAAATGTAAATAGTAATGTATAATATTGTACAATCACAAAAGGTCCTGGTATAGTTTGCTTAAAGCAGCCCGTATTCCACTAGCCTGGGTGCCATTCCGAACTTAGTCCCGCCCACAACGTTTGAGGTCAGGAAGTTCGGTCTGGCATCAGGTCTGTTCTGAAAGAAATCGACCGCGAATTAATTTAAAAAGAGGAACAGAGAAACGCGATCAAGGCATTTGTTGCGTGCAGTGGAGAGCTGTTGAAAACAACTAGGCGTCGCTTAACATACGTCACACACTCCGTTGCTCTTATTGGTTGTGTAGGTTGTAGGTCTATCCAATTGAGTGCAGAGGCATTTTTTTTCTTGTTCGTTTGAAACACGCCCCATAATCACAGCTCAATGGAGCCATATCAGACTCAAATTCTGACTAGAATTGAGTATGACTACGTCAGGCTAGTATTCCAGTATAAATAAAATGAATCACGTGCAGACATCATTGTTTCAGGACCACGGACAGTTCAGCCTTCCCTCAAAACCTTCTGTGCCTTCAGTTCTGTAAGGTGTTTATTAACCATCCTTCAATCATTCTTCTACTCATGCAGTATGTGTGTGTGTATGGCTGACTAGTTCACCAAGGAACTTGAATACATAAGTGGAGAAACACACCAAATGCAAATGCTTCTGTGCAGTGGAGAGTGACACTGACTACGTGGTTTGAGTGTAACAATGTGCTCTGTGTGCTGTTGCCTGTGAAACCTCTCCCTCTACTGCCATCATTAAAACACCCATAAGGGAATCAATTTGGCAGAACGGTTTTCATCTCTGGATATCAAATGAATATCCATTCCAAATTGGTTGAAAGATTGTGCATCCAAATGCAACCAGACAAATGGCTCTAGGCTTAAAGTTGGTGGAAAACACTCAAAAATTAGAAGCAGCAATAAGGATTTGGCTTCTAGAGCTAATCGTTCATTACAGCAAATCATTAGATGGAAAAGTCTGTGGGTGTTTAGTCTTTGGCAAACAAAAGTACCTTATCCAAAAATATGACATGTAATAGAGACGAAAAAGCTCCTGCTACCAGTGTTTATGTTGTATAAATGCTGAACAAGTGCTCTTATCTCACTGAATGCATTGCCAAACTGTCCAACCGTACTTATCCACTAATGAAGTATTAATGTGTCATCTTAACAACGTGGCTCTTGCTTACCTTGATGTACTATGCAGGATGAAGGTGAAGTACGATCAAATGGCTGCCTTTGTCTGCACAATGCTGTAGGCAGGGTTTGCAAAAAGCAGAAGTAGTTCTTGGTGTAATTTGAGAGGAGCACTATTGATTTGAGTCACAGAGATCTCCCATCCTCTATGTATGACCTGCAGAAGACAGAGAGGAAGTGAGTGGTGGAAAAACAACTTTTCAAAGGAAGAGTAGTGATATATCTGACTGTGGATGTGTGAGATTGTTAACTCAAGTGTGACAATAGTTAAACGTGGGTTGAAACTACTTTAGACGAGACCAGTAGTTTTCTCCATCCTCACTTATGTTCATTATCAAGACATTTAAATTCAACATCTTAAAAATCTTGTCATCTGTTACTATCAACAACATACCAGTCCTTTCCATTTCCTTCCTCATGCCATGACTCATAATGCTGCCACTTTACCAATCCGTACACAAATTCATTTCATTCATTGATCATTTCATAAGTAATCTGTCACCCCACTTCTTCTGCTCTTTTTATTGCTTTTCGCTCCCGTCGGCTCAAAGAAAAGTTAAAGTTCCTGTGCTCGAGGTTTATTCCCTCCGCTTAACACGGTTCTCTCTGCTGTTCGCATAGAAAGAAGTAGCCCCGTTTTCAAATAAAGAGAAACGAAAATGTGGCTGTGCAAAGACGAAGAGTGGGGGAAGGAACAGAAGAGTCAGCATAGTCTTTGTGCCTCTCCGGCGTCAGAAAACTGCAAATGGCACATGGGGCCAAGCACTGTCAGAAATGCTGTCAGATGCACCGAATGGTTTTCATCCCGTGAAATCAAAAGCCCCCTCCTCTCCTTTTCCTATAAGATCCAGCTTTTCCTATCTAATCTTCTCTAACCTCTCCACTTCACATGGCCCTATAAGAAACCAGGTGACTGACAAAGCGCCGCCCTGCTTTACTGGCACTGCTTTGTTTACGGCTCGAATCCTGCCTCTGCGTCGCTCTCATCTATTTCAGGACACTCGCTTTCACCATGACACAAGGCCGTTGCAACAGTGGTCCTTTTGCATTATGAAAGAGACTGATGTGATGTGCGCTTCCCGTTTTGGCCCCAGGGGGTTATGTCATTTTTATTTGCTTTAGAGATGGGAGGGTGCTGTTTTTTTAGGGGAGCCAAAACAGGCAGTTAGTGCAGCTCTCACTGACGGACAGGAGCCAGTCTGCTGCATTTCTTTGCATGCGGTTTTAAGTATCTGTGCTTTATATACGTGAGTTTTTCCGTCTCTTGCTGCTGACTTCTGTTCACAACATTGCAGCTGTTATTAAATAAGCTCTGATTGCAGATTGGGCAGCAGTAAATGGTGTGGGGGTGCAGGGCTTTTTGCAGTTGGGCTGATTTGGAACAGGAAGCTGCTGTCTGTAGTAGGCTAATAGTACTCAGAAGTTCATTTCACTATCATTGGGCGACTTTAATCCTTTTTATCTCCCCTGGTTTTCCCACTGAAGACAGTCTTCTTTGTGGAGCCCCACATAAGCGTGTAGATTTTTTTGGAGATTCCTCTGAAGTAGGTTCAGAAGCTTTGTCTGAGTCCCCTTTGGTGTCGCACTTTACTTTGCGCATCCCATGACAACGGCGCCGTCCCGATGCCTGCAAGAGAATATTAAAGAGGTCATCTCCTCCATGGAGGGGGAGGTACGAGTGACAGTTAAGACCGCACACCACGCTCAGCCGCCATGTGAGCCTCTGATCGAGACAGACAAGAAGAAACGCACACTCAGGTGCCAGCAAAGCCTCCGCGTCTCTTCTGCAACTTTGTCTGTTACAGAGGGAATAAATCTCTTAGTAAATGCATTCCCCTACATTTCCTTCGGGCTTAAAAATATCCAGGCCTCAACAAATTTTCAAGTCAAGTAAAGAGAGACAAAAATGACACGACATGCCATTTAAAGGATGCTTTCTTCCAATGAGCTATACATAGCTGTGAACAACCTACAATTCTTTCCGTCTTTTCAGAGAAAAAGGGAAAAGCAATTGTGTGAGCTGTGGAGAGCCCCATGTCAGAGGAGCACGTTCTGATATCCTACGCAGGGCTGTGTGCGACTGTGTTCCGCTGCAGGACAATTGGTCAATACTACATATAAAGACCAGAATGCACCGCACTTTCTTGAGGTTGTAGCTTGAAATTATTCTTCTTTTTGGAGAAAGCGTATTTTTTTGTCACCCTGATCTTGCAGTTGACGTATTTTGACCAAGTCATACTTTCCCTTCTCTGCCAGAAAGTTGTTGGTTCACAAATGTCACGCTCATTTGCATATTTGCATCTTTACCCATCTTCACCATGTTGTTCTGGTTTGTGTTGCCACGCATCTCTTGGGGAGCGCTATTGTCATCCCTCCTTTCTCTTTGAGTTGAGACTTGATGGAGGATCAAGCTCTCCGGTTGAGTACTGGTGCAGAACTAGCCGAAGAGGAAACAGATGTTGCAATAGCTCAAAGCTTGTTTTTCTCTTTAGTTCTTTTCCTACAGGTGTGTGCTTGTGTTTTTCTCTATATCTGCTTCTGACTCAAAGGTAATGTGCAGTGGAGTTTTGATGAGAAAAGCTGCTGGCCAAAAACCACACTGATGAGAGTCCTGAGAGTGAAGTCTTGAGAGTGAAGTTGGTCATAAAGGACAGTAGTTCTGAATAACCTGACGGACATACATTTGGTGATGGAAGACACACAACGTTTACAGCATTTATTTGGAGTTGTGTTATTAGACTCTCGACGTACATCCGATCCCTGAAATGTGGTGCTTAATGTTTTGCCTGACATCAAGGCTCTGTTTGAAATAAAATATGTTTTCCCTGCTATACACAGTATAGCCTTCATACAATATGCTCCCTGTTTTGAATATGTATTATTTTGCAGGACGGTGCTGAATAGCTTTTTCTCTGAAATGCCCTTGATGGTTTTTCTGCCTGCTGGCTTTTTGTAAAACGCCATCTGTTTTCAAAGTCAATCAAAGCTCTTTGACCAAAAGACTTTAACAGCAAAACAAGATGCCTGCTACTTACTGATAAGTCCGTTGCCATTCGGTGTATATGCCCTGCAGGCTTCAGAGCTCAACATCACACTTGTGTTAGTTGAATATTGGACACAATCCTCTTCCGAACTAGCTGCGTGTCTCAAAGTCTTGTTCGTACAACCTCTTTTCTTTCATTAGGGGAAGGTGGAAACAAGCCTCTTGTGTCACACTCCACAAATACCTGATTCTGCAAAGGTTCTGTGAAGGTCAAACATCCAAGTGACATAAAAATGAGTGAAGTACATTTTTGAGTGGAAAGGCACTTAAAAATTCAGGTCTAATAGCAGTAACACTTAAATAATTCAAGAAATAAGGAACTCTTATATTAAAAGGGCATGTTCAACAGTCTCAGGGCCTCACTGAGTCGTTATAATACCAATACCTTTACAAATAATTCATGAATATCTGTGTAGCCAACCCCAAAGAACGTCTTAAGTATTAATGAGCCCTGACATCTATGCATAGCTTGGTTAAGCAAACATACAGGAGGAGTTATAACAGCTACAGCAGCCATGATAGTTGTGTGTCTGGTCTGTGCTGCAGGGAGGTAGTCCATCACTTAACTGTGATGCAGCTTTCAGTAGCAAGGCTCCGTGGCTGAAAGAGACACACATTTTACAACGACGCTTCAGTACCTGTAATAATATCCTCTATTCTATGGAATCAGCTGTTTTATTCCTGGTCTGAGAGAAAAGGGTAATGCAGTATGTGATGCTGCTTTGCTCTGCTCGTCTAGTGCGGTCAGCTGTACTATGGTAAACCATTTTCCTTCAGTCAGTTAGTAATGAGCCAATGCTGCCAGTAATGACCTCCATGCTTTGTCACCACCACTCAACATATTATGTACAGTGTTTGTCAGATAATGAGGAAATATGCAAAAGGGGCATGAGCTGTCTGCATTGATTGTCTTTCTGGAAGCTGTTATTAATCAGCTGTTTTTGTGTTTTTCATATATTTTCTGCTTAATTATGTGTTACCTTTACAAGGGTCATTGTTTTCCCACATGATGCGTTTTCTAATGGCTGAATTAACGGTTTATACTCTCTCAATGCGAGACAGTGATCTGGATTTGTTAAAGTCGATGCTTAGATACCAATCTTCCACTCAAATAACAACACACCAAACTGAGCTCAATAGACCTAAACAAAGCTGGTTTACGCCCAGCAGGACACAGGAAAACATGGTAATAATGGTACCTAGTTTATTGAATTAATACTGGAAATTAGTGATGTAAATTGCCTGTTGGTTTGTCATATAAGACTGACAGCAACAACCTTGTGACGATAAACCTTTCAAGTCAAAGTCAACTAATTAATTAAACTTAGGAGACCTGTTAATATTATGATACGCAGTAAAATTGGAAAGGTCTCATGATTCTTAACCATCATTTTATTTTCATAGGACGTTTTATAAAATTCAGGACCTGATTTTACATGGTATCCAGCATCTGTGTGACACTTACAGTAGCTCATGGGTGTGTGTGATAGTGTGTGTGTGTGTGTGTGTGTGTGTGTGTGTGTGTGTGTGTGTGTGTGAGCATGTCAGGGTTTCTCCTCACAGATTTTCTTATTAAATCAACTCCATAAAAGCTTCCAGTAGTCTGATCAGGAAATGCTTTTGGTTTACTGGAACCTTCACTCTGTTTTATTTGCACCAACAACAAGGCCACATTAGCGTCTGCCATCCAGTGCTGACAATTTCAAGTCAGATTAATTGATCAAATGCAAGCAGAACAATTGAATGTGTGTAAATGGTCTACAACATGTAGTTTTGAAAGGGAAGTGGATTTTCGTTTTATTTCCAGGCAAAGCCTGGAAATAAAACAGGCTTTTGTTTCCTTTCCAAAAGAAAATATAACAACTATTTCAGAAAAATAAAACAAACGCAAAAATGCATTTTCCTTTTTTCTTCCCAGCTAATGTCACTGATGTCGCCCTTTTTTTTGGCGGTTATAGAAAGTGCATTTGTGGCTCACCATGACTGCTGACTATGTATTACATGTATGCTTAACGCCCTTAGTAAACTATCAGTGGAACCATCTAAACTCCTGCGGGTGTTTTGAAGCTGTTTAGTGTCGCCGCTCAGCCAAGTAGTGTTAGCTCAGCTTCTTCCTTTCATATGGCTCATCAGCTGATTCATCCCATGGCTCTGTGAGCCCTGCATTGAGTCACGCCCATTGTGCTTGCTGAACTGCATCCTTAGCAGTTTATTACACCGCTGTTGCTTTGAGTATGTGCCTCATGTCTTATCGTCGTGTCTCTGCTCCCTACTTGAGTTCACTTTAGTCTTGAATCTGCAAGTTTGCTGTGACCTCCTGTGACCCACTGCCAAGGCAGCTTGGGACACGGCCATTCCACAATTAATAGTTAGTTAATTATGCTCTGTAACCTCTCCATCTTTGTTAAGCTTGACACATCTTTGACTTGATCTTTTGTGGGTGTTCCTCGGTGGAATCCTCTTTCATCTCCTTGGTAATTCTGCACCATCTTCATCTGTGTAGTGCATCTTTTATATATGTGAAAAGTCATTAACTGTATATCTGACAGCATGGGTTTATAAATATATACATGCACTGCCAATGCATCCAGTGCAGGAGCATAGAGGCTCATGATTAATTCATTAAAAGAGGTCCCATTGTTTTCAGTGTACTCTAGCAATTTTGCATATTTTATTGTCTGGAGACGGTTTGAAAGACACCGAAATGGTTGCAGATCAGATCTATTTTATTGTGAAACCCCTTGATACATTCCTGCTGTTTGTGCATGAACATATTTGCTAACCATAGTCAAAAGCCATGATACCCATGCACCTCTTCTTTACAGCAATTCAGTTTGTCAGCCAGGCATTTTCCTGCCGGCATGCTCGAATGAAAAAGAGACAGCTGTCCGATGGAGCTCTTCTCCCTCCACCCCTCCAGGTTTTGCGATCCTGCAGGCCATCATGGAGTCGGCCGTAGCCAATAACTGGCAGGTGACAGCTCGCTCGGTGGGAAACATCGTGGACCCAACGGAGTACAGACGCATCATCGAGGAGATGGACCGGCGGCAAGAGAAACGTTTTCTCATTGACTGCGAGGTGGGCCGGATCAACTCCATCCTGGAGCAGGTACTGAGCCGACACACACACACTCACAGACACTCACAGACACACACAGACGTGTCATCTGGGAAAAATGACCTAGAAACAAAATGTCTGTCCTTAAACACGTTTCTATTCCAGGAGAGTAAGCACGGCCCTTATCTACCTCTCACGCCTTGAAATCCATCTCCGCACCGAATAACACGAGTCACTCTGCTGGCTTTGTTTGTTGCCCACTATTCCTTTATTCTTCGTTATTACCCTAAACACCTTGAGTGCATCACGATCTCACAGTTCTCAATTAGAAGACGATGTTAAAGCAGGCGAGACGGTGACACTCAATTAGGGTTTGTTATTTGTTTTTTGTAGGCATGTTGTTGAAGGTCACCAGGGCTTAATTCATGAGGAGGAATTAAGCAGCTTCCTCGTCCTTGTTTTCTAGGTGATCACCAGCTCCAGTTTTCCAAAATGAGTCTTGATTTCGATGCAGTGTTTGCTTGTGCGTACTGTTCACTGCGGCTCAGCGGTGGAGGACACTTTGTTAAACACTTGTTAAATGGCAGTTAACCGGGAATCTGCTTACTTACTCAGAAGATCATTAGAGATTCTTTTTAGGTTTATTTGCGCATTAAAAAGATACGTGCAAGGATTTAAAACATTTTTTCTTTGATCAGCGGTCTACTTTAATGGAGTGGATGGAACTTTATGTTTATAGATGGATGGTGATAATATATAACGACAGGTTGAGTTGTATATGGAGGTAAATGTGATAGAAAGGGGGATGAATCGGGTAACACTTGAAAGTGAGAATGGACATTTAGATTTGATTTATGTAAATATATCCACGTTTTCACGCCAGCCTAGATATAAATCTGTTATTTAAGGCATTGCATGCTAATTTATATTTAAACTAAACAAAAAAAGCCTGAACCTTACCAAAATGACTGAGCCAGGTCTTAATATCAGAACTATATTATACGTATGACTTCCATTCAAGTAGCCACGTTCAGCGACACAAAAGACGTAATGCGAGCTGCTATAATACGTAGTGCTGCTTTTTCAATCAATTGAATCAACCAATTTTTCTGAAAAGTCACATGTTTTGTGTCCTTGCTCATTTCTGCTGTCCTCTCTTGGAAGGAAAGAGCAGCATGTCATTATAATACTGTTTGTTTGCTATTGCTTTGTGATAAGTCAGAGGTCAGGGGAGAGATTAATGTTGTTGTTCTTAATGTCGTCTCTCACGTTTGAACCACGGAGCTCCCTCACCACAACCAAATAGTTTTTATTGTATTTGTTGTAACATAAACACCCGGTAGAGGGATTCCAAAACACTTGTGTGAGTAAGTTGTGAGGTCAATGACAAATGGCGGTCTTCGTTGTTTAGGTATAAGGACTTTTTGCCAGACAAAATGAGACCGATTTAACAGCTGGAAGTTTTAGTTTGGTTCATGACAGCCGCTGTCCAAAGCCACTCAGCAGAGGAACGTGTTACAAAGACTTTCACACCCTCAGGCATAGTTTGTTTTCTGTGTGTCCTCGTTTTAACCATTAATCCCAGTCACATCCTGACCTTCTGTTCTTTGCTGAGATATCTGTGTGTAAAGGCGTCTGCCCTCTGCGTTATGGTCTTCATTAATGCGTCCCTTATGAGTTTTACTCCGACTGCAGATATGTCTTCATTTCCTCTGACACAAGGGATTATTTTGGGCAAAAGCACAGAACGTCTTTTTGCAGCCTTTCTCGTAGACACATCATTTTGTTTTTTCAAATGTTCTTAAATGATCTCCCTGAATAGATCTAGTCATCGAACGGGATAATAGCGGCCACTTGGTGTCACGTCGGGCCGATCCGATCGTAACCCCTTTGCTGTGTCGCATTAAAGGGAGCGGTGGCCTCGTGGGCACCATCTGTCAGACGCGTGTCTCCCCAGATGCCCGATGGCAGCGAGATGTGCCTGCGTCTCCCCGCAAGAATTCCTTATACAAGCTGTGACATCAACACATGCTTTAATGTAGCATCACATCCCAGTGTAAGTAGGACACACTGTCCCATAACAGCAACAACATTGAGCCTACTATAAATAGCCGACCGTCCTAGCTTGAGGGGAGATTTCTCACAAAGGCAGGAGTGAGCTAACACAAGCGAGATCACTCAGGCATCAGGAAGCAACCATCTTGGACAGGATTTGTTCTTTTAACCAGGGTTTAGGATTTGACCTCATAAACGCCATCTAATTGTAATCCTTTTCATGCCTGCATTGGATCATTATCAGTTACCCAGTCAATTGTAAATAAATGATGTAGGCAGATATTCCACATTCATGTTACAGTAATTGCTTGTCTCAAGGTAGTTGCACTGCAACAGGGCTTCATCCGTGCATAAATGTGCTTTGTTTTTTGCCTTTGAAAGTTTCAGTCTTCTCACGCCTTCACTAAAGTAAAGACAGCGATAAAGACCTTCAAGGCTTCTCATCAATAATAGAAACACAGTTGTTTTATAATCGCTGCCAGAGGACCGCCAGCCTCCTCCTTCGCAGTTGATAGACAATGCCGACTAGTCGCAGAGAGAAAAAAAGAGAGCTTATGGGAATTGAGCTACGTAGTCTGAGACTCCCTGTCTAATACTGCAGAGGGAAATGGGACCGCTAAACACCCGGAGGTGCACTTCAGTTTTACACCGAGCAAGTTGCCTAGTAAAACAAGATTCTGCATTTGGGAGGAAATTACATTTGTGTGGATCTTCTTTAATCCTGTATGTGAATTGTGGTTTTGTATGCTGATCTGCGTGGGAACGTAAAGGCTGTATGACTCACACATGGTTCCCTTAACATAAATATTTTCTCAGGGGGGTGATATTTTATTTGCGTTTTGGTCCTAAATATAGAGTAATTTAAACCATGACAAATTGCTTACGGCCACGCTAGCAGCTGTGTGAAGGTTATATTTATTTCAGATATTTTTAAAATTACCACTGTTCACCATCCTTGCCTGTTGAGTGGCATTTTCTAATTAGCAGTAAACACAAAGTTCCACTGAGTTTGACCTTCAATAGGGAAGGTCAGGGATTTGTTCATGTAGCACCAATAGTAGAACATTTCACTGGCACTTGATGCAATACTCTTCAACTCTAAAATCACTAATGTGGTTGTCATCACCAATGGCTCTGCTAAATGTCATGGCAATCCATCCATTAATTGTTAAGATGTTGTATTACTATTACATAACTTTTAACCACGATAATAGCTCACAATCTACAAAACTAGTCTGATGATGAAGACATTCTCAAACGATTGCAGAAGTCTCTGGATCCTGGTTGGTTCTGGCCAGTCCTACTCTCTGATTCATTTACCGAGGTAAAGAATAAGAGGACGACTATCTGGGCTCAGACCGCTATTTCCTTTTTCTTTACTACCATTATAAACAAGCAAACATGGCTTCTGAAAAAAGAGAAACGTGGTTTTGTAGAGTCTTCTTTGTAGTGCTGGCACCCAAAGGACACTGTAGAGAAGTCTGAGTTGAAAGCCTCTAAAATTCAAAAACAACTTCAAACAGGCGTAAGCAGGAGAGTTGGCCAGTGTGCAACTGCAACGAGGACAGTAAGGACGCTACAACTTCACACAGTTTTTTTATTTGGTTGAAACTGGCACGCAATCAGAAGAATGTGTTCAGTGAGTAGCGGATGGCTGCTGGAACTGGAGGGACCATCGGACTGCACACAGACCCCTGAAGACCGACCGAAGATCCTATTTGATAATTAAAATGCAAGCACTAGAATTTATTGTATCCATTTAATAAAAAATGTTGGGAATCTTTTCAAATGTTTTATCCATCTAAGTATTACGACATTGAACTTAAAACCACTTAACTTTGGGGAAATTCTTTCTTATCTGGAATTTGCAGACAGAGAGGCAAAACTATTTTCTGGCAAGTCTGTTAATAAATTCATTCTACATAATTTTCCATACATAACAATAATTCACTGACTAGTGAAAGAGGACAGTCATCCACCTTAGAATGTCTGTTCCAGTTCGGAAGAAGGTCGATGACAAATCACTGTATAAAAAGGGACACCTTCATCAGTGGGAAGAGAGTCAAATCCTCTTGAAGACACCTGGGCATACATCCAGCTTTGCAACGGACTGTGGCTCCGGTCCGCTTCATTAGTGTCAATTCCTGTAGGGATATTATAGACCGATCATCCTACAGCTCAGCTTGGCCTGGCTCAGGTCTGCTTCAAATACAGCAGACCTGCTCCTCCAAAACAGGCGAGCAGGGGGAACCCGAACGATGGACAAAAGAAAATTAAGACATATGACAACTGCTCCCTGTCTGTCCCCCCTCATGTCTCCTCCACAGCATATTTTATGACCCCCCCACATTTCTGATTATATTTCCCATAGAAAGATGAATGCTAATGCTCAGATGTAACATGGGTTTGTCTGGGGTTTTATTGTCTGGTTTGGTTGCGATTGCATTGTCATTTGAAGACCAGATCTAAAACTGGTATCTAGGGTCCGAAGTTCGGAGTCTAAAGAAGAATTATACTTCGTTAAATATTAAGCTATAGCCAAAAGCCAGTTAGCTTAGCATAAATAAATACTTGTACGAGTAAAGGTCTTTGTTTGTCCATGAGGGTTAACAAAGGTGCTGAATGTACTGTATTCTCTATGCATAAAACATTAGGTAAGTAGATTTTTTGTTGTTGCATATTTTAATACCTGCATTGTTTTCGATTATTTTTGCTAGCTTTTGTTCTTTTTCTATATGACCTCATTACTTTATTTTCTCCAATTGTTGATCCGGGGAAGAATACAAAGCTATCTAGGGGCTGGTCCAAGCTCACCTGAGCCAGCCCTAACTACAAGCTTTATCAAAGTATTAAGAGGTTCTGGCCCTCCTGGCTGAAAGTGGAAGCTGGTTCCACAGAAGAGGAACTCGATAACTGAAGACTCCGGCTCCCACTCTGCTCTTTAAAACTGTGGGAGCCTCAAGTAACACAGCGTTTAAGGAGAGCAGCTCTCTAGTAGGGTAACATGGTACAAAGAGCTCATTAAGATATGATGGTGCCTGACCAATTAGTGCCTTGTAAGAGGCTTTTAAATTATATTCTTGATGTAATACGGAACCAACTAATTGCCATTAATAAAAGCCAACACTATTTTGACAGGTATTCAGCCTTCTTGGTAGGACTCACAGATCCACTGAAGCACTGCAGCAAGATAAAAACATCAGAAGTTGGAAAAAAGATGACAGGGCATCCATTCAATGGATAAAAAAAATGTAGGAGCCGGTCAGTAGAATCAGTGCGGCAGGTTCATTCCCTGCTTTTAGGCCTCAGGTCTTCTTTTCGCCCCCAGTTGTTTGAAGACGCTCTTTTGGGAGAAAAGGATTTTGACAGAAATATTTGTTTTAAAAGTCCTAAAAGACAATAAAAGTTTAGGTCTCAGTCACGGTAGCGCCTGACCTTTCTCAGGGTTCGTGGTTTGTGTCACTGACTCACAAAAAGCAACTATCTCAGGGCACCATGAAACTGGAGCATCAGGATCCTAAAATATTTGCTATGCCCAGGTGCTTTTTTATAGAATAGCACTGCCAACAGCGGGATGGAGCGAATTCCACGGCAAGTACAATAAAAGAATAACAAATTACAATGTACATGCATGACCTAAAATTATTTTCAGAACCTTGCTTAACCAATTAGATACTAACTATTCATCTTGTTTTTTTATGCTGATTTTTACCACAATAAACAACTTTTTGTTCGTACAACATTATGATTAATTAAATAAATCATATTTAAATCATGTTTGCTTATAGCTTGTAGTACTAACACTAAGCTTCCGTTCAACAAACCAACAAACAAATGTGTTTATGACTTTCCTTGGCATTCAATTTAACTTCAACCTTGACTGTTAGACAGCGAAATACAATAGAAAAGCAAACATTGCTGTTTTTCTTTGTTCCCTGTAGCTGCAGGAAGCAATACATGTTTTCAGTTGATTGATCTTTCACAGCTAAATGTTATTTCAGTCAGTAACAGCAGTTGAGGTGTCACTTTTGGATGCTCACATAGATGTGTGAAGTCTTGTGCTTTCTGCCTGAGTGTGCTGATGACAAAGTCACTCTGGGCGCTGCAGCTTCATTGAGCGCTCACTGTATCGCTACACTCGGGTCACTGCAGCTCTGTCTCACTCGCGTAGCAAATTAAAAGCTTTTCAAGACAATTTGAATGACAATAAGCAGGAAAGGCTTCAAGGTTTTTTTTTGAGGAGGCTTATGAGGTTTTCGCAGGATGTGGGGGGCTTTCAGAGTCCGTGGGGACACAGTGAAATTGGTTTGCCTTCCTCAAGAAGTTAATTGTATTTATTGTTGAATTTTGTCCCAGTGTACAAGCCGGCGGGAGGGCCAACCTTGGATCAAGCACGTTGCCTCTCTAAAAAACAATTACGAGACAATAAGGCAGGAGTAAGCAGAGGAGTTGCAGTTACAGATTGAATGGAAGCACAAGCGTGAAAGTACTCAGTAAGAAACTGGGCTGATATTAAATCCTCTTATGTCAGGCCTAAATGGACAGCAGTGAAATAGCACTAGAGATATAGTTTGGGGATGCATATTGCTACTCTGCTGTTCTCGTCTGTATTGAAGTGCTCTATAAAGATATCACTATCACTCTGGACATTTAACATTTAGCTGATTTCAGTGCCTGAGCACACTTGTATCAAAATTGCGGGGGGGGGGTGTAGAAAGCGAAAACAGGGAGGAAAAAAACGTCCCTCTCCACCCCCACAGTTTCCTTTTTTGAAGCTCCGTAATCTACGATACAGAATCAGA
Organism: Apeltes quadracus; assembly: GCA_021346845.1. Lineage (NCBI taxonomy): Eukaryota > Metazoa > Chordata > Actinopteri > Perciformes > Gasterosteidae > Apeltes > Apeltes quadracus. Next base: position 7,141,677 of record CM037916.1, on the reverse strand, counting down.
ATTGAGGGAGATATGGAGCGTGAAAGAGTGCGCGCGAGAGAGAGAGAGAGAGAGAGAGCGAGAGAGAGAGAGGTTTGGCTGGTGAGTTTTAAGAAATCAGCGAATGCTGTTCTCTCTGTGTCTGCTTGCTTAGACAGGTGCTGTACGACGGTTTTTGTTTAATTAAGTCCAGTGTGGAACTGAGACGGGTGGAGCGTAAAGCTGCAGAATAAAGAGCACAGGCAACCACAGCGAGAGGGAGGGAGAGAGAGAGAGGGAGAAAGGAAGGTTTGCCAGAGCCTTGACCTTATTTTACATGTTGAAGTTAATGGAAAGGAACAAGTGCTGTCATCACAGTTTGTCCCCTTATCTCCGTGTGTCACACGCTCCCTCTCCTCCTTGCAAATGTTGCTCCAAAATGTCTTTCTCTCATTCCTCTACTCGCTTTATAGCAGCTACTCTGTGTCCTGAAATCAACGGTCTTTGTCGTTTCTGAATTTTCTCGGTGTTTTGAGACGGTAATGTGACTCCTTGTGTGTGTGTGTGTGTGTGTGTGTCTTCTCCTGTGACTAGGTGGTGACCTCAGGAAAAAACGGCAGAGGATACCATTATATCCTCGCCAACCTGGTGAGGACTCGCAACATGAAACAATACAGCAAAGCTCAGAACACCACATCTCAATGTGATGCAACGCAGTGCAAAGGAATGCAGCACTCTCAAACATCTCAATCTACCGTCTAGTGATGTGATGATAGACTTGTTGACCGCAGCGATTAACCAGAATCATGCAACGAGGCCGCTTTTTCTCTTTTGCTCCCAATGACTTCTTGTTCCACTACCAGCCACTTGTGTTCTTTGTTCTCAGGGTTTTTCCAACATGAGTCTGGACAGGGTCATTTCGGGTGGAGCCAACATCACAGGTTTCCAAATCATCAACCCGGACAGCCCCATCGTCCAGCAGTTCCTCCAGCGCTGGGAGCGCCTCGATGAAAGAGAATTTCCAGAAGCCAAAAACACTCCACTGAAGGTCAGTGAGGCACAGCGGCCGACGCTGCAGCAGCATTTTGTTAAACATCTTCAAAGACTTTTCTCTCCTCTCTCCTCCTCCAAGTTGTTTTGTAGTAACTCTGCTGCAACCTGAGAAAGGTTGTCATTCCGAATCATTTCAGTAAGACATTGCCAACATTACGTGAACTAGAATAGCTGCATCTTTCAAACTCCCGCAATTTCTAGGTCAATCACAGCGCGAGGCTTCGATAGTATTTTTTTCTAACCGTGCACATCGCTGCCACGGCTCTCCGCGTACATTCACCAAGCAGCGCGGCGGAGAGAGATGATAAACTTGCTTTGATAGCGGCGCAGTCGGCGTGATGTGCATCACCGGGATGTCTTGTGACCTTCATCTCAGTACACGTCAGCGTTGACCCACGATGCCATCCTCGTGATCGCGGAGGCCTTCCGGTACCTGCGGCGCCAGCGAGTCGACGTTTCTCGCAGGGGGAGCGCGGGAGACTGCCTCGCCAACCCCGCCGTGCCCTGGAGCCAGGGCATCGACATAGAGAGAGCCCTGAAAATGGTACGATTTCACTGTCACTGTTTTCTTATTTGATCCACTCAGTTAAAGTTGTGAGCCGAATCTTTGCTTCATACCGCTCTTGACTCTGCGTCAAATGTTACTGAATCTTGTGAAATTCGCTCACGTGATGTCGGCTAATTGAAGAAGCGTCATCGTTCTTTTCCTGTTGCCTGGCAGGTCCAAGTACAAGGTATGACAGGAAACATCCAGTTCGACACATTCGGTCGACGATCTAATTACACCATTGATGTGTACGAGATGAAGACAGTAGGGGCGAGGAAGGTGAGTGAGCACACAGCCGTGGACACATCTATCATCATTTTACAATGTGTAATTAAACTGGATCAGCATATGATTTAGATGCTGCCGCTGTGTGTTTTCAAGCAGCTTTTAGAGGGGGATTTTACTTTTTCTTGGCATGATGGCAGCACAAAAGTAGAAAAGTTGGTTCTGATGTGGACTGAAGAGAGCTGCCAGTAACCAGTCTTGCAAAGCCAGCTCTAATCGTGTGAGCTCGCGTCCCCTCTGAGATTTGAATCTGGAAAAAGAAAAAACAAGCAGTCAGTTGAGCCTCAAGAAGCTGAACCAATCGACATCTCTGGGGAGCAATTATTTAGAATATGACACGGCTTGAAACGCAGATAAAACTAAAATCTCGGTATAAACCTGCTACAAAATGAGGTATTATTCTGCTGCTACAGGGACCACAAATATATTTAGAAACCAATAACAGTTATTCATTCATAAAAACTTTAGAAATGAAGCTGCCATGTGTTTACAGCAAAAACCGCTAGCAGCTCAGCGAGCGATGCATCTGTCCAATCAGGTGTCTGAAGTGTTCATGCTAAGTGTTCATTAACTGTCAATCGGCTCAAAATATCATCAAGCAAATGCCAATGGAGTGTAGGAAGGCAAAAGGGAAAATGTAACACGCTGGCTTGCTTTGCAGGATTCTAAGTGGTTGATATTGTGTGTAATCGTCATGTGTATTTGTTCAGTCCAGTTTTCCATATTTTTCTAATAATATTATAAAGCATAACAGCAAAACTCTTTGTTAACCCTAAATATAAAGACGCTGCTATGTGGGTTAGCCGCCCCTGTTAGGCCGTCTTTCAAGCTCCAGTGCTTTCAGCAGTATTACACCTTAAAGTGCACCCAAAATTGTTTGTTTCATACTGCAGCATCAGCATCTGCTCTGTAATCCGGATGCCATTTTTTGTCATGTAGTTAATAAAAGCATTTATTTTCCACTTTACTTGAATGCGTATAGGCCGTAGACGCGGACAGACAAGAGCCAAGAACCGGGCGCCGCACACATTAGCTTTCAGCGTGTCCACTTTGTCTACGAGCCTTGACACATTTCTTGTTCAGTAACAAAACACGATCCTGTTATTAGCCGTTAAAGCTCCGGTTAGCAGAGAGCGTTTGTCCACAAACACACGCGTGGACCAGCCTCTGCGCAGGATTGTTTCTGGTCTACAGCACGACACCAACGATTATCATTTCATAATCACTGCCGGTATATCACAGCGTACATCACCATTTCCCGTTGGACTTTTACAAGGATGTACTTCCAGAGACACTACGCTCACATGATGAATTAGTGCTTTAATTGAACTTTGTCAAATTGTTCAAGCCTTAGGCAAATACATGCACACATGCAGTCTGTGTGCAATGGTCTGACTCTAGACTCTGACCTAAGGAGTTGGCCCTATACTTTCCATGTAGTTTGGCTGTCATGGCAACATACATCGCAACGAGACAATCTGCAGTGACAACAGAGTGAGTATTGTTCACCAGCCACCAGACATGGGAGCCTTTGACTTGCCAAATAAGTCAGAGAGTAACAGAGATAAACATAACGCACCCACTGGAATCATCTCAGGTTCAGTAGACACAACAGGCCAGTCTTTTGTATTACTTTATACTGTGTATTATTAATAGAAAAGTAGAAGATCCTACTACTTCTGGCTAGCTGAAGCCCATTCGGATCAGATCTGTCTTGCTGGTACTCATTCGATCAGTCTTCGAGAGCTCTATTGTTGCTGCTTTCTTGTTATGTAAGAGAACGTTTTTCTGAGCCAGGAATAGCTCCCGCCCCCGCCCTGCTGAACCGAAGCCCAGGTGGAGTGAAAAGCACCACCACAAGCTTTTTTTACGAATCAGTCAAAACTTAACACCGTCTCCCGCTGTGCAGATAGAGCCAATCAGCTCGCACGTACCTGCAGGCGCTTCTGTGAAAATGTCGCCGTTGTTCCCGGAATAACTGTGAACCTCTGTTTCCATTTCAGATCGGCTACTGGAATGAGTACGAAAAGTTTGTTTATATTATGGATCAGCAGGTCACCAACGAGTCCTCTTCTGTGGAAAACCGAACAATTGTGGTCACTACTATTATGGTACACTCTCAAGCAGGTTTTAAGTGTTTCACCATAAGATTTCTGCCACTCAAGGTCAAGGTGTCCATTGTTGCAATCTGTCCTGGGAGGGTAGAATTATTTCGTTTTGAGTTGCTTTCCATCCACTCACTACATGTTGAAACAGTCGATTCACAAAAGAGTGTTTCAACTGTATCCGTGTGGGTGCCAAAGCATTTTGGGTTTTTTATATTACGGTGGGCTGTTGTAGTAGTGACATCACAATAACGGCATTGGTAATGATAACTTTAAAGATAGACGCCATATTCACATTCAGTGCATACGTAAGTAAACATATTTCCCTCTCATTAAGTAAACTGTCAGTGACGTCGGGTTAAACCAGCCGTGTCTCACTGGAGACGTGAAATGATCTGCACACGAGGAGGACATAAACAACCAAAGGCTGCAGCCTTCGACTGTTTATGTCCGTTCAAATTCCCTTTGGCACTGAATTGTGAGGTAGCGGTGGTATGTAGGCCTTTCTAGGACCAGTGCTCCCAGTGTAGCAGGCGCAGGGTTAGACAAAGTGCCAGTTCTCTGCACAGACCGTTTTCACAGTTCACTTATCATCAGCCATTTTTAAATGTAAGATAAGGTGCTCCTTATCTCACATTTAAAGCCACGGCCTCTCTTTCCTTCTGACTTTGCCTATTGTGTTTTCATCTTAGACAAATTCAGAATGTACACACACATTCTCATTTTAATGTGTAGTAACTCATCGTCCTCATGACCAGGCAGGTAATTCAACAACTGTGGAGAAGAGAAAACAGAAGAGTAGCGTCATTGCATTATTTTCACTGCCGAGCATGCCTTTGATTTGAATAAAGACCAAAATATTGTTTTTAATACATCACAGTCATGTCACTGACTTCATGTTGCTTTTCTTACATTCCATAACTTTAAAGTTAGATTCCATATTCAATGAAAGGCCACCCGGGTGCGACTCTTTCATTTAGCTTTTTGGTAACATTGTACATGAGCGCAGACTGGAGGAGACGGGAAGGAGAGAATAGTTCAAACAAGAAAGGAGCTACACTTTAGTATTCAGTGAAAGTATCAGGTATCAGTCTCTTCTGAAGATGAGTTTAATTCTTAGGGAAATAACCTGTGAAAAACAGGTTTAAGTCCTTAGGAAAAGTAAATCTCCATCGGGAAATATCCAAAAAGAGGTTTAATGGCAAACATGTTTTCCCTTTGAGGAAAAACCTGATGTTTTATTGAAATCCAAGGCACAGAGGTGATGTGGAACAGCAAAACGACATAATCAAGACAACACGCAGATTATTTTATTGTCATGATAGAAACAAAGAACCAGTATGGCTTTTTATTTTGTCATACAACTACTTTTCTGACGTTGCTCACTCACGCTTTTTTTGAGCTCGATATGTATTTGACGTACGAACCGCCGTCACTGGCGTTTACTTCATGAACTGGAAAAGTGCTCCATTCAACTTGTCCCGCTCGTTGTGTAACGCTGACTGCAAAGCACATGCAACCTCCGCCTACCGTCCATTTTCACACATTTAGATTGCGGATGAGGTTTGCATGAAGGAGCCCCGAAACCCCGCTTTGCCTCCTCGCTGCGTGTTAATCGCTTCGCTCCCCCCGCTGGCCCGTTCGGCCCCTCTTCACTCCAGCAGCGGCCTGCTTTCCCAAAATAACACGCATGTCACCGACGCTGCGTGGACTCCTTCCAAACTCTGCTCTGTTTGGCTTTTCATGTCCCCTCCCCGTGTCTGTCTGTCCGTCGCCCCCCCGGCATGCGTGCACGCGCTCAGTATCAATCACGTCGCACGCCTCGTGGGACCCATGAGGCGTGGCGACTGTGGATGTGTGTGTTTCTTGACAATGTACTTAAAATGATGTCTAATTAACAGGAAGCGCCGTATGTGATGTACAAGAAAAACTATATGCAGATGGACGGGAATGACAGATATGAGGGCTACTGTGTCGATTTAGCCTCTGAAATAGCGAAACATGTGGGGATACGATATAAGCTGTCAGTGGTCCCGGATGGGAAGTACGGAGCCAGAGATCCGGAGACCAAGACGTGGAACGGGATGGTGGGTGAACTGGTTTACGGGGTAAGTCTCAGTCCGCCTGTGTAGCTCATAAGGGGGGGAGGGGTTTAACTGTTTGTCTTTGATTGTTTCCTGTCAGTTGGCAGTTTATCAGATCATTGTAAAGCATAGCAAATTAAATGATGAATCCTCCACATTTTAACAAATCATTTTTCTCCCCCCCAAAAAGTCACTCCCATTTTTACTCAAAATAAACCAAAGATGCAAGATTAGACTATTAACAAGGAAATGTACAATCACTCTAAGTGGGCCTTTTTCAAAATTGACAAAGTGCTTGTACTGGCAATTTTTTGGCAAGCGTCTTGTGGCCCACTCACACTTGAACTGGCTTTAACAAGATGATTTGCATCCTTAATGAGACCTCAGCTGCTGAATGAATAATGTCGAAGAATCTCATACCGGCTGGGATTAAAACAAAAATCTGCATGCAAACAGTGATTCAGTGCAGGTTTCTCTTTATAAACCTGTACTTTCTGCTGCTGTGGCTTTTCTGAAGCTCTGTTTACATTGATAGCTTAGGCAGAAACAGATGACCTATGCTACATTTATTGCATCCAGAACGAATATACAAATATACGAATAATACTCTTCAAACTCAATCTAATATATAAGTCCTTTGTTTTAAAGATTTCCATATTTTGATAGCATCTAATGGAGGTGAATTTAATCGGCTGAGTCACATTTCATGGACTGCTTGCATAAGCTCCTCCACCTCTGTCTTCCAACCCTTTGATTCATGGAGGAGATTTGGACCAAGACAAAAACATTAGCCAACACAAATACTGAGTGACTCATTTTTAAATGGCAGATATCCCTTTCACAGGCATTATCACAGGTCTATTCTGACACATTTAACTGTGTCCAATCTCTTTACCACATGAATTCACTTTAAAGACGACGGCCTGGGAACCTATGTGTGATTAGAAGACAGTGTGACTCATGTATAGTCATAGTTATTGCTTTGACTCTCAGTTTACCAGTGTTTCTTCTGTTAAGTCAATGTGTAAACCTTGGGTTGGTTATTTGTCCTGTAAGACTAACTCCCCGTGTGCCTGTTCCTGTTTTTGCAGAGAGCTGACATAGCCGTGGCTCCTCTAACTATAACCTTGGTACGGGAAGAAGTGATAGACTTCTCCAAGCCCTTTATGAGCTTGGGCATCTCCATTATGATAAAGAAGCCCCAAAAGTCCAAACCTGGGGTGTTTTCCTTCCTGGACCCACTGGCCTATGAGATTTGGATGTGTATAGTTTTTGCCTATATCGGCGTGAGTGTGGTACTCTTCCTGGTGAGCCGTTTCAGCCCTTACGAGTGGCATCTGGACGAAAGCGATGAGGCCAAAGACCCTCAGAGCCCCCCAGACCCTCCAAACGACTTTGGGATTTTTAATAGCCTGTGGTTCTCCCTGGGTGCCTTCATGCAGCAAGGATGCGATATCTCACCAAGGTTGGTTGTTGTATTTACTCCCCACCGTTCACATCCCTCAGCCGCCTTCCGCATCGCTCTGCATTTTAAGTCCTACAAACATCTCCTTCCTAGCATGGTGCATACAGGTTATTTTGAGCTCTGGTATTGCTGCCGTCCGCCGAACCTCATGCTTCACTTCACTGCACTTTCCCTCCCATTCTTTTCTCTGGGCAAACATACCTTTATTTTGAAACTGCACGCCGGCAGTGATCCTTTGCAACCACAAAATAACTTATATCCACCATGCTGAGGGCTGTAAAATGCAAAGGGCTCATTATACGCTATTCGAGTAGCTGCTCAAATTCCTCTTGACTCTTGGAGGGCTACCGTGTTTTTGCTGCATGTTCCATTTTACGGTCATCTCATTGGTGCATATAATTTTTGTGGAGGGGGGGGGGGGGGGGGGGGGGCATCATTAGCACCATTGTATTATGTATTTACAATACAATACAATAGTCATCTCCTCCATTTGTTCATTCACCCATCTTGTGGTGTCACTTGCCTGCTCTTCAAGGATTTCTTCCGTCATTCTTTCTTTCAAGACGCTTCAAGTTTGTATAGCAGCTGGTTGAAGGACAATTAGAGGTTTTCACCGGTTTATGCTGGTCTGATATTGAGTGATTGTTGATTGGCATCTGGAAACATGTCGTTGTAATAGTGCAAACATTCAGCATATTTCACCTTTGTGAGGTAAACAGACAACAGATAAAAACTTGAATTATTAATATTTACTAAGAAACATACACATTCATGTAAATAAACATGTAGTAATCTAATGAGAGTAATACAAAATTATAATAATAAAAATAAAATAGTAACAGAGAAGCAGTTTCTAGGTCACTATATAGGACAAAGTGTCCCACCTACTCGACTGATTGCCAGAGATTGTTTGTGGCTATAACTTTGCCATCATGGTGTAAAATCAATTATCTATGAAATTTAAATAAAGCCAGGGTTACTCTTCACGGCACAGATTTAAAGTTGGAGTCTTTACGCTTGCTGGGAAACATTGGTTATGGAACAGTGAGCACGACTGAAAGAGCAGTTTGGCCCGTTTGCTCTCTGGATGCAATGGCAGGCAGAACCTTAGAGTGCTTTTACTTTGGACTTGTTTTCTCCTTTTGTCTCAATTTGTAATGGAGAGCAGTGCATTTTGCAACGGATGAACTATGTGTTCCAACAAATGCACCAAAAACACTCTGCAGCTTTTAACCAAGAGACACCACGAGTAAATGTACATACAGTACAACCTGAATTGGGACCTGATTATATGCACACAATATAGCACTAACTTTGAGCTAGTGTAAACTGAGTTAACTCCAAAACTAAACGTGGGCACAGTCATCGAGTTAATTGGGCTTATTATGACTTTCCACAAACAAATCAATCATCATAATCTTCATATATTAACCTAATGGTACTTATTTTATATGAATGTATGCAGATTTCATGGAGCATTAGGGAGCATTGCATCAATATTGCAGAAAATTTTTTAAATAACCTCAAACATCTGTGCCGGTAACGTGCTGAACACCGCAGAGTTGGCAAAGGATGATTCTTCCTCCCCTTCCCTGAACTCTAGATTGTGATGCTCCCGTGTCTCCCTGTCTGCTCCGCTTCCTGCCCTCAGATCTTTGTCCGGCCGCATCGTCGGCGGAGTGTGGTGGTTCTTCACCCTCATCATCATCTCCTCCTACACGGCCAACCTGGCCGCCTTCCTCACCGTGGAGAGGATGGTTTCTCCGATCGAGGGCGCCGAGGACCTGGCCAAGCAGACAGAGATCGCCTACGGGACGTTAGACTCAGGCTCCACTAAGGAGTTCTTTCGGGTGAGTATCTCAACTGGGGGTCGTCCATGCGGTCAAAAGCTCAGAGCTAATGAAGTCCATGGGGCTTTTCTGTGTGTTTTGATGTATTACCTGCCAGATAATAAATTAAAAGAAATATATAATGATACAATATATGGAATTGTATTTTCCCCTGATATAGCACTTCCACCGTAGGCTACTAGTATGACGATTCATTCATTCTTCACTTTATTAAACAGGGGTACACAAAAATCATAAGCCTTATACCGTAATTATATTACGGTATAAGGCTTATGATTTTTAAAAGACCACAAAACGAACTTTGGATCTCTATCAAAAGTTGTAGTTTTTTTTTGCCTCTTTACACTTTTTGGCAACAGATATAATTCTGCTCCCTCTTCCGACCATCAGTGGAGTCTTTAACCAAACGTTTTATCATACTCTTCTAATGTGCAGATTCATTCTTATATCCACTACTCAATTGCTGCCAAAGCCAAAGCAAGGGCCCAAACACACTGCACAAACCTTCTAGCATGAGAAGCACTGTAAAGCCGTGACCTCAAACACCCTAAAGATTTAACTTCACTCAGTGTGGTCATTAAGAAAAGCAGGTGACAGATTGTGTAAGCTTGTGTGTCCACAGATGAGTCATTTTGAAACATCCATTTTCAAAACTTCTCCATCAAATTGTAAATAAGTCGTTCTGACTCAGCCTCCGAATCACTACCAAGCTCTCAGCGATTCATAAAGAGGAAGTTCAACGACAGTTCATTCTGATTATCACGTAGATTCTGTCTGCTTTAATAAAGATGTCTTCTGTCCCTGCAATGCAGTCTCAAAGAAGACCTCCTATTCCTCGGAAACACCCCTATGTCTCTGAGCTTTGTCTATTTAAAGTCCTGCTCTGTGTGAGTCCGAGGCTTTTGATATAAACCGTGTGGACCCTGTTGGAATCGGGCGTCATCAGGAAGGTACTTGTGCGTTGGTTGCAGACTCTGCCTCAGTCCACAGGGAGTTATAAAATCACATCCTGCAATCTCCTCTGAGATTCAACGTTACTCATTTTACTTAGCGAAGAGAAAAAGATTTTGTGTCTTGTTGAAAGTTACTGCTTCAAATCATCTGATTTAGTTAATGCAACATTTAAGTGGAGGAAAATCATTTCCTATAAGATGTCAGTTTCTCTAAAAACCACTAAATGAAAGTATTTAAAACCACCTTTGTGGAGTTTCTCTATTTATTTGTAATAATTCAAACCAGATTTCTGTGAAGGAAAGGCCACTCAGATATAACATAAAGCAAGGCACTAACAAGCAACAATTCATCTGTAAAAATAGAAACCTTTCTGCAGACTTCTCCATTTATCATGCCAACTTAATGTTGTTGCGGTGATAAAGCAAAGAGAGAAGTTTATTTTACGCAGCCGCCTTAAAATACCCAATTTTGTTAAAGAAACTTTCATATAGAAATATATTTAACAAAAAAAAAAATTCCAAAGCAGCTTCTGGGTGAAGCTTTGCATTTAAAGCTCCACACGCTTCCCTGGACGCGCTGATCCACATTGTATTTGGCAGGCTGTGATTTGTCAAACGTCTTCCTAGAAAGATAACTGACAGACGTGTGGTGATTTGATCCTGACGTACTGACAAATATTCTGCCTTTCCTCCCCCATACGGCGAGAAGCAACAAGCTCATTTTTTATTATTCCCTGGTTTTTAGAAAGCTGTGAAGTACTTTTATCCCCAACTGCTAAGTACCACGGATATCTGATAAGTATCACGATCAAAGAAAATGCCCTTTTGCTTTCTCGATAGTTATCTGTTTGATAAATGAGCCACGCTGTTGTTTACATTATTCATTTGTTTTCACTGATGAAGATTCAGTAAATTAGTTTTAATGACATACTTCATCATGCAGCTAACGGAGAATCGCGTGCGGATGAATATTAAACAGCAGAATGATGGCGCACGCTTGGTTTGGCCTGTCGTCTCCGTGTCTGGACGACAGCGTGAGAGACGCACAAGGTCGGACATGAATCACTCTGGGCCCTGAAGTCCGCTGCAAACACACCAACCGGTCCGCCCTGATGTTTTCCCATCCCAGATGTGACGTTGGACTGAATGTGCAATCTGGATGAAACCAGTCTGGATTATTGTTTTCCATTAAGGACAGTACATAGAAAAATAAAGAATATTTTAATAGTAATAATAATATTATGATATTTTGATATGAATTCCATTTAAGATTACAAATACACAGTTTGTTCTCCATGAGAAATGTATAAGATCATCAGTGATCAGGTGATAATGATCCGAGTTTTGGAGGTCCGACGTCAAATGCGCTTTCAAAGCATTCCCCCCGGGGCGATAATGAACCTGCGTGTCCTGACAAGCGTCCCCTTGAAGACATGTGAAAAATATGAAAACTTTACCCTCAAAACGTCCTCCGAGGCGCCTCTGCCTCACCGAGCTCTGCAGAAGGTCATCGTAGCCCAGTTTACTGCAGCTTTGCTTGTTCCTCCCCTCTTTTGTAGACAGCCGTGTACTCCAGCTCCCCGGTGACGGGCAATCAGCTTCTCGCTGGCCATTTTTAGCAGCGCGCTGAGTGTGGAGGCCGAGCCGCGCTGCGTGCACGCCTGCACGCCTGCACGCCTGCACGCCTGCACGCCTGCACGCCTGCACGCCTGCACGCCTGCACGCCTGCACGCCTGCAGCTGCTCCAGCTGGAAGCTTCTGCGCCACAGAGGTGTATCCGGCGGTCGTGAAGCACACGGGGCAAACGTGTTAGATCTGTGGTTTTGCTCATCTTTTTGTTTGGTTTTTGATGACTTAGAATTACAAATGAAAGGAAAAACTGTTTTTTGGAGATGTATGGACAAACATTACTTTCCTTGTTTCAGAAGTCACTGGGATACAATTGTGAAAACACAATCCGTCAACTGCTTTTCTCAAAGAAACGAAGAAAAAAAAACGTTCTATATGTTATAATTAGCATCATAACATACAACAACAATATTTTAGATTCAAATTACACAGATTAAAATATTGCTAAAGCACACTAGTCGATTGGATTGAACTGATGACATTGTGTATTTAAATGGATGATTACGCCTCCAGCTGTGCCCTGCTGGTACCGACACGAACTGAAGAGTAGGAGGTCACTTCGGTCGGTGGATTTTATACGAAACATGGCCTTCGTTTTGCTTCCACTGAGATGCCAGCTTGTCAGACTTCAGGCTGCTGGCAAAGAGCCCAGTGCTGCAAATTCATTTGATTTTGATTTGTTTATTTAAGAATCAGAAGGTGCAGAAAACTGTCAGTGCACTTCTGGCCACGGCCCAATCAGGCGCTTTCGCCATCGTGGACTGGGACGCGGCCAGGAAGTGCAGCACCAGCAGGGGTTACCTTCCATGTGACCCAGAAGTGTTTTTAAGAATCAGGCCGAAAATGTACTTATTCTCTTTCTGTCTGTTTGGTAGATGAGAAGATTGATGCCACTCTACATGTGAAAGTGGCATCAATCTTCTCATGCGTTTGCCGAAATGAGCCCTTCCTTTTCCCCGGAGCGGCTCTTTGTGAATGTTACTCTGGTTGTCGGTTTGAAGTGCTTAACCAAACTGTTTCTGTCTTCTCTCTGTGCCCTAAAAATGCAGCGCTCCAAAATAGCAGTTTATGAGAAAATGTGGTCGTACATGAAATCGGCCGAACCCTCAGTATTTGCCAAAACAACACCAGACGGGGTTGCCAGAGTACGAAAGTCGAAGGGCAAGTTCGCCTTTCTACTCGAATCCACAATGAACGAGTACATAGAGCAGCGGAAACCATGTGACACCATGAAAGTGGGCGGCAACCTCGATTCTAAGGGCTACGGTGTGGCCACACCTAAAGGCTCTGCATTAGGGTGGGTGGGATAATATAACAATATCCTCCATGTTGTTATAGTATTCCACCTACCCCGATGTTTCCTTTTGCCATTCTCTTCTTCCTCACTCCTTAATTCTCCTTTTTCTTCTCCAAGTGCATCAATGAGTGAACAGTGTTTATGAGTTTAATCAACACGCTGAGACGTTTTCTGTTCTGTCCTATCTATCTGGTTTGTGTCTTTGTTTCCTCCTTTCTCTTAAGGTTGTCCGTATATTATTCGCCACCACTTAACCCATTTAAATGTCGGCGTGTCACCTTTCCCCACCTTGGTTTGATTTGCCCATCAGCCTCTCCTCTCTCCTGGTTTTCTGTGGTGCCTCTTTCGCATTGTTATTTTGCTCGTTGAAGTGCTGGTCCGTCAGTCGTGATGAATGTTGCGCTGCATGCTGGATGTTCCTATTTCTAATTCAACAACGACAGAATGTCCCCATCCCGCACACTTCAGTTACAAGCAACGTAACCCTCCATGCCACCTCTCTAATATTTAACATGTTCTTTGCTGTAACAATGCTTCTTACCTTCTCAACACCAGTGAAATTCTTTACCAATTTGTCCCTTCCGTGCTCCCCTTATGAACAATTGATATTTCTTACAATTTTTTTTTTTTTTTACTAATATTTTATATTAGATTTCTCACGGACCTGTTCATTTTCTTACAAGCTATGTTTTATCGTTTCAAGAAATGCTGTTAACCTGGCAGTGTTAAAACTGAATGAGCAAGGCCTCTTGGACAAATTGAAAAACAAATGGTGGTACGACAAGGGAGAGTGCGGCAGCGGGGGAGGTGACTCTAAGGTCAGCCTCAATGTCACCAAAGTCGGGTATCCTAGAACAGAGTAATCGGCAAGGCTGGCGTCACACTGACTAGTATCTGCACCCAAATACCCGATAATGGGTCACAGATGAATAGGTTGGATTTTACATTTGTGCAAAAGTGATCAACTGGGAACCCTTCACTTGGCTAATAGAGGAAGAAAAAGCAAAATATCACGAGGTAAAGAAAAGCGCAGCAGTAGAGTAGAAGCGCTTAGTTTTGCTTGCGGCAGAGTAATTATTCTCAATATTTTTGGCCTGTAGTTATAAAAGACAGAAACCTTTCTGTCCCTCTGCTTTTTATTCCTACAGGTCAATATACGTTTCTTATATCTCAGTCAATAAGCAGACAACGTCCAGAGTAAACGATACGCCGTATGACGCCTGGGTGTTAGGGCAGGCACGGGAAACAGCGTTGTCTTGAGGGGACTAAGCATCGCAGGCGAACGTGAGAATTCTAATGACAGACTGACTACTAACGGTCCACACTTTTTTTTGTCCAACATCCTTTCATTGAAATCCAGCGTAAGACAAAACCTTTGGTTGGTCTTGAACCCAAGGCCAGTCAAAGTCCATCCATGGCCCCCCTGACCTGGTGAACCCTGCACTAACAGAGTGTGAGAAAACACCAGGGGCCCCATTTCTCCAAGAGGAGTTCAGTTGAATCTCACTTTTCTAAACTAAACTAACTGGTGCACAAATAAATATATGAAGATGCATTCCCACCTTAAAGTTGGGTATGTGGATTTTGATAAGTAGCATCCACTGTGGCAACAAGTTACCATTACAGGACAATTGTGTTACATTTTCAGGTGTGTTTTACTTCTTGTTTTAATTTTTATAATTTGAGTTAACATTTATATTTTTGACTTGCTGTAACTAATGATAGTTGTCAGGAAACTGATGTGAGTCACACATACTATTTAAAGTTTGCCACCATTATCTCCTGGTCGTAGCAGACTAAAGGAGGCTGCAGCAAATACCAGACATTGAAGTGGTGCTGAGATTCATTTGTTTAACAGGGAGAAGTGTTATTTTTTCTCCAGAGAAAGTCACATAGTCTCACATTAAATGTTGCAATTTAGAAAAGCGTAAACTATGAATGTCCTTGCATTCTTTACCTGAATATAGAACTGTGCACCTCCGGCTCAGCTCTGCAGACAGTTGGGACCCTTTTCTGACAAGAATTTCTTCAATCAAATCTGTTGTAGAGCCTTTCTATAAATGAGACCCCTGATATGTTTCTTTAAGGGCACAATAACAGCCCTCGACTGTGGGTCCGTCTCTGCTCTCCAGCTTGCATAACGACCACAGCGCACTTGGCATATTGCGAGAGAAGCGACGGGGAAATCTTTGCTGATATTGACAGTAGTCATCCATTCCTGAGTGAGCAGGACATGGATACTACCGGTGGGATAACACAAAGAAGCTGTCCCCTCTCTCTGGCGATTTGCCTCCATCCCCTGATTAAAGAGAGAGTAAATGATCAGTGGAACTCTCACTAAATGACCACCACATTTCTTTGTGCTTATTTCACTTTCAGAGATGCAGGTGTGAGTAATTGCACAATGAGATGGAAATATATTGTATGTAACTACCACTGAGAAAATATAACATTAAATCAATGTTATGTCATTATTTGGCTGCTGAAATTAAATTCAGCAATCACACATATATAAAGATACTGTATATGTACACAAGAAATCAATGAAACCAAGCAAAACTCCATATAGAACCTTAAGTCACAAATCTAAAACTGTTCTATCAAAACACATCTGTTTCTGTTCAAACTGTATGATGTTTATTTCATTTGACATCATACAGTATCGGACTTATGTTTTAATTGGGCCCTAAATATTGTGCATGTTCTTTCTTATGTGCATTATTCTTTGTGGTCATGTGTTTTTAGATGCTGTTTTCTTCTTTTGCAGACAGACTAAAGGGGGGACGTTTTTATGTGATTTATATCAGATGGACAGTCTAAAGTAAACTCAAACTTTATGAAGCCGACAGGTCTCATAACACGCTATTATAATACTGCAACAACACAAACTACAACCCCAAAGTATTACAATGAAGGGGAACCAATAAATCATTTTTAATCAACTTCACAAATGTGAGATTTATAGCACTGGATTTAGCATGTTATGTCATTAGCACAGGTGTCCTTGATATTATGTCCACCTCCTGTTCTTAATCAGAGTTTGAGATTCATAGATTATGGTTAAATAGCTCATGATAACCAGCCTGAGCATATGGATCTAGATCAGACATCTCTTAAAGGTTTGTTGCCATGGAAATTAAATTTTCTACGGTCACTCAAGTTACGTTTAGTTTAGTTAAGTTAGATATTTTAGTCACTTTTATCTCTCTGCATTTCATATTATTCCTTCATTTTCAAATGTTACATTACACATTTATTTGGAAGAGGAACAGAAACAACCTTTTTGTGTTTTTACACACAATCTCTCTGATTCCTCTTAACTTCTCCTTCAGAAATGAAGGCAGTTATTTAGAGTTGTACTATTTTAGATCTTAAATATTTTTACTAAAGGTAATTCGTACTAATAAAATACACATATTTCCAATGTATGGCTAAACATCAAACATGTCCTCCCAAATGCTGCTATAATCTGTTTCTGTGCATAATGGGGGTTGTATATGGACATAATTTTGTTTTATTTAGGTTTCTCAGATTAGAAAAGGAATAGATAAATATTTGAGTGTTTCTAAAGCGTGAACCTGGACATCCGTGTATTATTATTATTATTATTATTATTATTATTATTATTATTATTATTATTATTATTATTAAGTCATGGCCACCACCTGGTGGCGCGTGGCAGATCTTTATCTGATGACCAGCAGCTTAGAAAATCTCCATTTAGAATTTCTAATAATAAGAAAAGAGTAAATCCCCACACAAGGTGTTTCATTTTAGCGTGTACCGTGTGTAGGACCACGACTGAGTTCAGCGTCAGTCATTCAGCGTAACAGCCATGAAGAACCAAGTCGGTGCTCAAATCTCTCCCTCAACGGCAGAACTGACGAGGCTGCATGTGACCAGTTAATGTTTGATGATACGTTTTCATTCATGGATCGAAACAAAAACAAAACCGTCATTATTTGACCCTCCGAAGGACTCTGATTGGAGAACAGGACGGCAGATCATCCATCAAACATCATGTCTGATTTGTTCTGTGTTTTATTTTTGCTATAAATAATAAGAAAACATCATTTTTATTATTTGACACACTGAAATAACACAGTGGCGATTACAATATATTTTAGGATGTTGGATTACAAACACTAATCTTACTTCTGAAAGGAAATACACCTGGAAATGTGACCGTTAAGGAAATTGAACACGATGTTTTGCAAAAGCCAAATCACCCAAATGACTCCCCTCATCCGGGATTTGGTTGAGAGACTCTAAAACCCACTATGTCTCGAACTCATCTGGCTCCTAACAAAAACTCCCACAGCCTTGTTTCTCTGTGAGACAATTAGCCTGTAGCTTTGAATGAAATTGGAATGATTTTGAAATGAAATGAACTAGCCTGTTACTCAAGAAAGGGTTCCTGTTAGATCCACCTGGCTAAACATCAAAAAGGCCGCCCATAGCAACACGGCCCTCAGCAGTTACTGCCTGTGTTTTCTTTTTTTCTTTGAAAGCTATGCAGCAGCTGCTTTATATTGCTTTACATATTAAGTTTAAATCTTTTTCTCCTCTTGTGATCAGTGTGTGCCGATTACTCAAAGCGATACAGGTGGGGTCTGGTATGCTAGGGTAGTCATGGGTTATGAAAGGTCATATATTTACAAATATATATTTATCTATACTGTAGTGATGCTTGCTATCTGTGATGTGTTGGCCAGGACCCTACTCTATCGCTTTGTACAGTATAAAGTAGTTTTAAAAGTTTAATAACATAAAATAACATAATAAAATGTTATTTATGTTATTTCCCACGTGAAGAACTCCTGTAAACCTTGCAGTATTGAAACTCAGTGAACAAGGCATCTTAGACAAGCTGAAAAACAAATGGTGGTACGGAAAGGGTGAATGTGGAACCAAGGACTCTGGAAGTAAGGTCAGTCGCTGCAGGTCTTTTTATACTGATTGAAAAGTGCATTTTGACCTAAATGTTCATATGCAAACATCCCCCCAAAAATATATATAAATATGTATACATATAGGTATACATATTTATACACATACATGTTTATTCCCACACATATTGATCAGGATATATCTCAACACTTTTAGAATAGCATGTGGAAAACATGAAAACTAGATATATTTCATACGTACTCTTAATTTCTTTACACTTTGATCATAATTCACGATATTAACATGACTTCATTTCTACTGTATGTAGAGAGATCAGGATTTTTTTTAAATTCCAGCATGATCACACAATTTGTATTCATACCATCAAATTTTAAAAAGTTGAATCATAGAATTGAAACCATTATACTGCTATTTCGTCTATGCAACTATTTATTGAAACTTAGTTTATTGTTGATGTTGATCATTTGGATGCCACCTGCATATTACCTCCAGTTCTGAAAAGATCCAAACTGACCTTAAAATACTATCTGAGCACAAGTGGTCAAATAGTATTAAAAGGTCATGTACTTGGAGGGTTAGGAGTAAGGAACTTTTTTATTTTACATCTTTAATTAAGGTAAAGATGTTTATAAGAAATCAACTTTTTAGATATGACATTTTTTATTTACTGCCTTTAGAGTTACCAAATGCCCCCCCCCCTTCCCCCTCCCCCCTCCCCTCGCCCTCCCCCCGATGGTTAGCATGCAAATGGTACAACTTGCATAAATTAATTTGAATACATTACTGATTGGCTTTTAATAGCAGCAAAATGGTTCAATTCACCCCCCCCCCCACAGTTTGCCTCTTTGATTGTACAAATGCAGTGTGTTCTAGTCAAGCAGCCGTAGTGAATCAAGGTTTTAATCTGTAGACCTGTACGACCACGACCGCCTTCCTCTAGACAGATAGCCGCCCTGTCGACATTCACCTTCCTCCACAGGGTAGAAAGACTTTGAGAGGAGTCTCTGTATCTGTATCTCGGGGGGCGTTTTCCTAGATCAGCGGCCTCCTCTGAGTAACTGTGTAGCCGTAGTGTAGCGGGATGTGTGTTGTGGTGTGCAGGTTGTGTGACGTTAGCTTCACACTGCCAGTTTAAAAAGTCTTAACGGTGGTCCTTGCCTCCCCCAGGACAAGACAAGTGCACTAAGCCTGAGCAACGTGGCAGGAGTCTTCTATATTCTGGTCGGAGGGCTTGGCCTGGCAATGACTGTGGCTTTGATAGAGTTCTGCTACAAGTCACGGCAAGAAACCAAAAAACTGAAGCTGGCAAAGAATGCCCAAGACTTTAAGCCAGCCCCTCCGGCAAACAGCCAGAATTTTGCCACGTACCGTGAAGGCTACAACGTGTACGGGACAGAGAGTGTTAAGATCTAACGGGTATGTGCTGCTCCACGTGTCTGTGCTCAAACAGTGGGGGTCTTCATTGTCGTATTTTAAGTACATCTAGGGAAATACGTTCATCTTCTGTTGCGAAATTAAAGAAACAGCGAGTACAATATAGAATAAACATGATACATACAAAACAGTTACATTGAAGTTGTTTTTCTTAATTTAACTTAATTTTGGTTCCACAGCAGCGACAGTATTGATTACAACAGCTAAGCCACCATATAAGTCTAATTATAACTCACTTGTCCGTGAAATAAATTCCTTTAAAGACGCTTGTAAAGAAGGAAGAACTCGTCAGATGTTGTCAGTTGTTCCTTCTGTCTTCATCACCACCGACAGCAGAGAAGTTGAAACAAACTTGGCTACACGATAAGACAACGTGACAGCTTTTCTTCTGGCTTGCTCGTAGTTTATCAAATTCAGCCACGCGCTATTTAATACTCAACACTTTTTTAAGGCGGAAGTTCAACTTGTATTTTTGAATTGAGCAGCCTGAACTTGATAACAAAGTATAATGACAGCGTCTGAATCTGATCCTCATCCTTTGCACATCTTTTTTTAATCTTTTTTTTTTTTTTTTTGCAGAGGTGAAACGCGTCGAATCCTACTGGTTTGAAACAGCAACTGTGTGTGACCCTGACGCCCCCGAGGCCGGCATCCTGGAGGCGACGGCCTCGCCCGTCATCAGCCGGGACAAAAAGCCTACCAGCGAACAAGTGCTCATTGGGGTTGTGAGGCCCATCACACTAGCAGAGGGCAATGTTGCAACAGGACTTTTGCTTCTGCAAACATAAGACTTGCCTCTCTTAGTGCCTTATGGAGCATTTCGGCGTCATGGCAATGCAATCTAAATTGAATTCACTTGAAAAATCATGTAAACAAAAGATTTGCGGAACTATAGGGCAAAACAGTGACAATTAGATGAACGGTTGTGATTTCAGTTGTTTTCTATGTTGATGAAGAAAAAAAAGCCATGATTTGCATTCAAAACCTCCTGTAGTAATTATGAAGTCATTTTAATACTTTACAGGCATATTTCTGTGGTGAAATCTTACGTTGGATGTTATATTTAGTGAAGTAAAGTCATTTTTCTCGTTTTACTATGACTATTTTCAGTTTCATAATATTTAGGACAAGCATTTCACTATCACCTAGGTATAGCATCAGTTAAAGTGACATTGTACCCCTGTTTTAAGTTAGAAAACATCGCTAATATGAAGAATTCTCTGCTTAGGTGGTGATATTTTCTGACGATATATTCAACGGACTGCACTCAAAATGCTTCTTTCAAATCACCCATGAGACTACATTTTTTTTTTTTTTCAACCGCCACAATTTGGAAACAAGACCTTCAATTGAAACAAGGGCCCGCTTTTAATACCTTAGTGCCATATTGGTGAATAAAAACATTATAGATCCATTAGAGCCCTCGACAGTGACCCCTTTGTATGTGATAGATTATTCAAATGGTTAAACGGAGCTTATGGTTCCGACTTTGTACTCACCTAGAAGACGTTCTCATGTAAATGCAGTATCTGCAGCTGTGAATCTCAAAACACTTTGGTAAACAAGAACCCGCATAGCTTCTTTGGTTGTGACAAGCTTTCTGTGTCTATGCGTTAGGCAGAACGTGAAGTCCACATGGAGGGGAGAGCTACAAACGAAACGTTGGTCTGTTTGTACGAGTTACCTTTTTATAAACGGAATGAAAAAAATCCCACAAAAGCTACAAACCACGTACGCCTACATTTGTTAAATATATCAGACTAGAATGACATCATTTCTCCCCAGATAAAGTGCATGTGCATTTGGTGATTGTTTGACCAAAGTGCAACTCAAAGTGGACCCCGGTTTAGTTTATTAAGGCCCCACGATGGCGTTTGATCCAGTTTGTTTTAGTTTGTTCCTGTTCATTTGTGACGGTACCTCAACCATGAGAGTTGCATGTATGGACACAATGAGCCTCCACGGAGAGGTCGTGTACAAAGGATTTTATTACATTTCCTTAATAAAAGCAGGTTTATATTCACTCTTTTGCACTTTTCATCATTTGTAAATGTAAACAAATGTATTAATGAAGACATCATTTTCTAATGCAGGTTATACATAACTTACTGTTTAGTGTAAAGGACTTTTTTCTCATGTTATTACAGAAACCCGTTCACATCCATTTCTGTATGCTGAAGCATTTATTCAAATGCACTCTTGTATTTTTTGGCAAATGGAGAAATTCACTATATTAACATGTATGATTTTAGTGTACGAGTCCCAGTGAGATACAAATACGTGAGCAAATAAGATTTATTTAATATTTCATTCATTTTTCTAAAAAGTAATACAAAAATAGGATATCAAAAATGTCAATACGAAAGTTATCAGTAAGTCTAAAGTCATGACAAACGGTGTAAGAAAATACTTGAAATTGTCAAAGCACAGCATTTAAAAAAGGTCAGTATATTGCTACAGCTTGGCTCAGAAGCTACAACGAGGAGTCAAAATGAATAAATCAAGTTAAAATTCATTACATTATTAATCTTAAGAAAAAAGTTACCGATGACCAGCAACCTGAAAGTCCCTTCATAGGGCAGCTTTTAGTTATTTTATGGCAAATACAGGTTTCAAATCGAAAGGATTTTTAAAAAGCATTGAGTGTAAGGGGCATAAATTATGGGAAGGCGTGTTGGAGGCGGGGAGTCCTAATCAAAATTCTTGATTGAGAGAAAAGAGAATTTCAAACACCCAATACATCTCTATACACCTGTGAGATCATACAAAATGCAAAGGTCCAAAGTAAAAATATAACCAGACTCTCCAAAGGATGACAATGTAATTGTTGCCATGGTTACCGGGAGTTGTTTGTGTGGACGGATAGGAGCACGTTATTACCACAGAGAAGTAACTAACCGGCTGATTTGTGATAACCCGGAGGAATTTAAGAGGAAACAGCAGCACGGCGCTTCCAGTGGTTTACTGGTAGGAAAAGAAAGTGAAGGAACGTTTGGATTAGAAACGCTCGTTCCCCCCCACGTACCCGAGGACCAAACACGAAACGCTCCCTTTCTCTCTGTGGATAACAAGCCAATTTCAGATTTAAGACAAAGAACAGGAGACAATTTCAAAGTGACACACTAGGAAAACTATCATTTATTGTTTTGTTTTTTTCTTTTGTTTGTTTTTAAAAAAAAAAGCTTACACTCATTGAGTACAGCAGATAAAAACTCCAAAAGTCATTTCGAAACAGTTGTATTTGGAGTACAGTGTCAGATTTTTTATCATCAAATTTTTCTTTACAATTCTACATTTGAGTCACGGTTGAACTGGCATTTTTATAAATTATGTAAAAACTTGATCAACACAAAACCACAAAAGGACTGTGCGTGACATCAAAAAGAAAAAAAGAAATAACATGATGTGAATGTCATGTTACCCACTTTATTATTGTACACAATATACAAACTGGTCCTTTGTATCACTTAACTCACTTTTGTTTACTTCCTTACTCGGATTAAAAGATGGAGATAAATAAATAAAAAGTATCTAAGTATCTCAAAAAGGGGATATGAGGTAAGTGAGTATGGAAAGCATGTCCAATAAAACAAGCAAAAAGCAAAGCCTGACAACATACAAAAAATACCCTTTCAAGCATGAAATTATTGAATCCACAACCAGGTGTTGACCAAGTAACCATTTCATACAGTAACCTATTTTCTAATTAGAATAATGACATTGTGATCAGAGCAGCATATTGAATAAACAAAAAAAAGAAGAAGAAAAACACGTTGCGGCTGGTTTACTGTATAGTGAGAAGTTGCCATAACTACAGCTAACAATACTTGGGGAGGGGGCGTTTACAGCAAAACAACACGGGCAGAAATGAGAGAACGACTTGACAACAGAGCACAGAGATGGAGTTGCAGATGTCTTGCAGATAAAAAAAAAAAAAAATACAGCTTCTCCAGTTTTGCTGTGGATCAGAGAGGAGAGAAAGTGTGATATAACACATTGATGTAGAATCGACAGATGTTAACAAAGAAGTAGAATGCGTCTTACCTTCACCTTCACTGATTAGTGCACATTATCTGTGCTTGTCAGAGGATTTATGAGTACGATTGTTAAGGGAAGTGGGAAATTAATCAAAGACTGAACGGTGACGAGTGCAAATTGTCACTTCACAAACCAAAATCCGTTTTTGGCAGAGAAGAGGAACAAGCCTCAACGCAGCCGGGCGGCTACCGTTTGATCGACTGTGGTGGTCAGAGGGCGGGACCTCACGCGGCAACATGGTCGCTCTTTTCTTACATTTGAGGAAATGATGAAATAAATGCTCGTTAAGAGAGCGAGTGAGTGAGTGAGTGAGCAGCGTCACATGATTCAATTAAAGAGCAAATGATTAGAACAGTTGGACGCGTTTTATCTTTCATCCTTTTTTTAGCTTTCAGATTCTCCAACTTGCCTGAAGAAAAGTGAGCTTTTTAAGAAAAATATGGTACTTTTAATACTTTAGGCAAGAAAGTAAACATTTATATTTCAAATATGTGACCAGTTTATACAAAAGAAATCTTATTTTTGGATCTGATGGCCATGTGCGATAAAAAGCACCAAGAGGCGGTTTTTGTAATTAATCTCACTGTCAGATCGGGCAGAGCCAGCAGACACAGGCGGCTTTAATCTGCTCTCTAAATGAACTAATGGATACTTATAGATTTGCAGGACTTTATCAGAGTAATTACTGAAACCCTGCCTGCATGTGTGCTTCTGTAAGCACATTCAAAAAGGGACAGATCACCGATGCACTTCTTCATACTGAGGCCACCTACACACGATCACAAACCGTCCCCATATGTGATTTCAGGCTTCACATTTCACGCACTCGCAGTCACTGAGGACTGAGGATGTGGCCGTGCAAATTGCTCCAATCATTGTGCATTACTATGAAAACTGGAAGGGCGGGGCTAAACTGTGTGAATAACATCCGCTGTCATCTCGAGCAGTCAGTGAGTGCGTTCAGCGACACAGCAGGTAGCCAATGAGATGATTCCGTCTCCTACATTTAGGATTCAGGTGGCTCTGTGTAACCGCAGTGTTTATATAAAACCTCACGGCTCAGTGATGACCGCAAAACATGTACTCAAGCAAAGCAGGTAGCCCCAGATGATCTCGTGGGGCAATGACGGTACAAAAATTTGCGAAAGTAATGAAACCTTAAATATTTATATAGTCACACGAAGCAGTAAAACTCACCCAGATTTTTGATTTACGCGTCACTCTACGTTTAAGGATATTGCCTTTTCTCTTCTTTTCCTCCGCTGCTGTCCCTCTTCTCCTTCTTTTCAGATTTCTCTTTGTCGTGTCTGGACTCCTGTTGAAACACAAAAGAAAGAATATTTAGCATCACGTTACATCTAAAATCGATTATTCAAACACCAAAGAGACACTGCAGCTAAAGTGTTGAGGGAGAGGAGGACTAAAAGCTGCTGAAGTAAAGATCAGGTGCCCAATAAAGAGATGAGGACGCCAGGTCGCTCTGGTGCATCTGACCTTTTTGCCTCCAGAGGAAGTCCGCTCGGGTTTCACCGACTCAGCCTTCTCTTTACTGGAGGACTTGGGCCTCTTGATCTTCTCTTTTTCGGCTGAAAGCGGGGAGTCACAGGAAGGACTCGCGCTCTTGCCGTTTTTGGAGGAATCTGAGAAGATAAAACCGAGCTCGTTGTCATTCAAGCTGTACTGGCTGCGGGAGCGGCTTTGTCAGGTGAGTCGAGAACAAAAAAAACAAACAAACATACTCATTCCGTTTTCATCCTTACGACGTTTGGACTCTAAGCTGGTCTCAAGCTCATTGAGGGCATAGTCCTAAAAGAGAAACAACGCGACAATCAGACTCTCAGTGGGGGTCATAAAGAAACCCATTCAAAACGGACTGCTTTTAGAGCATACATGACAATATTGAGCCTATGTCTCGTTGCTTCACCGAGTCCAACTAATATGAACGCTTGCCTAACTGTGAAAGAAGAAAGTTGACGAAATGCAGTGGTCTTGTTAAATACTGACTCTCTTCCTTTCTTTCCGATCCTTTTCTTCCTTCTTCTCTTTGGATCGGCCCTGTGTGTTGTCTGAATCTTTCTTCTCCAGCTCCCTCTCTCTGCTCTTCGACCGGGTAACTGAATTGTAGTTGGCGTGGTGCTGTGAAGGCAATTATAAATGAACCGAACAAGACAAAACCAATATTGGTGTGTTGTCAGGATTGAAGACAAATAACCAACAGTATTGAAATGAAGAGTGGAAACGAACTACTGAAATTTGAACTGTGTGGCATTACAGTTACAAATGTTGACAGATGACATCCATTGCTAGTCATAGATTACTGAGATTCAAAATAACAGATTACTTTTATGCACAAACTTTAGCTCTTACTGCAGTTCCTTATGTCCAAACTAATATGATTTAACAAACATCACAGTCCAACTGGTGCCGTTGCTACTGGAGGACTAGTGATAGCTTCCAGGACTCAACAGGGAAGCGGGTGACGGATGACCACATGAAAAAAAACTAGAACCTTTGGCTCAGGTTGAAAATACCTGGAATAATCAATGTCAAAAACAGTGGCAAACACTTCAGTCCAAGTCCCCCCTGCTAAGAATTTTTAAGCAGCATAAAATAAATGGCTTTTAACACCATCATGTAGGTGACAAGAGATTAAGTGTTAAGAAATAAATGTACGTCCACCTGACATGTCAGTATAACAAATCAGAAGGTGCAATAACAGTAAAGTTATAAGGACATAAAAGTGAAACTTTCAATACAGAACAGAAACGGGGGGAAATTAATTAAAAAAATAAATGAAAAACCCCAAATACCCTCAGGGACCCCATGTGTCATTGTCTTACAACACTGAATCACAAAGACACGCGCAGTGATGAACCGAAAGCGTCGGCTACAGATGACACAAACACACCCACGTAGACACAAAGCCAGGACGGATCCCTATAAACCATATTCTTTTTTTCCTATTTCCATTTAATTTAGGCTAACGAAAAGATCTCTACAACCATTTGGTGATCATGAAATATCTGCTGTATATTTCAATTTGGTCCTTAATAATCTGTTACAGTTGCCAAAACATTAACATTTAAGCAATGCTACTCAATGAGGTTTTATAAAGAAGGAGAAATTCAAATCACCGCGTAATATGACAGAGATGCCTTAGATGATCACCAAACCGCAGCCCGTCTCAGTTTTAATCAGGCCTCCAGCACATTGCCATGGTGACACAAATCAATCCTTATTTCAAGGTGGGAGAGGATGGAGGAAACACAGATATATAAAATGGTTCATTTGTCAGCACCTCAGCAAAGAAAACAAGCAATCGGAGAGAAAGTACGAGGAGCAGTCAGTTCCAACCTTGGATGTTGACTCCTTGGGTTCGTTGCTATTGTCCTGTAGGGATGAATGGAGATGACAGATGAGCTGGGAGGGGGTGGGGGGGTTGGAAGGAGGTTGTCAGACAGCAGTAGAGTCGGAAGAAGGAGAGGGGGGGGGTTGCGTGGGAGTTGGGGCTGGCCGGACCAACAGCATACTTCTCCCATGACCTCTGACCTTCAAGGACTAAGGCTTTGACAAGGTTATGACATAAAGAAGAGTTCATAAGCTCCACAATCTGGAATGTCAATACTTAAAATAGAAAACCCTGAGCATATATGAAATAACTGCTAGTCATGTTACTACAGACGTGTCTGCAATCAGGCACCATAATAGAAAGGTCCTACTGCTTAACATATTAACTTATGTGAAAGTGCAAGTGTTAATTTAAGTGGTAAATAATGTGAAATGCGTATCTGTGTGTGTGAAACAAATCACCTAATGTGCTGCACTGCATCCCTACATAGGTAACGGTTGCTGTCACTTACAGTTCAGGAATGGATTAGACACAGGGAGCCTATTTCTCTGGTGGACGGGTAAAATTTAGACCTATCACAAGCTTCCAGTGGTCGCTGCAGCGCTCCAGCCGGGATCGCCCGCTCTTTCCCTCACACACTCTCTTTGTGGTGGCAGGCTTACTCTCCTCTGCGTTTTTGGCTGATTCAAAACTGCGACATTCATTTCCTCCGTTGATTTCAGTTTGCCAGGAGGTGGTGCGACTGTCGGAGGCGGCGGCTGGTAGCAGTGGGGGCGGATAACCTCGCAGGGGCCGGCAGGACTGACTGGGTAGCATCGTGTGAAGTGACGTCGGCATGCAGCCCCCTTTAACAAACGGCGATGGAAGGGGGCCATGTGGAAGGGGGGGGAGGAGGGTCGATGACTCAGCTGCTGCAGACGGCCGCTCCTGTAGCAGATAGGCGCTCCTGCATCCGACTCGCCGCTGGATCCGGGCACGTTGTGGAGGGACGTAAAATACTTGACTTTAACAGGATATCTTCTCGGCTCTCCAAAATGGGGCAAAAATTTTTTTTTAAAAATCTTTGAGACCATCTGAAGTAGCAAAAAAGTGCTCTCGTGCAAAAAAAACAAAAGAAATGCCATTGGAGAAGCAGAAAGCTCTTGATTTTGGCAAGCTCTTTTACTTCAGGCTGGATATTTTTCTCGAAAAGCAAAAAAATCCACAAGGAATATAGAAATGCTTTAAAAAATTCTTTCTTCCAAGGCACACTGACTGCTTTCGTTAATATGAAAATAGATAAATATTTCAATATGAAAATACTCATTATACATAATATTCTCTTGACTAAGTCTTTGAGGGTTTTTCTCTCCCAATTCTGAAAAACATTTATGCCGATCATGTCCATGGAATGATTTCCAACTCCCATGGATTTGGTTGGGGTTTCCAGATGCCATGCCTGCATGAGCGACAACTCTCCTGGGTGATCTTCGGGGCTGCTGGATTGTGCAACGGCAGGGAACGCTCCAGCAGATAGAGAAGAAACTGGCACAGCCTTCCTCAAGCCATACTAACCTTAACAGACGAGGAGTGGGACGGAGAAGAGTGACTGTCGAGCTTTCGTCTTTTGTGATCTAGAAATCGATACGGAAGTGTGTCGTTTAATTGAGCTGCAAATTCACATCAAGTCGTTCCCATTCAATGTAATTAAACATCCTACGCAAAGACAGCCCTACAAAGTCCAAAGGGGTGAAAACATTTAAAGACGGCTCCGTACCCCTCTCAGATTCGGCTGATTCCAATCTGGGAACCGGTGACTTTAGGGACCCAGCCACGGCAAGTCTGTCTCCTTTCTCCTTGCTCTTGGACTCCTTGATGGCATCGCGCTCCCTGGACGGCTCCATGGGCTCCCCGTTGCCGGCTTTGGCCTTGTCGTCTTTGCTGCCCTTTTCCTCCGCCTTCATTTTCTCCCTGTCTGCCTTGGGGGTCTTCTCCTTACCCTCGCGTGCCACCCGCTCCTCCTTCCCTGCTCTCTCTTCTCTCTGCTTCTCCCGACGGTTCTCTGCCTTTGTCTCAGGAGTGCTGCCTGGTGTCTTTTCTTTTTTCTCTTTCTTCTCCTTCCCGCTCTTCTCTTTGTCGTCCCGTTCTTTAACGGCTTTGGTGCTGCGAAGGCACCAAACATTTGTAAATGTAAATTTAGGAAAAGGTTTCATAAAAGACCCTGCTGATCACAGCGAGGTGTTAATGGTGTTTCAAAGCTTTGTTTGAGATGACTGTGTCATAGCGGCTCTTGAGGCACTGACCTGTTGAGAGCACCGTTCCCGTTGCTGGTGGTCACTTTGGCCGCTGCACTGTTGGCTTTGTTCACTGGCTTTGTGGTCCCCTGAGATTTATCCTTGCCCCGATCTGCAGAGAGATAAACCAAGAACTGTGTGAGGACACGATTTATTAATATAACTGACATGCATATCAGGATTTCTAGCCCTTATTTTCAGGGCTGTAATACTATTTCAGATAGACAATATCAAAAAAGCTGACGCATTTCAATTTTTATCACATAGGGACATATAAGCATTCAGAAGTGACAATGGTGCTGCGGATAAAAATGTAATCAAAGCGAAAGCAAATTGTACCAGGTTCCTTGGTTGTGAACACAACGTAATTTCTAAGTCGCTCACCACCATCCTCGGACGTCCCGTCCTCCGTCTTGCTTGTGCTGCTGGCAGGCTTGCCTGTGCTGCCGGGGCCGTTCTGTTGATTGGCAGGAGTGGAAGTGCGAGCTGGCTGCTCCTTGTGGTGAAACTCATTCTCTGGGACCATGTGCACCTTCTGGCCTTTCAACCGACCTGAATAACTACAAGATGCATAAAGGGTTTGCACAAGGCAAGGACGTCCAAAGAACAAGTGTTACACATTGGAAGAATGTGGGTTTCAAAAAGAGACTGAAGTACTCCGGATGGTGGGCGGGCGATACAATGATCTCATTAAGTACGGACCTCAACCAAGAAAATGATTTGTCCCTGATTCTGTCATCAAGCAGATAAAAGACAAGAGCAACAGGACTTATAATATATTGCAGGGTTTCCCCTACAATTATAACATCAGAACCCCCACCCCACCCCCCAAAGTTCTAAACTGAAGGGAAACACTGCAATATATTATACGGTGTAAAAATACAATACATACATACATACTTGCATTATAAATCTCAATTGAACCACAGAAAAACAAAATGCCCACTTCTGCTTTTGATCCAAACATCTCACAAACTTCAGCAGACTTTCTAACCATCAATTTTCCTAAGAAAGCTCATATTTGTGTTAGTCTCCTAATGCCACTCCTATGAGGCTTAACAGATATCTATAATATCTATGCACTCAACACATTAAATAAGTTACATTCCCACAAGAAACAATCTTCCAAGGTTTTCTCTTTTTAACCATGCAAATAAATGTTAACTGTATGCTCCACAGAGCTGAACAGCACACAACGCTGTGTTACCCCATTGCTAAGGCATAGAGGTCTGGCCTCTTATCCTTCTCCTCGAGGCAGATCTTGTGGACGCGACACTCGAGCGCCTGGCCTAGGTTCAAGACTTTGGGGTAGCAGGGCAGGATCTTGGTGAGAACGATGAGGATATTCCGGATGTGGGTGTAATCTCCCGTCTCCAGGCAGTGGACAGAAGCCTGGAAGGAGCAGAGACAAGAGGACGCAATCTTAGGTAAGCGCACACTTTCCACAGAGCCCAGACGAACATTATCTCAGCGGAATATTCAAGAAGGAAACAAATGAAAGGAAGGGCAGCTCACTTTCGTCAGCATGTAGTGCCATTTGTGCACTACATGCCTGAAGTTCTCATAATCCAGCTGATCCGCTTTGTTCCCACCATCGAAGCCCGTGGCTCTGAAGATGGTCAGGAATCCGGGGTAATTGACGCACTCCTATGAGCGCACGAGTAAGACGGGATGTTAATTCCCAGCTCGTCCGACACCACAAGATGAAAATGAGATGAGAAAATACAAGGCGGCGGCTGTAGGGGTGCACCACCTTCTCATAGGTTGCACGGTCGCTGTGCCAGCGGGTCACCGTCTCCAGCATGCAGCACAGGAAGCGTCCGTAGCGGTGGGACTCGTTCTCCGTACAGCTGGCTACAGTGTAAATGATGGCGGAGAACACCTGCAGAGGGACACATCAGAGACACAACCAAAGTAAGTGCCCATTAAGGCTTTGATTTGAGGGAAATCCCACTTTAGTTAGTTTTCATCGTCAGACATGCATTTGCTGAAGCGTCTTACCCTGTCGTAGCACAGGAGGGTGCAGAAGTTGGGCGTCTTCTGCTGGTGGACCAGCTCAACAAAGCGTGCACAGTACACCGCATCGATGGACGAGAAGATGCAGCGGGGGAACAGACACAGCTGCAGAAACTTTGTTATGGTCTCATTTTTTGTAGATTCTGTGGGAAAGCATTAATAGTTGAGTTAGTAACAGAGGCTGTTAATTACCAAAGGACATTTCCTTTATTTTAGAATAATGATGCTTAATCGCCTGTGTCTTGATTTCCCCTTATAGTCATATTGTGTCTGGACTGAAACTCAATTTCTCTCAACCAAGTGTTATTGTTTTCTTAAGTACACACACACACACACACACACACACACAACTGCTGAAACCAGAGGGCACCTGATGTGTCAATACTTTTTGTGATGGCTAAGACTATGTTTCAGACATAAAATGTATAATTTTATTTGAAATACCTTTGGCTCTATAAGAACAATAAATGATTAAAACCTCCGTTAAGACCACGTCCCCACAGTGTTGCATGTGGGAGAAGAATGAAGTGACCACGATCTTCCTCATATCCCTTTGATTATTAGTTTTAATATCCAGAGACGCAGTAAGAAATGATTATTATTTGAACCACAAATAAGCAACAATCGATTCGCAATAAAAAAAAAGATAAAAGGTTGTATTTCTTTTCTAAAACTCAAGCGCATTAAGAACAGATCACGAGTCCTCTCAGATGTCGAGACTAACTTCTGAGCGGTATCGTGTTCACCTGGTTTGGTCTATAAATGCACTTCAAAGATCAGCTCAAATAGATGCATTGTTTTCTTCTCTTCTCATGTACAAGATGCAGCAATAGTGCCACTGGCATGACAAAGGATACTTACTGGCCAACAACCAGTTGTCTTTCTCCAGTTTGAGGCGGTGTAGAACCCTTTGGACGTGCTCCAGCTGCTTCTTCTCCTCCTCCTGCAGTTTTTCTTGGAGGGCAGTGCAGCGCTCCTTCTCCTTCTTTTTCTTATTCATGGGCTACATTGGAAGGAAAGAATGTTCACGCCATATCGTGGCTGTCCCCGAGTAAGAATTTGAAATTCCTTCCTGCATTTCTTTCTGCTCCTTTCTGCTTTTTTTGCTGCTATTCGTAGTTGTAATTATCCCATACACCCCAATGCAGCTATTCTGACAGAAGGGACGAGGAAGTCAACAGGAGAGCGACGCCAGCCGCAAACAGTGAAAGTCAGCCAAGTAACGTAATGACCAAGAACGCTTGGGACAGTTCCCATGTTTCTGAGAGTTGCCTGTTTTTTTTTCTTTTTTAACAAATCCGTTTTGCGCTTCCGGCTGTGTTGTGCTGTTCTGTTTAATTAATGCTTAGTTTGGCGAGTGGACCGGGACTGGCATAGAGGACCACGGGGGAGGGAGGGTGATCCCCTAAATATTATGGGATCACCCTAATCAACATCAGAAATACACACAACACTGAGAGTATGATCATCTTTGGTTGTTTAGCAACGGCTGAAGGCCAAAGACTTACTATCTCTGGATTCTCCTCGATGGCCTTGATCTGGACCTTGAGCTTGTTGACCTCACGCTCGTAGGCAGAATGTGGAACGGCCAAATCGTACATGGTGAGGGACCAGAACGTAGCGTAGAACTGCGGGCGCAGGTCGTCCCACACCCTTGCCGGGTGGAGTGAAACTACTGCCTCATGCACTGGCGTCATCACCTGCTCACATGCTGCCACATACTTGTGTGCCTTCTGCTGCTGCCGGTTGCCTTTCTCTGCTTTCTTCAACTCGTCGTACCGAGACTGTGTGTAGAGAGTGTAACGTTAGGGCTGCATTTTCTCGCATACGCACAGCGGGATCCGCGTTACGGTAGTTGAAAAGCAAACGGGTGAGAAATGACAGCAGCATATTGCTCCTTTTTTAGGTGTCAAATGTAAAAGCTTAAAGTCAACCATGTGAATTCAAATTTTCTAAACTCTACAGCAGAGTGAATCATTTCCAGTAGCAGAAATGTCACATAATGCACAATGTGGATCTGACGGAGTAGTCCACTCACCAAAATCTGATGGGCGTACATCGGCCGAGACAGAAAGAAGGCGGCATCGTGTGGAGTGTGGAACTGGTTACACAGGATGTCAATGGAGGGCACTCGCTTGATGTAGTCCTCAGTGCTGAGGTTGGAGGCCAGAAAACCACCAAACTGCACCAAGGTGTCGTGACACTGCAAGAACACAAAGAAATATCTAACGAAAAAAACATCTGAGGGATTTTTAAAGACCGATAAAGTAACAATAAATCGTTTGGACACATATCTAGAGAGGGTGCATACCTGGTCATACAGATGACCAACAAGTTTAAGGTGCTTCTCTCCGCCCTCTAAGAAAACCACACCGTTCCGTTGCTGGGCCATGAGTAAACACAGAGGCAGGGCCAACTCGTGGTCGAGCAGCACATCCTTCAGGCGCTGCGATGACTTCTTAGTGTTCCTGATCTGGCCGAAGTAGCCCCCCTGTTGACAAAAGGCACATCGATCAGGGCTTGAGCTGAGGGGCGGCACCGTTCACGAGAGATCGCAAACTGTAACCTTATTCGAGTCCACTTACCTCGGCTTTAAGTTGCTCCCCTCCGGTCATGGCTTCCAACTGCTCTGAGGTCATCTCATCGGTGATCTCAATGCCGGCCATCTTCTGCACCACCTCTTTCAGGATCAACAGGTCAAAACTGTCGGCAAAGGAGGGACAGATAAAGCAATTTGAATCAAAAGATGCATAAGGACTGACACATGAAGTGTCAAAGGAACACCGTGCACTTTTTCCAAAGCAGCCACATTTAACATATAATTGAAACAGAATTTAAACGTCTCCCTAAATTAACTCCAAATATTCTGTTGTCAACATGTTTGTATGCTGTACTGTTATCTGCGATAATCTGTGAGTAATGTCAATGGCTTAATTTAATACAAGTATTACTATAAGTACAGCAGAATACCAAGTAGTCAGTCTCCTGACATCTCCTTGTCATCAGAAGGGCGCAGAGGTGCTCGGACTGTGTCATTCAGAGCTGCTTACCTCTTCCCTGCTTTCAGCTGATTCGTGACATATTGAAGAAGGCCAGCCAACTCAATTGGATATTTTCTGAACACGGCTCCACACAGACTCGCCAGGCCTGGGTTGACAAGATGAACAGGTAGGTAAGTAAGTAAATAATTCAAACTGTTCCTCTCTTTTTGCATGCAAATTGATAACTGCAGAGTCACTACGATTTCACATACTCTGAAGCCACGAGGAGATGGTGGTGTCGTCATGTTTCATCTTCTCCTTCTCTGGATTGGCTAGGGCCTCAATGATGCAATCTGAAGACAGAGTTAAGTGGAATAACATAGTCCAACATAGTTTCCCCCCCCTCGCTTCTTCCAAAAAACCAGTCAAACACCTATGTTGTTAACTGACTGAATAGTTTAGGATACAGGCCAAGACATCGTAGTTGAGGGATGTGAGGTATTTCAAGGAGTCCACCACTGGACCGATAAGGTTGTCATACCATTGGATCTGAGAAAGCATCTGAAACACAACAGGACAGTGGAGGAGAGGAGATTTCACTAACACATCAGGATATATAGCCAAACAAAAACGTACGGTCATCCTCGTGGTGTTGGTGCATACAAACTACAATATCCACTGTAGTGATGCGCAGCGTTCAAAGTACAGACGCATTGTGTATAATTCGTCTGAGCTAAAAGCTGTTAAAATTCATTAAAAGCCAGAGTTTTTCTTTCACAATAAACTGGAAGGAGGGGTTAAACCCCTACAGACAATTATTTACGTTGTCCAAGTATAACAATATTTTATATAAAATTAGGTCAGCAGTAAAAATCTACTTTCTCAGTCAATATAGCAGCAGGCACAGAGGTATTTATTTCTCCAATGGATTAGATTAACACTGTGTAGACATAGAAAATTCCCATTTTCCCTGTGTGGGCACGTATGTGAGGATATATCACAGCATGGTACGTTGCTAGGATTGACATACCATGTTGAATGATAGAGTTAACAGAGTTAATGAAGTTAGTTTCTAGGTCAAAATGATTGCAAATGTACAAGGCCATGACTTCACTATTGTATATTGAGAATTTCTTTTGTCAGAGCAAAATCTGGAATTAACTTGTCTTTATAGTTTGTTGAGATTGTTTAAAAGAAAAAAAACTTACATAATCAAAGAGGATGGTAGGATTGCTATGGCTCAGCTTGCCAATCTGTCTTCCAGATTGTTTCACATTTTCTTTGGTCAACCGCCTAGGGAAGGGGTAAAACACGAGATGATGCAAACTACGCTGTAATCACACACTTTGGTAAGCTTCAAAGCAATTAGGAAGTCACTTAGATTAAGGATTGATTTTTTTACTTTTGTGCTGGTCAAGTAATTTGGGGTAAAAATCGTTTGTCCCTGTGCTTTCATAATAAACTTAATACAACCAGCAATTAAGTGGAAGATTCTGTGTAGCGCAAGGACAGAGGGAAAATGGCATGGAAATGGTGGTGTGTTCCAGGCTCTATTTGTTGTCCAAAAGGATTTGAAGTATTAAGTGTAACACCCCTAGAGGTGACTTAAATAAGGATGGCGTGGTTATGTGTGATACTGGGATAACACACAGCAGTACATTTCCAAAGCAAAAAACTAAGGAATCTCAGAAATTGGCTTGGAAAATAAATTGCATGGAGACTCGGCTTAAATGAATAGAGGGTACTCTGAATAAACTTTACTTTTTATTTTCCAAGTAAAGCACTCATCAGTGGTGATGTCTGTTCGAGTACGGGACTATGGAATTGGAAGCTACATTTACATCATACACAATAGGAGACATTAAAAACCTACTAAAGCTACAGATGGTTCAACAGTGCTGGTACACTCGGCTCCGCAAGATTACTTACTTCATAATGTATTTGGCCCTTTCTACAGTTTGCGCTTTGACTTTGACCAACAGTGGATGGCTGGTGTATGTCTCGTTCTTCCACTGTCCATATAACCGGTACCTGAGGGAACCAAATAAAAACAGTGGCTTAAGCTTCACATCATTAAAACAAAACCGCAGGATGATGACGGTTAGCGGTTGTAAAACTTAAAACACTTACTGCTTATTTTACCAGAGCCACGTGTGTTGTGTGTGTGTGTGTGCAGGACTCACCTGTGCTGGTAGGGGAAGAGTTTGAAGAGACCCCACAGCTCCTCAGACATGCACGCGTTGCACTCCATCAGAGAGAGGGAGGGGAGTAGAACCTGGTCTGCAATGCTCAGAAAACAACTCAAAAGGGTTTCCTGCAATGAACAAACAATAACTGAGGTCTTCATAGTGACGTAGCCTAAAGAGATTAACGCAAAACCAGCATTTGTACTTTAAGTATCAATCTATGGTAATTTACTTCTTCAAAGTGACTTTCACTAGCATATACCTACCATTTTTTCTTTGACATCAGATCTGCTATCACTTTGGTACTGAGAAGCAAAGGACCCAGAATACAAGTCAAAAGAGAATGCAGCTGTAGAGCAGATGTAGTAATGTGGTGGGGACAGTTCTGTACCTCTTTCATGAAACCCTTTCCCAGACGCACAATCTTGGCGAAAAGAATTGCGTCGTGGGAGAGATGAGGGCCCAGGTAGCAGATCATGCTGAATGTGTCCTTTCGTAGGTCCTCGAAGCTCTCGGCTGGTCGAGGGGCCCCCTTGTTCCTCAGTGGATGCAGTACACATCCTCTTGCACCTTTTGGGAGGCCGGCCCTGTGACCAGGTAGTACTTCATTAAATATACGTGCATTGACAGTTTGAGTTTAATTAAAAGTTACGTTTGCATTTTGGGACTGACTACACATAATGGACATGAAAGAGAAAGTGCACCTTCTGTAAAGAGGCTCCACAGTCAGATGCACAAGCTGGCAGAGTGCCAGCGCAATGGCCTTGTGAGAAGAAGCATAGAAGGACGGCATCTGGTCCATAATTCTCTGGGCGTGGTGCCAGTCGCCAATTCTAAGCAACGCCTCCAACAGGCCCAGCTTCTGGTTATCAGGGGGCTGCGGGGCACAAAGGGCAGCCACTAAGTGTCTGGGTGTTATGAGTATGCAAACGTTCAATCAAATACTTTCACCTAATTAAAACTCAACTATTCAGAACAAAAAAATGCAATACAATAACAGCAAAATAGGCCTCTAAAGGTTTTTTTCCCCAGTCCTGCTGCAACTGCTGTTGGTCATGTGTCACTCTCAATCCCAGGAACTACATTCATCCAGACTGACGGGGTTCCCCGAAATCACACATATATTTACAAATGATTTGATACCTTATCATTCTTCTCCTCCTCTTTTTCTTTGTCTTTGTCTTTATCTTCACTTTTCTCTGACGGCAACACAACCATGACCAGCTTGCGTGCGATCTGCTTGGCCTCTGAAATATCTTTTTTGTGTTCCTCTATGATGGTGGCATCTACTGGCATAAGCTGGAATTACAGAGCAACAAGAGGGAGGAGTTCTCAGTCGGAGAACACACCGTTCTACAGAGGATTCATATCTGATCTTGGACCACGTGACTAGTGGCTGGACTATGTGGTTCCTTTTCCTTACATGTACATAGAGATCTTCCAGCTCAATCAGGTGATGGTGAAGCAGGGCAGCAGCAATGTGGTAAAGCGACTTGGGGGTTTCCTCGTTGGGCTCCTGAATAAAGACAAAATAAAATAAATAATTTTACACTTGCTATTGGGCCACAACAAGTACAACGCTGCATCTTGTGCTATTAGACAGTGCCTTTGATCAGCATGTTGTGTCATCCTCACCTGGTAGAATTTGAACTTAAAACCCAGGATGTGGCAAAGGGTGAGGGGCTCACACATGTAGGATTTGATGAGAGACAGGAAGAACTCATCTTGGTCAGACCGACTCTCATACACCTCCAAGATTATGTCCAAAACACGATTAGGGTCCAAGTTGAAACATCCTGCAGGGAAAAGATATTGGGAGGACTTAGCAGGCCATTGGAAAAACAGTCAATAAACATGTTTACTAGATACA
Organism: Apeltes quadracus; assembly: GCA_021346845.1. Lineage (NCBI taxonomy): Eukaryota > Metazoa > Chordata > Actinopteri > Perciformes > Gasterosteidae > Apeltes > Apeltes quadracus. The sequence continues at coordinate 7,103,393 of CM037916.1, read as the reverse complement.
TGGATGACGATGAATATATAGCAGTGTTTCCCCAACCATTCTAAAATGTGTGGGGAAAAAAAAAGTTTTCTTTTCCAGCACACGGCAGTTCAGCCCTGAATGTCTGGATATGTCCGTGTGGACAAACGGGGGACAGGCTATTCTTGTGTACTACTGGAATTTAAAGTGGAGTGGACATTAAACAAGACCGTAGATGTCAGCTTGTTCAGACTGCAGCTAAAGACACCGCATCCGATGCAGTGCACTAGAAAAGACTTGTGGAGTACCTATGAGGGACTTGATGCTCTCCAGGACGAGGTGGCTGGTGATGTTGCTCGAGAGGTCCTGGCCCAGCTCGGTGATTAGTTTGGCATAGCCCTCATTCTCCTCCCTTAGCAAGTTAAACTTCTGTTGCTTGTAACTGAGAAGAAACAAGATTACAAGAATGAAATTCATACTTTATATGTATGTACAATATATCTACATCTAATAAAAATGCACAATGAAATATGAATGAAAATAATCTAGAAGGAAAAAAAAATCTACTTACAATAGTTTGGTCTTGATTTTTACAATCTTCTGATTGAACTGATGAGCTTGTTTTATAAGTCCAAGAGATTCCAGGGTTTCTGGATCCAGCCTCTCTTTCAGGATGGCATCCGGAACAAAAAACTGAAATGAAAAAAAATGTTACGCATTTTTTACACACTTAAGGTATTAAAATCAGTAATTCATCTGCGATACGAATTAGGGTGTAAACCTCAAACAAAGCTCTACGATTCTTATATACTACCTAAACTATAGCACATTTGGGACACGAACATTTCTTATTCTTGTAACTGAGCAGCAACAGTGAAAATTAAGCCAAATCTCAAACGATGCAAGCTGGTGATGCAAATAGCCTTCTTCAGGCAGCTTTTGTATCTATTTTAGGTGCAAGAAATGTCTGTTATATAAAATAATTTGAACAAAAATAGTCTCCTCACCAAACATGCGCCCACCAGTTGTGTGTAATGGTCACGTTTGATTTTTTCTTCCAGTGCAGCAGTCTCTAAATCTGTGAAAGATATCATGCCACGTTTATCCCTTTAACTTACAATAATACAGCAATTCAGAAACAATAATTCATGTTTAACATAAAAACCCAAATTTACCTAGTGTACTGAACACATCTGCTAAAATTGATGGCATGTCATCTCGGAGTTCCTGAAAGAAAAATAGATGCACACAGAAATTTTAAAACACAACAACGTAGAAATTCTGAGCTACGGTGTCAGAAAAAAACAAAACATACAGCTATTTCTGGGCAGACATCAAGCAGAATACGTTCATTGTGTTCCAATGAGTAAAAGCACTAGCAAGGAATAACAGGTTTGGTTCTTTAAATGCATACTGCTATGGGTTTGTTATTGTTGTAACTCAAAAACAACAAGCCATCATGACATACCATCATGTCTCCAAGGACGCTGACAACAAGATCCAACTTCAGGTTCCCCTGTACAACCTGCCAGCAGAGCTCATATAAGGCTGCCTGTATATCTGGAGGGATAAACGGTCAAGACAAAGTTTAAGACACTTAGATGTGTTTAGTTATGGTGATAATTACTTTTTTTCCAATTACCATAATAAAATGATCAACGAATATAAGTGGCAAAGATATGTTTTGTTGGGTGCCAATATAAGGCGTACGGATATATCTATTTCAATACATCCATAGCACATGCATTTGTGTACGACAGGCATGTTTAAATACACTAGTACCAGTACACTAGTACCATCGAAAAAACCTAACAGTGTTAGTTCAACAGAATTAGGGTCATTCTCAATTTACCTCTAATCTCACTTCCATGATCTGTTTTCTCTGTGAGTTCTTTGCAGAGTTGTATACTATGAAAGAAAGAAACAACATTTTAGTAAGTTAAATTACTAAAACATAACAATGTATAACTTTCAAAAAAACTTTATATACAAACACGGACAGTCGGTGTACAACATTCATTTATACAGCTTATTCAATTCCCCCAAATTGGTCGTAATCATCCACACACACACACACACCCCAATATTGACATCGCAGCATCAAGACAATCCCATTAAACGCTCAACTTGGGTCACAGAGCTGGCGCTGACCAAGGTCGACTGATCCCTCTTTTTCAAGCGGAAAGGTGCAGCATGGAATCAATTAAACACACAACACAGGTTAATCTGGTTGTTTCACTATCACACACTTGTTGGATGCATAAAAGCTCATCTCCTAAAATTGAGGCGTTTTGTGAAGACCTTCATTATACTACAATGTTATTTGAAACACATCCGGTTCAATTCTCATTTTTACCACATACAATTTGCCCTTTAATTCGCCCCCCACCATAGTGATGCTACTCTGCAAGACGGCATCCCGAGGGGACAGGGAACCTGTGAGGTTTGTAGACATTAGGACATTAAATGTGACCCTCCAACAAGAGTAATGACTGTGCGTCCCAAACAGAGACACACCATTGTCAAATATCCCCAAAAACATTGATATTCGGTGTTATGCTAAATTATTTTTCTTCAACAAGAACTATTTGGCAATTCGCTACGAATGGATTGACGGAGGCTTTGCAGCTTCCTGCCAGCTCGGTCCAGCTTTGTGAGGTTTACTAAAGGTTTTACCATCAGTGCACATGAGGTATCTCAGGAACCAAGAATCATGTATGTGCCAGACATGCACAAGGGAAACGTTACGAATCGGTTAAATAAACGTGTGTCTTCGCGATAGGAGCAAAATCTTAAACGGTGCGATCTAATTGGGGGCAATTATGCCAAACAAATGTTCTGCCAAAATTGTACGTAACCCCACTAGAATGTAACGTTAGCTAGTTTGAGTCTGTGCATCTCACGGCAGGCCTTCCCTATATATGCAAGGCCTAGTAACTGTGGATGAGCCCATTGTGTCTCCGCCGGGGCGCGATGCCTGCGCTTCAAAAACGGGAGTCTAAAACGTCACGACACGTTTTCTGTGCTTTCGATAGTTTTGATTAATCGGGTGGCCCGATTTCAAGTTGGCCGCATTCACTTCGGGTTAACGTTGGTGGATCGGACGTTGCACTGTTGATGCTCGGCCGTTAGTTAGCCCCGAGCGCTAAAATGTGTAACGTCGTAGAAATGTAACGTTAGCTGTGCCGCTGTCATTAACGGCAGTTAACCAACCGATGGGATACAAAGATATCCAAGTTAGCTCAATGTTGGCTTAACTGTAGTTGGCTTATTGCGGGAGCTTTACTACAGTTGATACACTATTCTTGATCAATTGTTCTGCATCATCACAAATGGTGTTACAAGTAGAGCTAGCTGCTGTTATGTCAAGATCAGTCGTTTCCCTCCACGTAGTAACCATTACGGTTACTTTTAACGGTTCACAACGCTGGGAAGGAAATGCATTTTCCACAACGGCTCCCGTATTGTCCTTTGGCTAACTAACCACCTAACTGGTGGCATCAAATTCACCTAAATAAAGAAGCTAAGACTTTTATCGATGCAGCCGCGGAGTGAGCTACATGTACGCTAACTAGCTCAGCTCTGCTAGCAAGGGTGTTTACAAATTGAGGAAAGGTTGGACGCTAGCTTAGTGGCATGCAGGTAACGTTAGCTAACGTGAGTCAAATTATATTAAGCTAGTAACTGCTGATCTCCATTAAACGATTCAGTCCGACTGTATTCACGGTCTTATTCCAAATATTAAGATGTAAATAAAGAGGAATAAACGTTATCAGGCCATTTGAATTTTTTTTTCGCGTGCTAACGTTGCCGCTTAGCACGAGCGAACACACACACACACACGATTAGCCTGAAATAGCAATGCTAGCTACGTTTTTACATTTGCTAACGAGCCAACAACTGCTAAACCACTGCAACCTCTGACACTGTGCTAAGGTTCACATCTACTTACAACGAGAGTTTGCCTGATTTTTCCCAGTTTTTGATCCATTCACAAGGGAGGATAAGTGTCGCCATCTTCCATACACACAGGCCGGATGTCTAAAACGTCATGGGACACACAGGGTCAAATGTGGTGGTTAGCTCCGCTGCTAGCTCACTGTTGCATGGTGGGACATTGAGGGCTCTCTCCGAGGGCTTTGTTAATTCGGGACTTTTTCAGCATTCTTTTTTTTGTCACGTCTGAGATATTAATACCAATACCAAAGGATGCAATTGCACACACGTTGAGTAAAAACACAAATTTAATTTAGACAAAAATTGAGATTGATCTGAGCATACAGATATATGCACATTTTCAGCAGTTCAATGCAAAACAGAAGAGGTTCAGAATTATCGGATAAATTCACTGGAAATGCATTTTTCTCATCTGCTTAATATGAATAGTCAGTATGTATACGTATATTATAGGGTCATGTTAAGACCACATGATCTGCTGATCATGAGATTCTGAGGAAAATAAGGGATTTGTATTTAACTAGAATATGACTACACCTTTTACCATAAAATCTGAAATCTGCCATCCAGGCCAATACACAAAGCTAAAGAAATATCACAGCAATCGATTGAAAGACAGACAAAACAATATACTGTATGTGTATGTTTTGCAAATGAGTTGCTTAACTCAAAAAAAGTTACGATCTACTTAAAACTTTACTAAAATTCCAAGCATAGAACCTGCAAATTTAACATGGTCACAGATTCACAATATATTACACATCTGTAATTGTATAATATACAATTCTTGTCCTATAATGATTGACAAAAGAATTCTAAAATGTTGTAAATTAGAATATCCCTACAGCTCTTAATACCCTCAACAGTGGCTTATCAAATTGGATTTTGACGGAATCCAACACACTTGCCAAATGGAAAAAAACGAAACAAAATAACAAAGCACACCTTCTGCAACCATTTAATATATCCATTCTTTTAAATATTGCAATAATTCCATGACTTTGTTGTTGGATAGTATAAGATACTATACATCGGAGAAAAATAGTCAAGATATAGAAGAGGTTACATGTTTAAGATTGAGTCAAACTGTATCTATGAGAATGAAGGCTCCCAATATTAAAAATAATTTGAGATGCAGCCATTCTTTTTTCAAATAACTACATTAGAGCAATAAATTACTTTTGCTCACATTTGTGATTAGAGTGATCAAATGCCAAATACAAATATCTGGCCATGTCTATACTAACTATTTTTGTTAAAAACGATTATTTCAACATCCATGTGAAGTAACAGGATTAGAAACCATTCATATACATTTGATTGTCATTACAAAATATCTATAAATCAAAAGTTATCTATCAGGTATAAAAGCAACTTATACATTTCTTAAAAATACCATCACAAAGAAATCTGAGAATGTCATATATCATTTCTGGCAAGGCATTTGAACAGTATGAGACGCCAGTTCACATTATACTGTGTACATGTTTTGATATATGGCTACGTGCCGTGCCAAAGTCTACAGTTTAAAAGTACAGGTGGTAAACACAATAACACACCATTACGATGCACCACAGCCCAATTTAATAGCCCTGCAAAACATGCTGTATTTATAAAGCCTATGAGGTTCAATTTGTCGTCAAGATCGTGTCACTGAGGCATTGATTGGAGCACATGATCATTTCTAAAAATATGGCTGTGAAATGACCATAAACTTGAATTTATACCTCTGTAACAAAATACAGTGTCATTACATTATTCATCAAATAAGCATCACAAAAGGTACTACTCATTTGCAGGGTTAATATTGTTTTATCAGCTGTAATTCATGAAATTGTGTTCACCACTCCTGTATATTGGCCATTATGTATTTACCAGCCTTTATTGTCTACTGAATGTAAAAGATTAAAGGTGTATATATTATTCATTTGAGTTTGAGCCTGTTATTGTCCCTTCACCATGCACTTGCCGCATCATTTCGGTACGGCTTTGGCTTGGTATGATGAGCTAACATTAGGTTGGTTTCAGGGTATCGGAACAAAAACATAAACCTTTCTTGCTGTATTGTCACAAAAGTTCTGCCTGAAAGTATCAGAATAAAATTCAAATTCATGCTTTCGCTTTAAGTTTTAACAAACCGTTAAAGAGGCAAACATTGGTTTCACAAATCATTTATAGCAGTCAATTTAGCTCCATTCAGATTTCCATCATCCATCTTATCTTCCAAGGATTTTGGTAAAAATACTTTCCTTGATGCAATTTCTTTTAGAACATCGAAACATTGAGAACCTAAAGCCACACAAAAATAGAAGTTTAGAAATCCACAATCTTATAAATAGGAAAACAATGTTGTTATGTAACAATTGGTGTACCTTATTTAGACACATTATTGGTTGGCTATTCATAAGTTAATCTCAACTGTGTTTTCATTTTCAAATTCTGTGATTAAATAGGACTGAGAATTTTTTTTTAATTTCTATATTAATTTGTCTTTCTTCTCTATAAGAATCCATTGTAAATTCTGTGAGAAAGCTGGAGAGTCTCCAACAGGAGGGGAGTATTTGATACTCACGTTACCTGAAGAAAACAAGCTTACAAATCATGAATAACCATTTGAAGTAAAAAACCATTGTAAGAACTAAGAAGTAAATTATCCTTACCGAATCATCCATGATGGAAGATGGATCAAAGAAGTCCGGCTTTAGTTCAGTTCTTTCTCTGCGATTCTTTGATGCTGGCTGAAAAATAACAACTCAGTAAGAATGACGCACCACAAAATGTAAAATAAATAAGGCTTTTAAAACTTTAGATTGAAAAAATAAATGTAAAAAGAAAGATGCTACACTAAATGTGACAATAAAATCAGAAAATGATCCTTTTATGCAAAGCGACAACAATAAAACGCGTGACAGTAAACATTCGTCTGAGGAGCGTGTAACATTTACAGTAAATATTTGCAGACGAAATCCCTTAAGGCACATTCTCTATCTGTGAATACTGAACCTGCATTCACACGGAAACAAATGCACAACAACAACGTTCCTGCGTGACTGCTGTATGTCTAAATAAGCCGTTTGCAGAGTTTGCTATTTGAAAAGGTTAAAATTTAAAAAAGCCATCATGTGACCACATTATGATTTTTCTGAAAACAAATAGCATAACAACTTTTGAAGTGTTATTTTTACCAAATCAATGTCCATTGTGTCAAAATCCATGCCCTCATTGATGTCCTCCAAGCGGTCCTCTGATGACATCATCACGTCTTCCACTATCGGCTCCTCATCATCCTCCATAAGTCCTGAGCCGCGGCGACTGAGGAGTACACACAATCGTGCTCGTTATGAGGCTGTGCCGTTTCCCATACGGTCTGTTGCCTCAATGTTATTCTATAAAGCGGTTCAATATACCAGGTTTCCTCAACAATTTAAACATATTCACTGTACTTCGAGGAAGAGGGGCCCCTTACATTGCTTGCTGCATGTGGTTCCTCATCTTGGCATAGTGCACGCTAACACACTCCTGCTGCTGTCGGGCTTCTGCTTGTTGTCTCTGTGTCAACATCCAGGTGACCTGGGTACTGTTGGCACACCAGGTTCATCATTTATCAACACGACTATCATTTCCACATTAAACGAAAGGAGCACAAGAAGCAGCAAACTCCAGCCACATTAGAATATTCATTTCAGGGTGTGTGAGGGTTGGTAGGAAGCTGTCCCTACTTGTAATCAATGGCCGCCTCGTGGGGATGGTGCGGCTGGTGGTGCGGCGAGGGCTGATGGAGCGGCGAGGGCTGATGGGGATGCTGCTCTGTTGGCATAGTGAATGCGGCAGGGTAACTGTCCTCTGGCCTCATCTTCTTTGGATCCCGCAGCACAGTGGAGGTGAGGTGGGGCGAATGCATCATGAGTGGTGTCTGCGCGTTCTGCTCGCGGTTCATCCAAACGGCATCGCTGCTGCTGCAGCTGTTCTCCTCTGCTACACAAGAGAAGTTAAGCAATTACAAAATGATAGAGCTCCATCCATTTCCTGACGGGTTACCTGATGAATACATTTTGTTCAAATAACTTAATAATAAATGAATAGCAATTTCTGTATACAATTTCGCCCCGCCCCCTTTCCCAAAAAATGCCAGCTTTTTGACCGTAAAATTTTACCATTTTGATACAAGCTGATAACACTATCTTGAAAGGGGGCACTGAAAAACAAAACAACAGTAGGTTTGCTGCACCAAAAGTGCATTTTAATCTACCAAAGTAAAATTATGTCAAAATTGTGCTCACCTTCAGGCAGTTTCCTTTTGCTAGCGGTAGCTTGCTTGGATTTCTTACTCCTAGTGGACCCGCGACTGCTCATCCCACTCATGACAGACATGGTGTCATCATCTCCTCCTGCCTGTAAGGAGTTCCTGTAGGAGATGAGGGGCAGCCAGCAGTCCTCTCGCTGCAGCGCCATCTGAACCGTCATGAATCGCTCCAGGTACATGTGACTGTTGAAGTGTCAGAACATAAACCGTCAAAGTTGGGCTCTTCAGTTCCTCTTCTGCTCCGTGCAGACATAAACACAGACATAAACCATCAAACTTGCAGCTCAAACTTACACTGTTCTCTTGTCCTGACGAATGAGTTTGCTGGAGAACTCGCTCAGGATATCCAAAAAGGCGAGATTGAGAGGTGGACTACCCGGTCCTTGGGGACTAGGCTCCTTAAAAGCAAACTCAATCCCATCCCTTGGACACAGAGAGAGAAACAATCATTTGGAAGGCAGTCTGAACATAGATATTAAGTACGGAGTTCCATGCAAGGCTATAAACCACAAGGTCTTGGTAATTTACGGGACTAGTACTTACTTATGCAACATAGCAATAGCTTCCCTGGTTTTCATCTGATCCAAGCCAAAAGTCAACGAGAAGCGCCTGGAAAGCTCCTTTATGCCACAGAAGGCGGATGTTGAGCGGTCAACATTAAAGCCGAGTTCTGACAACATCTCGTTGAATAACTACAAATGGAAACAACAGAAGAACCATTTTTACACATTTGGTAAAAGGTGGTTTCACAGACTAAATACTTTAAATTAAGCCAAATGTATCCAAATTCGTTTTTATATTTAAATTATGAATAGGTTTAATAAACACTATGTACAGTGCCGGCCCGAGCCTCTTGGGGGTCCTAAGCAGAATTTGATTTGGGGGCCCCCCTCCCACCACGCAGAGTCACCTGTGCTAGAAGATTATTGGTACAAATGTCACGCTATAATGTTATAGCGAAAATTATGAATGAATACAGTGGGGTTATAATACAAAACTAGGGCTGCTTGCAGCACTGAACGGGCCTTAGCCTCCCCTTGTATGTCGGGGGGGCGGCAGTCAGCCAGACACTTGGTCAAAAAGTGAAAAGAGAAGAAAAAAAATCTGGTCCCAGGCAGGAATCAAACCCAGACCTCTGGCTCCCTAAGCGGACACCTTATATCTGAGCTATCATTCACACTTGTTGAGGCATGCATGCACGTGAGCCGTCTGGTCGCGCCGTCTGGTCGCGCTGGCTTGCGGCTCGCGGTTCGCCGGCCGTAAACCAGCCCTAAGCCAGCCCTAAGCAGCCGCTTAGTTCGCTTATGCCTCGGGCCGGCCCTGACTATGTATGTAAAAGTGATGTCTGCGAGGCAAAGATTCAGTTTACTGAGGCCATTTCCTTATTTTTTTTAATGACCTTGTCTCCAACCCAGGCAAAGAATCTTACCATTTGTAGACTCAAGCCGAGCGTCTTTGCGCATTGAACTTTGTCGATCTGTCTTGTTTTACTCAACGTTTCTTTGATGATATCTCCATAGTCATTGTAATACTAAGAAGAAAGAGAGGGAATACTGACATTAGGAAGAGCGGCGGTATGAGGCTTTCCTGTCAAGTGATTTAAAAAGAGGGTTTAAACATACCCTCATATATTGTTTAAATATATCTGCTCCCATGTTGATTTCCACCACATTGTAAATGATTAATTTGCAATAGGAAGCTAAAAGATTTCTTCGCTTGTGCAGATCCTCAATTTTACTGGCTTCATCATCTGGCTGTCCGTCTGGAAAATAGAAAAAGAATACAAATTAAAAAAAAATTTCATAGAAGTCTTTGCCCACTTGCTTCTTACATGTTAGCGTGGTTGGTCGACACAACAGTCTGACAACTCTGACCTGTGCTGTTGTTGTCGTCATCCTGATCAATGAAAACTTGATCCAGGATGAAGTTTAGCATCTCTGCCTGCAAACAAGAGTCTGGTGTATAGACCAGAGGCTCCAGTTGTTCCCGGCCTGAAGACATAATTTGGTGACTGAAGATCAATAGCAGATCACAAAGTATGGTGAAGGCCTGGAATAAACAAAACACTTCAGCGTTTATGAACGTCGTCAGAGGTACCGTAGAACGGCCATGTGAAAGAAGTCAGCAGCAAAAGAACCGTCCCGTCGGCGTAACCCCACCTGTTCTTTCACGGCGCTGTTGATGCTGTTCAAGTAACGCTGACACATTAGGAAGAAAGCTCTCATTTGCTTTCTCAAGGTCACCATATCACCCTAAGAGGAGCAAATTTTTGGTTATACAGTCCTGCAAGTCAAAAAAATACAAGCAAAGAGCAGATAGATCTTTATGAATGTAAAAAATAATAGCTTAGTAGTCAAAAAAAAGAGAAATATGGCAAATTAGAGGTTTAAACCAGATACAAATTATGTAAACTATTTATACGTTTTGTAAGAATGATGTGAATATGTGTAAATGTACTTTGCTACGGTGTCATTTGACAAGCTGATATCCTTTAGACACCTTTCCCTGAACAATCATTTTGCCAAGTATGCTAAAAATGTCCCGTGGGCCGGTGTGTAAATACCTTCAATGAACTGCCATCGGAAACCTTCGCTAGATGCCACAGGATGATGTAATGTGTGCACTGCATAGCGTGAATCACAATCTGAGGGAAAGAGGCAAGCAGATCAGACGAGCCGCACCTTTTCACACAAGTCACCAGGTTACATCTCGGAGGCGACTAGTTACAGTTGCTTTAGCATTTTGGGGAGGTCACTGAGACTGCTGTTACCTGTTCAGGCATGTCCCCGTTCTGCAGACCGGTGTTAAGTAGCCGGTAGTTTCCGGTGAAGAGATCCCACTTAGTGAGGTCATGCGCGCTGGAAGCCAAATTAATGCAAAGATACATTTTTAAAAAATTCTAACTTTGACGCTAGAAATGCCACGCTCTCTCTGAACAGATAACAGTACACACTATAAGAAATACACGTGAAGTGCTTTACTTGTGGAAAGCACTGATCTTCTTGAGTGTAGCTAGAACCTGGTAGGAATCATCTTCGTCTGGTTCTCCGCCCTTACGAACAAGAAGAAAAAAACGTGTGTTCACAGCCGCCTCTCCAACTAGGAATACGTTTTCAAACAGTCCGCTGGCGCGCACCTCTTGCAGGAAGTCCTCCAGGAGTCTATTGAACTTGTCTACGAGTTCATCGAGCAGCTGGGAGCGAGTGATGTTCACGCGGTTGAATATGGTGAACTCCTCGTTGCAGAGAGAGTGGTAGGTGGTCGAGCAGGCCTCCAGCACCTCAGTGTCTGTGTGCTTATCCTGGACCTCCCAGATTTGCCGCAACAAGGCATCCAAATGCTTAATGAGGACATGAGAGCACAATACATTGTTTGATTTAAACTGCGTGAAATTTACAAATTGCGTGAACAAGAAATAATGTAGAAGTTGACAAACCTTTTCCAACCTGCCCGTTGTGTAGATGTCAAGATCAAAGTACTTTGGTATTTGTAGCAAATTGTTCACCTTATCGATGTCGACGCAGTACTGTGTCGAGAAAAGAGAAAAGCTTTAGGCCGAATGGTCCCGATTCAAACTCGTCGTCAACTCTGAACTCGAGTAATCACCTTGGACAGCAACAGCGGCAACGCAACCGCAAACATCTCTGTGATCCGCGTCCGATCGTCCAGCTGGGTCTTCTTCTCCTTTGCACTCAGGACCTTATTCCGTGCACAAAAAAAACCAAACAACGATGACAAGAAGTCATCCGCGAAACCGCGCTGAGCCACGCGAGCGCGACGACCAGACGCTCACCCTTTTCCCCGAGCCTCGGCCTACGGGAGGGTGGCATTCGCAAGCCTGCCGGACGGCACAGAGCATGATCTCCACCAGAGCCGTCTCCTGGCGATCCGTCAGCGCTGAGCACAACAGATACAGACGCTTACTGACCGAGTTACGAGCACCAAGGGAAGAAAACAAACAAACAAAAGAGTGGAAGGAAATGAGATGACAGGGTGCACCGTTACCCTCCTCTCCTGGCACGGGCTCGTCCAGCAGCAGGCTGATCATCGTCTCCCAGTCCTTCAGCAGCTCCGACCCACACTCCCACAAGCTGTCCACCAAGTAGGCCCCGTGTTCATGGAGCTGTAGCACATCAAATGGGCAAATGTTATTGGATTCATTTCAAACCTAGGAAGATTTCTTGCTTGCCATCAGTTTGACAAAAGAATAATTTGAATTATTGCATCTCTTCGAAAAACTAAAATCAGCAGATTTGAACGAGGTTAACACAGAGGCCCGTTTACCTCGCTCTCCAAGAAGAAGAAGACAGTGGTCTTGATCAGGCTGCCGTTGAGGCTCTGCCTGCCCCTCCTGGGTAATCCCTCCTCCTCAGGCCCCCGATGGCTGAAGAGCCTTCAAGCAGCACAACATCAAAGGCTGTTAGAAAGGTCTGCTGCAGGCAGGTGGTCTGAGAAACGGCTCTGCCCGAACTCCCTTAGGGAAGCTACATGATGGGGCTGATGTACGTGTCACACATTAACAGATTTTCGGATTTCAAAAAGATTTCCCCATTAAAATAGCTTTTTCCATGGTTTTCAATAGTAAAGTGTACAGTTCAAAATAATCCCCTTAATGATATATTGTCTATATGTTCTGGTGGTTTGATGGATTCGGCGTAACAATATTACCACACTAATGTTTCTACTTTAATCCATCTCATGTAACCTCACAGTTTGTTTTGCAGGAACACCAATTATTAGGACGTGGGTGGCCGAAAAACCGGCTTCTTTTACAACTTTTCTGGCACTTAACTGATGTAACGTGAGGCGCATAACATAAATGTGTTGATGATAACCACTCAATTATAGTTCAGTTGTTTAACAAAATTCAAAAGACACGAGACGACACTTACTTCTTATACAGAAATTCTCCTGCAGAAACAGCGGTGGGTCGATGTGCCGAGTAAACCAGATGATAAACACTCTCGCAGTCCTCAGCCGTCAGCACCTCGTCGCTGCACCTGTTAGTTCAACAGCCCGGTCCCCTCAATCAAATAGACACTTGACAACAATCAGGACTGAAGACTTTGAGTAACAATACTTTATATTAAATCCCAATCCGTGGCAAGATAGTTAATCTATCAAGTTGACTTCAATGTGTTTAAATTGTCTAAGGTCACAATATATGATTTTACGAGAAAAAAAAAGCGCAAATGCAAAAGAATGAAGAGGAGGGAAGGTCACTCACTGTAAGACAAGTGTCAGAAGCTTGATGGCTTGTACTGCAACATCGTATTCCTTGTCCAGAGTCATGGACACAATGCGGTCCTGTCAATGACAGCGCGTTTATGTTTCACAATCACTTTCCTCAGACAGACGACCTGCGCAGCGTACGCTGTGATGATGTGCGTGGTTATGGTGGAGTCAACATTACGTTATCAGTGAAATGTTTGTAAGTTCTCAACACATTTCAGTGACTGCTAGCATACCTTGAAGCGACTCGTGAAGAGCTCCAGGCGCGCGCCGAGCTCCCTGCTGTGGAACAAGCTTTGGAGGGCACCCAGACACTTCAACCGCACCTCTCCTTGCTGAAGTCACAGTGGAAATACATTAATGACGTGCCATGTTTGAATAAGGGCGCTACTTTGCCTTGACCGCAAAGCTGTTTATCGTTAGCACCCTTTTAGACGAAAGATAAATGATCTGTGTCGGTTGGAGTTAATTTGTAAAAAGTCCAACAAATACAATACTAAAAGTTGAAAAATACAAATACAATTCTAAAATTTGACCCGTATTGTGAAATGACTGCAAAAGCACTTAATCAACAGGATTGGGTAGTTTGATCCATGATGAGGTTAGAAGTTGGTAAATGGATTTTTGGTCACTCCATCAGCTTTGTAATCTTTCCAGAAAACAGTGGCTGTCTGTTAGCTCACCTTGTCGTGCATCGTCCAGCCAACATACTTCAGGTAACTGTCATTGAGGAAGGCGTCACTGTACAACTTCATCCACACGCCGATCTCCTCAATACAATTGGCTCGGATTTCAGCAATAGAATCACTTAAATGGGGAAAATATATATTTCAATTTAGTCCTTAATATAACACAACATGCCTTTGTGGCAACACAATTGTTCAGACTAAAATCTAAACTAAAATCATCTGCACTTAAGTGAGTGTTAATGTTATTTTGACACTAGAGGGCGCCAAAAGCCAACAATGAAATTGAGGGGTCCACTTACCGATATCTGTGCACAAACACTCCTTTGAAAATTGCATTCATCATGTTTTCAATTTCGTCTTGATTTGCTTGAAGCTGAAAGATGAACATAAATTTATATTTATGAAATGACATTCATGAAAAGAGCAAAAACAAAAGTACATTGTTTAACCCTCAATCACTAACACACCTTGCAGGAAGAGGTCTGTTCGATGTAATTTAGTAAAGGGAAAGGTTGGCACTCAATTTACTTTTCTTATTTTCAAAAGAATTGAAAATAATAATGTAAGACACCGATAATCACTGTGGTATTTAGACAAGCTGATCTCATTGCCCAGTTTCAAACGATTTCAAATTATTATTGAAATTATTTTGCTCTGTTGAGTAAAGCAGGCGCAATATGACACTATTTTAAAGGGAAAATTATAAATATGTGAAAACGAATATATACCAAGTGTTAAAATATCCGTACATGCCACATAAGAAATCAATGTGTTTGGACAAGTGGTTCTTATATGAGGCCCTCCATCGAGTCGGATCACGGCCCTCTCACAACTTTTTGTCATGTGCTATCAAACCAGTTTTTGCAAAGTGTCGATAAATAGATATAAAAAGGTAAATCAGTTTAACAAATTCTAAATGAAGCAAAATATACGCTGTGACTGAACACAAATATGATGTGTCACTAATTGAATATGAATCAATGAGTTTACAGCCAGTTCCTTCTCTGCACCAAAGTTGGTTCATAGCATTTTTTCTGTAACATTTGTTGTCTTGCTTCGTCACATTATATTTATTATGTGAGCCAATTGGCGTCTCCGGGAATACAAACAGACTCGTAAGTGAAGTCCCGTGCCAGGGTACAAACAACACTTCCCTGTTACAGTGTTGAGTCACAGACAAAGTGTATCTCTTCTCACCTCTTTGCGTTTCTGTAAGAGGAGCTCCAGCCTATCGCTGGCCCTTTTGGCGACCACCTTGTTCCTCTCCGCATCATACTGTCTCTGCGTGTTGTCCATGTTGATGCTCAGGTTGAGAGCGACATTCACCAAGGCCGTCATCAGCTTCATGGCTGCAGGAGAAAGAAAAAATTCAGGGGACACGCCGGCAGGAAGGAATACCACGACCAACGCAA
This sequence comes from Apeltes quadracus, assembly GCA_021346845.1. Classification (NCBI taxonomy): domain Eukaryota; kingdom Metazoa; phylum Chordata; class Actinopteri; order Perciformes; family Gasterosteidae; genus Apeltes; species Apeltes quadracus. The sequence goes on along the minus strand of CM037916.1, from coordinate 7,087,842 downwards.
CGAAAGCACAGACGTGCAGGCATTAGAGCGGAAACGTGCACATTGAAAACTGACCTGCCAGTGTGCTCGTGTGTCTGAACGCCCTGACCTGCGAGTCAGACAGACCGGTGAGCAGTGAGATGACCGTGTCCATCATGTACTCGTCGTAGATGATGCTGTACTGACACTGACGCACGAGAACCGCGATGAAGTCACAGAAACTTATCCGGAATTTCTTCCACTGTGGTCCCGACATAGTAAACGGGTAGTCCCCACTGTCCTGTTGGATGACATCAGAGGCAGAGTGATAATCCCACCAGTTTGATAGGGTTCACTCCCTCTTGGCGTCTGCCACATGCTGTTATCTGACGCCTCACCTCATCAAACTCCTCTGTCATTTTTCGGATGATTTCGGAGTTCTGCATGTGTCTGAACATCTCCCCGCTCACAGCACCTGTGAAGAGAATCACACAGCGGAAGCCAAGTTCAGCATTTTCATTTGTCTGGAGGCATCTGGCTCGCTGCGTATTCACCCAGGCAATTACCACATACAAACCTTTGCAGCCAGAGCATTGAATGAAGAAGTTGATTAAGTCCAAGAGAGCGTGGTCCCTGTTGTTCTTGTATGCCTCAATCCAGTCGTCGACGACGGACTAGAAAAGATAAACCCAACATGACAAATACAACTTTGGAAAAACATCGCTCCATGTTCAGGATGACGAATACGATTGCCCCATCACAATTGAATCCAAATAAATGGGAAAAACACAGCTCCAAACACAAAAACAATGTGAAACCAGACAGAATGTCTTCCCCTACAGTACGATGTACCCACCTGAGTGGCACTCTTCCCCGCCTTAACCACCTCGAACAGGGTCATGTTCTCCATCCCATTCTGCTGATGGTGGCCGTTCACCCTGCCAGGACCGGGGGCCCTCCCTGCTCCACCACCTTTGGCCTTGTCTCCGATCGCCTTCTTCCCTTTCTTGGCTGCCTGTAGGGGAGGAACAGGTCAAACGGAGAAAGGAAAGTGTGTTATTGTGCTGCATGCATTACACACGTGTGCACACTGGCCAGCGTGTCGGGTTACTGGGAATGACGAATCTGCCGCAGCGTAACTGGCATCTTGGATATAGAAAATATATAAAAGAAGCTCAAAGGTTTGCATAACATACCGTGCCCTTTCCTGTCTTTGCATTTTTGCCATCAGGATCCTCAAGATCGGTATCAGACGACAACTGAGATTCTGCCTCTCTGTGCACAGCAGATGAAGTCATTACCAAAATAAAACAGACTTCAAAGATAACATTTACGTTCCTTAGGATAATATGACAGTGGTCACAATAAGGAAAGAAAATACAAGAGTAATGCAATTGCTTTGCTTACTGAGCAAATTGAAACTCTGTGTGCAAATCCTGCGCTGCGATCATTTCTTTAACATTTTCTGGATCTGCTGAGGTGTGCGCGTCTGCTGCTCCGGACCCCAAGCACCTGGAAAAGAAGACAAAAAGAGATTGTTTGTCGATGAGGACACATCATGACACATCACAAAGATCTTAGATCTTAAGAGAACATGTATGTTTCTATTCTCAGAAAGTCACAGGCCCCAAGAACTCCCGTCTGGCAGTGGCACCGCTCAGACACCTGGAGGACAACAGCGGTCTGCCTACTTGGCAGAAGAATGTGTCCAATTTGTCTCTATTCAAGCAGCAGATTGGGGAATGTTTGCTCATCTACGCACCGCTTTTGACACACAACAACAACAACAAAACTTTTTGCATATTCTCTGATATTAGCTCAAAATATAATAATCTCAACTTGCAATATCAATGAAACACAAATTATACATGGAGGCTGAGTACAATGTGTGGCCAGACCCTTCATCAACTTCTCAACTCAAAATTAAAAATTAAGCACCAAATCTAAAAAATAAAAAAAAAAAGACTTCCTGCTAACTCAAATGAGCAAATAGCATAATTTACACGGCAGACACAACTTTTATGAGAGAGAGAGAACGTGATAACCTGAATCCTGCATGCATGTTGTATGTCCTGATGTATACCGTCCTTTAGGTTGTGAGTTAGTTTGGGAACCAGATACCAGTGTGTTTCCATTATGTTACGTCATTCACAAGGACAAATAACAGACGGTACGTCTCAACTTGTTATCGTAAAATGACATCAGATGCGGCCCGAGAGGGGCGATCTGTGGGGGGGCGTGTCCAGTGCAACGCGCCATCCGGATGCGATGTAAACATTACGCGGTTGGGCTCGAGCTCAAACGACGATTTAAGACTCTCGGCACCATAAATGTCAACACGCATTTTGTCTTGAACCCCTCGATGTGAGGTCGGTCGCTTTCTTGGACGTTATACCTCTTTCTTTCTGTTAACTCATGCAACGGTCTCATAATTACGTATGGCGATCGATGTCACATTTTACTCTGAATGTCACTTTGAATACATCATTAAACAAGTCGATCCCCAAATAGTTGTGACGCCCACAGTTGTATTTTCTTCCGAAATACCGACGCAGATGTTTTCAAGGCTGGTGGACCCATATCCTCTCTGGCTAATGCCGCTAGCTAACCTCATTGACATCTGATGTTAGCCGCTCCTATATGTACACAACTACCTATGGCCCCGTCATTCGTATCGAGCAACTCATTTCTGGATTAGGGTTCACTTTGGGGGATTAGCGTTGGCATTTTGCACACGTCAGATAAGCCTTAGCTTCGCTAGCGTCACCGTTGGCTGTAGCAGGCTAACCCAAACACTGCTTAACACCAGCCGGAATGTTACATCGCCGTTATTAATCTAGTTATTTGTGATGTATTCTGATACAATGTCCTTCTATCCCTTTTGAAAAAACACGTGTCAAGTGCCCGGTCGGCAGCAGCAGGCACACAGCAGCCTCGAAGACAAGCTCCCTGGATGTCAACGTTAGCTATCCGCCATTTTACAACTTCACGTTACTTACCTCGTTTTTAAATCACAAACGGACTGGAAACCGAAAAATCCAAAGGTCGAGGACTTGGGGAAGAGGGCGCTATCGTTATTTTCCCACACATATGGTCATTTCGTCATAAGTAAAGGTTGTATTCGCAGCTTACGTTAAGAAGCTCCTTGGTGGCTAACGTAGCCAGGTACAGTTTGTTTCCAATGCTGTGTGTGCGGCACGCGCACCACCTGTCGGTGGCCACTTGAACTGCAGGTAAGAGAAGGACATCATGTCTGCGCTCTCTGACTTGTGACTTCTACCGCGTTTCGACCGCTGCTCGATCCGCTCGTTTACTCACTGTTGGAAAATACCCACTTCAAGGAGCAACATTGAAGTGTCTGAAATGAGTCTGTCTCCACTGAGGAAGAGGCCCCGTAAATTCTCAGATTACAATGTATTTGTGTGTTGCAGGGTGAAAATGTGTGTTTTTTTCAGGAATATAAATAGTGAGGTGGTAAGCCTTGAGTCTTGTGAAAACAAGGAATAGATGTTTCCAATAGAATTACACATCATCATCCCTTCATGATGTGAATCATTACAAAAGCAATGTCACAGTTTCGACCTCCACTTATCTATTGAATTCATGAATTTAGTTTGTGTAACACAAGATATTGTGTAACAGTATAAATACTATATTATAACTACCATGTTATAGAATAATATAAAGATACTTGGGTAAAAACACAAGCAGTTTATAAACTTTAATAATATTAAAAGATGTAATAAACATCAGGAGTCAGGGTCTGTTTATTAATGTTTAAGCATGATGAACAAGACAACCATGGTTTTTACACGCCAGATAATCCAAAAGGCTGAAAGCAGTGAACATGATGATTCCGTTTTATATTTTGTTTGTTTAGCTCTAATTTTCATGACGGCCTTAACACTGGATTTAATACTGGACGTTGTCCTCCAGACCAGAAAACTCATAATACAACTCATTTTTCATTCAGCTGTTATGTTGCTATTTGTAATCTTTACACTGATATAACTTGCAGGATTTATTTATATTCATACTTATATCAATATGGTTGTTAGACTTCAAGATGGACAGTTCTTCAAATTAAAAACTTTAGCTGATATTGTTTGTTACTATTCCTAAAACTGTGCCTCAAATGACAAAAACCGAATTGTTTCTGGATCTCTCAACGATTTGAATGCCCTTCGAAGGATTCTTCAGGGCGACAGGGTCTGCACACAGTAAAGGCAACAGGGAGTCGACCTGTGGGACCCATAGTGGATTCATCTGGCTTTACAGCTCTGAAATAGTTCTTGATTCGTGCTTGATCAAACGTTTTACAAAATCAAAACAGTGAATAAGGAAATAATCTCGGCTTTAAAATGAAACTCGTCTCTTGACACCATTGACGGATTTGACATTTTATTGTTCCATTAATCATATCTTACAGGCCCTGTAAGCAGTACCAACTTGAAAAGCCACCAAACCGTTAGTAATTATGACTAAATCTATAATCCATGACATATCTCTTTCCTTTACATCAAGTGTATGTGTACAGAATGATCCATTTAAAACCATATCTTCATAATGGAGAGGGAAGATTTGATGGAAACAGCTGTGATGTAGTGCATCGTTACATAAAAAGCTCACGTCACACATGAAAAGCAGAGAAAAGTCTAAACTTCTGGCCGGCCGCGCTCGTATAGGCGTTAGATCTTCGGCCCCGGCCAGGTTTCCTTTACATGAACTCGTTGAGGAAGCTGTTGACTGTCCCTTCGGGTGTGTCCTCCAAAGGCTGAGCCACACAATAGGAGGGCACCAAGAGAAGATCAGGGTCCTTGATCTGGATTTCAACATCTGTGATGCTGCGAAAGTGAAACAAACACGACAATGGGATTCTTCAAGCACATCAGTTTGAGCGTCGTGCAATTAATAGATGCGAGAGAGTCTCGTGAATGTGCCCGCAGTGTTATTTCCCCCCGAAGATTTAAAAACCATTCACCAACCTGACCATGAATGAATAGGTGTCATGGAAGTACATGGTGCACACAGGCAGACATCCCATGGTTACGGACATGGAGTAGCATCCTGAAAAAGAGAACACAGTTAAATCCCAAATAGCTCACATTAAAAGGCACATATTATCATTGTCATTATTTTAGAAGGTATTTTGTAACATTTCTTTCACCTTTCATGTCTGGCATTGATCCTGCCCATTCATTGGTTTTTAACCCCTCCCCTTTAATTGATGGACTCCCAGTGTTTTTTACACCCTTAAATGTGGCATCATCAGGGATATCCAGAGGGTGCTGGGTGCAGTGCAAGGATTTCTTCTCACAGCTCTGGTTTCTGCTGTCAATCTCATAGAATATCCCCTGCAGGACGCAGACACAGGTTTAGATGTCACAGTCGCAAAACAGCAAGCGATCCGTTCTATTTGTATTTCATTTGACGAGAGAAGTCACCCACCTCGTTGAATAACATCAGCAGATCCAAACCCACGGACGTGTTCGCAGGGTGGCTCTCGTTGGATCTGAACCGCAGCTTCTTGCCCATCGAATCATAAGTGAACGCACCAAACGCTTTCGTGTCACCCTTCAAGGACATCTGCAGTTTAATTGAACCAACAGCCAATCAGAACCGCGGGTATTTGATGCTACATTTTAAAACGTTGCAAAAATAAATAAATAAAACGACAACATTCGACAAAACTCACCACACTCATGAATCCTGTCATGTTGGGTGCATCTGAAAGGCAACGGTTTGATAAGTCTCACGCGGGCTGACGATAAAATACCAACCATTGGAAACATTTCAAGCTAATATATAACACGTTACGTAACTACATGACATGAGGCAATTCAAAAAGCAGACAACAGGAACAACCAAAATAGAGGAACTAAGACTTCTCACGGCAGGGGTGATGGGGATCTGCGTTGGCGGTGGCCGTCAGGCACATGAGGACGAAAAGCGCCACGGCCGCGTACATTCTCCTGCTAGAGAGGGAGTCACGGATTAAAAGTCGAGGCAGCGAAAGCAAACCTAAGTTCATCTACCTTTCAGAGCAGTGACTGCTGCTTTTATAGGGATCAAATTTGATGTAGTCAATGAGTCTTACGTAAAAAGGACCCAGGACTTCAAACGTCAAGCTGTCCAAACAAATTAGCTCCCAGCTGGTGGTGACCCAATATGACAACTTTCTGTTCTTCTGTGATTGTGCAGCTGTCCTCAGATGTTTTCGTGCATTGTTTACCTCGGCCCCCCTTTTCGGTCAAGCGGGGACAATCATGGAGGTTTACAGGCTCTAAATCCCTTATTTGATTCTATGAATAGTGATATTCCAGTTTACAATGATAGGATGATAGGGTTGAAGGTACCCCGCTGTGCGCTATACGGCACATTAACAGTCATACTGATCTGAGTGCAGCCCCTCTGCCTGCGAGCCCACAGCTGCCCCAATCCCCTGATATTTGGAAAGGCCTAGATTTACATGGCTTCAGCTTGTGTCAGTCAGAAATGAGTCTTTCCTTTCAACAGGGACTTTCTGTCCCTTAGACTCAACAAACTATGTCCTCCCCAAATTTAAAGTCAGCTGGTATGGATGCAGATAAATCTTTACAGGAGCGGAATTAAATCCAGTCAAGCTTGATTTGATTTGTTCTCTCAGATAAAACCTGTCTGTTATAGAGTTTAAACAGCTAAGAATATTTAAACACAACCCCCGGCCTTAAGACTGCTTCAATGATCGTAATGGCTGGTTAAAGCTTGGGTGAAAATGACAGGAAATAAGTTGATGCGTTTTATGTATTACTCAAAATACTACTACTTCTACTACTTAGAATGATCTGCCTCTGCTTTCCCTGAACCAAAACAATGTACCCCACTGTATGCCGTGATATTGGGAAGTGCACAGGTGCAAAATCAAATAAAGAATATAGAGTTTTAACAATCGGCTAAATTCCGGCCTCCTAAAACACCCTCACTGACCCTTTCTTTTATTAAAGCGATCCAAACTAAACAGAAAGCCCGGGGAGTTCATATCAGGTCAAATCCACGAGCCAGATCAAAAATGTGTTGTTGCCGCGACGACACTTTTTTCAGCTGTCTTTTGCTCTCTTGCACAATTCCCCGTTGTGTCCGCGCTGTAAAGCAAAACACTTGGTTCACTCTCACAAAAGTGAGAAACAGGAGTAACGTATTTCTTTAGGTTAATAATCATCATTAGGTTTTCTAAAAGCTTTGGAATTAAGTTCATCACTGATGCACAAATACAGTATAGTAATACTTTATTTACGAGAACTGGATGTCAGTGAGTGCCGCATTGAAAAAGGGAACTAAATACGTAACAAAACCAAAGGGATGTTTGAAACCGCAAATGGATGACACTGAAAATGTAGCTCAGGAGTAGCTTGTACACCACAAGGGAAATTTGGCATTACTGTATGAGGGGAATTGCTGAAATGAGGGAAGCCCTTCTACTCGTGCACTCATTCCTCTTTCAATGAGCGAGTCATGACAGCCTGAGTCAGTGTGTTTGTGAACCGCGATTCACCCACTGACACACAGTTTCTTTCTCATAGTTTCTAAACAATCATATTTCCTCGTGTTCAGTTTAGCGATGGCCAACAGCATGCATTTTTTTAAGTGTCTTATTTTATGACAAATAATGAAGTCTCACTGAGCGATGTAAACCGGGGAAGGCTCGGTTGGTACTGTATGTTGTGAGCACAAAAACATCACAATTACAAGATAAGATAAGATAATCCTTTATTTATCTCACAATGGAGAAATTTGCAGTGTTACAGCAGCAGTCAACAGAAGAAATAAAAGCAATAAAAACCACACAGTGCAGAATTAAAATGCACTGTAGTCTAATAAATTATTGTTGTAGTTTAAAAAACAGATGATAATGACATATTACTATTATTGCACAATAGGTGTAGAACAGTGTGTTCTACTGGGAGCAGGCTTGGTTGAAGTCTTACTGCAGCAGGAAGAAAGGACCTGCGATACCTCTCCGTCAGGCACCGTGGGCGGCGTAGCCTGCCGCTGAAGGAGCTGCCCAGTGCTGATATAGTACCATGTAGGGGGGGGGGGGGGACGCTCTCCATCAGGGATGATATATTTTTCCTCAATCTACAATGTTGAGGTGAACCAAGTCGAACTTCAATATTTATATTATATTGAGAGAACGGCAGGTGAATTGATGGAAGGGAACCCAGGTAAAAGGTAAGGGGGCGGGGCTATTCACCTGGAGGACTCTATAGGTGAAAATCTATTATAGAACTAAACTAGCTATTACATCACAGTGTGATCTTTGAACCCCTGCTAAACACTTGCCTGAGGTTGATGGTACAAGAAACCGGCAAGACTTTACCGCTGGCCAGTGGCATGCCAATGTGAAACTGATAACAACGAGGTAGGCAGAAACCAGCAGTTATTTTTTGTTTCTAAGGGAAAAGGAACTTTCGAGGATTTTATTTAAATCTTCTCAGATTGCACTGGGCATATCTCACAGCAATTTTCCCACCCACAAATTCTCGTTACCGATTCTTATCCTGTTTTCGTACTCTGTCACGTAATCATTGACTGGCGGCCTCTGATTGAGGGTGCGGGGCGTCCGTTGATGACATCGGATTCTTACCTCTGAACATACCTTTTGCGCCGATGGGGCCTGCGTTGGGACTGAAGTGTATAAAACTCCTCTTCTTCCATTGTAGCTTTGTCAGATCTTCCTGCTCCTCTGAGGGAGACGGAACAATCTTTCCCATTTCAGCTGAATTGTAGTCACTTGACTTCTGTCTGTACTTATGATTGTATTGATGATTTCTGTATTCTTTATCTTTTCCTATTCTAATTTAGTAATAAATACCTAATCACAAGCAAGTTCAAGATACTTTTGATTTCTCACAAAGGCTCAATCCACTAATTTCCACCACAAACTGTAGCTTTTCTTATCACTGTGTATATTTTGTCATACCTGTTGAATCCAGATAAATAAACCAAACCTTTTTGATCCTTTAAGCTCTTATAATAAACATGTTCTTAGTTGAGTTGCATTTAGGCCTGTACTCTGGTTGTGTGAGCTGGCCGATCCGATCCTGTCTAACAAATAATTGCATCCTCTGAGCCCCCTGTGACAATCAGGCCTTACATTTTCATGATAGATCAGTCTTATTATATTTAACAGCTAGAATGTACACCACATGACTGGAAAATGAATGGCGCAAAAGACCAGGATTCAAAAGATATAAACATTTGATGCAGCATTGTTAATGAGTATCAGGAACACTGCATTTTAACATTAAGCCTGATACATAACACAAACTGCTGTACACATTCCCAACTACTTTTAAGTTCTCTGATCGGAAAACAAAAGCTTTAATCCATTCAGCAATATTCACCTCCCCCGCCCACCCGTCCCCAGGGTTCATTTATGTGAATGTTGGGTGACTTCCCACATGTAACACATCATTTATCTCTGGTTGGGAATTTACCTCCAAAGAATGATCCTGTTCTTCATTAGTGTGCGCAATTTTCTGGAAGAGGGAGCTGTTCATTAGATCGTGAGGAAAACTACATTGAATCTTTTTCAACAAAACTTTAAATTATAATAGCAGGAACATTTTGAAAGAACTTGCAGAATCCAACTAAATGAAGCCTGTACAGAACGATAGATGTCAAATGGAATCTACAGTCATATCAAAGATGTAACTGTAGTGATTCAGAACAAAGCACGGGACAGGAGCGATCAACGCGCTACGAAAGTTCATCTTTTCAGCAAATCTGTTGCCTGGCAATGCACACTTGACAATCCGGCATCAGATCTTTGCAGGTGTTCGTAGGCCGGTGAAGGAATGAGGGGCAGAGCAAAACTCAGTTGACGGGAATGAAACGCTCACAGGGCAGAAGGGAATGCCGACTAGTGACATTGCACATTGATCAATGTAACAGTAAAAGTCAAAGGGTTAATTTTTAGCTTTTTTTGCTTGGCCTGGTGTTAAAATACAAGACAGCATATTAAGAAAACAAGCCAGAGTAACGGCTAAAGCAAGCAGGATGCGGTGGAATAACACAGACGTAACACTCAAGATACGATAAGATAATTCTTTATTTACAAGGATGAGAAATTTACATATCAATATAGCCTTGATATCAGACACTATTTTAAAACATCTTTTTCCAAAAATCACATAGAGTTATAATGAGTCATGAGGTTAGTCTGTGAAACTGCGAGTCATTACTCAACTCCGTCAAGAGTCCTCAAATATTCCATGAAACTACTTACTTCTTTTGAAAAAGTTTAGCTCTTTTTAATAGCTCACAGCTTTTGCCTAAATTAATATGTGATTATAAATAAAGGCAGTTATGCATGCAGTGCACTAATTGAAGTGACATACTGTACAGTTCACACTGTAAATCCTGTTTCCTTTCCTTTCCTTGTCTGTCTGTCTGTCACGTTGTCTGTCCGGCATTAACTCCAGATCAAAGGGGATTTCACTACCACACTCTGAACTTTTTAAAATAAGAATTTGTTTAGACCGGAGCCTCCACAAAAATGCATTCAGAGCTTGTGAAAACATCAAACTTCAAATGCCCGTTGGAGAAAAAAAAGAATATACACAAATCTTCTTTTAAACTCACTTCCTTAACTCACCTCCCTCAGTTCTTTCTGGTTCTGTTGGTGACCGCAAGATGCTGAATCAGGCAGAGAGAGTGAGAAACTCCAGTTTTTTCAGAAACCGAAAGCAATACGTCTCAAATATATATATATTGCTTGTCACAGCATGATGGTTGATTTGATCTTGATCTCGCTCACTACTGACCCAAGGTAAGCCTGTCTGTGTTTAAGAGGCAAGTTTGTCTTTATCATTTCAGCTGTGATCTCCGTAAGGTGCTCTTGCGCGCTTACTGGTGCGATGTATGTGTACATGACACAGCAGTATGAATGTACGAGCACGTGTTTCCCATATGTACGTGTGTTTCAGATGAGTATGTATAATACTTTATATATGCGCGTGCATAGGTTTACAGAGCATGTAGTAAGTGTCTCGGTAGTGTGCGCGAGTGTCTCAATAGTTTTAACGGCCCCTCAGATGCAAGTGATACTGTGCAGGTAACCTTTTAACAAGAAAATCAAAAATATCATGTCATGTCACTGTTTCAGATGACTTTTTGGCGCCGAGGACTCATCCTCCTTTGCTGTGTGCTGGACTGTGTGGAGTTCTCTTCTTCGTCTCTGATCCTGCAGAGGAACAAATACAACAACTCCTTTCGTCTCACGCGGTCCACCCGAACCCGCGTCCAGCACCTCCAGCGGAAATATGTGAGTACCGAAAAGAGCTGAGCTCTGCACACAGCCAGAACCAGCGTCCCCTACTACAAATGTCCAATGGTCCCCATGTTTACGTCAACAGAATGAGCAGCAGTTGGGAAATAAGCATTTTGAGGACAGAAGTCGGCGGTTAAAGGACCTGCCGTCGCTCTCTACAGATTTCTACGGCTGGCTGAATCTGACGGTTAGTGTCCTCCTGAAAATGCAGAAATCCGTCGGGTTGGAATCAATTACGTAAATATAGAAAGTGGAAGTAGCGTGGTTGTAGGAACCGAGATAGCTTTTAATAATAAAATAGTGTAACTCGTGAGGGTGTTGTGCAACATTTTGATTAATTAATCATGCGGCCATCTTTTTACGCGCATTCAGGAATTTGACCGACTGCTTGCTGCTCTCTTGGACATGCAAGCCTATTGGACGAAGCTGGAGCAGAAGAGACAACAGATCGAGAAGGAAGCGAAAGAGCAGATGGTGAAGCGGGGCACCACTTTACCTCGGAGCATCAGGCACATTCAGCATGACCTCAGGGACCTGATGAGCCACGTCAGCAGTCAGGTATCCAGTCAAGGAATTCAAGCAGTTTTGAGCCTGTTTTTTTTTTTTTTTTTTTTTACCTCCCACACATACCCAATAGGAGGAAGTGACGCTAAAATCTGATGAGAAATTGTTTTTCCTTCTTCAGATGAGTTACAAGAATAGTTCCTGGACAAAGCCAACCTTTCCTACACCTTTGAACCCACAAACCAGATCCAAAACAGTATGGGACAGCAGAGTGGACGGTTACATCATTCTGCGGGATCTAGACCTTTACCTCACCAAGCTGGCAAGAGACTTCCTCCTTCTGGCTTCACAAACACTCTGAAAACAGAAACTTGGCACCCTGCCAACACACACACACACACACAAAAGAAAGAAACGACTGAACTGACAATCAACACCTAATCGTTGTGATCATTTTTATCATTGTTTTAGTGCCGCTGTTCACATGCTCGTATTTGGATATCCATGTTTTACTGTCTATTTAAGGGTTTTCTTGGGTATTTCCCAAAGTTTCATTCTCACCTCTAACGGTAAGTCAGCAATAAGCTCCCAGAAAGCATTTACCAACATGATGTGATTCCCCCTTCATTCTACTGGACTTTCCAAATATATATTGTGTATTTATTGATGTATTTATTAACATTTATTTATTTTATGACTCTCACAATGTAAAGATGCAGTCTTTTACATTATTATATATTTTATAAAGTGGAAATATATTTATGTATGACTCACAACAAAGAAATAAAGCAATTGAAACGGTGACAACTTCATGTTATGATCTTCTACTGTAAAAAAAAAAAGATCAGTCGTTATTGCAACGTTAAAATCATTCTTGTAAATACGATGAGGCTTATGAAAGGGGTCTTCCTTCTGTTGAGTTGGTTCTGTGTGCTACAAGCTAACACATCACAATGGGCAGTCCCTTCAGTTGACTGCAAGGCTTATCATTGGTCTGGTTGCTGTTTCTTCATATGTTGTTGATCTCAGGGGCAATCTACAGAGTGAAAGCAGATTGAATACAGTCATGTGGCCAAAATGTTTTGAATATTAAAAAAAACCTGCACCCTGCAAGCTCCACGTGACATACGAACGGCCGCTGACTCACCACTAGCAGATGTCCTCGCTTGCCTTTGGCAATCTTTAGCTCCGAACCCCTGACGAAATCAATGATTCCTTCTTTGCCTCGAGCCGCAGCGAATGTAATACTGCAACAAACGAAAGACGCGATAGGACACAAGTTCTGGACACACAAGGACCAGCACAGAAAAGCAGTCGGACAAGGCCTCACCTTCCCGGGTGGATGTTGACGTAGTCGACCTTGCTGGCCATCATGGCTAGTTTTGTCACCAGCTCGATCACATGGTCGCAGTGCAGCACCACGTCACCCTGAGGGTGACACAGCTGCGTTTAGAGTGGCTGCATGGGTGTGCACTAGTCAACAACCATCCCTGCTGAGCATTACAATACCTTCTGCTTGTTGTCCTCACTGGGCATGTGCAGAACAAACATCCCATCGCTGAGAGAGCTCACAGAGATGCCTGTTACAAAAGAAACCCTGGCTTATATTCATTAAAATCATGAGTAGAATCACAGTAACTGCATGTTTTATTTTATTCTAAAAGGTCATCCTCTCAGTTGAATGGATCTTTCTAGGGGGGTGGCGCAGGATGAAGACACAAACATCACTCGGTTGCCGTGTATATTTTGGCATAAGTGCAGAGATAGCGTACAGTAATTTGTTGTAACTACTGGAGGTAAAAAACAAAAGATGAATTGTAATGAAACTCAATAACTCCCTAGGAAGAGAAGTGAAAATAAAAATAAACTCATGGTCAAATTCCTTCACATGATCAACTCTCAAGGAGCCTTTCACCTCGGAGAGCAGTGTAGTCAATCCTCTGTTTGATCTTGGTCTTGTCCACCAGCACAGCGAAGGTGTTAGTGAGCAGCAGTTGCCGAGGTCGAGCCTTGAAACCCCTCCTGTCATACTTTACGACTGGTACGCCGTACTGAAATAGCACAAGGAGACACATCTCTGTGAGGCAGCATTCATTCATTTAGTTGTATTGGCTTGAAGAAGGTGAGAAATCGTCCATCTCACCTGCACTTTGTCACTGCCAAGGGTCTGGACCACTTTGAGATTGATTTGTTCCCGTTCTATATAAAGCAATAGGGAAACACTCTGTAAATGTTATTACATATTCTGTGAGGTGTTGATATATTTTATTATGTATTATTTCAAACTACATACCCAACCTGGAGTCCAGAAACAGCCTACCGACACCTTGAGCGTAGCTGTCTTTCTGATCCTTGAAAATCTCACTGGCCGCAACTTTCTGCACCATCTGAAGCAAAGAAAGAAACAAAATAATTGTACTCACGCAACTGCAAAAATAACATGGGGGGGGGGAGGGACATGTTTTTTCTGCAGTAAATGTACCTGCTTTCTCCATTCAGGCTGAACCCTCCTGCAATACTTCATGACCATGTTTCTCATGTGCAGTCTCCGCAGGGTCTCAGAGGCCTGTGGGCCACCATTGAATTGACAAGGCAGAATTTGCATTAATAACTCTTAAGAACTTACTTCTATGACTTATTTATTTTCGCACATCTGTACATAGCGATGCGAGTCAGAAGAATCAGCTTCCATGTACCTCAACGAGGGCCGGAGGAGGTGTCGGCCAGGTTTTGTCCAAAACGCTCTTGGGCAGGTTTTTACGTAGGTTCTTGAGGAAGGAATAGCGCACATGATCCAGGAAGTACGCATTCTCAGGGCAATATTCCTCGTGGCGGTAGATGAAACCTTTAATGAGCCTGGAATAAGATATATTAAAAAGAAGGGAATCAACTATAAATACGAAATGCAGTTGCAGAAATACATACATTAACACAGCATCAGTGACGCACCTTCGTATTAACTCAGCGGCCTCTCGGCGCCTCCTGGCCCTCCTGCGTGCTTTCATCCCTCGCCACCCGGACTGGATCGTAATCACTGAAAATAAAGACACATGTACAACTTTTACCCTCAGTCAGAGAGACCATTCCAAGGCCGGTAAAGCATAGTCGGCTAAATAACTCGGTTGTTAAGTAAGACTCAATTGAAATCTACATTTTACACCCAAATACATGACAGGCAATCCAAAAGTATTTTTATGTGCTTGTTGAGACAATTAACCATGCAAAGTCTGGAAAGAGACTCAAGTGTGTTTAGATGGCTAAATCAAAATTCACCAGAATCCTTAAAATATTCAAAATAGAGACATAATAAACTGGATGAGTAGTTATGTATTTCATTAGGTTTGAAGGACAGTGAGGCTGTAGGAGACATAGGAAAGACGAGGGGGTCGACCTGCTCGTCTGACGCGTTGGTACTTGGCTCGCTCTCTGTAGCCTCTCCATGACGTCTGCAGGCTCAAAGCTAGAACACACCAAGTAAAATACATGTATGCCCTTTCAGTGATATATATATTGCCTGAATCTAATAAAAAAAAATCTTACTAATAGTCTTTCTTTACATCTCCATTCTGGTGACCCATTTTTACACTCACCTATCTCAGGCTTTTTTGCTTGCAGTGCATCCTCAGTGGTGAAGAGAGTTTTGGGGAAACGGATGAAGATTTTTGACCTGCAGAAAGTGGACAAAGAAATCTGTGATCACTGTGAAACTACGATGCAGTTTCACAAACACTTCAATCCAAATGTGTTGCTGAATACATGCTTTTAAGTCTAGATGGTCCCATAATCGCACCAAGCGACTCATGGACCCACATTGCCATAAACTCTCCTCCAACTGTATAGTCTCCCTCCAACAATACTTTACCTGCCCAGCTTGTACTCCTCTGCTTTGTAGCCCAGGTGGTTGACCAGTGTCGAGACGCCGTCTGCGAGTCTGCCGTGCCAATTGGGCCAAGTCTCAGGACACAGGGGTTTGTATCTATGACCATAAAAAAAACGACTGTTGAGTAAACAGAATGGACAATCTCTGGGGCTGAAACCCATCCAGGAAGAAGGTCAGTCACCTCTGCAGGAAGGCTTCAAAGCGACGGCGATAGGCAAAGCCAGCTCTCCTGACCCTCAGGTTCTCCATCAGGCCTAAGTACTTCACCTGGTGTCTGATCAGGACTTCATCAAACCTCCCTGCAGCAAGGGATCATTTTACTGGTGACGTTAACACGCTCTTGGCAAATCTCATAGACAACAAACTGTCCTAAATCTTCCCTCTCTCTACCTCTAATATATATATATATATATATATATATATATATATATATATATATATATATATACATATACATATACAGATTATATATATATATATATATATATATATATATATATATATATAAATAATATATATGTACACATGCCGTTTCTATATTTCTGTGATACACCTAATTGTTTCATGATTATATCCAATCGCTGTCACATTCCAATACTTCACAAGTCTCACCAATGCACAGTTGACATTGTTTGAAGAAATGTCTATTATTCAACAAAAAAAGCACTGTATATCATAGATATTCACATGACACAAGGGTACCTGGCTGCTTGGCATCATTAGGTTTGAGACAGCGCACATAGGACGGCTCTTTAGACATGAGGATCTCCGTAAGTTTCATCAGGTTGTTTTTGAACTGAGTGGCGGCCTACAGGACATACCATGTAAATGACAGAAAAAAGTTTGATTCAAACTACACCCAAACAGGAAAGAAAGACAGAGAAATAGACACAAAGACAGAGTGATGAGAGAGATGGAGAGAGGTTCTCACCATCTCTGCGCGTTTCTGGTCCATCACTTCCTCTCTGCGGAAGCAGTGACTTACGATGTGATTGTGGGACTGACACATGACCTGAACAGAGAGACAGAAAGAAAAAACATGACAAACACGACATGTCAACACAATGCCACAATGCCCCTGTGCCCGCTCCCTGTGAGGCTCTTACCTCTTTCAGGTTCCTGTTCAGCAAATCATTGTTCTTGTCTAGGAAACCTGAGTGAGATCGTCAATAACAGTTACATTAAGAAATCAAGAGGTCTGCGGGTCATTCTCTAAAATCACTGTTGATAAAGGCCGTCTGCTTGTTGATCGTGCCACATGTTGCAGCTTTACCGTTGATGTTGTAGCTGACCTCCCCAGCATAATGCAGCAGCCTGAACTCCTCCCTGCTCATTACTCTGCGAGTCTTTCCATTTGCCAACTTGTGACTAAAAAACAGGCACAGAAAGATTTAATGTACGGAGGCTTGCAGATGTAAAAAGCTGGCATCAGTCTTTGTACTGTTGGTCAGAATAATATTTGATATCACACAATGCTTACGTGACAAAATGGGGATGGCTGCTCAGTGTGTCTTCCAACTTTTCTAAAAAGGAACCGTCACAGGTCTCTCCAGGTCTCAGGCACTCCTCATCCTGAATAAATAGTCACACTATTTAACTGTATAATATATCTAGACATTTATATATATATATATATGTCAACATTGTATTGATAACAAACAAATAAACTAGTTATTCTTCGCACCAGAATGGAGATGATGCCTTTGTGCTTCTCCTCAATCAGGTCACAAATGATCTTGTTGTCAAAGTATTGCACCGTCTCCCACTGTCATCAGAGCGGGAGGGAACAACATTGTCTCAGCACGGAAGTATAAATACCAATAAGTTCATCCGACTTTTGGGTTTTGAACACCCGAGCGGCAATCAACTCACTGCGATTCCCTCGGTCTCATACTCCTCCTGCTCGGATCTCAGGGTCAGCTCGATGAACAGCTGCTGGAGCTTCTCGTTGCAATAGTTGATGCAGAACTGCTCAAAACTGCTTGGGAGAAGATAAAGCAACTTTGGCCAAAGCCGTGCTTCAGTGAAGTGCAAAAGACCTGTTTGATTGGTTGCCGGAAAGTCAGAGGCAGATTAAGATGTGACGGAAAGGACCTGTTGTGCTGTAGAACCTCGAAGCCATAGATATCCAGGAGCCCAATAACTGAGCAGGCCTTACCGCTGTGGTAGATTTCCTCCTGCACAACGTAAAGAGCACACAGCATGCAATCAAAGGGAAAACAAAACCATTCTGCTCTGTTTTTTGAGTTACCAGACGTGTTACCCCCACCTTCAGAGCCACCGACTCGTTGATCTTCCCCACCAACCAGGTGAAGGTCCGACCGTACACGGCTTTGGCTAAGGCGTCACGGGCAGACACGGCCTGCTCAAAGTTCAGCGGGGTGATCATCTGTAAGGCACGAGCGCAACGCTAACGGATTAAAATCACAAGACAGAGGAGTGAAAATGTGCAGAGGAGCACGGACACAAAGGCCGTCACCTCCTCTCCTTTGGCAGTGAGCTTCTTGTGAGTGAGCGCCTCCGCCAGCGCTGAGACATCGACACCCAGCAGCTGGAAAACAACGACACATCTGCCGTTAGCTGAGCTTGTTTGAAAGTGTTATTAGGATTTAAACATCGAGGAATACTGGTGGGAACGTTCTGACCTTGGCAAGATTCGTTATATGTGTCTCAGTGGTGATGTAAGTTTCTCCTTCCTCTCCTTCCCCAAACTGAGTGTTTCCCAGATGGAGAACACTGGCGATGATATTCAGCAATTTCTGATGTCAGACATGGAAAGACAGTTTACAAAATGTCAGTCACCGAGAATATGATCATCCTTACACAATCAGAACCGGAGGCAGTTTCAGGGACAGAGTGTTTTTTAATTACCCTCTTGATTAAATAGATACAACGAATGTCTAAGCCAGCGGGCGGATTTAAAAAAGATTTACAAATGTCTTAAGTCCTACAGGTACAAAGAATATGGGTTTCGGTGGAAAACAAGAACTTGTATCACGATTATCTTTATGATAATAAGTAATGTCATGTTTGATCAATGTAAAATATATTCACAGTGCATATAAACATTCCCAGATCATTGCTCATATCGGATCCGTTCCTGTGACTTTCCTGTATTAAATGAAGATATGAGGGACAAAGCTGTCCCAGCTGCTACTGACCTGCACTTCCTCCTCGGCGAAGCCAATAACAGACAGAGCCTTCATCACAACTTTCCAATTATTCTTGTCACTGACGGAGCTGAGTCTGGGACAGTTGCCCTGAACAAGAAAATGAAATATTAAGGCTTTGTCAGAGCTCGGTAAGAAATATAGTCCCTGCAGTTCTGCAGCACACACACCTTCACCAGATAGTTGTAGTTTTGAGGGTTCCTTTGCAGGGCCAGTGCGGTGAGCAAGTCGTCGTCCCCTCCATCCAGAAGCTGATAGAATATGTGGAAGTTCCTCTCCCCGTGGTTCTGGTGCACCACACGGGATTTCTCCAGCAGGTAGTTCAGGATGTGACCGCTCACTGGCGCCCCCTAGGAGGAGTCATGGGAAACAGCAGGTTTAGCACGCTAGAGTTTTAAATGTTTGAGGTTCTGTGATATCACTAATCCAACAGCTGTTTAAAGTATGGAATAAGCACATGTGATTTCTATAAAGACAGAAAGGAAAAAAAGGAGTGGAGGGTTTACCCTGAAGTCAAACTGTACGCCCATGTATTTTCCAAAACGGCTGGAGTTGTCATTCCTAAATGTTTTGGCGTTGCCAAATGCCTGCGGAAAGCAAAATTAGAGAGAGGAAGTAAAGTTAAGAGCAACAGCACATAAACAAAATCAAACAATAGGAATAAATGTTAGGAAATATTTACAAATAAAAAATATGCAAAAGTCATTCAGATTGCTCAGAACAATCAGATTGTGAAAGCCACATAAGTGTAAGCCATTCGGTGCTTTGTTGTGATTGTGGTGGTTTGAATAGTTTAAATACCTCCAGGACCGGGTTGGACTGCAGTAGGCGGTCTGCCAGGGTCGCCATGTGCTCATTGACGGGGCAGGTGACCGCGAAGTAGAGGAGGATCTTCTTGGAGGCCTCTGTTTTACCTGCTCCGCTCTCCCCTGATATCATGATGCACTGGTCCTTCCTCTCGGTCCGCATGGCTCGGTAAGTGGTGTCTGACAACGCGTAGCTGAGGGAAAAACAAGAGCAGCGTCAACTACAGATCCACATACGTTCATCATGGTTCATCCTTTTTTTGCTGTTAGTTAAATCTGTGGTTTACATGCTTGTTATTACGATGTATTTATTTATTTCATGTTTAAATCATAGAAATAAGGAGGCGCACATAATCAACAATTTGTAATAGTTTTTCTTTTTTAAATCCCCCATAACACCAACCTACCGCCTCCCTTTTAATTAATTGATCATAAAAAGATGAGTAAATTGTAGTTATCCACCCATAAACAGTACATGTATCGCGCATCACGCATCAATTTCTCATACATACGCGAGAGTCAACTTGGAGTGGAGCAGTTTGACTCAGAAATGTCTGAGGACCGTGAAGCGACTCACATGTGAGGCGATATCTCGTAAAAGCTGACCCCTCTGTAGCGTTCCATCTGCTGCTTGGAGTAAATCTCCAGCTCTTTGTAGGGGTTCACCGACACCAGCACCGAGCCGATATATGTCTGAGGGAGAACAACACATTTCACTACGTGTCACCGCAGCCTGCGAAAGGTTTTGGGACATACAAAGGAATTTGGCTGAGTTACATAGATGAGGCCTTCCCCGAAGCGTCTCCGTAGGTTCTCAATGAAGGCCGCCTCACTGTTGTATTTTTCCAGCAGGACAAAGTCCTGCACGCCGACCCTGTCGCGGGCCGTGAGGGCACTCTCCATCACCAGGCGCACCCGTCCCTCCACATCCACCTCCTAGAGGAGAGGAGAAGAGAGCAGGAGAGGAGCTGTACAATGAGCAGGCCATTCAGCAGTACCGCATGGATAAGAAGATCCGTTTCCAAATGATAAACTTCCAATAACTTCAATGACGCTCTCTGTCAACCAACAGGGGGCGCAATGCGTGGTACATTTCACCCAGTTACACAGAATGTGTTACACCTCACGCTCAATGTTACAATAATTAACACATAATTATCTTAATATATGTCTACAATATCTAGAGTATATGTATGTCTATGGAGAGAAACATTTTCAAAAATATCTCAAATATCTCAATACTCACTGAATAGAGCCGCACAACAAGTAACAAGTATGAAAAGTTGCTCTCGGGTCGGATATTACAAACACAACCACACGCACACTCATCATACGCACATACTATACATCGCGATTCAACTGCCAATAGTCAATACTTACGGATAAGAAATATCCAGGCGCACAATTCGGTGTGCAATCAACACACTACACTATCAGATACTTCTGAGAGGCGCCCGGCTGTTTTTCTTTAGACACCCATGAAGAAACTAACAAGCAGAAAGTGGAACAAAGGGGAGAGACTTCCACAGGACTTCTGTTTTTCTTGAACGCGAGAGCCTCTCAAGGGTCTCATTTGGCTGCTTGGTGCCGGTAAAAAAAAGGTCATTATCTCTCGGCACCGGAAGCAGGAAAATCCTTTAAAAAACAACCGAACAACAGTGGAAGACAGCCAAGGAGCGAGAGCAAGAGCAAAGCCACAGGACATTTCCACCCCAGCCCCTCCGCTCTGCTCCACCTTGGGAGTATTGTTCTCCCACTCCTGCAGGTGGGCTTCCCACAGATAGTTAGTACTGTTCACTGATTTTTCCAAAGGATACAACCGAGGAATGTTAGGGTCAAGTTTGGAGCAGGCGCCGAGTGGATGCCACTAAATGTTTCTGTGTCATGTGTCAACAGCTGTGCGTGCTTTTATACACAGAGGATTAGCTTCTGCATGTATGGTCAACAAGAAGCCCGCATTTTTGATCCCTTTATGGCAATCTAACGAATAGTGCAGATAAAAACAAACGTCTTCTGCCATGAAGGTGCAGCTGCAGATATTTGCAACATGTCCTATATAGAAGTATTGTGACAGTTTGAATTACTATGAAAAGTACGGAAGTGATGCGGCTGATCAGATGACAGCAGATAAAACAAGGGAACTTAGAAGACATCGACCTCCTCGGGTCGATGGTGCTGCTCAGCACCACTCGTCTCTGGAAAGAACATTTCATTCCACCTTCCTCAGATCGCCGAACCTTCTACGTTCATATGTGATTTTATTAAGCCAGAGCGTGTGCAGTGTCCACATTCCCAGAGTGTGACACATCCACATTTTTTTATAATCTATTTTTACTCACACAGAGACAAAGCAAACATTATTTCCCATTTCTCGGTCGTCACAAGTTACATTTTTTCTGCTGTTTTTTTTGTTGTACTTAATACAATTTAAGGATGAAAAGCCCCACAGAAAGCTGTTCTGCCTCTCCGGCTATTATTCCGTGAAAATCATTCTCATGGGCGAACTGAGATACACCCTCAGAATCACAGGCCTGTGTTGGAGACAAACCCAGTACAACCTGTGGCCTCTGCAGCTTAGTGGCCAGTGAACTGACCTGAGGCTTGGTTGCTACAGCTGGGAGGGGCGCTCGGATTTATGGATTTACTACATGGGGGTGGAGAGGGGTTTGATAACCTGCCAGCTTCAGTGAAATCTGGAGGTTTGAAGGTGCAGCAGCAGTGACAACCAGCGGGGAGGCTAACCAAACAGTGGGACTTGGCTGCAGGCCCCATGACTAAGCCCCGATGGGCCGTCGGATTGTCTTCCTTATAAGGAAAGCCCCACCACCGTCCGAGGGGCGAGCTGCTCTGGGACGGCAGCTGGCTCTCTACCACTCAGGTGCCAGAACTGGAAGAAAAAAAAAAGTTCATTCCCTGTATGGGTTAAAGGCTATACAAAACCCCCAAATACCGACTGACTCATACATGGGCAAAAAAGAAAAAGAAAACGACTTTAAGTGACTCATTGTTCTGTTTGAGAACAATGAGCCCCCCCCCCCTCCTTCATAACTGAGAGTGAACACACACCTCACACATGAAAACATAACAAGGAGCATCACGGCGGTCAGGATCTTACCCTGCCTTGGTACCTCATCCTGTGCGACTGTACTGGTGCTCCCCCCCAGGCTGGCGTTCCTCCTCTCGTGTCAGACGGACTCCTTAACTTCTCGTCCACCTTTCGCCCATGGGTGACAGAAATATCTTCACCCCCCTGCTCCTGCTCACGCCCGTTACTTTCCTCACTTTCTCTCCGCTTCACTCTCTTCCTCCACGTCCCGCGTCCTCTTCGTCCGACTTGCCTGTGAGGACAGAGCATACGCACTTGGACAGCCCCTCTTGTTTATACCTTCAATTCATCTTCCCCCTTTGACAAGTCTAGTAAATGTCCGCCTCTCTGCGAGTGCCTCTGCTTCCCTCTGAACCACACTGCGTGAAACAAGGGCAGGAACTACACTTGCACGTCACAAAAAGGGGCAAAAAGAAAACAGAACAGTCAAGAGCCAGTCGGCCTAGAGGGTTTGGAAAAATTTGCTAAGAGCCCCAAACTACAAACATGTAATCACTGTGCAGCTGCGTAAAAGAGAAAGAGGGAGAAAAAAAAAACATGATGAGATCTCAGTACATTCTTGCTCTCCTTCCCTCCCCGTTTAGTCCGATCCCTCCCTTTTCTCCCGCAAGCTGAGACAGATCCGCATGCGATGTGAGTTATGAAAGTGCTTCAACAGCAGGACGGCCCTTCTCCTCGTGGTCGTCTTCCACTGTCGACGAAATGACTTCCCCCATCATGCTCTGCAGAATTTGGGGATGTCTGTTATTGTAGAAGCGTCTGAGTCATATTTCCCGACTGTTTGGTTTCCCCGGGCAACGCTCATCATGCAACAAGTCAACATCCCAGAAAGTGGATGTAAAATGTGCCGCCTGCATCGCCCTGTCTGATTCCTGACATCCTGCGCGGCCTCTCGTCCCCCTCCACGGGTTAGCCCCTCACCCCGTTTACCCTCGCTCTGTCTCCGAAGCCTCACCCCCTTTCCTTTGCCAGCATCATGAAACAGCCAGAGCTGAGGAATCTGAACAATGTTGCCCAGATGGAGAGAGCCTCTTGTTCTTTTTCTTAGTCCCTGGCTGTCTCAATCGTTCTTAGAGCAAGGAAGAAACGTCTCAAAGGACGTTCGAGGGTGTTATTTATAAGTGGTGCTGCGATGTCTGTGGTTCACTGGCTGAATGAGTTAATGAGGTGGCTAATAAGTCTCCCCAGTAGAGTTGATAAAGCTTTCTGACTAACTAACGGGGCTCTGTAACACTGCATTTGTCGACTTATTCTAAAGATTGGCGTCTCTCAAAACCTCATTTTAGTGCTTTATTTCTTTTACTACATCTGGTGAGGAAGTTTATATACATCTCATTTCCCTCAAAAATCACAAACTTGCCATGGGGGGGATTTCATCCAACGTTTCCTCACTGGAACGTTTCCTGAAAGCTTTTCTTCATAGCCGAGCTGCCTCCATGTCCACTCATTACTCGGTTACCTCATCACATTCCCCCCACAATGTGCTCTGTTCACCTCAAATAATCAGGTCAGCTTTGTGTGGCGGGCAAAAATCAAAAGAAACTTGTACAATGAGATGACAGTGGCTCATTTAGTGGGCACAGAATGGAAGGTATTGTTGGGTTTCCCTATCAGAGGCAAACAGTCACCTCAGGAAACATTCTGGAGGCTATTTGATGTGCACACTTTAGGATGTTTGGTTGGAAATAACTTCAAATGAATTCATTATTTCGCTGAGCGGTCGATCATGTTGTCGGGAGCTGTGTTTCATGAAATATGCGTCCAGTGTGTTGAGTGAGGGTTGTTGTGCGACCAGGAGAGCACGGGTCCATGCCTCGCTAGCCGCTCCCTTGTGAGCTCCACTTTCAGGCAAAGCAGCAGGCGCAGGCCCGAAGTGTGACTCAACGAGGTGTCGAATGTCACACATGCCTCAACTTTAGTCCGGACCCTCTCTTGGAAATAATTCCATTGGTGAGACTTCCCCACCAGCTATTGCTCCCCTCACATGAACAAAAAGCTTCCACACCGCCGCAAAGTAGTTTATTACGAACACAGTAATTGCCCAAAAATAAATTCTGAGTGAAAAAATAACTAAATGTAATTTGCTCCTAGGATACACATTTATTGCGCTGTCGTGTGATGTTGCAGAAGACAGTTCGGGTTGTTCGGGTTCTCCTTGGAAAACCATGCGCCGACCTCTCAGGCGGAATATTCCGCGGACAGATTTGCTGGCCGCATTTTAAACTTGCGTTTGAAGGGCATCCAAGACATAGCATCTGTAACCACGTGCAATGTGGGACACGTGAGGGTCCTCCCCGGACACATCTGGTTAGCCTACTCTCCACACATCTGTCACAACCTCCCTGCCAACGATCTCCAAAAGATACTGAAGTCAACCAGAAATAAATGCATATTCCCCACCTGAGCTTGTGATGTGCCCTACAGCATTATTTCCTGCTGAGCTTTTTTTTTCTCGAGTAAGTGTTCCTATCTTTGTTTAGCAGTTCCTGTAAGAAGGATTTCCTTCCTAGCGGTTTCCTGATGTTCCTTCATGGCAATTCCTTTGAGCTCAGTTCTGGAGTGAACCCTATCTATCTAGGTTTTTGTTTGCATCTCTTGCTTCGTACGTCTAACTGCTTGATTTGGTTTCCCTTCTCACTCTGTCGAGAATGCCAAGATTCCAAGATATTATGCACCATAAACAGGAATCTAACACTGGCCAAAAGTTCCAGCCAGAAGGTTTCCACCCACTCAGGGGAAGTGAGATCAGGTGTGCCAGCAGACACACCTGGACCTCATCTCCTCATCAAGGAGTGGGTACAAAAGCTGTGGCGGGGCGCCCTTACAGCCCCAGGGTCAAGAAAAAAAGAAATCCCCGTCTGAGGCTGAAGTTTAAATTAGTTTGGGCAATAAACAAAAAATGGAACAAATCCTAAGAATCCTCCCGTAACCCAGCGTCCTCGTCTCTATTGCTACGGTTTTCTCAATAAATATCAAAGATGACTTATTCAGGCAGGATAGAAAAATGGTTTCACTTGCTTACAATTAATTCTCTCCTTCCTTCTCTGACACACACACACAAAATGAATGAGATAAGATATAACCTCTGAGCTCGCACATACAAATCTCCCCATACTAACTTTTACATAAATGTTTGCTCATTTTTGCTTCCAATCTCGGACCTGTGATGTTGCATTATGCATGCGTCACTGTAGTGCTATTATAGAGTCCACTACAAAGTACAACCAAAGTCAACATGGGGATTAGTAGAAGGTAACAGCTCAATTGTGTTACTTTAGCCTGATCCCTGAAACAGTGAAAGGCACACACTCATCACTACATCAACTCCTATTGTTGATGTGAATTGTAGGATGGTTTAGGGCTCTGCCTAGTGGTTGCCATATCAATTACACAAAACTGGCTCCCATGCCGTGCCTCCGTTTGTGTGAAAGAGACATTGCATTTGTTTCCAAATGAGCTTAAAAATGACTGTATCCGGCCCCACAAACAGATGGAAATCCCCACGGCCTTTTCTCCTATAGTAAAACCAATGACAGAGTCCTAACTTGCATCCAGGATTTTTCTTTCTTGCTTTAGTATTTCTACACTGGGGCAATTCTCCTTTTCCTCAGACAAAACATCTCAATATCTATTCACCCCCTCCCCACCAAGCACAAAAGCGTTTAAACAAGTGTGACAGGACACATTGTTCATGCATGTTAAACAACACTTCAGATGCACTAACACAAAACTAACGAGTGTAGACGCATTTCTGTTATAAACACATAGTAATGAGCCTACCTGGTCTTCTGTGATATTCAGAGGGCATGAAGAGCCTGACTGAAGCTGAATAGTGAAAACTTCTCCAGGGCCACTCCTGTGTCCCGAACCGCAGGATCCAGACGGAGGCCATTACGAAACAGCAAACGCACTTAAAAGTAAAAAAAAAAAAAACGCCAACGACTGAACCCCTCAATGCAAAAGTGAATCGCAGGTAGTTGTTAGGCCATAAATCCGCTAGGGGGCGGCAGCGCCGAAGACTATTGAGGAGCTCAGTGGTACCATGGGGGGGACCTTGAAAGGTCAACTCATGCGAAGGCGGTATTTGACTGTGCATGGGTACTGTCGAGATGTATCCTTATCGATGTGATAGTCCCTTGCTCAAGGACCCAAACCATGCTATTTACCTTCAACTTTGTGGGTTTAAATAAAAGGGATTGAACATTAGACTACGGCAGAGTATGTTGGTTTTGTATGTAACGTTCATTAAATTAAACATCCAGATATGGGGATTTTTGGAATTACAACAAACATTGAATTCACAGTAAAATGCACTAAGATAGATAGTTAATAGTTGTTTTAAACATGACATGCTAACTTTAGTGTTTTCCCAATGCGGGAGTTCGTCGTAAATCGAAATTATGGTTGTCTAGTGTTTCCCATTAATTAACGACCAATAACGCTAGAAATGTTGGTTACCTACTAGTTAGCTATGCAAGCTACAGTAGTTAGCCCCACTGCTGCTGTCAGTGGCTAGCCGCTTAATGGTAACAGATGCTAGCTGACGTTAAAACACTCTTAACGTTTCCGTTGAAGCCGTGCAGCCATGCCATTTAAGACCGCATCGCTGATTATCAGAGCAACGTTAAAAAAAAAATCGCAATTTTTTACAATATTAAATTGACGTCACGTCGTTTTACTTTAACGTAACTCCACTCGACGGCGTAACGTTAGTATTCAAATAAAATGTCCCACTGACGTCACAGCAAAATTGCCAGTGACGTAAAAGCTACCGACGTAAAGTCGGTTCAGCTGCACACAAAACAGGTTTTTAAGTTACTTTCTCCGGGTGAACGTGTCCGTGGCAAACAGGGTGCGGCGGAACTTATTAAGAGTGCGGCAATACTCGTCATCACGGACTGAGAGAAACGGATTACTGCGAAGTAACGAGGCCCCTGCACGGGCACGACGGCGTTACACGCAGCAGAGGACCGACCTGCTGCAGTTGTGTGAGGGCGCCGCTGGGTGAGTCCCTCTCTGTGCTCCGCTTCTCTCTCCACAGCTCCCTTTTCCCAAAGAAAAGAGGAGAACTAGGTCCGGCGGAGGAGGGCCGCCGCCATTACCGGGAGAGCTTTGCAGAAATGCCACTTTCACAATCTGCCCACAAATTGATCGGGACATGCAGAGTTTTCTGATGCAGCAGAAACACATTTTCAAGACGACACGCCGCGGCGATCGCACGGAAGCAACGTTGTCTCGTGTGCGCAACCCGGCCCAGCATTATGTGAGCACAACAATGGACAGAATAATTATAGAAAAGAGCAGCGTGGTGAACCGAGGAGAAGACGACTGAGCAGATTTTTTTTGTGCACCTTAAAATCCTCCCGACGGAGAACATCCTTTTGCAAGAACCGACATTTGATTGTTCTGTCATTTGTGGAATTTATTTTCGCCCCCCCCCCCCCCCCCATCTCTCCCTCCTTCTGTTTAATTGCAACAAAAACTGTGACGCTAAACGAGGGAATCCAGGCACAACCTCCCGCCACGCGCCCCCCATTCGGCATGTTGTATTTGGTTGTATTTATCCCGTGAATCGAGACGACCCGACGCTGCGTTGTGCGGCTCCGATGCTTGTGCACATCAGGCGGCGAGGGCTGCGGCAAGCGGCGGCCTGACAGATGCGAGAGGAGAAAGCGGAGGAACGCGACGGTATGTATGCTCCATAGCCCCGTGCTCTAATGCTCTAATGCCGCTAGACCCCCCCTTCCCCACACGCCCTCCCCCACGGTGTCGAGCTGTGGAGCGCTACGCCCCGGACATTTGGGTGGATGCGCTGTGGCTGGCCGTGTTCGCTGATGGAGACGGTAAGGCTAGGGCTCAGATTTTGGGCTCTGCGATTTCATTATGCAGACTGCAGGGCCGCCTGGCGTGGTCAAGCCTCTTTCTCTCTCTCTCTCTCTCTCTCTCTCTCTCTCTCTCTCCCTCCCCGCGCACCATAAAGCCCGTTTTAGACTCTTAATCCTCTGCCCAGCACACATGCTGCAACGTTATTACACCGCAACTAACTAAGCAGGTTATGTAAACCGAGATTGCTTGAAAGTTCGCTTTAGTCCAACTGCGACATGACTCCCGACAGAGAGGAGCGGTGGGGCGCTTTTTCATGCAACTTGTCTGCTCGGTTCAGGGTGCCAGGCCTAGCTCGGCTGAGCTCGGCTGGGCTCGGCTCGGCTCGGCTCGGCTCGGCTCGGCTGAGCCCGTGGATGCTGCTGACCCTGCCGGCGGTGCGGTCCCTTCATGTGACAGCATGTGCACTTCGATGCAAAGCCTGTAATTCCAGTTGTCATGATGGTTTGACTCCAGGGAATCCCATTACACGTAAAGGAAATTGCACAATTGGTCCCCCCTTTTTTTGCTTCCCTCTCTCAACAGTGTTTTTATAATGGAAGGTGTCAATCAATGCTATAATAATTAAAGCCGTTCCGTTAAGTGTCTTAAGCATTGAGAAAGGTCAGCGTCGCGGGGCAGATAGTCGTATCCTGCTCTTTGTTAATAAGTTCTTATTGTACACTGTTTTGTCATCGGAGAATAGGCTGATGGCTACAGTTTTGTTTAAGTTAAAGGACTGAGGTGCTTGGATCGTGTAATCCCTCTCGTGCATGTCACCCCACTCACTGATGTCAGCTGACATTGCCATTTAACCTGCACCACTCCCAACGGGTTTTGTCCTCGGATCAATGTAATGATTTTGACCCTGGTATGATATTGAGCTCTCATTGAGATGAGTGAACTGTG
This sequence comes from Apeltes quadracus, assembly GCA_021346845.1. Lineage (NCBI taxonomy): Eukaryota > Metazoa > Chordata > Actinopteri > Perciformes > Gasterosteidae > Apeltes > Apeltes quadracus. Next base: position 7,058,336 of record CM037916.1, on the reverse strand, counting down.
GCTCAATTTAGTTGATTCATCAATTGGTTATGATCGACATCAGCTCGTTTGGAAACGATTTGGATTACGATCAATATAATTATGTTTAATAAGTGATATTTTTAAGCAAAAATGTGAACAACTGGTCCAGCTTTTCACATGTGAATTTCTCTGGTTTCCTCAAATATTCTATGATGGTAGTCACAATCCTTTTAGACGTTTGGTCAGATAATAAGGGAGACTTCATCTTTGGCCGAAGCAAGATGTTCCGGACATTATTGGGATCTTGATTCAACAGAGAGTATTCGTTGGAGCCCAAGCACGGACATTACATTTGTTGAAAATTGAACGACATTTGCACAAGTCAGTGCGCTTTCTACCTTTTTATAATTGTATTTAGTTTATTCCGGTTTAGTTTAGATAGGATATTGTGGTCCTGTAAGATCGTCTCCATTAGGTCTCGCTGGTTGTTGGATATAATGCACTAAACCGCATACGTGTTTAATTATAACTTGTGTACAGAGATACAATGGATGTGGCATCACATTTATCACAGGTAATTTAGTTTCATAAACGATTAAACAGTAATTCAAGTCCTGTAATCAGTTGAATTCAGAATCTAATATTACTTGGCTTTTAACATTGTACCATGTTCACCAAATACAAGGTCAATTCCTTCATTATCGTTTGGTATGAAAATGATATCGGCACAAGCTGGAATGAGCCTCTGTAAGTCCTTTGTCATTGTCAAATCTCCAATAATAACTCAATATATCAATTATTTAGAAGGGAAGGAGAAGAAAAAGCAAGTTGACAGACATTTGCAACATCAATCTGAATTGTGTCTACTACAATATTGGCTATTAAGAGTGCATTATCACATGAAGTATTCTGTTTTTACAATGTTTTATTTTATGTAAATTGTCTAATTTGTCCTATAGTTAAGAGGACATGTTAGTTCAAATTGTTATTCTGATTTCTTTTTTCGTTATTTTGTTTTTTGACAGGATCTAATTCTTATAAGGACGGAATGAAAGAAGCCTCTGCTCATATCACAGCACTTATTAAAACCAAAGCCCAACAGAAGAAAGTGAAATCTGATCTCCTCTGTGGATTAGCGACTTTATGGACAAACATTCAAGTGAACTCCTTTCATAAAGTGGCCGTTTATGGCAGGATGAACATTGGCAGGCCATGATGGCGAAGAAACAAGACGTCCGATCGCCCATTTACAACCTCATTGTAGTGGGTCTGTCAGGAACGGAGAAAGAGAAGGGTCAATGTGGGGTCGGCAAGTCCTGCTTGTGTAATCGCTATGTGCGGCCTAGTGCGGATGATTTCTACCTGGATCACACATCAGTCTTGAGCACCAGTGACTTTGGCGGTAGAGTGGTTAATAATGATCACTTTCTGTTCTGGGGGGAGGTGACCCGGCTTCTGGAGGAGGGGCCTGAGTGCAGGATGCATGTTGTGGAGCAAACAGAGTTCATTGATGACCAGACATTTCAGCCACACCGTAGCACTGCCATGCAGCCCTATATCAAACGGGCCGCCGCAACCAAGCTGTCTTCAGCAGAGAAGCTCATGTACTTCTGTACCGATCAGCTGGGCTTGGAGCAAGACTTTGAGCAGAAACAAATGCCAGAGGGCAAGCTGCAGGTCGATGGCTTCCTGCTCTGTGTCGATGTCAGCCGGGGCATGAACCGCAACTTTGATGACCAGCTGAAATTTGTCACAAACCTGTACGGTCAGCTTAGCAAGGCTAAGAAGCCCATCGTGCTGGTCCTCACCAAGTGTGATGAAGGAGTCGAACGCTACATCAAAGATGCACATACCTTCGCCATCACAAAAAAGAGTCTACCAGTGGTGGAGACGTCTGCACGCTCAAATATAAATGTGGACCTTGCCTTCCTCACTTTGGTTCAACTTATTGATAAGAGCAGGGGCAAGCCCAAGATCATGCTTTACTTTGAAGCCCTGAAGCTCCAGAGTCAGCAGATCGCTTCTGCCAAGGATCGCTACGAATGGCTAATCAACCGCATAGTAAAGAATCATAATGAAACCTGGGTAAACACCAGTCGACGCATGAACACCTCCCCAGAGTACAAAGATTATGTCTTTTTGGAGGGAACGGCTAAATGCAAGAAGCTTTTTCAACAGCATGTCTACCGTCTGAAGCAGGAGCACATTGAGAGACGCCGCAGAACGTACTTAAGCACTCTGCCTTTAGCACTTAGCTCCTTGGTGCCTGACCTGGATGAGGTAGATCAGCTAAGCTGGTCTGGGGTACAGAAGGTCCTCGAGTCCAAGCAGCACTTTGCCCACTGGTTTGTCGTTCTGGAGGATTCACCATGGGAGGATACATCTCACATTGATAACATGGAAGATGAGCGAATACCCTCAGACCTGCTTGAGACTGCCGAAGCGGAGGACATATTTAACGCCCACCTGGAACACTTGCGTAATGAGTGCAGACGGGCAGAGATGAGGCTGGAGTTCAAACACAAGTTATCCTCCTCTCCCTTTGTAACACCCGGTAGGCCCTGGGAGGAGGCCCGCAGCTTCATCATGAACGAAGAGTTCTACCAGTGGCTTGAAGAGCCAGAGTATTTGGACCTGTACAACCGCCATCAGAAGGAGATCATCGACCGTGCTAAAGAAGACTTCCAGGAGCTCTTACTGGAGTACTCCGAGCTTTTTTATGAGCTTGAGGTGGATGCTAAGCCAAGCAAGGAGAAGATGGGGGCCATTCAAGAAGTTTTGGGAGAGGAACAGCGATTCAAGGCCCTACAAAAGCTTCCAGCCGAAAGAGATGCTCTGGTATTGAAGCATATCCACTTTGTCTATCACCCAACCAAGGAGACATGTCCAAACAGTCCAAACTGTGGAGACTCTAAGATTGAGCAAATGCTAGTTTCACGTTTCCCCACGTGTTACCCCTTTTTTGATGTGAAAGCTCATTTTGGGGACACCAAGGCTGACCGAATTAACCTTGTCATCCTAGGTAAGGATGGACTGGCCAGAGAATTTTCAAATGCAATCAGGGCCCTGTGCACAAATGACGACTGGTATGTATTGGACGGGAAGATGTACGAGTTGACGCTGCGGCCCATTGAGGGAAATGTGCGTCTTCCAATCAACTCCTTCCACACCCCAACTTTTACCCCTCACGGATGTCTGTGTCTGTATAACTCAAAAGAGTCCCTCTCCTATGTGATTGAAAGCCTTGAGCGACTCCGGGAATCAACCCTCGGCCGACGGGACAGCCTGCTAGCGCAGCTGCCAACATCCCTGCTTTTGGTCACTAAACGGGGCGTGGGATCGTATGTGGATATAGGTGGAGAAACTGCCTTAAACCTAATTACACAGGGACAGCAGGTTGCAAGGCGGCTGCAGTGTAGCTTTTTAGACCCCGCCTCCCCTGGTGTGGGCTACGGCCATAATGTCAATGAGACTCAAATCAACCAGGTGCTGAGGAGCCTTCTAGATATTAGGAGGAGTGTGTGCTTTAGTAGCAACTCCCCTCCCCTCCTCCCTGAGCCTCCAGGCCTCCGAGACTCCCCTCATCAGCCGGCCCCAGAGGCTGACCTTCGCATTGTCATGTGCCTAATGTGTGGGGATAACTACGACGTGGAGCAGCTCCTGTCTCCTTTCTTAATGCATCAGCACTGCAGGCCCATGTCCAATAGCGGCACTTCTGTACTTCTGGAGCAGACGGTTGGAGGACACAAGATCGCTATAGAGCTCTCCCTGCTCTCGTACCACGCGTCTTTCACTCTGCGGAAGAGCAGGTTGGTGCACGGCTACATCGCTGTGTACTCGGTCTCCCGAAAGGCCTCCCTGGAAACCCTGTGTGCATTCTTGTGCGAGGTTCCGGATATCATCCCGCTTCAGCTGTTGGCAGTGGGAGATAGCCAGGCGGAGCTCACTGACAGCGACTACGCCTGTGAACAGCTGATCCAAGGGGAGGAGCTAGCCCATGAGATTGAGGGTCGTTTCAACAGTGTGGTTTGTGGATCCGGGGGTGTGGTGGGAGGCCTGCACAGAATAGAAATGTTCCATTCCTTTCTGATGGAGGTGATTGAAAAACGCAACATTGTGGAGGCCACGCACATGTACGACAATGTCGCCGACGCGTGCACCGGTGAAAACGTGTACTCCCCGCGCTGCAGTTCTCCCAGTCCTGTCACCATGTTCCTGGATTCAGAAGATGATGTTGAGGCATCGCCGCCCTACTACGATGGCACACTCACTTCTCATAGCGGGAGCTTCAACCTGCCCGACTTGGATTCCAGTGACATCTCTGTCATCTCCGATATCAGAGACTTTGAGAACAAGCTCAACAACAAAGTGCCGCCCCAAGCGAGAGTCAAACCGGGTGTCACGTTCGACTTCCGGAAGGGGAGCCGTAACCCATACATGGACACACTGGGTCACCGTCGCTCCCTGCCCTCAGCTGTTACCTGGGTTCCCGGTGGGGACGTGGGCTACGATCCCTCGGACTACGCCGAACCCATTGACGCCGTTTCAAAACCTCGCCCTAGCAACGAAGAGATCATCTACTCGGTTCCGCACGACAGCACTCAAGGCAAGATCATCACCATTCGCAACTCCAACAGGATGCACTCCAACGGAAATGGCTCGGACAGCGAAGCGGACAGCAGCTCTCTGGAGCGGAGGAGGAAGTTCTCAGCGGCCGGGGTGAAGCCTCGTCTCTACCGCGACCGCTCCAAGCGGCTCGGCAAGTTCAGCAGCTTCCGCTCGAGCTTCATAGGCAGCGACGATGAGATGGGAGCACTGCTGAAGTCCAAGGAGGAGGACTTTGGGACTCTGAAAGGTGAAAGCCTTGTCAGTGAGGAGATTGAGGACCCAAAAAAGAGGAATATTCTGAAGAGCCTGCGGCGGACAGCCAAGGTGTGTATTAGATCGCTGTTTTCAAAATGTACTTGTTTATAATACAGAGATTGCTGTTAAACTGTGCATGACTTGCATGACTTGGTTGCTGGATGGAGAACTTCACATTTTGTTAAAAATCTACTAAAGCAATAGTAGTATCAACATAACAATTGTATGTTTCAGACACTCATATTCCTCTTTTGTCTTCACAGAAATCAAGACCAAAGCATCGCCCGGCCATTCCCAAGCCCGTGGAGAGCAGTTACTTTGGGGTCCCCCTGGTGAATGTGGTATCCCCAGACAGACCCATCCCACTCTTCATCGACAAGTGTGTCCGCTTCATTGAGACCACAGGTACGTTGTTTTATCAAGTTGTATTTCTATAAAATGACTTACTGATTAGTCACCTAAAAGAATTGCACCTGTGCGACTGTCTGTCGTTGGCTGTGGAAGTAAGGCGGTGTGTGTCTGTTTGCACTGGGGCTAATGAAGTGTTTGTGCTTTGCTGGTTACCCACTGTGCCCCCCTGCGTCTTCCCCCATCTCCTCTGCTGCGCCTCTTTGTTTCTCAGGCCTGAATACCGAGGGGTTGTACCGCGTTAGTGGCAACAAGTCGGAGATGGAAAGCATGCAGAGGCAGTTTGAACAGGGTGAGCTGATCATCACACTTGTTTGAGCCAGCTGTTTGACATGTAATTATGCGGCTGCCTAATCAAAACATAAACAGAGCGTTGCCGATGGAAAGTGACGTGCGAGTTATTGTTCAGTCTGATTGTGATGACGGCTACTGCTGATGGGCTTATTGTCTCTGATCCCTATAACGCTCTCTTTCTCCTTGTTTCAGACCACGGATTAGACCTGGTAGAGAAAGACTTCTCCATAAACACTGTGGCTGGAGCCCTCAAAAGCTTCTTCTCTGAACTGCCTGAGCCTCTGGTGCCTTGTGCTCTGCAGGTGGACCTATTGGACGCTTTCAGTAAGCAAACACTGCTGGGCTGGGAGGGTTCTCACAAGCACTTAAAAAAAAACACTATTTATTTTAGTAGGGGAAGAAGATAGGGGAGGTTTTGGCTGACCTGTTTTGCGGCGGTCTGGAGTTGACAAGAACAATTTTCATTGTAGAGATTTTTAGTTTCTTGTTACTGTGTGCGCTGATTAGGTCATCATTTTGATAACTTCTCTCTCTGTACGTACAGAAATTAATGACCGTGAACAGAGGCTATATACCATGAAGGATGTCCTAAGGCGGTTCCCCAGGGAGAATTACGAGGTCTTTAGATATGTAATGAGCCACTTATACAAGTAAGTTCCCTGTCCACTGTTTAAATCATGTTGTTTTCAGTGGGAGACGCCCATCTGCTTGTTTTCCTTCAGCAGCGTATGATAACAGCTAATAATTTGTTGCCTGCTTGTTCTTCTCAGGGTGAGCCAGCTGCACAGGTTGAACTTGATGACCAGCGAAAACTTGTCCATTTGCTTCTGGCCCACTCTCATGAGGCCAGACTTCCCCACCATGGATGCCCTGACTGCCACACGCACCTACCAGACAATCATCGAAAGCTTCATCCACCAGTGTGCATTTTTCTTCTACAACCAGCCCCTCCTCGAGTCCCCCACTGGCCTTGCAGGCCTCCCCGCCTCGCCTACCACCACCCTCAGTGGGAGCTCCGCCTACTCCTGTTACCGCTCCTCTCCCCCGCACACCACCACACACTTCAGCCCCCTGCAGCAGTCCCCGCCCACCACCCCCCAGTCCCCTCTTCAGTCCCTGCTCCCTCCCCTCCACCAGCACCCCCACTCCCACCATCCCCCTGCCGAACAAGAGACACTGTGAGAGGCAGTGAAACCACGCGTGCCCATCATGATGCTGGACTTTATCACCAACACACACACACACACACACACACAAAATCTGTGCACACTATGTCTTCGTCAAGCTAGCTTATGAAGAGAGGCGATAGGAAGTGTATGTGGGACTTCCTGCACCTGCCATCGTGACCCACACTTGTGTGCATCGGAGCAGCGTACCATTATCACTGACTCGTCCTCTTCCCTCTGAGCCCCTCATCGCCTATAATTCAAGGGTTTCAGGTTTGAGGAGGAGGACCGAGGTCGCTGTCCACCGTTTATCCTACACTATCAAGAAATAGAAACCTCCACGCCCAGCTGGAAGCTGATTTGTGGCCACCATACTTTTATCTGTGTATAAAAGTATATATTTTTTTTCCTCATGAAAGTACTGCCACTGGATTTTTAGACTGTTTCTCTGCAGGTTCTTGGGCAGCATTCTGCTCCGCAGAGGTCCTCCGTCTGCCTTTGGGGTTTCTCCCATCGGCTTTACCCGAGCGGTCAGCGTGGGATGGGGGAGGGAGGGAGGGGAGGGGTTACACATCCAGGGATGCACTTTAATGATCACTGTTGTTTTTCCCCTCAAAAGGGTTTTTTTATTCTGTTGACATACTGTTTTATTGTGTGTACTTCATTTCACAGCAGCAAACAGCCATACCCATTGCCTTTACAGAGCTCTGGCGGATCAAACTTTGTTTACATCAAACTTGTTTTTGTACTCAACTTATCTGAAGCACTTTTTGATAGTGTAGTGTAAAATCTGAAGAAATGCCACATTGATTAACTGGGCATAGTGTGTGTCCAGTGGCTGATGGTGGAATCAGTGCAGGCTTGGGAAGGAGACCCTTTTGTAAGGGTCAACACCGCGAAGTCTGAACCTCAACGTGTTCCTCATTCATCCAGCCGAGTGGAAACTACTTTTCTTTTTAGAGGTTAGCGTCTTTCTAGCTCTTGTTTGATCAGAGTGGATGTCTAGGTGCGATTGGTTGAATTAGACCTCTATAATATCATAGAAAACTTTGCCTGCCCATCAGTCAAGTGAAGGAGACGTTTTTGAATGTGTAACGTAACCGCACCACAACACAACTCTGCATTGCCACCTGCTGTCAAATGAAACCCAACACGTGGTGCATGATGGGGCGCTGGACGTGTGGCCGCGCCTGTCAATCAACAACCAGGCTCGCTGTCTTCATCTAATATTAAGGACCTCGACTCGAAAGGTTTAGTGTTTTCAATGCGTTGTTACTGCGAGTCCTGCTGCACAACACAACGACCAGTAGAAGTTAAATGTGTATGCGCGGGGCTTTCACGAAGCATCACTGGCCGTTTTCCCGCTCTAGTGAGTTAGTTTTGTGCAGGTCCTCGCTTTTCATGTGAAACAATTGGCTGATTTTCAGTTGTAGCACTGTGGATGAAGACCTGATTGTTTTACAGAGAGGACTGTCGTTTCAATGCGGACGCGTTATGAAAAAAAAGCCACAGATGGACGTTTTTGGAAGATTGAAGCTCCGCTCCGGGTGTTGGTCGATGACCACACATGTCAGATCTTGGGTTGTCGTTGTATTTGGGATCATGTCCTTCTGGTACTTTTTGGAAGTGAGTCATTTTATGTGTTTGTCTGATTTTAACTGAATGCTTTTTCAAACCGCTCACGGCTGCAGGCTGTAACATTAGGACCGGCACAGAAGCGACCAAGCAACTGTCCCACTATAACACAAGTCCCGGGAGTATATAATCTTACCACATCACTTGACTGTGGCAAATCTACCGTTCAATGAGGAAAAAGTGGGTGCATACTGCTCTATAATGGTTGTTTATTTGTATGTTGGGGAACACCACCCGTTAGTCAATGGTAGAAAACTTTCTAGTGTGTATTTCAATGATTGAAAGTCCATTTTTACAATTTTTGTGAATGGTTCAAGGCCACTTACGTTTAGTGCATGATTACTTTTTTTTTTTTTTTTTAAACCACATCAAGGGAAAAGGATGAAAGCCTTCCCTTGTTTTAAAACATGAAATTAGTATGTGAACAAAACAAATACTAAAGTGAAATAGCTGAAACATGAAAGTTTATGTAGTGTACACCAAGATCAAAACCTGGAAATTCATCTGGCTGAGAAAAGTGTTTGAAGATGAAGGCCTTATGTGAACTGTATAATAGTTAATAAATTAAATTGTAAAATTGTCCTCAGCTTCCTGGTGGTGCATATATTTGCGTCTCTCATTCACAGCGTACAAGCCTCAGGGTTGAAATGAAATGGGAATTTATTCAGTTAAGGTTTGATTTTTCAAATTGTAATTCATGAGACCACACAATACCAGTTAGGTTAATGTGGTCGCAGCACTTCAGCTCTGCGATTCAAGAATATCAAGCATACAGTTTTGATGGTTAAAACGTTGATTATGTGAAAGCCCGATGACAGTCATTTTCAAAGCCTCGCTGGCCCCTGCTGTCAGCTGACAAAATATCAGGCCACTATTATTATTTTCACTTAGGAATAATGGATTGTGGTTTAAAACAACAATGCGTGCACGGCTGCTGCTCTGCAAAGATCAGAGGCCCTGGCGTGTATATAATTATAGCACTTAACGTGCTTTCAATAAAGCAAACATTCTAATAAAGAAGCTTAACTCTACCTCTGCTGAAGTATTCAGGCAGTGAGGCAGGTGAGACTGATAAACATCAATTATTCACAGCATATTAGTCATAATTGAATGCACTCTTTTGGTAGAACACAGTATCTGTTGACATGTGTGGAAGGGGGAGATGTTATAATGTTATGGCGCCATCTTGTGGCTGCACAGCAGCTGCCACACCGTAGGTCCACAGATAATATATCGCAACTCGCTGGGTTTTCATGTGATTATAAAGGGACCGGACGCCATCAGTTATGTGTTTGCACCTCTTCTTGTCAGAACGACTCAAGGTTTGTTTGTTGGCATGTGAGTGTTTTGTGTTCAGTTTGTGTTCAGTTGCATAATTCAGATCATATCTGGTGCCACAAATCTAGAGAAAGGGTATCTTCATGCTGATCATCTGTGACCGCTTCCTGCAGTGTGTTGACACAAACATCTGACTAATCTGACTAATCTGTTGTGCCATTCAGAGGAATGGGAGTTCAACCATATTTTAAGTTTATTTAAGTGATAACAGTACAGTGTTTTTATATTATGTTTTCTACATGCAACTATGAGTTGAGGAAATCTCCATCCTCTGTTTATAAACTATGTAGCTCATGAGACGGATGATAGTGGGCAGGCTGCTGAGATGGATAAGTGGAATGTTTCCTAACAATATGAAAAACATTTGACTGAATGACTCACATCCCTCAAATTGCAGTGTAATTGTAGCTTATTCAATCATATCAGAACCTGAACGGGCTGTTCTCTGTGTATCAGCATTATAATTGACAATAGCGTTCAATTTATTAACTAAATTTGATATTATACTGTGGAATTATATTGTGCTCCCCTAAAGTTCTTTTGACTACAGTGTTGTAGCCCATAATAAGCCTCCTTAACAGCATGCAAAGTCACACGTTCACACTTCTATCCAGGCTGGCCTGTGCCCTCTTTAGATAGCTCATATTCACAATGCTCTGGCTGTTTTCAGACCGGCTTCATATTAACATTTACATTCATATCTCATTTTAACATCAACTGATTTGATTACATCCTCTGAGGGCCCTTCTGTCTCTGTTGTACTTTCCCCCGCTGGTCTGTCTGGTCTCGTCCTGCCAGCATGAGAACCGCTTCACTTGTCTCAGTCTCTCAGAAGATATGCAAACAAACCTGTGGACAATGACAGGGGTCGTGACGTATGAAAGATAGCTTTATTGCACAAGGTGTTAGAATGATCTTTTTAGTTTTTCTTTTCTTTTCATAGAAAATGTACTTTTGAACACAAGCAATTGCTATAACAAGCAACTCAAACAAATGTTTGGGATACCCTCAACAATTTTTTTTTTGATTTTCATACATTTTTTTCCTTCAGTTTTTCCCTTTTAGCAAGCATGCAATGATTTTTTGAGGTTGAACGAAATACAAAAAAATGATAATAAAAAAAAAGTAAATAGGACAAATGACAACAGCAAAATACTTTAAAAAAAAGAATAAAAATTCAACAAATTAGTATCAAAAACATGAAGGGAAAGAAAAATGTTTTTTTGCCCATTTCAGAAGTAAAATATTTTATTTTTGATACTATTTCAAATTTTGAAATTGGGGCATTCAACCCTGATGTGTCCCCTGATTTATTCTGACGAAAATAGCTCTTCATACAAAACTGTGTTTTTTATGTACAAGACTTAATCTATAAACAACACTGTCAAAGGTACTATAGATGATGTATCTAGCATGTTCCAGGTGGTGCATTTTTACTTTACTTTATCTGAACGGGGGATAAGGACGGGAGCCATTCAGGTTTACAGACTGACTCCAGCCCAGTATATACACGACTGTAGTTTGCGTGACCAAAAGAGCTGGAAGTCCCTGATTTCACTTGGCTGCACTGGTTTTAGCCACTGTCCACATACCTCACCAACAAGTTAAAGGAATATCATGAATCAAAATCAACGGACCAACAGGTACTCCCTCCCCTCAACGAACAAAAAAAAAAGTACATGGATAAATAAACATAAACCGCAAAACGCTATCATGGAGACGTTCCAAAAGGTTCTTGGTGTGAATGTACATCGGAGCAAAATGGAGGGGCGTGGGGATAAAGAAAGAAGGGCATATATAGTAATTTAGACAGGGCAACAATCGAGTCAGCATTATATCATTTTCAAAATTGAACTCCCTGACATATAACATCGCTCAACATTATATTATTTTACTTCATTCACATCATGACTGGGATTCTTTCAGCTACTTATAAGTTTCTCTGAAGAGCGGAGCTCGGCTGGGTGACACCGAGGCCGGCTGGGAAGTTGGTAGGATGTGTTACCGAAGCCTCCATTCTGCATCACGACTCATGTCAGCAACCACTCTCCCAGCGAAAAAAACAAACAATTATTTGTTTAGTTTGTTTACCAACCACTCAGGCATTCGAAAAAGCTCCACTGAGTCAAAGAGCCTGCTTTCTCAAATAAAACGACAGAAGGCTTTCCTACCATGATTGTTTCCGCCCAACACACGTACACAACAAAGCCGGCGTTTAAACCTGGGAAGGTTTGATTTATTCACCCAGCCAACTATACAACTACGTCCATCTGGCTTTTCCCATCTCAACATGGAACTCGGAAAGCACCATTCTTTTTCCACACATGAGCAAACAACACTCTTCTGTTAGTGGGCCTACATACTACAGCAACATACAGATCATCCCATATATATACTAAACTTTTTTCTTTCTTTAGTCCAACTGTTTTCTTTTTTTTAAATTTGGGTTGAGCGATTGTCTCATTCTTAAATTTTTTACATTAACATTAAGTTGCTGTATATACTACTACACTCTTGTAGTACATACAATTTATACTTTGACATAAATTCACTTAAATGTCAATAATATACCTACATAGAAATATATATGTAAATTCTTTATAATACCAAATATTCTCTATTTGTAATGTGAGAACTTATAGCTGGTTCATTTGGGTTGTCATGATTTGTTTGAAAAGTTAGACACTGTTAAGCTTGAGAGAGATGTGTGGAGAATATTAATGCAATAGACATGTTTTCCTTCTTGAAAGTAAAACCTGAAATATTTTTTTTGGAATCACCGTGAAGAGAAAATCTGCCAATATCTATTTGGGACTTTAAGAGACACAGAGGGGGTAAGAGATACAATAAGAATAGGGAACTTAAGTAAAAGACCTGCAAATTGACAATAATACCCAAACCATGGAGGACAGCATGTGTGTGCATATGAGAGAAGGGACGGCCACGCAGCTTCATACTGGCTATCGTAGTCTTCATCATCATAAACAAAGAGCTTTTAGCTCCTCAATTATTGTCTATATTACCAAATGACCACAGAATCAATTCCTGTTATTTTGCTGTGCTTCTCCGAGAAGACTGAGCGAAGCGTAGCACCAGCCGGCTGGAAATGTTAGTTGGAGTTAGTAATTCTTTTATAGAGTCCCAGGTGAACATGAAAAGCAGGGGTAGCTGGTTCTCCGTCTGGGAGAACATCTCTCCCGAGGAAAATGAGAACGCCGGGCGGTTCACCGTTAGTTGGGTTTAAAGAAAGACGGTCGCATGCCCTTTCCAGCCCGGACTGAGGAGCACCGGAGTGGGGCCGGCTCAGGAGGTGTAATAGCAAACGGGAGTCCGCGCGGCAGGACGCACTACACCAGCGTGTACGACTTGGAGTAGGCCCCCGCGCTCTGTTTCTGCAGCCTCCCCAGTGCCGAGGAGCTGCTCTCCAGCAGCGAGTCTCTGGAGCCCCCCACCTTGGTGCTGCCGGCGGGGTTGCTGCCGGTGCTGGAGGTGGAGGCCGTCGCCGCGGTGTTGGAGCTGGGCATGGTGAGGGTCCTCTGGGGCAAGGTGGCGGTGCCCGAGCTCGCACCCAAGCCGGCCAGCCCAGAATGGCCCAGCGTCAGGACCTGCTGCTTGGCAGGGTCTAGAGTCTTGTGGCGGCCCTGGGTGTGATACGGCCGCTGCGTCAGGCTGCGGATCGAGGCCTCCCGCGGCGGGACGGCCGGGCACGGGTCATGCAGCTCCCCTTGCTTTCGGAAGAACGGGTCCGTCTTCATGTAAAGAGGCAGGTTACAGAATTCACCTGAGGGAGGCGAGGAAGGAGTCAGGACAATGGGATACAGTGAGGTTTTGAATTTATTTTCTTTGTATTGTCAATTCTATTCCTCTATTTTAAGTCCCAATCAATAAAATGCCATGTTCTGTGTAGGGAGAAAAAGCAGGCATCAGTGCATTTCTCCGGACTTACTTTTGTTAGCACGGTGGGGAATGGGCACAGCCACATTTTTACCGCGGTCATAGTCCTGCGGTTTGGGCGGCGAGGCAGTGAAGCGGCAGATGCCTGGTTCAGACGGCGTGCTGAGGGAGGTCATGCTGTCTGCCGGGTCGTTGGTACCTGTGGTCATCTGGTCCGATGAGCTATCGGAGATGAAACACTCTGTGATGGTGAACTTGGCGTGCTGCAGATGCTCCTCCAGCTTGGCGTGTTCGTAGGCTCTCGCCAGCTCCTCGTAGGTGGAGGAGGCGCTCTCGGTCGAAACCATGCTGTTCCGACCCTTATCTGGAAAAACACGCATACAATCATGTACATTCGATATAGTAACTGTTTACATTTTTTATGACATGGTTTGAAAACATTTTCCAGTTTAGTTTATATTTTGAAAAGAGTAACTTTCGGAGCCACTAGATTTCAGTCTGTTTTATAGAAAGCTTTATGTTTATGGTGTCTGCATTTTGGGGAGTGGGCACACTATGCATAACTGTGTCAATGCGTAATCTTAATTAATATAATTCTGCCATCTACTTGTCTCTTTCTGTTTTAGACTACTTTGTTACATACGAGGCAATGCTAGGAAAAGAGGAACACATTTTCTCCATTCTTTGATTTGGTCATTTGAGGATGCATGTTATGATTTATATATGTTGGATCCGCTGCTGGATTTTATTAGACATTGATCTTTAATCCCATATGAAGAATTTGATAATTTTCATAAAAGATCTTCTACTCTACTCTTCTAAAAATGTTAATAACATAAAAGCAGTAAATGGCAGTACGTACATGTGGAAGCATCATTGTGTCAGAGCTGCTATCTGGGATTAACCCACCTGTGTCTTGTGACAGGCTGGCGCTGTAGCTGTCGCTCTCAGTGGCGGTGATGCCGTGGGATCCCATCGTCCGCCAGTCGGAGGTCAGAGTTCGCGCTGAGGCAGTCGACTGGCTCTGACTTGGTCTGCTTAGTGTCCACTGGCTGGAATATCGGTTCCTGGAGCTGTGGGCTGATTTTATACTCTTCCTGGAAACGGGGTCTGAGAGAGGTCACATTGATCAAAGAGCAGCTTGGTAGGACAAATACTCTGTATCCATATATTGATTGCCAGGACAACTGCATGCTGTCTTTTATCTCAACGATGTTCAACAAGAGATCGAAGCCTCCACCTGGATTTAGCTGCTTTATATCATGTTCTGTCACCTTAATAGTGTATAATCTTGATTTAAAAAAAGAAGAAAAACTCACTTGTGCCCGGGCGGATGTCTGACATGTCAATCAAAGGCCCTGAGTTCTGGATAAGGGCTTGGTGGTGCAGAGACACGCCTGTACAGAAGTTCTGGGGATTCACTGATTGACTGAACTCCGTGTCTGTCACTGGTACCGCTGCCTTGTCCTCCCCTGAAGCAAGCAAAAGATGAGGAGATACAACTACGCGTTAAATATAGAAGATTGGTGATACATCAGCTTATGCTGTTGTTAAGTGCGGCCACGTGCCTATCTGTTTGATGCCTTCCTTGTCCTCAATGAGCAGCTGAACACGTGGGATGTCAATGTGGAGCCTGGGTCCTTGAGGAGGCCCTTTCACTGGAGTGTCTATACTGCGATTGTTCTTGCTGCACACACACAGGCACACAAGGTAAGACCACATTTAGTTTTCCAAAGATCGACATGTATTACATCCTCTACACAGTAGGCATAAAAACGTTGCCTGTAAAAAGTTGTTTCGTACCTGATAAGCATCTCTGCGAGGCTCTTGGCGTCTATAAAAAACAATATCTTACAATTAGATTGTATTTCTTTGTGAACACGTTCCCTCTTTGTTACATTAAACAGTTGGTACAATGGTACCGATCTCTCCATGAACTCTCTCGCTTTCTTTCTCTCTTACCTCTTAGACGTTTAAGCCTCTTCTCTTTGCGTTTCTTGCGGATAATGAAGAGCAAAGCAACACCCAGAGTCACGAGGATGACGGGGGAGCCGATGGAGAACAGCTTCTTCACATCATCCCCTTCCCCACGGGCGGATTTAATGGGAGGGATTGTACCTGTGCAGAGTAAAAAATATTTAGTAAAGGACAACGCCGTGCGTCCGGCCCTCGAAACTGGCTACGAGATGTCGGGCACACTTACTGCCATCGTAGTCAGTCGTCGCAAACTGGGAGCTCTGGTTGCCACAGCCAGCACTGTTGCATGCCTTCATCTTGAGCTCGTACCAGGTGGCCTCACGCAGCTCGCTGAGGAAGAGCTGCGAGGTGGAGTTGGCCTTGAGGCTCTGCCAGGCCCAGGTGCCTTTGGGCCTGAAGTCCAGCATCATGTCGGTGATGGGGCAGCCGCCACTGGTCCAGCCCTGCAGGTTGAGTCCTGCATGAGTGGAGTTGATGTGGGTGAGCAGTGGCTGGTCCTTATTGAACACTGGTTCTGTTGAGAAGAGTGGCAGACACAGAACAACTGGAGGTTAGAAAGGAAAAAAAAAATACAGTGTGGCTTTACACTTTTTAAAATGTGTGTTATTGATGGCAATTACAACCTAAGAAGAACACTATCCTTAAAGCTGCTGTTTTAGATCAGGTTTTTATACATTTGAGTTAAATACAAGATCTAGTTCATAGGAAAAGCTATCTTGTTGCATGTTTGCATGTCGAGACCAGCATTTTATCACAGTAACGCCATTCTGTCATTCACTGTCTTAGTTATTCAAAGGTTTTGGAGAGATGTTTTAGTATTACGAAAACAGGCGAATCATTTCCTGTACATGAATAATTTGTTGTGCGCAACCTATGTGACAAATATAAACATTTTGAATGCCTCTGTTCTGTGAGGGTCTGAAATTGATATTGAAAATGAGGATACAAAAAAAAGCAAAGACAACTATGTTCTGTGTCCAGAGTTATCTGTTCACTTCTTTTATGTCAACAAAATGTTTCGCTTCTGCCCCTCACCTCTTCCATGCGTCTTGGCCTCAATGATCTCGCTGATGCGCCCTGAGCCCACGCTGTTCTTGGCAGCCAACTTGACCTTGTACCACGTTCCACAGCGCAGATTGTCCAGCCTGAAGGATCGTTCGCTTGAACTGATGAACACATCTCTCCATTCCTCCGTGTTATCCACAGAATACTGCAGCACAAATCCTGCAGAATCACACGGGACGTAAATCCAAGAAATTAACAGACTGTGGGGAATCATTGCTGCTGATATTACATCTGTTGGACACCAGGGGGCGACAATAAGCTAAAATCAGTCAGCCTACTAATTGCACGAAAACATTGTGTACCTCATTATTTGCAGATTTAGGAGACCTGATGGCAAAAGGGTGAAGCCCCATTGAAAAAAATATGTTGCCATGAGACAGCTGCAAGGTGGGCAGGTGTTTCTCTGTTCACAAAAGACTCACCCCTGATGGAGCTTCCCCCGTTGTCCCCGGGGATCCAGGCCAGGGTGATTGAGGAGGTGGAGGTGGTGGAGACGGTCAGGCGAGGCTGATCGGGGGGAACTGGATGTACACACACAGAGAGACAGGGGACTCAACAAAAGAGCAGAAACATCACAAAGGAAAGCCGTCCTTCACCGGAGTTCCACTCAGATGTATCTGCTGTTTCTTCATACCTTGCACCACCAGATTGACTATGATGGTGTCAAAGCCCAGCGTGTTGGTTGCGGTGCAGGTGTAGTACCCAGAATCCTCCGCTTTGACTGAACGTAGCACCAGTGTGCCGTTGGATAAGATCTGACGTTGACTGTCGGCTGTCACCGGAATGGCAGAGTCCTCGCTGACAAAGTGCAGATAGGTTACAGATCTTCACCTCATTGCAGAAGTAAATCTTTCTCTGTCACGTGCAGCAGTATCTGTCTGTGTGAGTCATGATGCTTACGTATACGTGGTGTAAGATGAGCACTGACCTGTCTTTGGTCCATTTTATTGTGGGGGCGGGTTCCCCCACCGAACTGCAGGGCAGACGCACTTCCTTCTTCCAGGGTGTGGTCACCGTTCCCCCAAAGGACAGGATCTTAGCTGGGACTGCACATGCAAAACATAAAGTACAGTATTGAGTCTTGGACACACAAAGGATGATAGCTACAACAAGATAAAACAAAACCTGCTCCAACATCTCTCTCACAAAATGTCTTTCTTTGTACTTTCAGATGTCTTAACTGCGCTTCTCTGCTGAATCAGTGGCCCATTCTTCCTGTGGGGGAAAAGGCCTTTACTCACTTCTGAGGGAATAAAAAGCTGGAGCGTAGGGTTTTAGTGTAGCCCCTCCTCTAACCTCGTAGTTTCAGTTCATCTTTTCTCCATAGATCCTCCTCTCTATTGATTCTCGCCTGCTACTTCTCTCCCCAAGGGTCATTTTACTGGGTAGGCCCTGTTCATCACCACATAATTAACAACAACGTTTCTTGCAACGTAGACACGACCTAATCAATACTATGGCTGTCAATCCACAACAGAGAGAACAGGTCAGTGGGAGACGGAAGGAGAGGGATGAAAGTGATTCGTGCACAGGAGATGATGTCGCTATTTCATAGCCATCTTTAGAGCGCTTTTCCTCCTAATCTTTGCAGCAATATCTTTACCCTTCTCCTCCACTGCAACCTCGGCCCGGAGGACCCACCTTTCCCAGCAGGCTCCACTGTGACCTTTGAGCTGATGTTGCCGCGGCCGGCAGTTGTCACAGCTGCAGACCAGATGTGGTATTGTTTACCGCGGGTGAGGTGTGTGATACGGTAGAAAAGCATCTCGGGGTTGGCCTCGTACTCGCTGGGCGCCTGGGAGGGAGGGCATGCAATGTCGTGTTAGCAAACTATGATTAGGCGGTGACACGATGCGGTTCGTGGTCGCTCTCATGCTTAAGAATTGTCAATCAGCACAGTTAGCCATCTCAGTTAGCATGAGATATAATCTGTGTTTTGCATGGTCTTTTAAATTACAGATTGGACAGAACGTTCAATCCAAACACAGAATTAGAGTAAACTAAGATTTTAAAGGTTTCATGGGAGATTGATGAATGCTATATTGACAGGAATACATTATTATACTTTCATGACGATTCATTTTCTATTTTTATATACAGTTTCTTCCTAAATGCTCTCCTTTTTCTGAATAAAAAATGTTGTTCATTTAGGAATAGATTTTGGTTGACCTCAAATATCATTTAATGTTTTGTGAAGGGCTGTGCTACACAATATAAATAAACATGATTATTTAACGTTTTGTGAATTGTAACAGTACTGTGACAATTAAGTATACCAAAAAATGTAAGGTGAATACAAAAACGTAAAACATGCATACATTTTCCCAATTATTATATACAGATTTTGAATAGAACCGATCACTCGATATAAACTTGACACAAATTAAATTATATCACCTCAAATAGATAGCGCAGGGTTAAGAGACATTTGATTTTTTGCTGCTGTGGTTAGATTAAGCTCCATTTTGGTGTTTTTTCAACAAACACATCGTTGAGAGAAAATTCACACAAATCATACACAAAAACACACACATGCCACGCGCACACAAAAACACTGTTCTCTCTAAAGTCTATTCTCTGTTCCATCCCTTTAATCTGTTCATCTCTTAGAGTTCGTCTCCTGTTCCTTCACCATTTGCTTTCCCCTCTTTCCTTCTATCCCCCTCCCTGTGTAGCTCAGCGAAGAGCAGAGGATGGAGGGACAGAGGGAGGAGGGAGGAAGTGTGTGTGTGTGTGTGTGTGTGTCTGTGTGTAGGGGGTGCGTTCGAACATTCCTTCAGCAGAGCGGCGGTGTTGTGGTGATCCAGGGAGTGATACAGGGAGATAATGAAAAGACGGACAAAAGCACTCTCATCTCGATGTGACTGATACCCTCCTCTGCTCCTCCCTTCTTCCTAGCCCGTATCTCACTCTCTCCCTTCATCCCTCTCTTTTTCTCTCAATTCCCCCCTCAGTCTCTCCCCACCTCTAATGGTGCTTCTCTTTCTCTTTCTCAACCTCCTTCCCCCCTCCCTTCCTCCCTCTCACCTCCCTGCCAATGCTCATTTGCATGGCACTCATGCACAGAGAGAGGGAGGAGTATTTGCAGATAATAAGAAAGTGAGATTCTACCCTCATATCAGATTTCACTGTGTGCTGGTGTTTGTGTGCACATGATCTAACCAACACTGAGATGCAGCACACGTGTAAAAATAGAAAATGTCCAAATGGGATGTCTGTGTGTATGTGAGTGTTTCTGATGCGGCATTGTGCATGTGTGAGCTTGTTCTCTGCTTCATTTGCATATCTACGTCTCATCAGGTTGCCAAGACAACCTCATCTGTTCATCTGGGAGGGCAGGAACTAAAGCGATGGTGCATACAGAATGAAAGAGAGACACCAGCAAGGACGCTCTTTCACACACACACACACACACACACACACACACACACACACAGACACACACGGGCCTACAGGTAAAATTAGTAATAATAGATAAAAAATAATTACTTCCATTCCTAGATCAAATTGACAAATTCCTTGACCCTGAATCCCCTTGAAAACTTTCTACAGGCCCCACACATGAATCGCACACACAGGCGCCGAGGAAGGACTTACCGGCTGCCCAGACCCTGGACTGGAGCAGTAGATGGTGTACTTGCGGATAACACCATTCGGTTTGTGGGGAGGCAACCAGGACACAACCACACTACTCGGAGAGGAGGGAACTGCCTTGATGCCGGCAGGTGGACCAGGAACTGTAGAAAAAAACACACGCAAACATTAGCAATACAGAAACGGGCTTATGTGTGTGTGTGTGTGTGTGTGTGTGCATGCACATGCTTGGTGTTAAAGTGAGCAGGCTTGTTTGTAGATTGCTCGCCTTATCCTGCACTAAGCCGCTCTGGGAGGACTTGGAAGAACTCCCTTTGGGTGGACGGCGGTGACATATGTTCATTCAGACATTGGTCAGCAGTCCTGACTCTGTGACGGCCGGCTTTCTCTTAACTCTCAAACCCACAAACAGATTAGACAACAGTGTCTGATCCTCTGCTAGCCACTTGAGCCTGACACCGGACACCACCTAATGCGCTCATCACCGTCTGAAGGCGGTGGAAGGGTTTAAAATGGATGCACACCAAAACACATCAAGACGAAGGATGTTGAGAAAGTCATTTGTCGCGTTGGCTTTACAGTATGGGGTTCACAGTGTCGAGCCTATTCAATCGCCCCCATAAATATGGCTAGTGCTTGACAGAGGGCCTCATCTGGGGTCTACAGAAAGCAGCAACCGCGATGCCCTCTAAATCGCACACCCTGTTCCCTTTTTTCCTTTTTACGTGGGGCCCCCCGATGCAGTCATTCAACCAGCCCATGCTGCCAGGGCTCCTTCCTTCTGCACATTACATGAGCGGGGATAACAACTTGGAAAGGATGGATGTTGCAAGGGAGGTTTTAAAAGAGGGAGGCAGGGATGAAAGCATTGGGAGAATGATATGTACAGTTCCTGGGGGACTGATGGTGGTGGTGGTGGTGGTGGTGGGGAGGAGAAGAGGAGGCAGTCATCATTATTATAACTGGACCTCATGTCAAAGTAGGAGTGGCAGTAGGAGGAGGGAGAGGGTAGAGGGGTAAATCCCATCTGGTGCCCAAAATCTGCCCGGGACTCCAGACAGACACACAGGCAGTCTGCTGCACAGTGATGACGAGGAAACGAGGCACAATGGGGCTAAGCCCAAATCCCCACCTACATGAAGATGTTATGCACCGCAGTGCCAATCAGAGCACTGTGTGTCACAGCCAAGGTTTATCACATTACCCCGAATACAAAGATAATTCAGTCCGAGCAGCCTTATTGAAATCGGTTGAGGAACGACTGCGTCTTACGGTCCGTTCGTTTTGTCGGATAAGAACGGCCCGGGTGATCTCCTTCCTATCGTTTCCATCTTCAACCCCCCCAGGCCGCCTCCTCCTCTCCCTCCACTATAAAGAGACATGGATCTGGCTGTAAACCCGCCTCCAATGGTGTAAGCAGAAAATTAATTCTCTCTAATCCAAGAGGAGTTAATCCCTATGCCTATGGCAAGAGGGCTGGTGAAAGGGACGGGGGCCCTGGCTGATGGCTGACTCCCGGATGCTATATGCTCCAAGGCAGCTCCCCCCCCCCCCCCCCCCCCCCGTGTCTCCCTCGGCCCTGAGCCGTGGACCCAAAGCCTCTTAATTCTCATTAGTACTGCTAATGGAGCTTCCTGGCATAAATGAGCTTTTGACATGGGTTTGAGATAGAGCGTATTTTTTTTTATACACCCCCCCTCCCATTAACGCGGCCCCCCTTTACCCTTTACCCCATGCGCTGTGCAAGCGTCGTTCAAGCGTTGCCGCACTGAAATATATCTAACATACATCTTCTTTTTTTTTTGCGTGTCTGTCTGCATGCGTATACTCACGGTCCTCGCGGGTTTGGATGTACAGAACGTTGCTGCGGACCCCGTCTCCCGCCTGCGTGAAGGCGAGCACCTGAACGCTGTAGTTGGTGAACTTCTCGAGCCCCCGCAGCTCCACCTGCTCACGTGTGGTGGTGATGTTCTGCATCTCTCCCCATTCTGAGGAGAACGGGACACAAAGAGTGTTGAGTGTATAGACAATCAACTCTGATTTCGACAAAAAACAGCTGTATACGTCGAATTTGCTTTGCCGAATATGTTTTGGGGGAAATACGATGGCTGCCTGGATAATGAAGCAGCAGTTGAAGGGATAAAGTGGAGGTGGATGGTTATTTGTAGGGAGCACCTCACCTTAAAGAAGGGATTTGTGAGTTGTGTCCCACAGTTTATGGGCTACCACAACACTTTGTTAAGGTTAAATGATCTCTTTATAAAATCGAGAGCATTAATATACAAGCAAATTACTATTTGCTTCGTAAAGATATAGTGGAGAAATGTCTGAGCAGGGAAAAAGTCTCTCTGCAGGTGTCATTATTTAAGCTTCTCTGTAATTTGTTTACATGGACAAGCAGGTCATGTGTGGCTTTTAATGCATTTCATGTCCTACATTGCTGAATAGTCTTTCTTTAAACATAACAAAGTGCATTAAGAGCCTAAACACAACCATAAATCGCACCTTTCTTATCATTACATAGACATTTCCCACAAAACCTACTCAGAATGCAATTGTATATGTATATGAAAAAGAAATTGAGGACTCAAAGGACAGACAAAGACACAGTGAGTATGTTATCTCACACCTTCAATATTGATGGTGTTAAGAATCAAAGACACAAAAGAACATTAGGGAGGAACGCAGACAAATTGACACAGGAGCGGGAGGTGCTTTATGAGGACCACGGACGGGGAGGCAGGTGGGTGGGAGGAGGTGCTGGTGAACTTTAGAATGAGATAGGTGATATTTACTCTGCACTGGCCACTGGGCATGGCCCCCACAGCACCCACCTCCGTCAGGGAAGAGGGACCAGAACACCACCCGGTAGCCTTTCAGCACACCGTGCAGCGTCAGCCGTGGAGGCTCTGCCCATGTGATCACCGCCTCGTCCGACGTCACGGAGATGGCCCGCACGTTCTGCGGCGGCTCGCTGGGAACTGGAGAGAACAAGGGCCGAGTGTTAGTGCCGCGTGCTTCAAATGCAGGCACTTTAAGGCCGTTTTAAGGATTTCTACTCGTCAGAAGTCCTTGGTTAACGCTGTTGCTAGGAAGACCCGGCTGATCTGGCATGGCGACTGAAGCACGGATAATTAACGACTAGCCAGCTCCAACAACACAGAGGCTGAAACAAATCTTTGAAAGGCAACTAAACGCAAATCAGCTCTTGATCTAGTTCATTACTAGCTTTACGAGCAGGGTCAGGAGAAGGAGAGGAAGAATGCTGTGTGGAAGCACCATGAATAGTAAAACAGCTACACCTTAAGGGGTTACAATGCAGATGAAGACGGCGGGTTGAGCTGAGAGACGGAGGATGAAATCAGAAGAAAGATAATGTTCGTCTTTAAGGTAATTGCTGCTGTTTGAAGCAGCTTAAGAATATCTGGACAATTACAATCACTATTACTGTTACCCTGATCAGGGTGTGTGATTGCTTTCCACACAAGCATGGAAGGTCAATATATTTCTGTAAAAAAATACAAGAAATAAAAAGGTGCTAAACAGAGAGGATGAGGGGAAAGAGAGGGGAACCAATAGAAGAAGAGGAAGGTAAAGAAAAGGAGAGTCATGCGGGCATGTGGGCATACACTCAGAGCGTAATGGTGCTCCTTGCTCCTCCCTCGCTCTCTAACAGCCTAATGATGCTGCTAATTAAAGCGGAAGCATGCATGGGGGATGTGCTGCAAAACATCTTTTAACGTAATTCTAAACTATGCATGAAAATGTGTGTTTTGGTGTTGCTTCTAATTCTTTTTGACAAATGAGAGAAATATGCTTATGGGATCTTTAATTTCCCTTCGATGGGTCTCGTGTCCACACACAGTGCAGCGGTCCACTCTCCGTCTCGTCTACACTCCTCTCGCTGTCTACGTCCGTTGTCATCCATCCTCCTCTGCTGGCTCTCTTACCATCTTCCAACGTGGTAGCGTTGATCTCAGTGCTGGACGGACCCGTCCCGGCTCTGTTGAAGGCCTGGACCACAACTCCATACTGGGCAAACTTCTTGAGGTTGTCCAAGGTGTACACTTCACTGTCTCCCGTAGCTTTCATCTCCACTATGCTGTACTGGCCGTTGCTGCCGGGGCCGTTCTCTCTGTAACCAATCTGGTAGCCTCTGATCACCCCGTTCTGCAGCTCCTTCTTCGGCGCCTGAAAGACATCGAATGGTAGCTGTTGATGTTATAGAGCACGCCATGTCAAACATACAAATCGCTGGTGAGAATTATTTTTCCACGTGACAGCTGTTTGTCAAACACATCATCTGAAACAATAAACAGAAAAGTGTGCTGTTCCAATGTGTTATCCGCGCAAAAACAAGAATCTATTTTTTTGTTTTTTTGTTGTTGTCAATACTGTTAGTGATACTTTTTCTAACATCCAGTTGTCTAGCTCTGAATTATTTGGCCTATTCTAACCAACCAAACCGTCTCGTGCCTCATATGGAACTACCAACTGCAAAAGTTTAAATAATTGGGCAATGCAGTGTATTAATACATTTAAAGTTTAGGCATGTCTAAACTTATTTTCTATAGAATGTATATAAATTAACTATTTCTGTTCACTGAGTAAAATATTCATAGCAGTGATTTTACCCTCCAGGTAACCCGTATGCTCTGAGACGTCATCGGTGTGAGAATCACATCCATCGGTGGCCCGTCAGGAGCTGTTGATCAAAGATAAGAAGAAGAATCAAGTTTTAAAATCAAAATTTCTAGCCCGTAGAATTTTTTTTAAGTAAAGCAACCATGAAGAAAAAACAGACAAAGGTTATTGCTAGAGGAGATAAGAACCACTCACGTGCTTCCTCGGTGCTGATC
The DNA here is from genome assembly GCA_021346845.1 of Apeltes quadracus. Taxonomy (NCBI): domain Eukaryota; kingdom Metazoa; phylum Chordata; class Actinopteri; order Perciformes; family Gasterosteidae; genus Apeltes; species Apeltes quadracus. The sequence goes on along the minus strand of CM037916.1, from coordinate 7,033,282 downwards.
GTGAGCTCTTTGCTTGGAAGGCTTCGACCGATCTTGTTGTAGGAGTACATGCGGATGCTGTAAACACAAGCCGGGTGCAACTCTACGATGTTGGCTTGGTTGTTGGTGGGTGAGATGTTTCTGGTTGTGTACATGTGATCCCAGGAATCTGTCAAACATATTTGAGATCTTTTAGGACTCGTGTCTTAAAAACAATCGGACACAGGCTACACATTCATGTTTGTGATACCCACCTGACTTGTTCTTGTATTCTATGTCGTAGCTGGTGATGATGCTGTTTCCATCGAACCGTTGGATCCAGCGAAGGTTCATGCTCCTGTCCTTCACCTCCCTCACTTCCAGTTCAGGGGGATCTGGTGGTTCTGTGTGTTTGTGTGAGAAAGAGCGAAAGAGTGAGGAGGTTGATAGATCTGATTCAATGACATTCTCTCACTGTACTACATATCCACATGTACCGTATTATGAGGCCTTACGTTTCAGTCAATTAAAGAAGCTTGTGTACAGTTTGTGCTGAAGGTACCTTGCACAGTGAGTTGGATGAGCCCTCGACCCTCTCCGTAGGAGTTGATGGCATGGCAGGAGAAAAAAACAGAGTCCCCTCGCTCGGCTGGGTTCAGCTGTGATCATCAACACAAAGAGACAGTGGTTGCAATGTGCCACCCAGACTCCCTCTATCCAAGCGTTATTTTGATCAAAACTATACTTCTATTTCACAGGTAATGTTTAAAACTTTAAGAAGCTGTTTATACGCCACAGAGCATCACACGACCCCGTTGTGCTGAGCTCAGTGAGCGGCTGCGCTAATCGGCGTCTGACCTTAAGCGTAGAGATGACTTCGTCTCCCTTCTTATTGATGGCTATGGAGTAACGGGGGTTTCTCTCTGCATCGATGACGGTGTCTCCTCTCTCCCATCGGATGATGATGGGCTGCTCGCCGCGCGCCGTGCAGTTCAGCTCCTTGGTCTGGCCCTTCCTCGCCATGGTGGTGTTGGGGTGGCTGGTGATCATGGCGGGAACTGAGCGGAATCACAGACATATGTCACTGGGACGGATTGTATTACGTGGAGTAATGAGACGAGGGAACAGGGATGTGGTTTTGGAAACCGAGGATATATTACAGATGTATAGACATCTCTATTTCTGCCCTTCGTTTTCCATTTTCATTTCACGCTTCAAGCCCCGCTGGCCCCTCTATCTCCTCCCTGTCCGCCTTCTTCTTCCCCTCCCGATTCTTTTCCACCTGCTTTTCCTCACACATAGATTATTGATTGAACGGGTTCCTGCGGGTTTGTTTTCATCACTAATTCATCAGTGCTTTTCCCCCCACCAAACATTCAGGAGCACGCGGGCCGACAGCCGGAACGCATCAATCGTTAGGAAACATACCCCCGAGTTGGTGATGTGCCGGACGGAGACAAGGTTTGGTTAGGTTCAGCGCGGGCTTCACTAGCCTGAGGCGAAAGTGCATCTCGCCCTAAAAAAAAGCTGCGGCTTGTCTCTGTGTACAGTATGTGTGCAATCCGGGAGATGTGGTTATGAAAGTGTTGAAGCCAAAGAGAGTAGGATTGACACTTACTCTTGACAGTGAGGATCATGCTCTTACTGATGTCTGAGCCCACTCCGTTGGAGGCCTGACAGAGGTAGTACCCGCGGTCGTCCTCCAGCACGTGTCGGATGAGCAGAGAGCCGTTTGACATGATCTGGATACGGCCAGTCAGTGGGACGGGGTGGTACTGCTGAGGGTTTCCTACACCTGCACCGCACAATGTAAACGCCTGTTAATGCATGATTTCTCCTTGTTCACGTGATTTCATTTTAACGGGTGTTACATGGAGGGATGAGGCCACCTTTAGCATGTTTCCACATGACCTTCGGAGGTGGGTAACCCTCCACAGAGCAGTTGAGAACTCCGGCTTTGCCGTAAATGCAATCTTGATTGTTGGGCTGCACAACAAAACGTGGTGGCACTGGGAAACAAAAAGATGTGACAATTAACTACCGACTTCAGACGTGACCCAACTCATGAGCATGCCAGTCTCCCTTTGCTCCATCTCTCACCAGTAACAATCAACTGCCGCTCCCAGCTGACGGTGGCAGCGGCGTTGCTGGCGATGCAGGTGTAGTTGCCGTTGTGCTTCAGTGTCACCTTGGATATTTGCAGGGAGCTCATGAACTCTTTGGTCTCTATTGCGACTCCGGAGGCGGAGCCTGGCACGATGAGCTGGCCGTCTTTGTGCCAGGTGATGCGAATGGGCATGTCCCCCGACGACACCACGCAGGCGATGTACATGAGCTTCCCCACTGAGGTAGAGGGGATGTCGAAGGGCTGGATGAGCGGCGGCACTGTGGGAAAGAGGAAACGTCAGTGGAATAAAGGTACGGGATGGATGTGGATGAGCGGCAGTGTGGCCATCTGGAGTAATGCTGAGAGCGAGAGAAGGTCAACATCCCCCTCTTGCACACCCCATCTTCTGCAGCCCATAATAGCTGCTCTGGTTAGAGTCCACTTGGCAGGAGGAAGTCATTCCGTTGCCATAGTAATAGAGGTTGGGGTGGGGGTACTACAGCTGAGACATCTGGGGGATTTAATCTAGGCTTCATTATTATTCATCTAATTAAATCAGAGACACACTCGCACGCAGGCACATGCACACACCCTTAAACACCTCTGCAGCTGCCCTGCTACCATCGCTACCCCTCTCACAGACCAAACAAAATGTACAAACGCACACTGAAACATAAATCTATCAAAAATCTGTCAAGTATTACTGTAAAGCAGCACTTCACAACTTTGAACATATGTGTATTCAATTGGTAGTGGTTAGATTTTTCTGGTAGCCATCTATTTTGCTAGCATTTGGAAACTGCAAATATGGGCAGTTATTATGTTGTTTCCAGAAAGCCAACAAACTAATAATGGTTATTTGATTTTTCTCACTTCTGTTGCAAGAGAATTGTATATACAGTGATGTGCCCAAAGGAATGCCCATGTATATACACATTTAAACAATAGGTTGGAGCTACAGCACATTTCCTATCAAGTAATTAGATAAAGTGGGTCACTCTGGATGTGTTTGAACTGAAACGTTGCCCAGTGGGGTTTAGCGTATTTATTTATTTCGGGCTTACCTTTGACAGTGACATGAACAGTCTGGTTGATTGACACCTGGGGCTGGATCAGAACGCTACACAAGTAGGTGCCCTCGTCTGCGCCCTTCTGCACGTCCGTCAGCCTCAGGGTGCCGTTCTCGAAGACCACTTGACGATGATTATCAGGCAGCTGCATGCCGTCCTTCAGCCATTTGATGGAGTAATACGGGTAGCCAATCACGCGGCATGTTATGTAGGTGTTCCTGCCCGCCACTGCAGTGATGTCCCGCATGGGTCTGATTCGGGGTGGACCTAGAGACACAGGGAAGAGAGGGAGGGGATGGAGGGAGGAGACAGACAGAAAGAAAGACAAACAGGTCGCAGAGAGGGGGAGATGAGGTGAGGGAGGTCATGGCAGAGTAAGGGAGCCGCCACCAAGACGAAAGGAGGTGAAGAGATACAGGTTGAGGGATAGAGTGATTGGGGCAAGTTGAAGGGTGGAGAGGGAGGTTAGTTATGCTCCCTTTACTAAAATCAGGTTGAGAATATTTGTGTATTTTAATCTAATTTAATTATGTGTTCATATTTATTCTTAAGTTGTTGTGTATTTTTTCCTAAACAACCTCAGACAGATAGATAGATAGAAAGATAGATCGATAGATACACAGATAGATAGATAGATAAATACATAGATAGATAGATGCATACGTAGATAGACTGATTGATAGAGAGAGAGAGAGAAAACAGGATAAGAATAGAGGCGAGAGGAGGAGAAGAAAGTAAAGCCTTCAAAGTGATCACTGCTTCTCGCTAGCCCTTTGTGTTTGTATGGAGTCAGGTGTAGAGTGCATTTATATTGAAAAGCAGACAGGCACCTCTTACGTTTATGCGCGCTTGGTACTCGGCGCTACCGGCCGAGTTGCGTGCGACGCAACGATACACTCCCCCATCTCGAATGAGCGGGCTGCTCACGTTGACGTGCGACACGGTCAGGCCGTCCGACAGGGTGTACTGGCTGGTCTTGTAGGTGGAGTCTCGCACCACGGGCTCGTCGTCCAGCGTCCAGGTGATGGAGGGCGGCGGAGCTCCTTTGGCCCCACACATGAGAGAGAAAGGCTCCCCGGGGTTCACCACACGCTCGCTGAAGGAAGACACAATACGGGGGGTACCATCTAAGAGGAGACAGAGAAAGATGATGAGTAAGTACGCAACAATAGTGGTAAGAAGTTCTGACAGAAAAGCAGCACTTTAGATACATGGCCATCTGTGTGGATGCATCTATTGACGGAATTTGCAACAGCAAACAAATTATGAAGAATAAAACGGTCAAGTGGAAGCTGTGGATTTGGTTTCCCGTCACCTTGACTTTACGATGCTTGGATGAAATGCCTGCTGCAATATGAGTTTATAGAAAACGTGTGTTTGTTTAGCTCCATAAATCGTACCCTCGAGCAGAATGATGGAAAAGTCCTGAGCCGTGTGGCCCTTTCGGGAGGCGAAGCACTGGTAGGCCCCGGAGTGGAACTTCTGTGCTGCAGTGATCTGCAAGGTGTCGTTGTGTTGTCCCTGGATGGAGATGTGCTGGTCCGGGACGATGGGCTCTGTGTTGCGGTACCAGTTGATGGTGTATTCTGGAGAGCCCTCCACGGTGCACGTGAAGAACAGTGTGCTGCTGATGCCAGTTTTCAGATTCTTGGGGGACAAGGTCACTCGTAGTGGATCTGAGAGAAGGACACGTATCGTTTGTTAAAACATTAACTTCTAAAATTATTACAATTATAACCATTAAGCACGTGTTGTTTTTTTGTTGATCGATATTATTTTTAGGATTGATCAATTGATTCATAAATACATTTGAAATCCTTTATAAATATGTTGCATTGTCAAGTGATACCAATTGCCATTTATTAATTTGTATTTATTCATACATACAGAGGCATTTACATTCATAGAGACGGAACAATCAGCGGTGGTGACTCAATCAGTTCGACGCACTCATTAAAAAAGCAGCTGGATATATCCCTTCACATCTCTGTCCACTGTTGTGTGCATGTGTGCGTCTGTGTGTGTGTGTGTGTGTGTGTGCAAATGTCAGTGAGCAATAAGGCAGCTGGTGGTGTGTGCTGGGGGGCATCGCTGTGCCTCCCCCCAGCGCCCCTCCCCTCCTCCGCCCTGTCAGAGTCACAGAGTGTGCTGCCATGATGTGCCCACTGGCAAAGCCTACCTCCCCTCGGTTCTCTCCCCCGGTCGCGCCTTCTCCCACTCTTTGTGTCTCGGTATCGTTTACGCCGTGTACATGTATCTCCGCCTCCGTAATCATCCCTGTCACATTGTAGATAATGTCATTCCAGCACTGTCTGGACGTCTGATCGTCCCTTCTGTGACCCGTCGGGACAACCTCCGTCCTCCTCGTCCTCCTCCCTGATAGTGAATGGTGCCGGCAGCTGTGTTACGGATCCAGTCTCAGTGAATTACCGCCCTGACTCTCTTTTGCTGATATGACGGCGCATCATACAGCTCACACATGTGTTTGCCACAGACACACTCTAGGTGTGACTTATACGTGTGCCTCAAACCAAAAGAAGAGGTTTCTGAATGTGTCCTCCTGCCAGGCTGATTCACTGAGAAGACGGAGTCTGTCAGGTTGTTAAGTGTTCGTGTCCAGTGTGTGAATATAGCTGTACCTATGACATGAAGCTGTCCAGACACCTCCTTCGAGCCAAAACTGTTGGTGACCTCGCATGCGTAGCTGCCGCTGTCCTCCTGCCTCAGGTCACTGATGGTCAGCCCTGACAAACGCCGTGTCCAGCGGGCGTCCGAGGGCAGCGGGCGGCCATCTTTCAGCCAACGCACCGTGGGGCTGGGGTACCCTCCCGCTATGCAGGGGAGCTCGACACTCTGGCCTGCGTGCACCTCCCCTGCTTGGAAACTGTCCAGGATGGTTGGAGAAGACTCATTGGGGTCTGGAGGGCACAGATGGGGACATTTTTTGGTCAAGACAAGGTTAAATATCAGAGTAGGATAAGTAAAAAACTGACAACACCGAGCTGCTCACCCATTACAGAGAGCCTGGCTCCATTGCTCTGGCGCGTCTCGCCACTGTACTTATGTTTGGTGATGCACCGGTATGTGGAAAGGGCATCCTCCTTCTGAACATCCGAGATGTAAAGAGCCCCAAAGGAGGTCAGCGAGAACCTGTTACCTGAGGAAGACACACCCAGTAGAGATTTACATTAATTCATTTCCCCAAAGAAAAGCTGCCGACAGACACGCGGTAAAAAGCCGGCAGTAAGATGATCTCTCCGGTGCAAATGCATTGTAAACCATACTGTGCAAAGAGCAAACAGCTGCCTGAACAGTTGGCCCTACCTGCCTGATAATGTAGCTTCCCAAAAACCTGGCTCTCTTACAAGGCCTGGAGGACACGCAGCGGTCACTTACACCACCCACAGACAGAGAAGAGGCAGATTTAACGGCCCTCTATACATCATGTAAAACTGCACCGTCGTCTCCAAACTGTCTAAATGCTCTTCCTCTCACGTAAAAGTGACCAGAGTGGAAGGCCAAAGGTCGATGTTGTGCTTCTCAGAGAGCCGCGGTCGCTAAGCGAACCGTTCCACGCTGGGCCCGTGATTGGACACCAGAGAGCGGGAAACCAGAAGCACAGAAACCTTTCCGTACTACGCATTTTGCAACTGCAGTAGTGCAGATTGCCGTTTTGAAATGGTTGCCGTACAATAAGATTACGTAACCTCACGTCGTCTTTTGGCATATGAGCTGCAGGCCGGCGGCTGGATTGGCTGCGTTCAGGTGCACCTGTGTGTTTATCAGCATCAATATTTCATCTACAAGCTCTGTGTTTGTTGGGGTCTGGTGAGGGGTTGAGCAGAGATACGGAAGGTAGCAGTTATGTACTGTGCATGTGTTTGCATGGAATATACCGTATGACCCAAGGGGGAGGCACAGGATGCAATTTCACGGCAGCCTTTGTTTGCCCCCCAGAATGAAGCCTTACAGGATAATGAGCACTTTAAGACTGCTACTCCCACAACACCGACGACTCGCCTGTCACAACACTCTGACATAGGCAAGGGGGGAGACAGTAAGAGAGAGAGAGAGAGAGAGAGAGAGAGAGAGAGAGAGAGAGAGAGAGAGAGAGAGAGAGAGAGAGAGAGAGAGAGAGAGACAGTCAGCTGGATCTGTCAAAACCAGACGTTGTGTTTTCGGGAGCGGACGGAATTCAACCCTCTGAAACGACACTGATTAAGCAGCACAACACATTATTTTCTGTGTTGTTTAAGTGGCTCGTATAGTATCGGTATATCTGTAGGCAGCTCCCTGCATCTCCTCTCCATCTGTTTGTGTGAACCCTCTCATCGTCTCTCTCATCCCTTTTCCTCTCCCTTTCTCAGTCTCTACGCAGAGTGGCAGACAGAGTAAAATATTAATCACTAAATCACTGTGCTCCCTCAGCTTTTATTCATGCTGACGACGAGATAACGAGAAACTGAGCCAATGTGCAATGCACACACAAAGACACACACACATATAGACATGGACAGACGCAGCCGCGGCAAAACATGCAGACACGCATGCATGAAGGCCCTCTGAGTAGAAAATGGCCACAGCTGTTAGTGATACATGCATTTATTACTGAAATTAAGCCCCATTCATGTGAGACCGTAATTTAGTCCATCTCTTGGAGTAGGACAATTTTATTTGGTGAGCGTAGAGCAAACGTGAAGTTTGTCCTCCACGACCCCGTGCACATACACTAAGCGTTTAGGAATACGTCACACTCACACAGGAACTGCACAGAGAAAGGTCTTAGTTGAGACATCTTCTTCTTGTTACAATGAGCAGCAAAGCAAACGTCTGCTGAACTGTGCCCTCACACATCAAACTTCACACGTTCATGAGTGACACACCTTCTCACTCCATCGACTTTGCTGTAAGCTATTTTTCAACATGTGTTTTGTATTTTCTTGCGAAATACCAAGAATGAATTCCCATTAATAAACGACCATTGAGGTAGTAAACAAAGGTACATATGGATCCTCTAAAAACATAAAGGAACCATGTGTGTGATGTGTTTTTTAAGTATAAGTGGCTCTCTGAAGAGTTTTTTCAGTCATAAAAAAGCTTTTTCAAAGAAGCCCTATCGCCCTAGAGGATGTCAACATTGTTGGATTTTGTATGAGCTTGTCCAGCCTGTCAATGAGACGCATCTATGGGATGAATTCTGCATAATTGGTTTTGAAATTCTGATGAAGATGGGATCTAGAGGGAACCTTTGTAATATTAACTTCGGAGAGCTGGATCTGGAAAATAATTTTTTAAAGTGTAGAATAAGAGAAATAATCTTTTCAATATATAAACAAATTAAAAATCATAAAATATCCAGTTCAATACCATAATTCATCATGAATTCTTAAAAAAGTTGACGTTTTCTAATTTCCCAAAGCAGCAAGATTATTTTCCCTTCACCACTGACATATTTTTTATTATCATATAAAATGTTTTATATCAAATTAAAAATAAACGCTAATAAAACCAAATGCCTGTGGCCCTTCAGTCACACGACGGAATGAACCTGCTGATATGACACAAACCGGAGAGAAGCAAAGAAAAGGGAAATAAGAAAACAGTATAAATGTGCGAGAGAGATTAAAGAAAATATAACCAGAGTCTATAAATACGTACTATAGCTTATGTGGGTCCAAGACTTGTGTGTGAGTGCAACGTGTGTGTGTGTGTGCGTGTGTGTGTGTGTGTGTGTGTGTGTGAGAGTTAGTAGCAGCCTCATTTTCTCACATGCAAATGAAGGCGTCGGCGCAGAGATAACGAGGCCCATATTTCCACCTCCTCAGTGGGGCCATTATTTATTAATGTTCTGCATCTTCCCCCTCCCTCCCACTCTGACGCTTTCTTCCTCCTCTCCCTGTTGCTAGGGTCTTCTCGCTGCCATCCTGTTACGATTTTGGGTCTACTTTCAGCAATTATTACAGCACTACCCGTTTCAAATCATTGAGGAGGAAACAGTGAAACCCTCTGTGGAGTGTGACTTTAAAACTCATGATGGTAACTCATGGTAGAAAGTCAGTGAAGCTGATGGGGAAAGAATAGTGTCAGTAAGTAGTTGCTAAATATAGCATTTCAGATGCAGGTACGTTTTGTATCCAATCAGATTTTTTTCCCCCAAACAAATTTATTTTAGTTTCCCCATTTCCTATCAATTTGCATTTAGAAATCTAACTTTGGGCCTTTAAAAAGTGTTTAACAATTATTATAACTTATTGGGCATTCCAATGCTTAGGACTCACCACACCTTAGCAGGGACACGTGTCCGGATTTCAACCTTTCCTCTGCCCAAAGTATTAAATTAACCTAAATGAATGATCGTGGCGCAGTCACAGCTCGGGGTAAAACCACTGCGGTTCCTGTGGAAGTTCCCAGTATGGACCCCGTATCTATCTAATCAGTTTGGAAAAGGCTAATGAGCTATCGAACTCCCACCCCGGTTCTCCTTCTGGCAGAGCGCTACGATCTGATCCCTGGAGTCTCCACACTGTGGACGGTCAAAGGCAGCAGATTCTCGCCTTGAAGGGCTCTTCCGCCTTAAATGAAGGTTAGCGTATTTTCACTGCTCATTATGACGACTGTGAGCTTGAATACGGAGAAAATGTGCCTAAGTAACGGAGCGTCAGAGGCTTCACTCCTCCACAACAACAACAACAACTACTATATAAATCCTCAGATAGAAGCCTGCAGCGCCACGTGTCTCTCCATCATAGAGATGAGGTCCAAAGTTCGTCGGCTCAGAGAAACGGTTACCTTTACGATTACGCCTCACAGAGAAAGATGGCAAGTGTGCTGAAATGTGGGCCACAAATTACAGAGGCAATAAACGTCACATCACAGTTTACACATAACTGACAAATCCCTGAAGTGGAACGTGAATTATTATGAATATGAAGATTCTGAAATGTGTTGACGAAACAGCCGCTGTGTCGCGGCGCTAGCGGAAAGGTCACGCTTCATTGAGAAGATCGTAGTTCAATCGGCGACTCCGTCAGTCCATGTTGTGGTGGCCTGGAGACTTAAACCCAATTTCTCCCTCACATATCTATGACTGGATATCAGCGATTAGTCACGATGTGCAGGTGGCACCTTGTCATTGGAAATATAACTTACATAAACAATACAGATGTTTTCTATGTATCTTATGAGCGCAGCAGTGGACTGTGAATATTTTGGAGTGCTCCTGTGTAATGCCAAAGGTAATTGTCTGCTTTGAGCTCCGAATATTCTCTGTTTTGTTAAATCTCAAATACACAAAAACACAAATAAAACACCTTCGGCGTTAAAGTTAGCTGAACATAATAATGGAAAAAAAGTGGCCCGCGATATGACTTTGACGTTTGAAAAATCTCATTGTGTCTCTCCGCCTCGTACCCTTGCTCTTAGCGGCAAGTTGCAGGAGAATTTGAAAGACGGGGAGAAGAGAGAGGAGAGGAGGAAGGGATCAAAGACTTGTGACTGTCATAGGAAGAGGAAGAAGAAGAAGAAAGAACAAAAAACGCAGTATATTCCGGAGATATTCTCTGCGGTTTTGGATCGTGCTCGGTGCTTACAGATGCAGACGTGCCAGCCACAAACACACACAGGAACACCTACCAGGCTTAAAATAGGACAAAAAAAAACTCCCCGGCTGGAATGAAAAATAATAAACCGCGGTATAAAACTAGCACTGCAGAGTTGGTGAGTGGCAGTGGTCCAGCTTTGCCGCGGAGGAATGTGTTAAAGCAGAACATCCTCCCTGTTGTGCTGAATTACTTGATTTAGAGAGCAATGAGTGGAGAGAGGAAGAAAAGACAGTGGATGAGAAAAGCAAAGGGAAAGATGGAGGGTAAACTGTGGAGGAGATAACAGCCCATGTCTGTTCTCCCTTCCTTTCAAACCCTGTATGCAAAAAAAGGGGTGTTGCATCTGTATTCAAAGCGAGGGCCCACTCCACCGTCCCTTTGCCCTCTCCTCTCTCTCTGCTGTGTACATTAAAAGCCCAAGTAGAAGCAGGTGTCAGCCAATTAAATATATACACTTTCCTGGCTTTTATTCTGCTGCACACTTACTTAACATCTATGAATGGCGCCCTCTTAACTCCTTTCAATTCACATTCAAAGCGGGTTTTATTGGCACAACTGATGTGTAACAACTAATTGTGCAATGGGAGCCCACCCCGCTGCATCTCCTCCACAAAAGAGACTTTGTTAACACGGGCAAACTGTTCAGACGGAGCAAGAGTCAGGCTGCCAGTTCAGACTAACGCCGCATGAGCAATGTCTGAATCGCAGCATTCGATTCTCTTTTTCCTCTCCCGCTTCTCCTCCGTGGCCGCTTCCTTTTTACGGAAGCGGGACGAGATGCAAGGCGCGGAAAGAGTTCGCGGCTCTGTCGTGTTTTCATTAAAAAGCCACGCTTCAGTGTCTAATCCTAACCGCTGTCCTCTCTCCTAACCAATTCTGACTGCTTACCTCACCTTTCAATCATGCTCTCCCCCGCCCCGCCCCCCTCGCCGCGGTGTTGCGCTTTGCGCCGGATCCCCCCCTAAAGTGGAAAGCCCCTTACGAAGTTGAGGGGACAGAGGTGAGGCACCTACAAGGGTGGAGGTTGAGGAGAGAAAAAGGAGGGGGGATGAGAAAGAGGAGACAGACGGAGTCCAGTTTCCACTGGGAGGGACCACATCTCTTCTGCTTCACTTGACTGCTCTGTCCCAATTTGGCCTGTGTGACTTTACACAGTAAACACTGGGGGAGGGGATGATGCGGAGGGGTAGGCGGCGAGCGGCCTATCGAGGGGGCTGAATGGCCGGTCGAGGGCCGACATAAAACTGATAGTATGCAAAAGACGCTGCTCGCGCGGATATAACTCAACGTAATGCCGCGGAGACGCCACGTTCCCCCCCATAAACCCATCGCAACCAGACAGGCCGACGAGGCTGCATAAAGGCAAATGGTCCATCTCAGATAGACGGAGCGCCGATGAGATTAAGCATCAGTAGGAGCATCAGAGGAAACGAAGGATGCAGGGGAACGGGGTGGGCGGGAAGGAGAGAAATGGGGAGAGATGTAGAAATAGGACTCCATTATTCATGACGTGTGTTTCATGTGCTTGGTGACATCTGGGACAGCAGTGATAATGAGAGTCCCGGGAGGGGGAAAGCACACACACACACACACACACACACACACTTACATCCCGATGCTCCGCACACTCAGAAGTGTGCCACCACGGTCCAAATACCTACCCTTAAACTGGATCCCCTGTTAACGCTTATTGAACTGTTAGTCACAGGTGCATTGAGGCTTTAACACCGATTTATACAACTATTCAACAACCGGCCCCTGCAACTTTTTCTGATTTAGCAGTAGATAAGAGAGTTGTTTTGCGCCCGCCGTTGTGTGTGTGTGTCTGTGTGTGCGATGTACTCCTGCTTAGCCTATGGCCTGGGGCACTGAGCTGCATTAGCGGGACTGAGTGAGCGGCATGGTCCCTCCCTATTAGAGTGCTGGTGGCAGAGGAGTGTCACTGCCCAGCATGAAGGGAGAGAGAGAGAGAGAGAGAGAGAGAGAGAGAGCTCTACTGCGCTTAGGCACACACATAGACACAAATATACATTGTTTAAAGAAAGCCCACTTGAAATCCACGCCACACAAGCATGAATGAACTCTAAATCAAAGTATCACATATCTGACCCAAATGCTTCGACGCTTCAACGGGCAACCGATGTGTGAGTAAGTGTTCGAATGCAACATTTCAGTTGCTCCTAATCTCCCCAAAAAACAAAACGTAGTGCTGTTTGTTGAGTGTGTTGTTTTGGCACTAAAATGATCAATACAGACCATCACTGCCAGGTCTTTCCTTGTTATTGAAACTAAAACTGCTACAAAAGATACCCAACAAAAAGAACCTGCTCATATCTTTAAAAATAATAATACTATTTCGAACATATAAATAAAAGTCCTTGAACACATAAGACAATAATAGAAAATTACAATATCGGTGAGTAATGTCATCGTTCTCCATTTTAATGCACTGGCTTTCCTGCGTTCACACTGAGCATGTGCACGCAGGCACAATGTTGACGTAGTAAATAAGTCATTTAAGATATGAAACATAATACAGACTGTATAAGTAACACGTAATGCATATAACTAGTAAAGAGGGAGCTCGAACTTCCATCCACAATAATCTATCGTGGCTGTTTACAATGACAATAGACTGAAGGAGTTTTATTAGTGAGAAAAACCGAGTGCAAACAGCTCCCATGCTGCAACCATGTTAAATTATTGACATGCTTACACATTATATTAACTTTAACTCAAAAACAACAGTAGAGTCACATCACAACCTTTTTCTTAGACTTTCCATCACGTTAACCCCAAAGCAGCGTTGCGGCTTTGAGCCCCTCCTTCACCTTCCCGCCCCCCTGCACTCCATCACGCGCCGCTGCGTTGCCCTGGACTTTACGTGTGTTTGGACAGCTAATGGCGAGGCGGATCAATAGGTCTGATTTAGAGGTCATGTATGAACATGGCACTTGGATGACCACAAGGGATCCCATTTCATGTCCCCCGGACGACCTGCTGCGTTCACAGAATCGAGGTGAAAGAAATACAGAACTGATATTGAAAATCCAACACTCTAAATAAAAAAAGAAACCGTAATAAAAAATGAAAAAATGCATCTATTTGGGGCTTGAATAAAATATTTTTTTACTCATCTAAATTATACATCTATAAATGTTAAATTCATAAATGTATATAACTTTTAGTAATAATCCCCCTGGATCGAAATTTGTTCAACCTCACTTAATTACTAAAAACATGGTCTGCGAGGAAACGTCAGCCTTTTGTACTGAGAGTTAAGACAGAAATAAAGACTGGAGGAGGAAAATCAGAACAAAACTTATTGCTGCTGAAGCATTTCTTTAAATACAATTTCTTAGTAGAGCCTGATGTAATCTTCTCACACTAATCCCTCTTTCGGTAGCCTAAACAAAAGAGTACAAGAAAGCAGGACGAAAGTGGTAAAACCTCTTTACGGAAATCCTATTTCTTAACGCAATCCAGGCCACATAAACCCCCAACTCTTTTACACTAAGCCTTGACACAAGCCCTCTTGCCTTCCTCTGGATGTGGCTAAAACTGCAGATTAACGAGGACGCACACAGCCAGTAAATATTCTTTAGTTAAATAATCTTCCCACATATTAAAAACAAAAATGTCATTAATGGGAATGTGGTGATCACTCAGGAACAAGACCGTAAAATCGTAAAAAAAGATCAATTGCCATGCAAGTTTGATTTAAAGAAATGGGTTCTTTGTTGCATGTTTGAAGTAAATACATTCTACATTGTTTATATTGTCTTTCAATCAGTGTCATATTTATTAATCTACTAGTAATGCTCAACATTTTTTTAATAGTATTTTGCTATCAAAATGCCTCCTAAAAAAAACAAGGGAAAGTTCTATGTAAATTGAAAATAATCCAAATAAATTATACGCTTTTTCTTACTGGTTTATTGCAACTGTTATTTTAGCCGGTTAGTCCCATCGGAATGCGTAGCAATATTTTTTATAAAAAAAAACGAAAAAGAAGCACAGATAGAATAGAAAATGAAACTAAAACCCCAGTTGTTTAACAAACTGTAATGATCCGTTCAGTCACATGATCAGAGAAGTGTGAATCCAAACCAGACTTCCAGAGCACAAACGCTCTCCTTCTCCCTCCGCTGATACATTCTCACACAGCCGGCCTTCAAGGGGGAGATAGTGGCCAGATTTCTGTCCGAGTGATGTGCTTGCAGGGGCTTCCCCATCTCTCCCTCTTACGCTGATTGACACTGATACACTGATGCACTGTAAACATGATCATGCTGCATGTGTGTGTGTGTGTGTGTGTGTGTGTGTGTGTGTGTGTGTGTGTGCGAGCCTCAGTGTGGCTATGGAGACGCACGGAGAGAAAAGGCATCGGAGAGCAGCGGCAGTAGCGCGTGTACGTTTCTGTGTTGCGTGCGTGGGAGCAGGCGTGTGTAGTAGTGTGTAAATAGTCAATAATAGCCGACACTTGTCAGCCCTCTGCTCTGTGCACACAAAGCCTGTGGTTGAGCCATTGTTGAACTCCGCCTCTCCACGCCTCTCCACGCCAGCCACCCCCCCTCACCCCCACACACCGGGCCTCTCAAGCAGAGATAATTATGGCTATTTTGCCCCTTTCATACACAGACAACGCACACACACACACACACACACACACGCACACACTTGTTTGTGCTAATCCACACACCCACCCCACGTGTCTACTCAACCTAACTGAGTAAAAGATGGCTGCCAGCACCCCATCTGTTCTGTCAGCACACTGGGGCAAATGTGGGGGACTCAAGAATTATCCGGAGCAAGCAAAAGAAGAAGGGGACGAGGCAAACAATGGGCAGGACAAGTGCTGTTCTGTTCCGTTTGAAACTAGATATGAGAAGCACAAAAATGAACTTATTTCAATTTTGTTTTGTCCTTTCATAAGAAGATGATTTTGAGTGACGGTTTAGGTGTTCGCACGTGTGCAGGTTCGTAGTAGCGGCATCATCGGCTGCGTGATTCAGTCTTTAATGTCCCCCGCTAACCCCCCCGCGATCACGCTGTGCGCCATGTGGGACAGAGGCAGCAGAGGAGGACGGGGGGGGGGGGGGGGGGGCTGAGGGCTGAGGGCTGAGGGAGGGGCGGTGTGAGACTTGAGGGCGGTGGTGACAGAGGGCAACAGTCGATGTGGTTATGTTCAATGAGCCCTGGGGACGCCACGTGCTCCGCTGTCACACCGCGTCCTGCTGCGCCCGGGCCGAGCGAGCGCAACAACAGGACAGCCGCCGCGCGGCGCAGCATTAATGTAACCTGAGTTAATGTTTAATGAGCGCTCCGTATTCAGGCGGCTTCATACTGAATGCGAAAATGGCTTTATTGTGTTACTTTTGAGGGATGTGTGTGCGTGTGTGTAGGGGGCATGCTTGTACATTTGTACTTTGCAGACGTGTGTGTGTGTGTGTGTGTGTGTGTGTGTGTGTGTGTCAGACCGTTGTTTACAAGTGTCGGCTGGGTCCCTGACAAGTGTATCTATTAATGTATTCCTGCTCTGAGAGCAAAAGCAGAGATTTACAAACAGACATCGTGTCCTAACACACCACCGCTCTCCATGAGGTCCCTCTGCCTTTGTCTCCTCTCTCCTCGCTACACTTGTGCAAGGCCTTATGCACTTTTTAATTACTGAGAGGAAAAGCTATACTATGTGCATGTATCCGTATATATGCACATAAATACGTACATTTTGCACTTATCAAGGTCACCTCCATATATAATATATTGCGTTATTGCATATTTAAATATACAAAAGCACATACATTGAACAGAATATATTTGGGAGTGTCAGCTGGATAAAACTAGAATTTAATGACGTCCCTTATGCGCTTCAGGAATTTCCAACAGCCATGATCAGCAGATAATCGTGAAAAAATGAAATGAAAAAAAGATAACTTGCAACTCACACTATACTTCTCTCAAGTGTGTGTGTGTGTGTGTGTGTGTGTGTGTGTGTGTGTGTGTGTGAGTGTGTGTATAGATTGTTGTGGCTCTGTTGAGCCGCTTGACTTCCAGCAGGGACCCCAGGGGCAGAGGATTGATCCGTAATGCAGCCTGTAAGTGACCTCACCACCCGTTGACACCCATTAGGATCCTAGTTCAAATAAAAGACATTTACACACTGACAGCTTAACCACAGGTTAAATGCACCTTACTTTCAACACCACAGGGGTGTAACTAGACTGATGAAGTCTGTGAATAATCTATATGCATGCAGAACATATCTTGTACAATCCAACCTTTCAGGGGGTCGGGTGGACGTTTGGAAACAAGATGAAAGCAGAAATTAGTACAAATACTAAAAGTGAGGAAAGCAATGGAAGCCAAAAAACAGTGCACGTAAAGTGTTGATGAGTGAAAAAAAGAGTTTACTCCTCTGTTTTTATCTAATCTCAATGTTTCCCTTCTGTCATTGCTTTTCGGCGCTGGGTTTCTTATGGGCATGTATCAAATTACTGTGCAAATACACAAGTAAGGGCCAAACTGTGTGGCAGGTCGATTAGATGGAGCATGGTTGGGCATCTTCTGTGGACCACCATGTGGCCTCAGCCATCTGCTGGTCCAGTCTCCATTCAGTGGAGCCACTCATTAGCTTTCTGCTGGTTAGACTGACGTCCTCGATCTGCAAGCTGAACTGTCCTTTTCATTCCCGTCCATAAACCCTCCATCTCTGTGTCTCTGTTCCAGCTCTCCTCCTTCAGATCACTGCTCAGACTAGTGGGCTTCTATTGTCTCAGAGGGTAACACACACACACACACACACACACACACACACACACACACACACACACACACACACACACATACATAATCAAAAAGCTTAACTACAGGGATATTATTGGGAAGTAAGAGTGAAATAGGTCAGTCTGCCTACACCCTCCCCTCCTAAGCCCTGTCCTGTCCTGGCTGGACAGGAAAGTGGGGCATGCAAGGGGACACACACACACACACACACACACATAAACACACACAAACACACTCGCCTGCACACTCGCAAAGCTCCAGATGGGAAACATGTGTGTTTGACAAAATGGAACCTGTTCGGGTTCAGAGGGCACGGCTGCATTGTGTTATGTCATCAAGTCAACCTTGAGCGCGGTATGTGACCACACTGCTGATCTGTGTACAGACACAAGGAAGATGATGCAGATTTCTTCACTTTAACTTCTTTTATTTTTCTATATTTAAAGAATGGAGGGGCGTCGAGTCACTTTTGTAACGAAGGAACTGCAGGGGCCCAGATGAGGTTCGGAAGATGGATGGCTCAAATTTACCGATGCCCCTAACACAGGTCAAATAAAATGTAAAAGAAATGAACAGAAATGTCTATTCAGAACCTCCAGCACTAACCCTCCATGCACACACTTACAGCTGGAAAATGGAACCAATCATATTCATTTCCTTTTGTGTTGGAACAATGCAACCAGCCAATAACACATTGTTTTAGAAATTCTAAGAAAGCACAATGACGGTTGAATGCTTTGACTTGTTGTTTGCAGTCACACAACGCCCCTCTTTATCCACACAATGTCAGGCATCATCCCATTCAGTACTTGTTACCACAGAAACAGATTATAGGCATTGTAAACAAAATAAAACACATAGGAGTCAATTGCGTAAATGTGTTTGTTTGTCTATGGCTCTTTGCTGAATGACTAACACTTAAAAAGTCCAACTTTCATGTGTGAAATTGTGGAATGAAAACTTTTTGATTAAAAAAAGTCAGTTGCATGTGAACACAACTGTAACATATATAATGATTAACCGCCTCAATATCCATTACAACGGCTCCCTGTGTTTCTGCAGCAGAGAAATAGTGACAGACCCGACGACTAACCACCCAAACACTTGCCCTTGCATGCAGGGAGCTCTGAGGATTTGAATTTGCACATCTTCATTAGATCTTTGCAGAGAGTCCTCCGCTGGCCGAGAAAAAGCAATGATGTTAAAATAACTCACAAAGATGGTTTGGTTTGCAGTTGATTATCAGCATCAATAATCTTTCTCATTGTTTGTGCATGTTTTCATAGTTGTTGTGCATCATGTGAGTGTGCACCACATTCTGAACTGCTCTGCAGACATGTTGTGTTTTAGAGGTTATGTTGTTGATTGGCTGTAAGGATGATGAGGTCAATGTGTTGATTAGCAAGGAGAACGAGGTCAAGGTTGAACACGGCCGCGTTGCGAGCGCTCGTTGTGTTTGTGTGTACCGCCGTCGTAGGGAGATGAAAGTTCAGTGAACAGCTCATCATGTCCAACATCTGATCGTCACACTCACTGCTCATCAGCTGACCTATATACCCCTAATTACACACAGCAGCCTCATGACGGTACACACTGCCACACCCCATATACAAGAAGAACATTAATACACATGTGCAATTTTTAATTGTAATACCATAATCAGTAGTGTGTGAAAAAGATAATCCAACTGAATTATAAAAAGTGCTTCTGTGTTTGCAACCAACATGAAAATTGAAGCTGGATCATGGAATAAAAACTGTAGCCAAAAGATGCTAAAAAAATGATGTAATACATTTCATGAATAACAGGCTTTTTGGCACTTCTGACTAAGTGTGTTGTTGCTTAATATTGCAGTTTTCTGATGGTTATTGAAGACAAAATGTGAAAAACTAGAATACTGACAAGGAAGTCTGAAATTTCAAAAAAATAATCTCCTGAAACTTGGGTGCATGTGCATGTGTGACACAGTGTCTTTGGGTTTTGCATACATATAATATAAAACACCATCTGCCAGGACCCGAGGCCGTTCTTGCCCTACTACCCTCCTTGCTTCTCTTCCTTTGGTTCATGTATCTCTACATGTCATCCCTCTATCGCACATTGTTTTTGCATTGTAAATATAGAAAAATAAAAAATATACATAAATATATAAAACTATTTGGACACAATATATAATCCCACAATAAAAGCCTCATAATGTATTCACAAGCAGACAAAACAACTGAACTTTCTCTGTCTCTAGCACAAATGAGGTTAATGATGATGAATGTGGAGGCAGAGTCCTATTGACATCCTATGTCTCTAATTGTGGCCCTATTCTTCAAGGACATGGTGAGAAGATAAGCAGTGAGAGGACAGGAATAGATCTGATGAGGAGAAACTGTGCAAAAGTCACATGACTTCAAAAATATCTAATCTCGTTTCAGTTACAATTAACGGTCGGATCTGACATTAAGGGGCCATTTGTATGTGATAAGATGTAAAAGCAGCGATAGCAACGAGCTGTGATTCTGTGAGGAGAGGAAGAAGAGGCTGAGCAGCCAGAAAGGGGGTGGGAGGGAGGAGGAGGAGGAGGAGGACCAGATCAGTGATCCAGAACAGTGAGCAGACAGAAGACACGAGTTAAGAGTTCGGTCAAACATATAGCAAAGCAGTGCATCAGCTACACACACACACACACACACACACACACACACACACACACACAAGAGAAAGACATACTTCAATCCTATGAAACAAATAAACCTGCCCACCCCAGGATAATTCAGGTTCACTCATGTGGTGTCCTACCTGGTACGATGGAAACAGTGTCCCTCTCCCAGGACACAACGCTGACGTACTCCTGCACGGCGGCGGGGATGAGGCACTTGAATACAGCTACGTTGCTCCGCATCGAGCGCTGGTCCGCCACCCGCACAGTGTACGGCTCCCTGAAAACTACAGAAATGCACAAAATCATATGGAGACAGCTGATGTCGCAGTATTTTCAAAAGGCAATATTACAACGTACTGTTGAATAGTTGAGATGTGGTGACCCATCAGGGTGTAAACGCTGTTTTCATTATGATTTAAATATATTATCAAGTTCAACACTTAATACCATTTATAATCTTCTACCAACAAGATGCCCTGACAATGGCCAAACACATGGACAGACACACAAACAACAACGTGAGCCTCGTTGTTCTAAGACAAAAACCATAAAGTCCTTGCGTTTACATCACCGAAAACAACCCATTAACGCTCCAGAGCAAAACAACATTTCATCAACGACCGCAGAAATTAGAAGCATACTCTTCTGCTGTTCAAACTCTTCTAATTCTGCCTCCCCTTTCCCCGCTACTGCTGCAATCCGCCCTTAATTAAGCAGGATAATCATGGAAATTGTTTTCTAGCTTTAGGACGACTTTATCACAACAGACCAATCTTTGGCTTTTGCACAGATCTTTATTATGACACAAAAGAGTTTGCTGAAAATTTTAAAAATTTTTGAAGGGTTACTGCTGCAGTGTACGCAGGTTTATGCAATAATTTACACTCTGGCGAATGAGCAGGGACTCATTAGCGAAATCACACGAAAGCTAGGACATATCCTGAGGTTGCTAAGAAACTGGTTCGGAGGCCTTTCCCTGGTAACAGACACGATGACAGCGTGCAAACATTCCCGCTGCAGGAGCGAAACACATGCAAGTAGAAATTTGCATTTTCTTTGAACAGATGAGTAGAATAAAAATCACATTAGTCAAGTTCCTCTCAAATAATAATACAACACAATTCACCACTGAATTAGTTTAGAATATGTCTGTCACCTGCTGTTTGAAGGCAGAGACAGTACAAAACGGCGATCACAAGACTAAAACAATCAACAAAGCGTCCCCATCTTGTCCCTCTGTAACCTGAGCACCAGCGCTGGCCCGACAGAGGCCGCTGGCTGCAGGATGTTTGGTTCATGCTAATCCCTCGTCTCCTGAGGCCTAGGCTTTTGGGTCATGTGGGAATGAAGGCAGCAACCGGCTGGCATGCAGCTCAGGGCCCTGGCTCAAATCCTTAACTTGGCGCTAGTATTAGTATTAGAATGAATATGAGTATTAGTTCAGGTCGGTGTTGGGAGGCAGAATATGAAAGCAGATGTTGACGGCAGGAGGGAAGAGGGAGGGACCGACTGGCCTGCATAAATGATGCTAAGGGGATGGGCGGGGGGGGGGGGGGGGGGTGGACAATAGATACAGTGCAACTAACCTCCTGCTATAGCTTTGTTCCAGCTGATGTTTGATCTAACTGTTAGGTGAAGTATCACTCTGAGTTGTAGATGAACCTCAACTCCAGACGTACTTTTTTTACTTGAACCGAGGTCTCACTTTTTAAAGCAGCCTCACGCGGTCCAATCAACGGAAAGCACCAATAAGGTCTGTTAATGGGAGATAATGAAGTGTTCTGTGGCTATATTTAGTCTGGCACTAGAGGACTGTTTGAAGAACGAGTAAGCGCAGAGGAGAAGGAGGACAGAAAAGAGAGTATGATGGCAACAGAGGCAGCTTTTGGTCAAAATGTCCCAAAACAGGCTACAGATCATATCTACTGGTTATTTATCAATGTATTCTTTATCATACCTGAGGCTTGAAATAAACCCGGGATATTTTATATTTATTAACAATGCTTATGTATCGAATGTAATCATGTTTTAGGTTAGTGTATACAGTACTCTAAGTACTATAGGGGTTGTGTTTTTGGATTTCATCTTACCAGATTGTGTTGTGCTGTGGATGCAGCTGAAGGGGTTGTGTCGATATAAAGTGCAGTGGTTCACCACCAGCTCTCTCAAAGAGGTGCAAGCCAAGGCCGAGGCCTAGCGTAGTACGCGATGCAGATGTTCTCTCTGTAGGCTGTGTTCTAGGTCAATCTGTGTTCAGGTCGAGATGGGCTATTTTAGGGCAGGTGATTCTGTGTGTGGGTGGGGCTTTTTGCGGCTGCCAATCACATCTGCTCTCCTTTATGCTTTCACAACCACAAGACACTTTTTTTTTTGCTCTACTCCCACGTTGGGATTGACTTTGGCTTTTTGATGCAAATGTCTGTCTTGCCAATTCCCCATCATCCCGACTGTGGTTCCAACTCACCAGCTTTGATGCGGATGTTGGGGCTGCGGATCTTGCCTGCTTGGTTTTCGGCGGTGCAGAAGTAGTCGTTGTCGTGGATGTAGCTGTTGTAGGCTGAGGGTGAGAAGGAGTACAGTTGCAGGGTGCCATTCGCGTGCACGTGGCGGATGTGGGGCACGTCGTATATGTCGTCGCCGGTGGCCAGGTACCAGCGCAGTATGGCACTGGGGGTGCCCCCTGCTGGACAGGGCAGGGACACCCCCACCGAGCTGGAGTAGGTGACCCTCTGCAGGGAGGCATTCACAAAGTACAGCCTGGTGGAGCCCACATCCTCACTGTGTACTGCAGGGGCAAACAGACAACACAACATCACTCATCGGGCCGGGGTGGAGGTGAGAGGGCAACAGTGAGCACCTGTAATGAGCTTCATACAGAGTGTAAACACTCACATATAAGTTAACAGGATTCCACTGCAACTGATTTTAAGCACTCAGCATACCTTCGATGGACAATAAAATGGACACTTAGGGTATGTCCTTCAAATGTGTTGCAAAGTAATCGTAACAAAATATATGTCAAATGTCCAGCTGCAAACATCAGTCATGTGATTCAGAAAAGCCAGGGATTTGGGCTAAAGCCTGTGACGATTTAGATGGATAGGAGGGAGGAGGAGGAGGAGGAGGAGCCTGTTACCGCCGTACAGTGGACACGTACACAAACAAAGCAGAGAGAAAGGGAACTCGATGATAGGTTATGTGATTGGAATTTCTATGCCAGACGCAGAGATTTAAGTCTATTTAATCTCCTTACATATTTAACACACACACACACACACACACACACACACACACACACACACATGCACATATACAGGAATGCTCTTCATTGGCTCTCAGATTGAACACATACAGCTACAACTGAGAAAGGAGAGTGAGAAGAGGAAGCACAGCGGAGAAGTCTCTTGAATGTGGAATCAGAACAGGAAGGATTAGAAGTGTGGGACACTGCTGACGGACCTGCTTCTAAATGATAACATCTAATACACATTACTCTACCACATGATCACCCTGTCAGTTCAGTTCAGCACAGAAAGTCTGTTGAAACAACCGGAACGATTCTAAAAGATTTTGATCCAAATTCGGTGAAATTACCCCACAGCATAGAAGCTTTTTTTCCCTTTCATTTGACATTTAAATAACACATTTTACTTCCATCGCTCACCTATACAATTTTAAAACATTGTGGATGGATTTACATAAACAGATTACATAAAAATGTAATTACATTTTCAATGTATTCAAATTACATTTTGATTGGTTTGTTGAATGATTGATTCATGTTACATTTTGTTACATTTTGTAATAGCATTGACATTCTTTTGATTAAAAAAAAGTTGTTTCAATGTTAACTGAGTTTATTTGTAAAATAAATCTTTGTACTTTGATACTTAATCCATGCTAATTTCATGTACTGTTTGTGGTGTGATTAAAAAAAGATCTGAATATTTCTTCTATCCTGGAAACAACTTTATGAAGACAACAGTTGGCACTGGGACTCAAATTGAGTTCAGCAAAAAATATGGCAAATACATTTCATGCAATATAGAATATAGAGATGTGAGTATAAAATGAATAACCATTTGCATTCATAATATAAACGCAAGGGCTGAAAATTACAATGAATCAATTATTTTATTCAAAAAATAGTAAAAATGACTGACTGCTATGAAAGATTTATTTACATGTAATACAATGGTAAAAACAACTTCTCCCTGACCTAAAGAACGTGATTATGTTATGTGACACAGAGGTACACATATCTTCAACTGCAGTAATGTAACACATTGAATATTACATTACTTGACACAGCATTGGCTAAATTATGGTTTTGGACTGGGAGCTTTGGTAACAGTATAATTATTGTTGTTCACACTGTTTTGAGGTTTTCACAGGTAGAAAAAGCAGAATAAACCAAATGGGCCTATATTTGTGACAATCCAACCATGCATGATCAGCTACAGTTGAGTTTGTGATATTGATGCAGATAATAACAAACACTAAAATCAAACCGAGAAATAACAAGTGAGAGAAATTAACATATCTGATCATCAAAAATATTAAGAATTTTAGTGATTAAGCCATGAGGAAGCGTGGCCTTAAGCCATGTGTCATGTATAAAGGAAAACATTAACGGAATAAATCACCACTATCAACGGTGGCACCGAGTGGCACAGCTCGCTGCGACAGATCAAAGAAAGATTCATTCAGGAGTGTCCCTTAATAACTGCAATAAGTGCTACAATCCCTAGCAGAAAAAGATGGACAGAACGTTACAGATGGTATATGAAAATGTGTCTAGCAGTCCAGTGGTGGGCTTCAAAAACCAGGTCAGACTCCCCATCCCCCTCCCCACCCTCCTCCACAGATTACTGATAATGGCCCCTGAGCATAAAGCCCATATTAAAGATTGAAATATCTATAATCTCCCAATGGGGGGACAGGACTAGAGTGGAGGAGTGAGGGGGTCACCCTGAGAGCTGGAGGGTTGGGGTGGGGGGTGGGGGGCTGTGCAGCAGGAAAACCTCTCATACAGTAGATTATGTGGCCTCGGGGTGCGGGCACTGGGGGGGGGGAGCAATGGGACTGATGGAGCAGTAAGGGGAAAAGAAGGGATCAGCGCAAACTCCCACCTCTCAGAAAGAGTCAAAACCAGACCAACCATACATGAACCTTACACACACACACACACACTAGAAATACACATGAGCGCTCTGTTACACTGGAAGGACAGCAAGTTGCCATGGTGGCACTTGGACTTGTGATCAACGGCCACCCTGTGACCTATCCAAATCTAGAAACTTAAAGTCACCGAAACACACATTTGTAAAAGGTGTGTATGGACACAGTCTGCTGAAACATTTGCGTAACCGTCTTAGTACCCAGAACTGGCAAGCTGCTGTTTGGTACCATGTTTGCACTCCAAGACTCAACTGGGCACAGCTCTCGTTTGTGTCGGACTGGCAAACTTTCCGGTCCATATAAAAAAAAAAAAACAGACAATTACACACCGCCTGTGCCAACCCGTGCAGACGGCCTGAGTGGCATGAAAACCCAAATGCCACATGTGAGTGAGTGACTGAGACTGGATGCGAAACACACCTCTGTCACGGCTGACTCCAGAGGGAAAAGTTCCAGTTCAAAGATAAAACTGAAGTTGGGCGAGTTGAACATGTGCCGCTGCCTGTTTTCTGCTTGTTTTGTTGAAAAAATGGGCTAAAATCCCACAGATACTCTTCCGTGATCAAATTCAGCCCTTATGACCACAAGAGCGCGAGAAGAGGGAGTTATTCCCTCGTCAGCGCAGTGCACCATTTAACTGGCCAGTGACTTACAACAGAGAACACTAAAAAGAACACGAGTGCCGCTGTGGCGAAGCGATGAACCATCTTACTCTGCCTCTGATTGGCCGGTACGCATTGGTGTCGTTAGTTGCATGGGTTAGGTTTAGACCATTAACATTTCGTCCAACCGGCGTAGTTGCGGACAACCAGGCTCGGCAGGGGATTTGGTGCATACTGGTTAGAACGTAAACCTCAATGAATTCAATACACAACTAGCACTATGTGCCAGTAATACATTAGAACACGGGCGACAAAGATACGGCGGTGGAACGTTGACCTGAGCAGAGAATGCAGTCGATCCGTCTCTGTGGCCGTTGTTATCCAAGCTTCTCCCTGTTTTGATGACATAGCCAGGCTGAAAACTTGTGTGGATGTGTGTGTAAGTGTATAAGCTTGGCCCGCCACTTTGCCCTTTACCTATGGCGGTTACGGCTTATATAGCCATCTACACGGCTGGAAATCACAATTCATGTTCATTATGGATTGATTTGTCCATTACATTTCAAAGAAGCGATCCTCCTCTCAGACTTTTTAAAAGTCAAATACAAAAAATCACAATCACAGAGCTGAAACGTCCAATCGACTGTCCAAAATACAAACTGACTAATATCCACAAACTAATTGTTTCAGCTGGATCAATGCAGAGCCACCTAATTGAAATCCAATGAAACCTGGAAGTGGACTTTAACAAGTTGAGACAACGGCGCTCACACACACGCACTGCGTGTCCTCTCAGCACCACGGACCGAAGCTGGGTGGGGGTTCCTGTGTGGATGCTGCAGCTGCCAATCACCTGCACGCACAGGGCTTCATCAGCCCCGTTCAGACACCAGAGAGAAAGACTGTCCTCACCGGAAAGTGTTGGCGCACTGACGGCACCGCTGGAGCTGAAGCTCAGGCTGTCACAGTTGCAGCCACTGTTTTATACATCCAGCCAGAGAGCCACTCATGAATATGTATGTCACAGAGGCAGTAGTCATAACCTATGCAAGGCTTCATCATGCATAATGCAGCTGATCTACGCCTCTCCAGAATGTGAGTCTGCATAGAGGTGTACACACACACTCACACACACACACGCTCACGCACAACTGTATTGTGATGAGGAGGTAAACAAACCCCCGGAACCCCAAATGTTTCACATTCTCACACGTAGAGCTCCCTGAGCCCGACCTGAGGCATGACACCTCCGCATATTCTTCCTTTCCTAGTCTCGCCGATCTCCACCGAATCCTATTTATCGGAGCCTTTCTTTATCAGATTTTGTGAATGGATCACAGTGAAGGTCAAGACTAGAATCCCATTAAAGACAGGCACATCAGACGTGCGAATAGTCCGCCTGTCCTCGCCATTTTAGAAACAGCTTCACTTCCACTTCGTCTCCTGTGTGCAACCTCCCTGTCCTCCCCTCCACGCACCCTTCGGGTGGCTTTGGGACAGAAAGTTGATGTTTTCCACAAAACAATTGAAGCTGTGTGTGGAAACATACGGCAGCGGATGAATAAGTGGGAGGAGACACAGAAGGGGTGTGAATTGAATATTGGTGGGATGCACAGGGCTGAAGGGAGGTGTAAGCTTATGGATTATCCTCAGGGGGGGGCTTGCAGGAGTTACATCTAATCAAGAAAGGGGTCTCGATGCTCCCCACCTACTGTCTTTCTGTACACCCTGTCCCCAGCAATCTGCTCTCCGCCTCACCCACACACCCACCCACCCACCAACACCACCCCTAGCACCCCCCCCCCCCGGCCTCTGCTGTGTCAGTAAAAAAAAAAAAAAAGTGTGCTACTTCAGCAGTCCCCTGGGACCTGCTCCCCCTCACATCAAAGCAGCCAGTTTCTCTCTTAATGTGAATATCAAATCTGTGGATCACAAGTCCCAGCACAGTCTGCATAAACTGCCCCTCCCCCAACCTTTAATTCTGCCTAGTGATGAGGGAGAGAGGGGAGGGGAGTTACTGCGAGAGGAAGCGGTGGAGGGAGGGAGAGATGGAGAGAGAGAGAGAGATCCAACAAAAACAACTACTTGCTTCATACATTTGACATTTGCTGAACACACCCTCCTTCTGAAAATGTGCAGTCCCAACATCCAATCAAATTTGGAGGAGGTCTTTCTTAATTTAGCAGTTCTTTCAGGGTGGGGTGGGAGAGGGGAGTGGGGGGGAGGGGGGCATTTCTGACTGTCGCTGGCGTTCACTTGCATCTATTTCTGTTGTTGTTATCTTGAAATATTAGTACTTATTAATAATCTGGATGAGGACGAATTGGAGAGCAGGGATGCCGGTGACGGAGCTGTGACATCCTATTGGCGGAGCGCACTGAGCTCCGTTTCTCTCCAGACGGTCTTACACCCGCACACTTTGCCCACCATTAGGCAACAACGTTGATTGATTCAGTCTTTGCTGATTTTAGAGGAATTGTTAACAATGTGTGTTGTTTATAACTTTCAGTTGAGTGCAAAATGTGAAAGATGTCAGTCAAGTTGTGGGATCAATCCTCAGACAGATATTTACTTGTTCAAGCACAATACCCCCATTTTAAATGAAGAGAATCTGAATTGTCTATTCTGAGGCCCAAAAGGACTCAATTACAACAAAAGTCACACCGAGTGCTGGGTATTTCTGCTTTCACCCTCTTGAAGATGGGTGTTTTTGTCAAATTAAATAATGCTGGGTTTGAGCTGGTAAAAAACGTAAGCCTGTGCCCCGCCTGAGTAATGATTGGCACCCTGTGGACCACAGAGCTCTGTCATTGAATGGCATATAGCTCAGATTGCAGCTTTAATTGTGCAGCCTTGTAAAGACAGCACAGGGAATTGGACTGGGAGGGGGGGGGGGGGGGGGGGGAGTACTTTCTGCATATTTCTATTTGTAGAGGGTGAGCAGTGGAGAGGACAAGAGTGTGCTGAGGGATCACCTTACTGATTTGAATTAAAATGCATGTTATCTTATTTGAATATTACATAAATATTTGTATTTATTTAATTTGATTTGGTTTAATGCTAACTAATAAAAAATGAATGTAAATTTACTCTTTCTTTAAAATGTCTTTAAAAAATTCCACAGGGACATCCACCTTTTTATTTTGACGTGACCAAAATGAATTCATAAATCTGCTTTCATATTTCATAATTGCTGCAAAAAGATTATAAACATTGCTCTCTAATTGGTTATTAGCTGTTAGTGTCTCTGACATAATAGCAACATTTATTTGATGGAAAGAAACATTTTAATTGATTTAAAAAGTCGTGTAAAATAGATAAATGATTCATCTTCCAATTTAGCTCCTGCAGAAATATTCTCCTAAGAAAAGGGTCCAACATTTACAACAAAACCAAGAGGGTGTCCCCGTCACCTCTCCTCCACACGCTTGCCAACACACACACACACACACACACTCACGCGCGCGCGCGGCAACGCGAGCCATGACGCACGCGCTGGCACACGCGCGAGCACGACGGCGGGGTCCAGGTGCGCTATTAGTGAGGAACATGACCGGGCAAGTCTATAATTTGCACCCACGCCCCTGGACTTTGTCATTTGGTGAAATAAATTTGCGCATGAATAAGATTCCGCAAAAAAACAAGACAAGCTCCGAAATAACAGCTTTCCAATTGAATAGTTGTTCTATATAAATTTGGAAACACCGTTAATTTAACAGTTGAGGACATGGACAACACAAACAGCACACATGACTGCTCATTGGTATTCACTGACATTTTTTTTAAATAAAAGGCTTATTCATTGTGTGAAAAAATGCCAGAATTTAAAATGGCCTGTTTTAATCATCTCGCTTGCATCGAGAACAGCCATTCCTTATTCACAAGACCTTAAAGCTGTGTACACCCTATTAAGACCCGTGTTATAAGGTAAAACAATACGTAAACATGACTCCAAACAGGAAGGCTACACAAAAGGGCAGGAAAATGCTCTCACATGGAGATAGTGTCGAATTCCTCTTATTTTCGGCGCAGATTTATTCAGGATTATTATAATGCACTGTAATAGCAAAGGATCAACTTTGCAGCACGGTCGGGGATTTACCACACATACTGAACTGGAAAGAATGCATTCAAACAAACAACAGCCCATCGTTATTTATAAAAAAGAAATTAAACAAAGGAGACATTGCGGAGACCAAATGATTTAAATAAGGAGGACAAATCTGAATGCGCCAATTAAGGGCCTTCGAGTAGATCTATTAAATTATTAAGGCCGCTGTGGGGAGAAAAAGGGGCCGTGTTTCTGCAATCTAATTTTAAATGAAACAAATGTATCATCCAGAACGAATTAAAACCCTAAAGTGTCACCCTAAACCAAAAGAGAATATATTAGGTAAGGGGCGCTTGTGCCAAATATGGTCCACGAAAACCGCTGCAATTAGCAAAGGATACACAATGACAGCAGCAAGATACGAAAAAAATCCAAAGAATTCGAGTCAAAACTTTACATAACTACAACATTTTTTTGTGAACTTGCTAAAAAATGGGTAATCAATTGATGTAATTGCAGGTCAGTTCGTGTTTTCATTTTCCTCGCACCCTTCCTTAGTATTTGCACCTCATTCTCCCTATTCAGCCATTTTACATATTCATAACCGGAGTTGGTAATGCGAAAACAATCCGTGCTATCAGCACCATCTGAGGCCGCCGCATAGAACCCCCCAAATAAACCGGGAGACCAGAACACCACTTTGCACCTTTACTTTCAGAATATTCTACCAGTTGGGCTGCAGCAGGTTTAAACAATTAGAATCTATTTTTATTTATATAGTCATTCATTCCTCACGACAGCGCATCGGATGATACATCAAAGCACAAGCTACTAACATCGATCATTCACCGCCACAAATCAATTAAGGATTCGATGAATTATCACTTTTCATTCAACTCAAACACAGCAAGACTCCAGCACTCGCTTCACAGCATTTAGAACATTTCAAGCATTTATTTTCTTTCCTTTCTTCCTTCCTCGCTTACCTTCTTGGAGAGAGTACAGCAGGAGTAAAGTTACAAGCCACATGCCATAAATAGCAGGTTTATTTTTCAGGAATATTTGGCAATCCTGGCAAGTGTGAGGCGCTGTTTTTTGGCCAGGCGGGTCTCCGTGCTGGACTGGCGACTGTGCTCCCCGGAGGTCTCTCCAGCCCTGCTGCCCCGCTAAGCATGGAGGGGGAATGAGGGGCGCTTCAGCCCCGCCCATGTCCCTCCTCTCCTCCCAAGACTACTGTGCATACAAATCCATCCTCGCCGCGCTAATCAAACGCCGCGGAACGACGGGTCACGGCAAAGTCGAGAGTTGACGTGGGCTGAGCGGCGGCTGTCGGTCTGCGCGGGTCCAAATGGCCAGATCTCTTGGCACCTTGGCGGGAGCGCACCCACCTGTGCACCCCGGATGACCGCGTTTTTCTTTGCGCAATATGGATCTGCACCCCCCCAAAAAAAACAACAACCTCTCAGTTAGCTGCGAGGACCCTAAAACATGTTCCCTTGTCCTTTGGTCTAAATACGGGGACGTGGAGCCACAGCACAGATTAATGAGTGTCTTTCTTTGTCTTTCGATGCCATGGAACGTGCGCAGACATTTGCGCACAGATATGCAATGCAGATAGAGAGGAGGCGACAGAAATAGAGCAGCGGGTGTGGGGCACAACACTTGCAAACAGCAGGTGAATACGACTGCACGTGAATCAGATCAATTATCAAAGGTTTCAGTGGATCCTTAAAACATTCTGAGCAACTTTCCATAATAACATTTTTTCCCCCCGTTGCACCCGCTCTCTGTTGCGCTCCCCTGCATAAGCATACATTAGGACGGTGAGAGTCAGGACACTCCCAGTTCGTAGAATATTTAAAGTCACTGTGGAAGCCAGCGGTGGATCTGAGGAGTGATCGTCCGCTGCAGCAGCCGCACAACCTTCTTGCATGGAATAAGATGTTTTAATTGTGTTTATGTTCATTCGGTGTCTTTTGGGTCCGAACGCAAGACGTTTTTCTACCACTGTCTTCAACAAAAGTATTTATTTTGGCGTTTTATTTCAACAAACATGCACGCCTGTGAACATGGCACGTAACAGGCCTTGAGGTTGGTGTGTGACGTGAATCAGATGGTTTAAAAAAGGGTTTCCACATCACTTACATTATAAAAATGTGTGAAAGATTCTTAGCGGTATACATTTAATTCATTATAACCTAAGCTGCAAAAGGGTTCATCATTTTAAATGAACATAATGATTAAACATGTGTTGCCCAAATATCCAAATATTAACCTTAAAACAATCAATAGTCATCTAGACATGTGGGTCTTTTTGACATCAGTGTTTCGGATGTCACTCAATGAAAACGTTCTCGTGTTTAAACTTAAACATCTTCAGGAAATGGTCATCGCCTTCTTGTCTCCCTTCACACTGCAAGCTGTCGTGACCGGAGGTTCAAGCTTCTGCGCGCGCACGCGGGTCGCTGCTGACATCTGCTGGTTAGACTCGTTCATGCACATTTTTCCACGATTATTTAGTTTCATAAAACAGTGTTGATGTGACGTTGGGTTCTGTTTGGGTCTCTTTGATTTAGTAGGGAAGTAATACTGGGATACCCAAATCTTCATGTGAAGATTTGTATTATATGGAATTTATAGTTTGTATATTGTTTTGTAGAAAGCATAAAGGGAGAAAGGAGCATATTGATAAAGCATTAAACTATAAAGGCTCACGCGTGTGCAAAATTATATATTTTTTTACCAATGCCTGGGTGCATTTTATTAGAGAATTCATGTGGCTGGACCTGAAAATAAAAATTGTATCCAATAATATTCTGAAATAATTTTGATCAATCCTCATTCCAACCCTCCAAATGTGTCGCATCCAATGTAAAGTACATGGAGATAAGATACAATCATTTGCATCCAGGCTAAGCCTGGATGTTGTTATTAATGTAAATGTACTGACAAGATGACGGGTTAATTTCCCTAGTTTACCAGAGGGATTACAGAGATAATCTAGCAGTTAAATTGTGCACATTAAATAAATAACATGTCAAGAATTGATGCGGCACAGGGAGAGATTCAGTCCCCGAAAACGCAGGATAGACTTCCCATGAGTGTGAATTGACCTCCTCTGAATGCAAGGGTTTATATTTCTATAAATTGAGATAACTCCAATGTCATCATTAGCACGAGCATTATTTTAGCAGCAATGTATTAATCTGCGTTAGCAGATAGCGGCCCAGCAGGAAATCCAATCCAATCATATACCCAATTACAAAACTTTATTATATTTCATGTTTCTATCGTAAAGACATTAAGAGCTGATGTGCAAGGGTGAGAGGATGAAACGGGAGACATCAATAGAGGGCGAGCCAGAGCATTACAGTTGTACAGTAGGTTATATTTGTGTGCAGAGAGCAGAGGTGGAGCCTGACTTGGTGAGTCTATTCCGCTCTGCAGGGTCTGATCAAGTGCACACCAAGCTCCTCTCTTGATGTTTCCCATTTGTCTGCATCCCATCAACACAATTCCCTGATTCACGTCTCCTGTCTCGCTCACAGAACTGTCTCATAGGTGCATGCCATGTGACCGACTGTCACTCCTGTTGATTTGCATAGAGTTGCTTGTCATCATAGGTCACTGTCACAATCTCAACATTTCCCAAAAGCCTCTTCTCTGTTTATTGGCCGGTGAGAAGGAAATCAGTATTCTTTTTTAACACAGACTACGGTAATTAGACAACAGCTGACATAGATCAGAGAAAAAAACCTCTTTAAAAGTAAAATCTAATTATTGCAATTGAATGTTTAATCCTGCAAAACATTGTGATTAACAGTGGATTTTTGACGAAGCTGATATTCTTTCTCATTTTCAAATCAAACAAGAATATGGAAGAGGAGTGACACATGTATAACCCATAATATTTCTTTCACCTTCTTTTCTCATCTTTTCTAGCAAATTTGCCTTTCTATCAGTCAAACCAAAATATGATGTTCCATCAATAGCACAGCCAATTGTTTAATAGCCCACTTAAAGGAAACCTTTTTCACTTTGCTTGGTTAACTCATCATGGTAACAGCAGGTGTAAACAGCCGGCATAGCTCTTTTAAAAAAAGAAAATCTTCCTAGCAATAAAGCTTGTAATATTGTACATTTAATACCTGCAGTATTGTTGACACTTTGCAGTTGCCAGGTAACCAGGAAGTCACTGCACCCTGGCAACAGTACTGCACCTAAACCTTCCGTAAAAACATAATTTGTCCTTTTATGCTACATAATTAACATAAGAGATGTAACATGTTCATAAGTGAGCCTTGAGGTGCTGGTAGGGGGATTCTCTTAACCTAGGAAGAAGGCACGTTAGCTAGTTTAACCTTTCCGCTAAGATAACCAGCCAGACACTAGAGCGTTATTCCTCATCATCTCAAGCAAACATCCCAAAATAACTAAGCTGTTCCTGTAGGACTGATCCCTCTACGTCACACTATTAAACTGAGAATATCACTTCATGTGGGCTGTGTAGTTTCTTCTTGTCTCACTTTCATGATCAATGTGATAAACCGACACCGATTTGCATTAGATCCTATGCATACACAAAAATATACATTTCTTCAAAGTGCCAACAAATACCTTCTATAATATTGCTTCAAGCCAGTGAACATAGACTTGAGTCACTTAGCGTGGAGGCACATTATTCCAAACATTACGGTGAGCTTCTGAAAGCAGCAGAAACTCTTCACAGTACAGTTGGCTAAGCTACGCTGAGACTGGGGAGGACCGGACCCCCTGCTTAGCCACACGTCTGTCCTACTCTCCAGAGGTATTTCTTTTTAAAGCCAGACATTCGGTGTCTCGAAGGTGCAAAACACGTGTATATTGCAAATGCAGCTGAAATAGTGTGCAGATACAGTACATTCAACTTAACCAGGCTTAGCAGGAACCGTCCCTGTTCAGCAGTCAGTGCACCACTCTTTCATAAGCAGAGTTAATACTTGATCTGCAGTCCCCCGTTTCTCAACCTGCTATCCGAGACCCGCCCGCCATGATCATCCAGGCTATGAATTTATGGGTAATTAACTGTGTGCGAGGTCAGAGCAAAGAAGTTCATCTTTTTCACAGCAGTGCAGCTATAAACAGTATTCATTTAAAAGCGTGTGCTCAAAAATGAACCTTTTTGACCCGAGACGCACAAGCAAATATATTGAGTCCGATCCCGGTTCACAGTACTCATGGCTACATCACTAAATACGGCTTGGCCTTGGCATGGGTTAACACGATGAAACTAGCATTGGGGGGGGGGGGGGGTTGCAGTAAACCTCAGAGCTGACTCCGACGGTGTTAGCACATTAGACCACATTAGACATGTGGTTTCTTCCCACAAAAGTATGTATTCTTCGTTTTCAAGCATTGTGTCTAAAGTCTGGCCCGTGTTGCACATGCTTAGATGCATTGATTATATGTCTTAAAAGCAGAATTATCAGAGGTTCATTCATTTTCTAAGGGGTTTGCTTCAGGGGATTGTCTGTTAAGTCAGAGGCCTGTTGTATTATTACTGTTTGCTGAGCTTTCTAAATAATTTTGCAATATGTAGTCGTCCTCGCTGGCAGAGGAGCAGCGAAGCAATAGCAGGCACATTTGTTTTATATCAAGCAGAGAAAAGTTACAGGATGAAGAGCTGGGCTGAATCCTACAACGTTGTGTCAGTGCTGTTGTAAGCACGCTCTGTTTTAATACAGCAGATCATACATTATACTAAAGGTGTATTGTGGAAAGTAGCCACAAATTCATCAGTTTATCCGTGAGATGGATGGTTCAATTTTGATTTAGTTGTCCATTTTATCAAAGGGCTTTTGTAAATTTTGAGTGAGGATTCAGCGCAGCTTTAACTACATGCCATTATTTCCTGTCTCAAGCACTAAAAGATTTCATGTGAAAATGGTCAAAATTGACATGATTTTTATGTATCCTGGCTGTGACTCATTATTGTTTTAGCAAGGTTACCAAATAGTTTTAACAACAACTGTGCAACAATGATATACAACTGTTTTTTTGTTTGTTTTGTGAATAACCCGCAACATACATTATTTGATAAGGCTTACACAGAAATTGGTCGGTTGCTTTTATGGTAAGATATTAAAAAGGAACCACAGACACAACATACTGCCCATCAGTTTAGCTCTCTTTATTATTATTATTATCTTTATTAGTGTCTGTTTACTTCTGTAGCGAGAGTTTTGTCTTCAGTGTCTTGATCAATCATAATTAATTTTGGACCTTGTACTTTATATTCATGCTTTGTTGCAATAATTATATTTTATTTAGTAAAATCATCATTCTTCAGTTGTATATCACCGAACACATTTGTATGCACCTGTATGTATTTCACTTTATAAGCCACAGCCAGGCTGTTTTTAGGATCCAAACTTAACACTAATACATTTTCTTGTGTGCATCTTATGTGAATGTACCAATATATGCAAAGAAGGTACAGAAATAGGAGTACCCCGGTGGTTTCATGTACATGCGCTTTCTCATTTCTTTTTTGGTGTTGGTTTTGAATCAGCTTTGGATCCTGAGAGGCCATTTTCTGTGTTGTCGATCCCCGATGAAGTTACAAGGCACTCCTTTCTGCAATGGCGCGGGAGGAAAAGAGGAGAAGACAAAGTGAGGACTGTGCACGCACGGCAGCTCAAAGAAACATCTCCAACTCACTCCTTTCACCGATGAAACAGTATAAAAATTGCTGCATTGGTCGCGAAAACTCACTTTCTCTCCTCAAGCTTGGAAAGAACATAAAGAGTGAAGTTCTTGAGCAACATGAAGCCCATTAGAGCTGCGATGGCTCCTCCCACAGCCGAGGCTATTATGATGGTCAGCGTGTTGTCCACCACCGTCACTGCAGACATTAACAAAGCACCACAGTACTGATCATGGGGAAAAACAAGTTCATACACGTATGAACGATATAAGAAATAGAAAGATTATATTTTTCTATAACTTTTGTGTTGGTACTAAGGGTACTTCAAATGAGTTGGTTCATCAACAAAAGGTTGGAGGTGTAGTGTTGCCCTCGGCTGCAGCCATCGCCTGAGCCTAAAACATCGATTCAAACCAAATACGGACTGAGGGCTGAACTGCATGATCAAACCCAATTCAATACTTAAAAACTATAGAATGCTTAGTTTAGTAGTAACTTTCCTGGATTGTGTAACTAAACCGTTTCAGAAAATAATTAAATGAATGCACAAAGGGAAGCATTAAATCAGTTATAAATTAATTCCACATTCTTTATATTCTAATTTCCTTTTGTGGGATAATTTTTGTATTCTTTTCCCTAAGTGGCTTGATTTATCTTATCATCAAAACACAAATGAACGTTCTAGTTTCTTACTATTTCAGTGTGCACATTGGTGGGGCCATGAAGCAATCCCTAGTGAGCTGTCCCACATTTATCATGGCCATTATGAACAGTATATCAGGGCCTGTAGTTAAACTAGGGATATCTACTGGTGTCCTCATATTGGGCATAATTGGACGGACTTTTGATGCTGAAATGGGGGAGTTTTTAGCTGGTATTTATGAATAAATGGCTGGTTTATTTTTTTAACTAAATATAATGCATTTAAAACTCAAGAACCAACATAGCTTTGAAAATGAAGCGAAGCCCTGGACCACTCACACTCGTCCACCACCTTGAGGTGGAAGACGGCACTGTGGTTCCTGCCCTTCTCTTTGGGATTGCGTCCAAAACAGGTGTAATCGCCTCCGTCCTCAAAGGTGATGTTCCACAGCAAGATGGAGATGTTGTTGGCACGGTTCTTCCCCACAAACTCCACCCGCTCTCGATAGATAGCCACGATAGGCACCGACGTCTCTGATGCTATCACTGAATCACACACCTGATGGGACCAACAAGCGTTCAATTGCCAATTACCTGGACATGAATCTTTCTCTCCGAAAGCGAGTTCTTACCTTCTGCATGGTGCCGTTGTCGTTGAACTGCCAGTTAAAGTAGAGGTCCTTTATACCAATACAGCTGGCATATGAGCAAGGCAACATGACCGTGCTGCCATTCACTGCCTGCAGAAAAGGAATCTTCCCAACCAACATCTCCAGGGCCTGAGCAGACCAAGCGCCTGAGGAGGAAGAGGCATATGAACTACGTTAAGACCAGACTACAGCAGGCACAAACACACTTTTCAGAGCGGCGGTGTTGTGTTAAAACAATGTCAGTCGCGCTGCGTTTTTTAAAATACTAGTGTTGGATAAGAAGAAAAAAAAAAAGAAAAGCAAAAAAAGAAGCAGCTGATCTGGTTTGCTGTGAAGGTAACAAAGTCAAATGACCAGCTCAGGGTCACTAATTTACAGTCTATCCTGCATGGATGATATGTACCAAATGATTTTTTTAATCGGAAGCATTCATTTCCTAAATGCTGGTCAAATTTGTGAAAAAAAACTGGAAATACTTCAGGAAGCAACCCTGTGACACAAAAGAGGCTTGATTATTTTACCTTCCGTCAGAACTTCCAGTATACATGCTAAGGAACGCTTATTGACTGCTCCATTTCATGGTCACAACACAAGTCCAGCCTGCTCATCCGGTTACATCTGAACAATGAGAGTAGACAGTGGACAGTAAATCTGATTCATACACATCAAAACTCTATCTACCCGATTATTCCAAAAAAGTATAGATCATTTTTTACTCACTACAGTATGTAATAGAACAAATAAATGGGCATACATAAAAGAATGTTTATTCCATCGTTCATCCCAGTTATATTTTCAACGTTTTCAAGAAAAACTTCATAACATATAATATTGTCACTTGACTACTAACACAACCTCAGGGATTAACTCCTACTTTCACCAACCAAGGCTGATGGATCGGTTACCTTTTTCTCTTTCCTCATTAGTTTCTCACCTGTTTATGTGATAAGGTCACCGGCAGCGCGTCCTGCTTAATGCTTCCGTCTAGTGTTTGAGATGCTAACTGCATGCTCACCGAGTGCTGTGCAGAACTAGCACACATGTGATGAAGTTATAGAGAGAAAACACAACACCTGAAAGGACGAACGGTTTCAGGACCGGCTCTATTTTCTGCGCTGCCTCTCACATTCTGTTTTCTGTGTTACATTTCCATCAAAACACGGTCAAGGTCAACGTATGACAAGCCACACTGCAGCAAGAACAGAGAGACATCGCTAAAGGCAAATAACAGGGCTTCACGCAGAGAGCCTGCGGTATACTGTGTTTGGGAGTCTTATTGATTCCGTCTCATCTCACCCTTGCTATCTTGCATAACACCCTCTCTGCAATCGTTTGGATCAGCTGTTCCAATGCAGCACGGTGAGCTTGCAAAAACGGCAATAGAAGCAGTGACGAGAGAGAAATGGCATCAGCCCTCCCGTTTCCTTTCCTTGTTCACATTTTATAGTGAAAGGTTTTTATTAACCTTTCAGAATATCTTTTGAATATTTCTTGTACCAGTGTGTAGTGACCACAGCTGCACAACAAAACAAGTACTTACGTTTTAAAGTAAATAAAGTATTTTTTGGTTCTAAATTACCTCTAACTTACTACACTTATACATCTATCCGAAGTGAAATAATATTGGCCACTTCATCTCTATCTGTACAATAAACCACCTATATTAGTGAATACAATAGTCAACCAAACATCAATGGCACTAGAGAGCTTTTCTTTGAGTTGTTGGTTACTAGCTTCTCCCATGACCGAGCCAGAACCAACTCAGAAAAGGAACATCCTGTCCTCTTCTCCACTTATCCGTTTGACATCGCTCCAAAAACAACTTAAGTAAATAGGTAAGTTAAGTAAATATGTTATGCAAATTAGTCCCGATAATTTGCACATGCCTGTCCTTATGTGCATTTTTTTCATCAAAACTAGAGGCCACAAGAAAAGACAGACTTGTG
The DNA here is from genome assembly GCA_021346845.1 of Apeltes quadracus. Lineage (NCBI taxonomy): Eukaryota > Metazoa > Chordata > Actinopteri > Perciformes > Gasterosteidae > Apeltes > Apeltes quadracus. The sequence continues at coordinate 6,993,350 of CM037916.1, read as the reverse complement.
AGCCTAAACAACGGCAATTACACTGTTATCCATATTAGTTCTCTCAGACAAACCTTACCAAAGCGAGAGCTAAATAACTACCAGGCCTCAAAAGCATATTATCATAATTGTCCCTTTGGACATTATCAACAAAATTATGACTTTGTTATATTTTAGAGAGATTTCAGAATTTCAGAGGGGCTAGGTGGGGGGGGGGGTTTCTAAGCCAACCGTCACTCTCAAGGGTCATTTTACGCTCTACCCATTTTCGAGTGGCAAAGGGATCTGTCGCTCTTCTCCGCGTGGTGTTAGTCGGATCCAATAGGATCAGACGATCGGAAGAAGCAGTTGTGGATAAGGTTTTGAAAAAAATCCAAATTTTACTTCTGACGTTTCTCTGCCGTGAGGCCGGCACTAAAGCCTCCTTTAGAGTAGTTATTACAACTCTATATACTCTATAAACTCTCTATCCAACTCTATTCCATGTGTACTGTCCACACACTGGGCTTTCACGTGGATGTGTGTTTAGCCTGGTATCTTCATGTTGTACAGGCCACCGAGGGCTGTTAGGGATTTTTATTCAGGCAATGTTTTATTGATTTATAAGTAACATATGAACTTATTTTTACAAATGAGAACACTGACAGGGGTTCCCCTTTATGCTGACAGAAAATAAATTGTCCATATAGACAAAGTAGTTCCAGAGTCATTACACTTTTTTTCATAGAATGCCATTTTCAGAGCAGATTCTAAAAAAAAACTGAGGTAAATTAGGGACAAGAATTCATCTTGTCTATATCGAAAGTGGTTAATCATATTGAATGGTTAAAATGAAAAAGAGAGCAGAAGATGTTTTATAAACAGCTTATACTGACAAATCTGAAATATTCTAGGCAAGATTTCTAAGAACCTTAAAGTGTGTCATACAATAGGATGACCAAATGTTGTGCTTAATGTCATGGTGCTGATGCTAAGTTGTAACTGCTGTTCTGCTACATCTGTTAAGAAACGTCTACTAAGGACTTTTTGTTATGGCCAAAACCGCTATAAAAAATCCTTAAAAAAGCCATTTTGAAATGGCTTATTTTAAGGAAAATTTGTGAGTTAGTTAGTTACTTATTGAGAATTATTCGTCTGATTAAGCATGTTGTGAGGTGGTTTTAGAAAAACCTTTCTCATGCGTCTTTGCTGCACTATTGCTGCACTGCTGTGTCTTTTCTGACACACAAACAGTGTCAGAAAAGAGTATTGGTATTGTGAGTGTATTACTAAAAATAGGTCATTTTCAGATAAGGGCTAGAGCCGAATACATGCAGGAGGCCTACTGTATTCCAGTGTACGCCATATATGTAAACACAATGTGTTACCTTGGACTGAAATTTGATAGTAATGGGATGCTTATTTTCCTCAAAAGCTACGGAACGTGTCACTTTAGGCAAAAAGAAAACCTCATTCACAGCTGATCCTCTATATCCAAAACACATTATTAAAGCAACCACTGTCGGTCTCAAACTCCTGCGTGAATTTAATCAACAACATCAGATTTGGATAATTACTGGACTGTAACAGTACAATCTCTGCAGAAGTACTCTTTTTCAATATATTGATTTATGAATCAAATACAAATTAAACTGATAGTGACTGTCACTGCAGATACACCTCCACTGCAGGCAAATCCAACCTCTGGTCTGTACTGCCTCCGGTCTGACATAGCTTGCAACAGCAGCTCGCAGACCAACTCGCAGATAACAACAAACTATCGAACAATGACAATGATCAATTCGATTTTAATTAAACATTCCAAGTCTGAACCTGTAGCACATTTTCCTGCAGAGATGAAACACGCATCCTTCAGAAAAAAAAACTACTAATAATGATAAAAGTCCTTTCTCCAAAGAAAAAGCCCTTTGGCAAAACCTGGTCCACTGACCTAAATACAATTGCAGTGAATACTGGTCAGAAACTGATGACGGTCAATGTCAAATTTGGAAAAGCCTTAACATCAATCTGCATAACAACGCAAACATACATTGATTTTGGAAGATGTTTTTTGTATTCAATGAGGAGGGGAGGGGAGGGGGGGGGGGGAACCAAAGGGAGAAGTTTTCTGAAGAAAGCGAAATGAGGAGGCGTCGTAGGAGGTGACGTAAGTACATTACCAAGCAGCACAGAGAAGATCAGGCCAACGGCTATACGTGGAGGCCCCGGCCTCGGGAATTCAACCCCAAGCCACTGTACCTTCATGGCACCCAGTTTGTCTGTCTCCAAACAGATACTGCTGCAGGATCCAACGGCCCCTAGATGGCTCGTAAAATATCCGTTAGCCCAACTCAGCCTCTCTGGTTTACTGGATTGAATCTGGAATACGCTGTCTGGCCGTCTGGACTCCAAACAAGGCACGTCCCAGCCGAGTACACGCAGCAGTCAGGGTGTAGGCAGCCTGCCGGCTTAACCCCAGTGCACCACGGCAGAAGAGACTGTAGGTCAGACAGAGGGCAAAGAAGGGAAGTGGGGATCGGGCGATGCAGAGGGAGACAAAGGAAGAGGGACAAAGTTAATCAACAGAAATGTTCAAATTCAACACTACGTGTCTGTAAAAGACAGTATGTTAAAAAGTTGAGACTGCGTGTGTGTTTACATGTCTCCTGCATACATTAGTCTTCATATGCAAACAGTATCTCTTTGACTGAACGTGAACGCTTAAGAAAAATGCACCTCTTTACCTGCTCTTGCAGCCGGTGTTCGCTCAGAGGCCAGCAGGCTGCCTGCACAGCTGAGTCAGTGTGGACAGGACAGCGGCGTATACTGCGCACAGTCAGGGTTCACTCAAGGAGAATCCGCCAGCCGGCACTTTCACTGCAGAGCCCACCACATCACAGCCACAGCCAGGATGACAGACAATTACAGTGGAGAGGTAGACGGAGAGAAAGACAGAAATGTGGAGAGACAGGCGGACCGGATGAAAAGCTGCTCTCATTTCCCCTCAGCAGAGCTCCAATGACGCTGACTCTCCTCCGTGCCCGTCCCTCTGGCTACCTCACAACTTTTCCCCGTCCTCTCCGTTGGCTACATGCCACCTCTCTCTCTCTTCCCCTCGCCTCTCCGTCTCCCCTCCCTCACCTGCCCCTGTTTTCTCTTTCTCCCTCCATCAACCCCATTCCCTCCTCCCCGATCCGCTTCCCTCCCTGCCTTACCCTCCTCCCTCGTCTTCTGACTCGGGGCGTGTATGCAGAGTCAGGCACTTTTCTCAGAGTGTTTGTGAAGATCAGAGAAAAGTTCTGCAGTGCAGGTTGGGGAGGAGGCTGTGTAACGCATCCATCCCCAGGGCCGGACCGGTCACACAGTCCCAAATCATTCATAAGCACACATGTTGTTTCTATGATAACGCCACCGTCAAGGAATTAAAGATCAGCATGATATAATTACAAGTGGGAGGGGAAACAAGACAGGACGCACTCTCTCTTACACAACTGAAGGTGTCTGATTTTGAACTGTAATGGGGCTTCTGCAAGCTTTTCCTTCCTCTTCCTTGATGGAGAAAGTGACATTTTATTTGACTTTGCTTTCCTCGTGTCGTCAAAAGCAGGCTCCTTCCGGGCCTCTTATTCCCCCGGCTCAGAATAATCAGCCTCCTCAGCGTCCGGTGATGTGTGCATGCGTGTTCTATTCAATTCCACAAAGGTCAAACTATCTTGTGTATCATGAGGCAGACAACTCTCTCTTGTGACCAGGCCAATGCGGCTGCAAGTGCATTATGACATGGCGATGTGTGCAGTCATGTTTTACATCAGGACAGCTTCTTTCCCATAAATGAATAGACGTAAGTCATCAACAGCTGAGCAATAGCATGTACGCTTCACCATTCGCTGCAGTTCACGACTAAAGACAAATTGTTTCCGGATTTAATTCATCAATGTTACATCCGGTTATCATACACGCTATGTGCCCGCGGTTAAACAATCCATTACTGTAGATACAAGGTGACTGCATAGCAATAATGGCTTATTATTTCATTTGAAAAGATTGGTCTGGGAAGAGGTTAATCTCAGTTTCAAATTGCAAAAAAAGGAGAATCGAGAGTGTTAACTGAATGCAGCTGAGACCATGTGATGAGTGCTCTGTCTGGGCCAAAGTACAGTTACACAGGCAGTGGACAAGGGGACAGCTACGCATCCATTTTGCACTTTGGATCCTGGTTGCTTTTTCCTCTGCTTGCATTCTGTCACATGAGAAGAAAAGGTAAAGTTTGCGACTCCGACGGGCTGTAACTGAAATTTGCACCGACAGATTCAGTTATGAAGACAGATGCAGGTATCTGCCATTGATCATTAATTGAGCAGGATATCAAGCAGATATAAAGACTCCATAGGAAGGGCATGTCTTTTCTTTACCAGCTCATGCAGAATATTACGATAGATATGTGTCTTAATTTGTGTTTATTAAAGTGAAATGTGTCTAAGTCAGCTTTCATTTGTATTTACTATGTAAACACAATAGTGAGGGGAATGGATGGTCCTGACACAACCGGCAAAAACTCAGCATTAAAATCCACAATAAAGTTTTTCACAGTATAATGAGTGAACTAACTGAACCACTGCATGTTGAATTAAACACTGTGAGTTAGTATTCAAAATAGAATGGGCAGTGCCTGAGGGAATTGCCAGAGGATCACACAGCAGCATCAACAATGACCAACATGGATCATACTGATCACATACAAGTACGTGAAGTGCGGCGCTTGGTGACAGTCGGTGGAGCGGGGGGTTGATTTGACGGATGTGGAGCTAAACGGAGAGATCATGTGGCTTGGCTGCAGGCTCAGCACTCTCCTCCACTGAGGATCAATGCAGCAGCAATGGGATCTCTTCCAGAACTGCAAAGAGAAGAAAAAAAAGAGCATTTTGCTGCAGAAGGATTGGATGCTGCTGTAGAGCTATGCAGGACGTCTGTAACTACAGCGAGCGCTCACAAACACACAAACGCAACCCCATAGTATGTACTGTGTCAATAGATATTAGCATTCATGCGTGCACGTAGATGCACCCTCAGCTTTTAAAGTCACGTAGGTGTCATTTGCTCCTGCTGCAGCAAAAATGCATGCTGCTCTAAAAAGAGACAAGGACACGCTGTAGCTGTGCTGTGAGTATGAGCAGTACAATCACACGTACAATATAGAAATAAATAACAAGAATAAATAACCTTTTTAATAGATAAAACATGCAGTAATTTACTGCAGTAAAACACTGTCGAATATTCCATAAAATATTAATGTATTCAAAATATCACTTAAGCAGAAGATGATTAACTTAACGTATAAAACGTAAGCACTTCTATGCTCTCTATCACTTTGATATCATATGTATTACATTATCAGATGTATCGGAACACTACTAATGTATGAATATTAGTAGCTGCTGTATAAATAAGCAACAATTTGCAAACAAACTCCACATATAAACTACTAAACTACGTGCTAAAACGTAGCTAAAACATTCAATGCTGTCGGAAAAGTATTACAGTATTAAGCAAAACAGCTGTTGTGTCCTCCCACAACAGAGCTGGCAAAATAAGGATAATACATCATCAAATGGTCTTAATTGCAAGAAATAAATGACTAATTAACACCAATACCTTTCAAGCAAAACTAAACTATGGTTCATTTATTTAGCGGTTGTTACAAACAATATGCGTGAGGAATAATGTGGACAAATTCACTTAGGAATGTTTAATTTACTTACAGCCAACGTGTTGTATGTTTTACCCATCATTAAATGCCTCTCTTGCTCATCATTTTCCTTTAAAACTTTCCTCTTTATTATCTTTGCATTGCAAAATGCAACAGAGCAAAGAATGTGGTTCATGATCAGCTTGAGTCGTCCCGTGTGTCCCAGACTCCCTCCACCAAAACTTCAATAACGGTTCTTTGTTAAGTTTTATTTGATCTTTTTTAGGATATTAAAGATATTAAAGCGCAGCTTTTGTTTAAGTGAAGAAAAAAGAAATACCTACTAATATACCACTTGGTGAAATGCAGAAAGAGAGTTTATTTAGCACTGCACAAACAGTGAGCTAAACTGAGTGGTTTAGACTGTAACTCATTGGCCAAACAGGACTGGCTGCTGGTTGGTATTTCACACTCACCCACCCAGTCTCCTCAAACACACGGAAACATTTTTTGAAATTCATACAATTTAAAAAAAAACGTTTATTCCAGAGTTGCTATGCACACACACACACACACACACACAAACTTTTCAGGTAATTTACAATGTGTAGAATTCCTACTTACTTTACACTATATACAAAAACTAAATACAAAATCATCCTTTTGTGCATCACTAAGAACATTTTGGGGTGGACTTCCTGGTAGCAAAAATTAAAAGATGGAATGAAACTGTTCTTCAGTTTAATTCCAGTAGCATTCAAAACATTCTGCAAAAACTGACTTCTCCATAAAAAGGTTGGGTGTTATGCATTAAAAAAATAATAATAAACAGGAGAAACATTTGATACCGTCGTAGTTGAACAAACACTATCTGCACTAGTTGGGGTGTTTGTAGCAATGGTCCCTTTAACTGTTCTCTTTAAAAATCTATGTTCCATTTACTCGACATGAAACACACATTGATCCAAGTACTCTGACCGTACTGCTGGCAAGCCAGTTGCATTTTCTGACTTATTGTAAAAAAGAACACACATTCAGTCCTGTAAAAGTATCAAAATCACATACGTGAAAAGCAAAAAGGTGAATGTTAAAATAGGAAACAGGATTCTGATCAATCAAATCTCTCCATTCCATCATCATCATCGTCGTAGTCTCCATCATCATCATCATCGTCCTCGTAATCATCCTCTCCACTTCTGGCTTCACTTCACTTCATCTGAACTTTCAGAGCCGTTTCTCTCCTTAACTGCCAGATGAACGGCCTCTTCACACATGCACACACACACATGCACAGAACAATGAAGCAGGCTACTCGTGGATTATAGATTAGTGTATTCCCAGAATCATTATTTTGAAACAAACGCAACCAGAGTACCACAGAGAATTGATGTACTGGTTCCTTCCGCAGGCAAAGATGATTAATACATCAGTTCAGGAACATTTCTCCACCAAAACCAGTTCACTTTTATTCACAAGTTAAAGTGGCACAAACTATGATGCAGCAACTATTTTTGCAGCTGCTGCTCACAGAGTTTTGCCAACAGCAGGTTATGAAAGGATATGTCCCAATTCCCCAGAGCAGGATGATGTATGAAGTGCGCTATTTAAGAAAATATTTTTGTGTGTTTATACAATTCTGTAAAAAACATCATAAAACATCATTTATTTTAAGTCAATGGACATGTAAATCTCTCTATATTTACATCTTAACTTAACAGTTTAAAAAGTTAGTAATAACAATCACTGACAACGCTTGATAAAACATATATAAGTAAATAAAGACTTGGCATTAGTACAAATGCAAAGGGTTGTACAATAATCTACCAGGGAAGGACACAATAAAAGTTCCCTTTAGGGGAGCAAAGATGGAAGAAAAAGACGCCTCCCCACCATCAGATTTCACCAGAATCCACACCAGATGCGAGAGATAAGAGGCGCTCTGTCTCTGGCCCTCACCACACAGACGATTCCTTCGGCTCACCCTCCCGCAGGGGCATCTCAATGTCCGGGCTCCTGCGCTTTTCCCTGTAGTACCTCACTGCTACGAAGATAGCGAGGAGGACCAGGATTAGAGCACAGGCGCCTCCAGCTACTGCTGCCAGCAGGGCGATCTCAGAGAAGGAAGCTGGAAGCAATAAGAACTTAAATTAGGGATAACTGTGGGTGGAATATCAATGCTTCCTGGTGGGGAAATGCTTTATTCCATATGCCACAGTGCTGGTTAGCAAGACATTAACTCAATTCATCTAGAAAGCGTTAATGAGTGAATGGCCAAAATGAGGGGGCAAACTCAACCATTTTTCTTTTCGGCTGATGCAATTCAACTGACTATTCTTCCAGGCCTGCAGCGCTGCCGCTCTAACCTTTGTTGACGACTCTGAGGATGATCTCTCCATTGCTGCCGTGCACATCTGGAAGATTGCGCACTTGGCAGATGTAGGTGCCGTTAAAGGTTGGAGGCACCTCGTGCAGCGTGATGGAAACATCCCGTTTCAGAACATCTCCTGACCACACGGCGTGGCCTTTAAAGCGCCCCTCCATTGGAGGGTACGCCTCGTCCTGGTAGTAAAACACCTGCCACACAATACAGAAGAATTAGCTATTCATATGAGGCACGAGAGTTGTTAACACAGGGTGAGTGTATTGGCCAATGGCTTTTGGTGCAAGATAAAATCACAAGGGGACTTATCTTTTACAGTGACATACCGTCTCATCCTTCCCTGAACCAATGGGCCTGAAGTTCCAGGACACTGTGACAGAGGAAGCCGACACCGGATGACTGGAACTAAAGGTGCACTTTAGTTTCACATTCGTCCCGTTGACTGCTTCCACCTCTTTCGGCGTGTAGATTTCTATCCCAGTGACGTCTCGCACTCCTGGCATAATCAACAAAAGGGGAGAAATAAATACCTTTACAAAACCTCCGTTGCCGGACTCATTCATACAACACAAGTGACGGCTTGAACTCCCGTGGTCTCCTATTTCACTCCTCAGTTTGGGAGCGTTTCATTAAGCACAAAAACAAGAGCAGGGCTGTTTGGAGCGAACGTAGTTATCACGGCTTCTTCAACACAACAAAATGTCCTCGACAGTGGAGAGCAGAGAGAGAGAGAGACTCTTTGTGGCTACAGTAATGATTGTGAGCTGAATGTCTTTTCTAATGAACACTGCCTGCCAGCTCTCCGAAAGCCACACCATTCCAAAAGACTTCACGTCAGTGCTTCAGTACAGCAAATGAGAAAACAAATAATATGGCCTACGGACGGCATGTGTGTGCAAGTACAGACAGGTAAATGGGCTCCGCCTACACCAGGAAATATTAGGCAGATGAGAAAAGGTTTGGATACTTCCTACTCATTATTGGTTCAATAATACGTGTTGTTATTGAAATAAAAACTAGAATTTCGCTTCATGTTTGACTTCGACAAGCGCTCATCTTTGTAAAGGGATTTGGTGAAGTTAATATTCGAGGTAAATCTGACTCACACAGTCAGCCACAGTGATGAGGCAACCTGCAGACCCGTTCAGGGGATTAAAGCATTCCTTCTAGTGAACCACAGTGAAGAACCGGACAAGAATGTTCTGTTATCCTGGACGAAGAGGGAGGAAATCAAATAAACAGGACCTGGACATGGTCAGTGTCTCTGCATGGAGGAGCCAAAATTAAATGATAAAACAGAAGGGGAGGGGACGGGATAACAAAAAATAAAAAATTAATGAACAAACCCACCTCTTTGCTCCCATTACGGAGTAGGAAAATGCAATTAAGTTAGGCAGATGTTTAAGTTATTCTATTTTTTGGTTAAGAATGGGGTTAGTTGACTTTAAATCAGGATATACTTTGGAAACCATATCAGAGGGGTGATGTTCTATGGGATTATTTGAGGGGACAAGCACATCAAATACTAAAATCCGTTGGAGGAAGCCCTGACACATGAAATGTTTACCTGATTACGAAACCTACATGTGCTGCAAACACTTCTCCCAATTCTTTTATTTCCAAAACATTTATTCGGTTGGCTGACAAACTGGTACAAGTGTTTACGTTACTACATTTTTTCTTGTATCATGTTTCTGTTTCGAATGAGATGGATGAGTAGAAACAAAGCCAAAAGTGGGATTCATAAAAAGCATTCGGTGTCCATCAAAATGGATGTTTTATCATTAACTGTTGTCGTCCAACAATTAAATATCAGTGACGGCAGTGACGGCTTGTGAGAAGCTTTCCCATCCTTCCCAAGCCAATAAAAACAAGTCTGTGTTCTTCCACGAGATCTCCCTCACTGGAAGGTTCCTGGGAATGTTATAAAGGTGGCTAATCATAACATTCCACGTTATCTGTCCATTGTGACGCTATAAGAGAGCTTATCAAACCGAATGGAACTTTGTTAAGATATCCACAGGAACGTTCTCATGGTCGAAGTTCTGCAAACTGACTGGTTTTAACCACAACATTTAGATATGTTTATTGAGGCGAGACACACAAGGCAAAATCCTGTTTTTTTTTTCCAGGCACCGGTTAATCTCAGTTCCCTTTCGCCAAGCCAAAACACTTATATTAGGTGGTTATTTTACTTCTGCTTGTATCAATGTTTCTGTAGATGTATCTTGAATGAATTCAAACTTAGCATTAGATAACCCAATTTGTCAATATAAAAATAACATTTCCAGAAAACAGTAATACACATTAGTCTAAATGTAAATAATCAACTGGGGAGGTCTAATGTCATCCATCAGCAAGACATTTTTTTTTACCTATTCACCTGTAGTTTCCAATCCTCCTGTTAAATCAAATCAAATCAAATCTGATGGCACCTCTGGGTTTGTTGTATGAATTCATGTTTCCCTTAAATTATAATTCAAGCACACAGCATCGTACTCCAACTAGTCAACCAATTAGGATGCTCAATATAAACAATACAATGTTGGGCTAAATGAAAGGGGATCAACTGATCGTCTGCTCGCTCACAGAGTTCCTCAAGAATCACAAATCAAGGACATTTATCGGAAAAATATGTTCGACAGACAAGGAACTTGACACAGCGGTTGTTGCATAATATTGGACAATGTCTCATACATTTACTCACCAGGCGGGACGTGGACTAGTTTTTCATGTTTTCGAGAACATATTCCTACCTTCCCTTTAACCTCAACGGGTTTGGGATTTTATCAGCAATTCAATAACTTAATTTATTTTGCAATGGTGATCATTAAATATTGTTACATTAAAGCTGACCTCCCTTCCTTTGACTTTTAGGCCCAAATGAAGACGGTGTTAGATGTTAAATGTATTGGCCTTGTGGGGACATTACATTTGAATTAATGTAAAGCATTTGTTGAGACAAATCAGCCACAAACATCACAAATAAAAAAAATCCTACCATTTAAACTTCTTGGTCTGCCAACTTTGATCCCAACAGAGGAAATATGTCTTTACTCCGTCCCAAAACTGCTCAACAGCTTTTTTCTCTCACCAATGTCCCTCTTATTGAGAATTGATGACTTGAATGAAATCCATAAACTCACAGTAACACATCGGTATAAATATATGATAATCGCATAATAAAACAATCAGGGAATAACTCATGGTCTCAATAACTACCATTCAGCAACATTAACACACACGTGTCACACATCTATGTCGTGTACGTGGACAAGTGCGTGTAGGAAACAGGGGCAAATACTGAAACACTGCCGGGCTTTTTTTACCAGCAGGTTATTACCGACACCCACTTGTTCCAACTTAGTTTTGCTTATTCATATCCTCAAGTGAGCCGCAGTGGGTCGTTTAACCCCCCCGGAAAGAAATCGCCTGAAGGACTGCGGGACAGAACCTCCAGGAAGTCGTTCAAACTCACCTGCCCCCAACAATCCAAGAACAAGGAGACGCCATATCCGATGCACAAGATCGGTCATTGTACGGCGGGTAGATTCCTCAAATGTCAAAGTCCCCTTAAACACTGTAAGCGCGCAGTCAGGCACGCGGACGTCACCGCAGACAGTCGGAAGTGGATTATTTTGGGGAAACACACACACACACACACACACACACACACACACACACACACACACACACACACACACACACACACACACGTGATGGGCGGTGTTTACTCGCTCACCTCTTGCACAACCTGTCGGTTGGCCTGCATACCTGCGCACCGCGCCCCGCATTTCCTTTTTCATTTCATGATATTTTTTAAGTAGAAATGTTGGTCCCACCCTCGAGCACGTTGCCTATTGATTTCCCTCTAAATGTCCCAAAAGAAAACTCTGAAATTACTCAAGTATACCGTATATTCAGTTTACCCTGCAGGAGGTAAACATATCGATTAATGGAAAGGTTTGAAAAGAAACATCATAAGTTTCTGGCATAGACGGTGAGGTGTGAAAAGCTTTCATTTTGTTGATTGGCCATGCTATTTCCACATCCCTGCCAAATGTTCATGTCAACATTTGAACAACAAATTATGCCTCATATGGATTTTTACGTGAAGTTCCTTTTACCTTTTTGAAAAATCCAGTATCTTTGAGTATGAAAATATGTGTATCTTCTTGACTTTATATGTGTCCTACTTAAATTCCATTCTCAGTGCATCTTCCCCCTACTGTTTTTAGTTTAAAATCACAATGTGGGAACAAGTGCATATTGAACCCTTGAGTTTTCTTTAATATTGGAGTCAATTTGCGTGTACAATGAGAAGGACGGAGTTAAGTTATAATGGCTTTTTATTATAGGTCCTAATCTCCACAGGTCTCTTCTATTAAATCTAAGCCTTACTAGATTTAGTAGAGAAACCATAACACTGATCAACATGTTAGCTTATACACACAGACCTGCAGAAAGGAATATGTCAAACTGCCCTTTAACTAATTTGCCCAATTTTTATTTTTGGTTCGGAGCACTTTATTGTTTTTATAAGTATCCAAACAACAACTCATGTTGACAACAAATAGCTTTGACAAGTGTCTTATAGTTTACAATTATTTGGAATTTTGCAGAATTTATTGTGCTCAATAAACACAAAGAAAATTTTACATCGACATGATTAATGTACAGTTTAAAATAAACACCTGGTGCATTTCTCTGCTCCCTGACATTTAGCCAATGACCTCCTTCAGAACCTGTTAATGATTACACGAGTGTGTAGAGTTCAGTCATATCGCACTGATTAGGTCTGTCAGCAAATGTGCCAAATTAACACTTCACTTCATATGGAAGGCCTGCTCAGATTTCATGGTATTATGATCTTTCATCTGCATGCTGTACATTGCCAAACCACAAACCATATAAGGACCTAAAACACAATGCTATATTCAAACCTTATTTGTTACAAAGTCAACCATATAATGTGCAGTTATACCCTTCATTAAAGTTTTCAGTGGAAAATTAAGTAGTTAAACAAGGCATACAAAGAAGAGCAAATCAATGTGTTAGAAAGAAAGAAACATAATTCATATTGTAACATATGAAAAACTCCGGCTTTTAGTTGTCATGCAGCCCATCTTGTTATTTTTAGAGTGTTACTGTTTATCGGTTATTGTATTTAGGAAAGATTTAGCTTGTTTGAACTCATAAGGCCTCAGAATCAAATTAGAGAAGTCCAAAAGTCAATTCATTGAAAGGGAAGTAAATTAATTGCAACAGTTCTTCATAGCTGACTAGAGGAACTTAATATAAGTGTGTATAAATGTGTTTCTGATGGGATTAAGCCTACAAGTATGGTTGAAATGCACTTATTGTAAGTCGCTTTGGATAAAAGCGAGGCTTTTGACATGTTAAAAAACATTGCATTGTTCCTTTTTTTGCAAAGGTCTTTCAGCAAGATGTCGGCAGTGCTGTACGTTATCAAAAAAATGAATACCCTCACTAAGTGGTATTCACTCCACTGCTGGTATCTAATATCCACTTTTTCTATTTTCTATTAGAGATAGGTTTGGGAATCCGAATTAAAATGGTTTACACCGGTGAAGTCGCTTTGTCGCATGCTGAAACCAAAGACCCACCCATGATTCATTGCGGCACCAGTTTTGGGGATCTGAGCTGCCCTGTAGTTTGTCTGTCAGGGAATAGCCTATAGAAGTTATCTGAACAACCTTCACATAATACAGAAGGCAGTCCTATCTTTTTGTTTATGGCGCATATGATTAGCATGCGTTACTAATGGCCGTTATAATACATGTAGATATTATAAAACAATATAGAGTTTAGCATGTACGCAGCCAATATGGAATAGCTGCCCGATAGGCAAATATTAGGGTAAAAAATGCCCGCACTCCCTGTAGCTCAGTCTCTGCAGCGCCCCCCAGTGGCGGTATGGCTAATGGCTAATGCTATCCCATCGGCGCTCTCCCCTGCAGTTTGCCTTCTTGACACACCTTTTGTTGTCCCGCGTTAGCTGGAGTCCGCCAACGGTTGCTAGCGAGCATTACCAGCCTCAACCACCGCCAGGCGAAGTTGGGGCAAAACAATAAGTCTGAAGCCGTGAACCGGACGGCCGACACCCTGCCAGGTAGTTTGCCTCGCCAGCTGAGATTACAAAATGATTTCTGTAAATCTCGATATCAACGACGGACATGTAAACAGATAAGTGACGTATTGATACTGGATTCAGCCACAACAGCCCCCAGTGTTTAGCAGGCTAGCTAGCTAACTAGCTAACGTCCCACAGACTGTAACCCATCGTATCGGGATTAACAGGATCCGTGTTGTTGATCCGCATGCATCCGCTTTGAAAGCGAAAGTAGCCATTATCCGTCTGAATTGGGTCGGTCCGTCTGCTGCTGAAACGTTAAGCTGTATGCTAGTTGGATGAAGGCTCCTCTTAACAAGCGGCATAAGTTGTCTATATAATCTTGGCTGTATGGCTGATTTATTCACGCATGAGTAAGAGGTGGTGTTTCCTGTAGGATGAGTGGCGATGATATGAACCCAGCTGCAGTGGCTCAGCCAGTACCGGATAGACAGGGAGATGACCGGTGGATGTCACAGGTATGTGTGTTTTTATACTTTGGTCTTTAGCATTTGGGTATATTGCATCACAGCACCCAGGGAGATGTATTGTATTTCCCAGTTAATTCTAGACCTTACCCATGTTTTTACGTTAATTAGTCACTTACTAGTTGAAAATAAATGTAAACAAAACATACATATATATAATTATATATACGGTGATGTTTGGTCGGTGGTCGCTGTAGAAGTCGACTTGTATTGCTTTCAGAGCACCACTTTTTCTACATCCTTGTTAAGTGGTACCTGAATTTAAGGTTAATCCTCTAAAGCTAGGACTTTCCTCCAAGCTCTCTTAGATGGAGCACCAGACTTGTTAGTATTATCCTAAGATTAATACTCGTAACACAAAGGTGTTTACTTTGACCAAAATGCCTAGCAGGGAAGTAATTCAATTGCATTGCAACTGCAGTGTAATTGCATTTTTCTTTCATGTACCTCCCAGCTCGCACATTTACCACATTGCAAGCTCTATTCTGACAATTCAGTTTATTTTTTCCTTTTTTTTTCACAGCACACTAGATTTGTGCAGGAGTGTAAGGATGCTGAACCAGAGGTGCTTTTTATAGGGGATTCAATGATACAACTAATGCAGCATTATGAGGTGAGACAAGACGTTTATCGCTCTAAACCTGCTCATTTGACCTGGCAAAATGGCACTAGTATCTTCATATAGGTTGTTTTCTAAATTGCAAGATTGTCACACAAAACTCTAGATACAGTGTGATTGTACTTGTACTTATTTTGCCTCAATACTATTCTTATATTGGTACGCCTACTGTTTTAATGCGTCTTCTTACTGATCGGCATGCTTTGCTTAGCTGGGTATTGGTCTCTAAGTCAGTCATTCTTGTATCAAATACACATTTTGGGTTTCCTTTCCACAGGTCTGGAGGGAGGTGTTCTCCCCTCTTCATGCGCTCAACTTCGGCATTGGAGGGGACACCACCTGTAATGTGCTGTGGAGGCTACAGAATGGAGAGCTGCAAAACATCCGTCCCAAGGTAGACTCCCTCTACTAGTTAAGTTTAGGGCAAAGTCATTTTATTCATTATTTTTATTTCATCCAGTGCAGAGCAACAAATCTACTTCTGACATCCATAAAAACACCAGCAGCATGCAACATTTTGCACTAATTTTCTCAAATAAATGTCACGCTTTAAGCTTAAAAGTGTCTATCTGGCATCTTGTCCAGGTGGTGGTGCTGTGGGTGGGAACCAACAATCACGATCACACCGCAGAGGAAGTCGCCGGAGGAATTCTTTCTATTGCGCGGCTGCTCACCTCCCGCCTCCCCACAGCAAAGATAGTTGTACTAGTAAGTCGTTTTTTCTTGTTGACTTGAAACATGGCCATGTTAGGATTGTCCTAGTATCTTTTTAACCGTGATGAACATTGCGTGATGTAGAAAAAATGAACATTATATCACATTAACTGGACTAAAGTCCAGTTAATGTGTCTGTCAAATAAGAAAATTAGGTGAAACTGGCCTCTGGCTTTGAAGGGGAAATGTTCACCATAGGCCAGTAATAGTGAATACTCAAATTTAAGCTCTCTAAAATATCAAGGTGTAACTCTCAACACGTACATTTTTAAATGACTGAATCCCAAATCTCCTTCTGCCGCTTAGGGTCTGTTGCCTCGAGGCGAGCGACCCAACCCTCTGAGGCAGAAGAACGCTGCGGTGAACGACCTCCTGCGCTCCTGGCTGCCCCGCCTGGGTCAGGCTCTGCTCCTGGATGCGAGCGCTGAGTTCGTTCACTCGGATGGGACTATCAGCCCACAGGTCATGTTTGACTTCCTCCACCTGACGCCGGCAGGTTACCGCACCCTGGCGAAGCCCCTCAGCGACCTGCTGCTGCACATACTGGAGGAGACGCCGGAGGAGAAGCGGGCGTCTGCGGTTTGACGGCCGTGGCCGAGCAGCGCGTCTATCCAGAGACATGTGCGCCCCGCTGCCACCGGAGACGGGGGGCGGGGGGGACATGTCCCTGGTATCAGGAGGATGAAGGAGAGGTTGTGAGATCACATCGATGGGCAGAGGGTCGTGTGTGGAGAGGTGCTGAGGAGGGGACCTTGCTGCAGACAATGTGACTGCAGCAGCAACTTGTGTTTGCAAAATGATTTACAAAGTCAGACTGAATCACCGACAGATATTCTGAGATTAAGTGGGACTGCAGTGGTGCACACACACGCACACACATACAGTCAGGGGCCTGTAGGGAGTCTCGAGAAATATATTAATTTTTAAGGGATGTTTATACTTTGTTTTGTTTTTCCAGCTCATAAAATGGCCAGTTTTACCTCTTCTGGCCAAGTTGAAACAATCTGACAGGTAAAATCAATTTTTGGTGTGGCTTTGTTTCCTGTAAAAGTTTGCTTAGCGCAAATGTCATGTGAAATATCAACACACATTTATTATGATCCAGATTTGTCTGTCGAGCTATTAATGTGTGCTTTTAAATTTAATCAGCAAAACAAGGAGCAACATGTTCACCTTTTGAACTGTAAATATAAAGTTGTCTTTTTACGATCCTGCTGATCAATATTAAATCAATCAGTGTATCTTTGTAGAGTTAACTTGCTTTTCCCCCAAAACCACACACACAAACCCTGCTGATCACTACTGTGTCCGTGTGTTGCCTAAAGTCATCACTCAAGTAAATGTCCCACTGAACCTGACGTCGGTGTTTCAGGACAAACCTGCTACCCTTGGCTGTTTTAAATGAATGAACATGTGGTCACTGTCACATATTCCTACATATCCATTAAAATGGGTCAGGTTGTTGAATCTACTTGCCTACTGATCTACATACGTCTTCCAAAAACCCTGCTGGTGTATTTACTTTTTACTTGGAGCGTTACGTTCCACTGTTTTTATCTGTATACATTTACTGTGACTGTTCATTTTAATGGCCAAACAAACAAGAAGGTGACAGATTTCAGTTGTTTATTTTGCCACACTAAGACCTTCTTCCCTGTTCCCCGGGTATCTATCTTAACGACATTGTTGAGTAGCAAAAATGTCACTGACATAGTGTGCACACTGTTTTTCAGTAGTAATGCACTTATTAAGCACTCACACAAAAAGTACACCGCAAAGTTATTCCTCGTAAATACAGACATTGCTTTCTGCTCACGTATCCCACGCTAATACTCACATACCCAGCCCTGCCTGGCCCCTGACATCTCGCTGGTGTGATCACTGATTATTTTACCCAATGAAAAGTAGCCACGCGGTTACGTGGCTACGGAATACGGCTGTACTGAATACTGTCTTGCTAAGAAGCCAACACGGGTCATGTGAAGAAAACCGCTCGTCTGTTCAAACTGTAGCTGAGAGTGTGTTGTGGCGCACCAACGTTATTGGCTCTCCTCATTTGCGTGCTGTTCATGAATACTTTGTGTGTGTGTGTGTGTGCCTTAAGTGTTAGTTGGGACGGTTGTCTGCGGTACGTCTGGGACCGTGGCTGGGATGGGGGAGGGGAGGAGGGGTGGGGCGGGGTGGCGGGGGGGAGGGTCAGATGGTGGGGGTTTGTAATTGATGCTCTACAGCATTTGCACTGTTTTGGCCCGTTGTGACAATATTGAAATAAAGCACTGCAATAATGAAAAACAAAGAAGGATTTCCTCACATGTTGGGAGTAATTTTTTTTTTATCTTCAAATTTTCCTTTTTACTCAAAGTGTGTTTTGCTGAATGATCACATTTGAATGCTGAAGAGATGCATCTCTGTTCCTGTATGGAGGCTTGTGATTCGCCAGCAGAGGGAGCCAGAGCTCCAGACCACTTATGAAAACACGACTTACAAGCCCCACTTTCTCTCCGTAGGCCGGAGTTCCTTTTCTGCCCAATTAGTTTGCTTTTACCAAATGTGTCAACCGGAATGATTCACCAACTCAACTTAAGAGTCTTCTTTTAAAAACGACCTCATTAAAGATAAAACTAGGCTTGCTAGAGCGTATGTTAACTTTGGCATGTTGTGTAATACCTACTTAATAAATCATTTGCTCACTTTTAATGTTGCACACGTTTATTTTAACTGTGACCCACAACTGCTCCTGTGTGGCAAAAGTGTTTGCTCCATCTGGAGCCGTACCAAGGATCTGAGGCTGGTATTTGCACTGGTTTATTCCCACCTCAAAAAGAGTTATTATGCTGAAAAAATGAAGGAACATAATCACCGTGTGTCACATAAATTCGCATCGCCTGAAATGATCCCACGATGAAAGGCCTTTTCCTGTGGGAGCGTTAAAGGGGCGGTGATGTAAGAAACAGACGCTCTGTCCACAGCTTGTACATTTCTATCAAAACCACACACACGGTATGTGTAGACTGCCGCTGATCCACATCTAACATGGTTCTTAAAAGTCTTCAAACGGGCCACGTTGAACATAGATTATTATATATTCAATGCTTCGTCAATCACCTCACGGTTCCAATGGGAAATAAGAACTCTCCATGTGTGCTGTTCCTGCTCTCTTGACTAGATGGCTTCTGTTCAGTCCTGACATCTTCAAGGGCAGGTGAACAGGAGCGTAGATCATCTCACCAACTGGTCATTTATAAAAGTGAAATAAATAAATGTATGCACACGATGCTGGCGCACTCGTGATGTTATTTGATCTGATGTTCTCTGTGGAATTATCCCCTCTAAAATCTAATTCACTCATTTAACAACAACTGGCCGTTTGATCTGAATTTCACTTGTGGCGTATCGACCTCCTTTGTTCACTGTGCCATGTGACGCATTTTGTGTATAATTTGTCTGAAACTCATTCATAAACGATGAGCGATGTAAGTGCATTTTGTGCCAGTGCCATGATGTGAGTCTCGTGATTCTTGTAAAAAAGGTTTTAAGAAAAGTCTGCTTGTTTTTCACTTCAAAATCAGGTTATGTAGTTTCAGAGGAAATGAAATAAAGAAGTTGTTAGAGAAGTTAAGAAGTTTAGAAACCCCCCAAATGAATTCTACGATTTTATGCTCATTAAAAAGAACATTTACTTATATAGTTAATCTGCGTTTGCTGCCATCCTCAAGAGACGCAAGTCCACATTTTGTTCCTTGAGGAAATCCTCTTCAGAGCTTCACTGCAGCAGGTATGGACCACCATGTTGGGTTAATCTGTCGCTAAATTGCAGCTCAAAGTTAAATAAAAACATGTGTTTTGGGCCCCAACATAAGTGAGCTTTAAGGATTTAAGTGAATATTTAGAGAAGCTTCAGCTTTTAACGGTTCACGCTTTGTCTTCCTCTCATTGCGTTTTGAATCCCCGGTTTCACATCTCAATGTTTGAGATCCACATTTTGAGAGGGGCCATCTGCTTCCTGACTCAGATTACCCTCCATTTACACCTGACTCTCCTGAGAACTACCTTCTCACCCTTTCATCAATCAATGCACCCGCAGAGAGAGTCAATGACGCATGTAGGTCACACCACCACACCTTCCTCTATGGTTTCCTCATCAACAATATTCATGCCCGTGAGTCATTCATCCACACATACCGCGTCTGCATGTTAACCTCAGCCTGGAGACAATGTTTATTGCATGCGATGTCTCCAGGCCCATTCCCCGCTAAGTGCCTCTGTGCTTCATAAACACAGTTGCTGGTCCCTGTCTTGAAAAGCACACTCATGCGTAGAGGGTCTCCACCGCGAGTCACAATGACATTAAACGACAGCGGAAGGCAAGCGACTTTAGTGCAGAAATGACTGCGGATCTGGTTGATCATTTTCCTGCTGGAGGTGTTAAAACAGCTGTTTCACCTGCGTGGTGTGTGACACCATCTCTAGCGCACTCCAACGGTGCCGAAGAATTCAATTATCCTGTTCTCTGCGTCACCGTCCTCCATACCTTCAGAATACTTTGGTGCTTATAGTTGGACCGAAAGTCCTTTTTATTTACTCCAGCGGACCGAGCTGCTTTAATTCACCACAACGACATTGGATTTGGGCCTCAAACTATTCCACATTATTTTGTACGGGGGCTCAAAAAGTCACGGTACATACGCAAATGAAAAAAAGAACGCACAAAGATAAATGTACTTCTCTTGTACCTTTTCCTTTCAGTTGCGCAGCGCTGTCTCCTACCTGACTGAAATCTAATTCCGAGCACTTTTAAATGACCTTTTTGGGTAAATGGAGTCAGCACTCCACTGAAGCACGGTTTCATTCTAATTATTTGATAGCCGAGTCCAAAGATAGTGTTTGTTCAGTCAAATGACAATATCGAAAATATGTTTCTAGTTTCTGCGTATGCGGCGGTTTCATGTCCAGTTCTTATATTAAATCTGTGTTCAGGAACCGCTGGAGCGCCACCATGTAGCTTCGCTCAACAATGGTAGAAGGAGGTGTTAAATAAGCTTCCCCATTCACATTTTTACAGACAGTGTGATCTGGCATCTCTCCAGGCCGGTCTTTAACCTCGAGGCTAATCGTGGCCCCTGGTATGCCCCTGTATGGCAGCAAAGCGCATTCCTCTGCACTGAGGAAGGTTGGCTTTTCCATGCTTATCTCCACTGCAGTGCTTTAGAAAAAGTACCTTTCTCAAAGAGTTTCCTTCTCTCAAGTCTCAGATGATCCATTAATGACGAATCAGTTCATTCTTAACTTATTACTTAAAAAACAAGTTGCGCTCGGCCACACTGCAAAAAACAATAGCTGATCCAAGTCAGGGAGGGAATTATATATGCTAAAGGTTGTTAGCTCACTAAGTCAATAAATGATGAATTAAAAGGTCATCTGTGGAGCGGCCCGCCTTAAACAGTAGATGACAAAAGATTCAGAGGAAAGGATCAGCTGTTATCCTGTCAGACATAAAAGGTAATAAAACCACAGTGGAATGGCTTTCTCAAATAAGTTTCCTGGAGATCACCATGACTACAAAGTTCTCAATGACAATTGAATGTTAATTAAATTAATTAATTGTATTAAAATCAACTATTTTATGAACTTGTGGTCATGTTTGCGTCTTGACCAAAGCAGTTTAGAAGTGATGTCCTTTTGACCCGAGCCACGTTGATCTCCTGTCTCTAACTCCACCAGGACATGTCGCTTATAAAAGTACCACTAAATCCTGTTTTTTCTATATTACGTCTCTCTCGTCAAACCTAACTTTTTTTCTTTCTTCTCCTTCCAGCTTTTCTTTTCCATCTCGGCCTTTTTCTCTGCTTTCTTCTTGGACGGTTCATGCTGAGGAGCTTTGTCTGTACTCAGGGAAAAACATAGTATAAATAAACAAAACCTTGGCAGGAGATAGTGGTAGTCCCCCCCCCCCCACCCCCTTCCCCTTGTCTCCCTCGTTCCATCCCACCGGGCAAATCCTGGCCAGGAAATATTCCAGCTTAATCCCCACTAGTCATTTCTCCCACCCATCACGTTCTCTCTCCTCCCACATTTGGGTAGATTTATCTTTTTTTGGTGGTGCTTATCTCTACGTGGAGTACAGCTCAGGGTTAAAGCAAACCAGGCCAGTTGTGATCTTACCTGGAGACTGTTGCTATGCGCATTGGTAATCTCTTCTATTGTTCAGCTGGTGCCAAAAGGCCGTAGATAATCACACAGCACAATGATTCTGAGTGATCGATGATGTTGTCAGTGCGTGTGGACAACGCCTGCTGCTTTCTTCATCTCTATCGTTAAACTATTCATCACAAAAGAGGCTTATTTAAATGTCAATCAAACTTTATTTCAAAATCATTCTCATCATACGTCATGTGATCAGACGTTAAGAAGGAGATACAACATGTTGAACGCAAACCGAACTGCGGATCGTGTTTTGGAGCCGTTAAAACAAACATGACTCTTTTCTATGTTTGGCGATTGACGTTTTAAAAGGACTTACAGGTGACTGTTTCAGTGGATTAGTTTGTTGTAGCTTGTAAATGATGGGACTTCTTACTTTCAAGGAATTCCAGAGCTCAAAATGAGATGTGAAACTTTCTCGAGATCACACTATGTGAAGTCGTTCTATTGTTTGTCTCTATTTTTAAATTCTTAATTTTGTTTTATATGTGCTGCAGTTGCCTACAGAGAACCTGAAGTCCAAGAATTGATGGCTACATTACATGAACTGCAACACCGGTGAACTGAATAAATAAGGGATGCGGTTGTTTCATAGATTAAAAATTCTCATATGTTCAAAACCAGAGTTCTTGAATGCACCGATAGATAATGTTTAGAAATGTAATGCTCCAATAATGGAGCTGCTGAAATGAAATGTAATTCTAAATGTAAACTGCAAGCTGAAATGAACTGAAACCTCTGTGTGTTTGGAAGGTTTCAGTTAGGCACATTTTTTTTAATAGGAAGTGGGCTAAAACATGCAAAGTAACTGGAGCTATTGTTTAAGAAAAACCTTACTTCACGGTATCTATTTGTCTAGACCTACTCAACATGAAGTATGTTCTATTTGGTTCCCGTTTTTGTCCAGTTTATCCTTGCAAACAGTCAGATTGCTCCTCTCCTCGTGGTCCTCTCTGGCCTTTCAGAGGGCAGACGAGTGGCTCGGGTTCACGGGTTGTTGATGATCTGCCGGGGTCGCCCGTAGCCCGTCATTCCAGCTTGAGATGCTCCTCTGTTTGTGCCCATTTGCAGGCCGATGACATTTTTGCCTTCAGTCAGCTGTTCCTCTGAGAAATCCCTCCGGTTCTCCTGGGCTTTCCTGCACACACACACACACACACACACACACACACACACACACACACACACACACACGGCCACACATGCCTCATGAGCCCACATTCTCATTCCTCAGCAATGGAATTAAATCTTATTTGTGTTACCAAATCCCCACAGAGAGACCACTTCCAAACCCTCAAACTCACCTGTGGAACCAGTTGGGATCTCCTTTGTAGCACCCGTCGCTTTTGGTGACAGCCAAATTACCCAGAGCCATCAAGGTCCTCTGGACAGCAGCCATGTCCTTTCCTGTAGACATGCAACAATCTCACATGAACTTGTCTCTGAATACAGTTTAATTTCCGTGTTTCAATTGTTCAATCTAAAAAAAAACACTTCATTCTCCCGTAGTCATATCAGTTCTACTGGTTGTTTTACCTTCAAAGAGGTCCACAGTCTGAAATATGTCCGTCTTGGTGACTCCGTAGTTTTCTGCTGCTTTGAGGAACATGGATATTTGTTCCATCTGCTTGAACACCATGGTGGAGCTCTTGATGGTCTTTATTGGCTTGTTGGTGGGATACAGGCTGTTGATGAGCTCACTCAGCACCTGGACAAAACAAGCACATCCCCCCCCCCGTAAACAAACTGCACCCAGTGCAAACTACAATGCTCCAGTCACACTTATGAAGACACAATACTCACGCATCCGTTCTTGAGCCAGTTTTGGAATCCGGTCTTTGCCGGCTCAGGGCGGCCCGCCCCGGGGCCGCACTGAACCACGATCCACTCCACCAACCTCTCCTCCAGTTCTGAGTCGTATTTCTTATCAATCTTGCTCTGAACCTCTCGGGAGAGACCAAAAGAAGGACCGACGTTTGCCATGCTGGTTCTGTTGGAAGGAGGAGGTTGTGTTAGATAGATTAACAAACGTCTCTCTCCCTGGCAGCGTATTGTGTTCTTTTCAGCTTTGGTTGTTTAATATAAGGCAGAATGTTCACATTCTGATCCCTGCCTTGCTCACACCCACAGCCCTGGCCTGCAGTCAGAACAAACAGCCGCACTTACTCTCTTCCTGATTCGTGCAAATGTGCGTGTGTTTCTATTAAGTGTTGGAGTGTTTTTTTGAGAACTTATTCAACTCGGACTTTCAGAATAAGGCTTTTTTTCATCGTTTGAACTGTTAGATAAGCTTATGATTGGGATTGAAACTAATTTGTTGAAATCAGGAATCTGATATTGATATATTTATATATCAATAATATGTGAATAGTCCCATTTTGGGAAACACAGTTGATAGTTGACAGTTTGATACCACTTTCCTTTTTGTGTGTTAAATTTGAAGCCACAGCCAGGCATTAGTAAGAGTAGTTTAGCATGCAGACGGAGAAGAGGGGGAAACAGATGGCGGCTTCTCGTCTTTCTCTCCACCAGAAAGTGAAGAAGCAGTTTTTCCAAATTGTAGACATCATCCAGACGTTTATCTAACAGAGACATGTTGTACTTTGGAAGCTGGAAATGGTGCGGTGTAGTGCTAATGCCTTAAATAGTTGCAAACCTGCAGTAAGTAATGACCGATGGCCTATTTCACTTATTAATGTAGTACTTCCTGTTGGCTTCGTTGGAACCTCCCCGCTCCCTGCATCCTGTTTGCTCATTCGGCTGTCACTTCCTTCCTCCCTCCCTGACATGTCCTGTGCACATGACTCTAAACAAAACAACACTGCTGATCACCATGGCAACGAACTTATAGCAACAATAAAAAAAAATAAAACACACAAAAGTACGGGGCGCTGCCTGCTAACTGCCAAACCGCAGCTTTTGCTTTTTTCATATCTGAGAAATGGAGTTAAATCTAGAAGCATTTTTTTTAAGAAGGAGAAAAGCAGATGGCATGTGGAGATGTTTGGAGAGACACACCTATCGCATATCTTGAAAACAGAAGCTGCTCAGTCTCACACAACATGTGCTGACGTGACGGATCACTGGTTTGTCTAGCAGCTCCAAACTGGAGCCCTTGTTGCCGCATGTGGGGAAGAAGGAACTTCCTGTCCGCTAAACCAGTTGGTCACAACAATAACGGTGAAGTAAAGGAACAACCTCGTTCTCAAACACAGAGGTTCAATCTGTTTGGCTCTGGTGCGTCTTATGAGCATCCAGCAGCTGCAAGCATCAGGACTCCGAGAGACACAATGAGAGGTGAGGAGCTCAGAGACTCTTTCAGATTATCTCAAACCTGCACTTTGATCTCTGAATGACTCAGGCAGCTGGTTGGATGTCACAAGAAGGGTTTTTGCAGATGTTTAGATGTGTGTTTTGGCAGATTATGAATAGAGGAACGTCTTGTAATCCCAGTCACAGCTCCAACGCCGCACGAACGCCAGGGCGTCAATAACTGCCGTTTGCAGTGACTAAATATGGAAAACAAGTGTCATTAACTGGTTTTTGCATTGCTCACACATGCTGCGACAAGGAGGATATTGTGGTAACGTGTTTTGTCTGTACCTCATTGAAACTCCTCTGTTGGCAGAATGAGTCTAAATGTGTTCCAACGAGATTCACATTGCTGTCAGGGCCCAACATGGGCAGGCGTCGGAAATACGACTACATGTTACTATCGTAAGTAACAATAAGGCCTAAAGTAAAAGCAAACCATCCCAGTCAATTACAAAGAAGACTGCGTATTGATGTGGCTGACTTTTCGCTGAGCTTTCCCTTAAGCCCCTGGTTAACCTTTTAATAGTCTTTAATACTTTGACTGCTCCTGGGAGCCCTCTGTTTGAGCCCACTGCTCCGCTACTGTGTGTCGTCTCACGGTTAATTAGCGTGTTGCTCAAATGCTTCTCCAGTTGTTACTGTACCATTCGCCGTCCTCACCAAAGGCTTCACCTCGTCTGTCACATTAACTTGCTGGCATCTGTTTCTGGATGTTTCACAACTTTCCTGTAATTGCAAACGGGCTGCTTGAAACAACAAGCATTGCCAGTTACAGTCAAATCTCCACTCGGTTTGACTCCTGCGGCTCCGGGAAAAGCTAAAAGGTCGTTCTGAAACCTTTATTATGAACACAATGGATTAACTAGGTCACATGATTATGTGCACAGTCTCAGCTGCAGCTGCTGCTGACGCAGACTTCCCATTGAGCACTGCTCATTTTTCTTTTCTTTTTTACCTTTTCACCACGGGTAGTGAGAAAAGGAAGCAGAGCACCTGAAGTCGCACTCTTTCAGTTCCCTTTCAGTCTACAGCACTCGCCTGCGCCTACAACTTCACCGTGACGCATGTGACGAACACCCGCTTGATGTTCACACCATGTTTCAAACTAGAAAATCATTCGCCAGTGGTGACGACACGTTGAAGTCGTGAGGCCTCGCACATGATCTGAGCGGTGATAGCAAAGGTATAAAAGTAACAGGATTACATATCACAAGAATCAACAGAGTTCAGGCTTTTCTGTCTACGATCAAACAGAAGGGAAGAAAAGGACACAGTTTGCAAGGGTGGGGTGTGTGATATGTTGCACCCTTTTTTTCACATTTCCTGTACAGTCAGCCACAATCTTAAAGCAGAAAAC
Source organism: Apeltes quadracus (assembly GCA_021346845.1). Lineage (NCBI taxonomy): Eukaryota > Metazoa > Chordata > Actinopteri > Perciformes > Gasterosteidae > Apeltes > Apeltes quadracus. Next base: position 6,966,499 of record CM037916.1, on the reverse strand, counting down.
TGAGATAGATGAATGAGGCAGAGAGGAAACAAAAGAAGAAGAAAAGCTGTTTGCTTACTGTGTGTAGCAGCGTTCAGATGAATACAGGTGGGTTTGGCCTTGTGCTGCAGTGTTCCCGCTCTTCTTCTTCCCTGCTGAGTGCACACGACAGGACTGCCTCCACCCAGCGCTGTCTGAAATATATGACTTCGCCACATTCAATAGAAAGAGAGGGAGAGAGAGAGAGAGAGAGAGAGAGAGATGTCTTCCTGTCCTCTTATTTCACTACATGGCCCGCCCCCTTGTACATTCTCTTCCACCAAGTAAATTGAAATTCCTTATTTAGGAAAAAGGACAGGAGGGGAAAAAAGAGCAGGATAGTTTGGTGTGGTCACAGACAAGAATTCTCTGAATTTCTCCCTTCACCACAAAAGAACGAGACAGGATTGGGAAGGAGGGAGTGAGGGAGGACTAAAAAAAAAACCAAACCTGAAGAGCGATACAGTGTGAGGGAGCACAGGAAGGGAGTTGCATGAGAGCTCTGAAGCACATGTGTGGGGGATTAATTGCTCGACTCAAGCGGGTAATGTCTGTGAGACAGACAGCCGTGGAAAGTAAGTGTCTGACTTTCCGTTGAGTGACAACGCACAATAATGTAGAGTGAGAGATGCAGGTTTCAACACAACGTTTTGTCGTGACAAGGCTGAAAAGGCTGAAAAGCACGACTGCGTAGGACTTTCTGCTCAGCCGGTTTCCATGGCAGTAAGGAGAGGCACTCCCCGCGCGGCATTCCAGCCGGGTCGGCCTTGTTGACTGGAGCGAGTCACGACCCGATCAGGCCGTCGAGATACCAGACGTGACATCAGACGTGATAAGACTGGGAGGAGTTGACGACGTGAGAAGTCACCTACCGAGCCCCACGGTCATGATTATGGGTGTGTGTGTGTGTGTGTGTGTGTGTGAATATTCAAGTACGTTTTGTTGCGTCATCTAAAAGTCTTGTTCTCTGAACATCTAAACGGTTAATGAAGATCAAAACCTGAAAGTGGTTTTGTTGCTGTAAAAGATTTCCTCTTTTACCTTTTATTGTTATTTGAGTTTACGCTCTATATAAGAAAAGCAATTACTGCCGAATCAATCATAAGTACATTAAGAAGAAATAAGTACTATAGTATCATATACTTTTGTGTGGTGGTTTGATTTTGTTGGGATATATGTTTTTTTTTCTTTTATCTAATTTCATTTACCATCAGTTATTTATTGATTATTTGAATGAAGTAAGTCCATTACAATACCCAGCGAGGGATCATTCTGCATTGTTAAAACGTTTACATTTGATACATTTAAGACTTTTATTTAATGAAATGATCTGAGTACTCTTTGCACTATTGGCGACCACCCAAACATCCAGTGAACTGGTTGTCACTGCTGAATAGGGGGCGCAGTTTCTTGGCGCAGTGTTAAATTTTAACCACATGACAAATAGTTTTGTTTGTCAAAGAACATGGAAAAAACTACGCAGCCAACATGTCAATGATGAAGACACCCAGAAGACAATTTCAACGTGTGAATTTGTTCAACACGTTCACGTTCAATTGAGGAAGTTCAACATGCACATTTTCCATGTGATGTGATGACAGTTTGTCATTCATCTCACTAAAGCCAGAGACTTGTCCTGATTTTGATGGCTTGATGCTGTACGTTTAACATTTTCTGCTGTCTTTAATTTGAATGGCTAAATCATCGCCTTTGCAGGAACTGCGCTTTTTTTCCAATTCCAGATGCAGACCAGCCCTCCGGTGAGCCTCTAACCGCAGTTCCTGCACTGCTGCAGCATCTGGTGGCTCAGGGGGACACGAAGCAGACACTCGCTCACACTGCTAACTTATTCCTCTTCGGCGTTGATAAATCTGGCCAAAAAAAGAGCATCGCATCGAGATGCTTCAACCTCGTCCGGATACCAGCTTTAACAGATTTAGTAAACACTTCAGGGTGTTGATGCCCATGCTGAGAGCTGCTAATTGAAAAAAGGCTGCATGGCGGCCGCAACACTGTGACGTCATCGGCGTGAAAGCTATTAATATTTTACCACAGAAAGGTGGCAGGCTGGATGGTTGAAACACAAGTCTGGTTTGGGTATAAAAATCCAAACAATTGTTTATGCACCTAAAAAGTTGTCTCATTGGGTTCTGACTTTGAGGGAATTATAAATCCTAAGCAGGGTGCTTTCTTTAGGCACAAGGAAGGATATCAGTGTGGTATCTGTCGGTGTGGCGTAGAACAGATGATCTGAAACATCAGGCTCTACAGTTTTTTGTATTTAACATGTGCACATTCATTACATTTAAACTCTATAATTTCAAAGACCACAATAATAATATAGGCAAAAATTAAAAGCACAAAAAAAAAAAAAAAAGTAAAATAGCTATTCTTATTGCGAATTAACTATAGGCAGAATGTTAGCATTTGTTGTAGAAACTTGTCTTTGTTAGTCATGACTGAAGAAAAAGATCCCGTTTATACAAATACAATCTGGTGCTGCTCCCAGTCCCACTGTTACGTGCCTCGGCCTGTTGGTGGGAGGGGGTGTGTGTATGTTTTGATTTTGTGTTCCCACAGATGTTCTGACACACCCACCAGCCACTAATCACCCCTGCCAGCTCCCACCTGCAGCCACTAATCACCCTCACCCACGGCCAATCAACTGCAGGATGGAGTGGTTTAAAAGGAGGTCGCGAGAGACAAGAGGAGAGTGGGTGGAGAGAGAGCAGAAGGACTGTAGTGAGACAAGAACTTGTGGGAACGAATGACCAAACTTGTGTGTTGAGCTGAGGGGTGTTCATGGGCCATTTTTTTTTTTGTACGTTGGTGTTTGGACTTTTGAACTGGTCACGGTTAAGCTATTTTTGTTATTCTGTCTGTTTCACCCATTGTTTGTACTACTCAGTTTTTTGTTTCTTCAGTTGTCCCAGGGAAAAGGGGACCGCACCATGGGAGTGTGTAGGTAAGAGACCCTGGGGTTTACATAATACCCGTAGATAACCCTGTCTATACACACTAGGTAAGATCTGGGCGGACCACCCACCTGTACTGTTCAGAGAGTTTAACCAACGTGTGTTGGGACTAGGTAGGTTAGGGGTCTTTTTTTCATTCATTTCTTTGCTTTGGTTCCGCTCAGCCCCTTTTCCCCCAATACCGTATTATAGGTCCAATAAACCTGGTTTGAACGGTACGGTGTTTTTTGGTTGTCCTGATTGTGCGCCCACTGTTTTTATTTCACCTCACCCTCCCTGTGACCAGCTCACGTGTGACGGCGAGTTACGGTATCCTCACTTTAGAGGAGGGCGTAACACCCACAAAAAAAGTCGATTTGTAGAACAAAAGGGAAGGTTTATCCTTTGCGACTAATATTCTAAAATAAATGTATGGCCACCGTGAAAGTAAAATCATTCAATTGTCATTTTTGGTGTCAAGCCAAGGAAGCTGAGCAAGGAAGACCTAATTATGTTTGCATATTTCTGTAAAAGCTCCTGTGGCCGACTGCCAGCTAACGTTACTGTACCATTGGTCCTTGAAACTGGGTCTCCACATACTGAGTAGTGTGTCAGCGAAAAGGAATCATCATTATTTAGTTTCATACAATATTTCATATTTAAAAACCTGCAGTATTGTCCTGTGGGATGCGAAAGCCATCCATCCTGACAAATGACAAAAAGGGATCCTGCACATTGCAAGAACCAGACGGTGTACCACCAGTGTGCAGGATAATGGCATCTTAATCTAGACATGTCTTGCAGAGCCCAAGATCATTAATAGCAGTGAGCTGTGGGAGAAGGGACGAGGCAATATGTGGATGAATGAAGAAGCCACAGGAGGTGCTGCAGTGCCTGATCCTTTAGGACAAAATTCTAGTCACACAGCAGGGAAACGCTCTTTAAAACTCCTCATTTATTCACAACCTTTTTTTTCCCCTTCAATTTCAGCCCGTGAATCTAAGCCAGAATGCATTTCTATCAGTACTACATCAGTTTTAACCCTGTAATCTGTTTTATGGGTTGAACAAGTGTAACTGTACGGTGGGACTTCAGATGTGATGACAGGCTCTTGACATGCAGACAAACTGATCATAACAGTGGGGGGGGGGGGGGAGGGGGGGACTTGCATTAACCTGTTTTCCTCCCCGGCTGTAGTGTGCAGTTTGGTCCTCTGGGAGGTGCTGTGTGTCAGTGTGAACCGCACCGCTAAACACGACGTTCAATCTGCTGTCACGCTGCCCCTCAACTGTGACCCCTAAACGTCCATATAAATCTTCGGCTGTGCACCTTCCCCCTCTAATGAGGCTGTGGGACGGGAACCAGGTGTGCAGAAAAAAACGGTGTACGGTGCAATTCACGTGTTCAAGGTGGAGATGCTGCGTGTGATTACTCACAACAGTAATCAGATAATTACTTGTTAACCCTGGATCAAATCAGGTGATTGCACCCGCTACCCTTAAGAAATGGGACGGCGTGCCAAGGTTTCTGCCAAATGTCCCAAGCATAGGATTCACTTGCAGCGGCACATAAGCAAGCTCCACACATTTACATCATTGAAAAACTGATGGATGCCACTTGAATGCTATCCAACGTAATCACATTCAAGAATTCCACTGGATTTATTATGACCTCTGTTCTTTCATCCAGGAGGTCAAGGTGCATGGGTGGGGGATGGGTACAGGGGGATTACCTCATGTATTTTTTGTGTATTAGACAGATTGTGTTGCACAGGTTCTAGGAGTTTACAATGTTGTTTTGTGACATTGAGGATACAGGATTTTTGTTGATTTTATCAAGCTATTAATCACAGTCAGCTTCAGCATTGTACTTGAAAAAAATTCAATATGGAGCCTTTTTGTGTGGTGGTCTTTTGTAAAAATGTCTCCCTCTGTGTTAAAGAGAACAGGTGCAGCAGGAGCAGAGTATTGGTAATCCATGTTATCTCTGAACATATGAGGAGCTGCTCTAATAATAGAAGGCGTTAAACACGCTTGTGGCTTTTTCCTCTAAATCGCAACCTCAGAAGAGTTGTATCTGCGACAGACTCCGAATTTTCCTTCTCCCAGATCGTTACACGAGGACACAAGACGAGGATTACCCCCATACATTGCTTCCAAAACTGTGACACTGACAGGGCTGACTAAAACAAAACCAGCATTACAGCAAAATTGCATTTATATATCACGGTGTCGGTTACAGTAGTTTAATAGTTGAGGGTGTTTCATGTGACGCAGGCTTCGGCGCGCCCAGTACAGGTTATATGTCAGTGAGCCAGATGTTTCATAGATACGGGAAACGCCCATCTATGGGATAACATGCACTTTCACACATCTTGCTTCAGCTGTGGAAGGACTTACTAGCTCTCAAGCAGCACAATCAATTCTTACCACCCTCCTTAAAATTAGATATATTTATTTTGTCTTCTGACTTTTTGGTGATCACTTGTGAAGGTCAAAATGCAATGTTAATAGTTGTTGAAAAGATTCCTTTTGGCACTACTCCACAAAGTAGGATGGAGCGGCCCTAAAGAGGACGGAGAAGGTCAGAGGAAGGCAGGAGGGCCGAGTGAAATGTGGAGGTGGAGGAAGCAGTGGAGAGAGCAAGAAAGGCGTCAGGTGGAGGAGGAGGGGAGCAGATGGAGTCAGAGAGAGAGGGAGGGCAGAGAGACACTGCCTAGCAGGGCTCCTCCGAAAGGAGACCAAGTCAACGGCACAGAGCAGAATGGAGACTGACACAAATTGATGGGCCGAGACATTAGGAGGCTAGAAGTGGAGTAGGCTCCGGAGAGGAATAAGCCCACTCCAATTTCCTCTTTATAAAATGAATGAAGAGGCAGAGAGGGAACATACAAGTAACAGGGGAGGGGAATAATGAAATGATTCTTCGCTTATTGCTCATCCATCACGGGGATAGTAATGAATCAGTTGCGGAGAGTCGGTCACAGAGCGGATCAAAATCTGATGAGGAGGCAGAGGTAAATGGCTGTGAATGCACCGTCAAGGCCAGTCAATCCGTTAAGAGAGATTCATCCTTAGAGAGAATATATGTTTTGGGGGGGGTATTTAAGGCCAAGGCCACGGAAAAAATAGTGATTTACATTGGATGCCTTTGGGTCCAGCTTGCCCATTCCATCTCATTGCATTGTGTTCATTGGTTCTTCATGTCATTAACAGTCAGCACGTCAGTCCTCTACTGATGTATAACACCCTTCACTATTCCTGTAATAACACGGGACTAACCGCCTGTTTGCATGCTTTAGTTCCGATCAGGCCATTACTGCAATGCACGGTCAGTGGAGAGTATCTCATCATGGAGCGGAAGGGTTAGGGGTTAGGGTTAGGGTTTAGGGTTAGGGTGTTAGGGTTAGGGTTAGGGGTTAGGGTTAGGGGGTTAGGGGGGGGTTAGGGTTAGGGTTTAGGGTTAGGGTGTTAGGGTTAGGGTTAGGGGTTAGGGTTAGGGGGTTAGGGGGGGTTAGGGTTAGGGTTAGGGTCATTAACAGTCAGCACGTCAGTCCTCTACTGATGTATAACACCCTCCACTATTCCTGTAATTACACGGGACTAACCGCCTGTTTGCATGCTTTAGTTCCGATCAGGCCATTACTGCAATGCACGGTCAGTGGAGAGTATCTCATCATGGAGCGGAAGAGAGCTGCTAGCTATTAAAGTTTCCTCTTTAATTACGTTGGGTATCTGGTGGAACAAACTTATGAGTCGATGAATATAGATATATTATACACAAAATAATATTCACATTTGAATATGGAAAACTTGTCTAAATATTATTGCTATGTTAATTCCTGTGAAAAACACCAGTGTGGGGTTCAAGACGACCTCATTAGAGACCAAGTCATGAATGAGACAAGAGTGAATCCATCCAAAGATCAGATACGGCATTTTCATTCGGTCAAATGAAAGGGTTTTTCTGCTTCCGCTCTATAAATTATACCCAAATGATTGTCAAAGAGTCGTAAGTGAAGATCTTCTTGGTACCGTACTCAGCTGGTATCTCACCAGTTCCGTTGCTGCAGGACCGAGCAAAGTACAGCAGGCGTTTAACTTTCTCCTCGGAAGAGTGTCGGACTGCTGCGGTGCGGCGGAGCGAGAGATGGTGCAGTGCTGCTTCTGTAGTCTCTGTGGTGTTTAACACCATTACTGTGCCCCTGTTACCACAGCAACCAGCCCGGCTACATAATCACAAATGCTTGTGTTTAGGCATTTATTAACTCTTTGTGTGTTTGTGGGTGGTGTTGTTGTTGTTGTTGTTTTGTTTTGGTGCATGTTAACATGACTGTATATCAGCACACAGCAAAGAGTCGATCACTGCAGCTCGCATGTCAATAAGGACACAGCGCGGCCTTTAAGTAAATGAACAATGACAAGCTTTATTAACACAGTGCTCCGTCGCCCTCGTCACTCTTCCTCGTCCCACTGTGCTTTCCGTGTTCCCCGGGACGCGGCCAAGTGACGGCTGAAGGTTTAATAACACTAAAAGGTCCACTGCACCCACGCTTCCCCCCCCGCCCCCACCCCTTCTCCCCCCTCAGTGACCTCGCTCACTGCTGAAATGATCAGGTGCACTTTAATAGCTTACGGTACCTGCATGTGAGTCACACACATTCTGGCAAACAGCAGTGTGAGTATCATATGCATTTAATTAAAATGTCAAAGCGATATGAAACGGCTATTAGTGTAAAGTAGCATTATCGCATTGGAGAGTTCTTGCGTGATAAATGTACTTTAGTCAGGAGTTTTATATCAAGAAAATACATGTTTAATCTATAATTTATCAACAGAAACGTACCGCTCAGAGATGTATCATTTCTCGGTATTGAATAATAAATGTTAAAGCAGGTTTTCAATCTGTGCAGCTGAGAGCACTGCGTCATATACCCTGTGATGTGTATACCTATGCATTTAGGTGCAGCAAGAAAAGACTCTCTATGTTTTATGTTACAGTGGTATCACACTGCCATCCACACCAAGAGTGGTCGCAAGGAAAGGAGTGGAAAACTGAGTCTGCAACCCAAAGCCATTCCCAAGTCCTCTCACACGGACTCTTGGTGAAGAAGACTTGGTGTCACCTTTAAAATACATTGCATATCCCTTTGCCTCAAACTAGTACGATCCGGTAGGCTCGTGGTTTTAAACGTGCCGACAGGGACTTACTTCTTGAGCAGATGGGTTTACATAGGAGATACTTGAAAGCCTGCAGAGTCTCATCTAAATGCTAAATTACGCCTCATGTGTCAGACGCAGACACAGCGCTGGGGAATCATGACTTGGTCATGTGGCAGTTTTTACCTACCTAGTACTAAGAATATTGTAAAAAGGACATTTGAGTCACAACCAAAATCCTAATCATCTTCCAAAGGATTGCTTGTTGTTCCATAACATCTGGCTGTGAAATATTGTACTGTTACCCCACTCAAGTGATTTGACAGTTCTACTTACTTTGCAGGTAAAGTATACCGGTACTTTATATACAAACATATGAAGAAAACCATTATTCATGAGTTAACTATTGATACATTTTGCTGATACAACTCCTGTACTAATACTTTACTTGCATTTTGAACTTTTAGAATTTCCAAACTGTTCTATTAGTGTTTTAGCAGTGTAAGTAAGATCGAGTAATCAACGTGAAAACAATCGCAACATCCTGAGCAAAATTAAATGGCAGTATTTTATAGTCGTTAAACACAGCACAGGCCAAATCTCTGTTTGCATAATAATTTATTCACATATCTTTTTCACATACTTTATAATATTATTGCTGCAGTTCTGGAGCCTTTCATATATTCACTTTCAATATTCCCACAAATGGGATTCTGTTTTCATATCTCTTTATAGTTTTCATCTTCATGCATGCTGAGTATAACATTTCACGGGAGCAGGATGCAAATAAATAAAACAGTATCTTTTCAAGTTACATGTCATAATCTATCCATTCTATTAATGCTTCGGTAACATGCCTTTTTCAAAGTCCACAGGGTCGGAGGGGCTTGGGAGGGGACACTTTTTGGAACGTCTCCATTAGAGGGCAAAGGCTTAACAAAGGGCACATTATTAATACATATTGTTAAAGCTGGCAATCTATGATTACTCTTCATCACCACCCAAACCCCTGCTCCTCATCAGTGAAGCCCAACTACATCGCATAGGGAAAAAGGCAAAGTGTAATTCTTACATTTTATCTATGTACACATACTTTGAAATATGGCACCAATTCAGCTTGTGAAAAAAAGCTTGAGGTTACATGTTAAAATATTTGTGACTACAATACTTTCTCTTTAACTGAGAAAGTTTTTACATAACTCCATTCAGCCCCCTTAGACAGAGATCAGACCTAATGAGTTAAAATGGAAACACTGGCACACTTTTCTTGACTGTTTTCCGTTGGCTGTGGTAGTAAACAGTGCGCCTCGCAGGCATTGAGAGCATTGTGGTGCGTGACACAGTGTTGAAAAGTTAATCTAACTCATCTTCAATGCACCATGTGTCTCACTTTGAACAAAAGCTCCCAGGCAATGTCAGCCTGCCGTGTGATTGGCAGCTAAGAATATGAACAAAAGCGATGATTTTTAAGAAAAAAGCCTGGAACACTGACATCAAATACTGTGTTCCAGTTCCTGCTGAAAGCTTCAGTGCTGTTGTTTTTTGTGTTTTTCACTCTGTGGGAATTCCTGACAACACGATTTAAAAGGTGCTTGTTTGTCCGTCGAGTGGCATCACTCGAAGATCATGGACAAATAACAGTATCTTTCACTCAGAAGCTCCGATTAGCTCAACATTGAATTTTCTGACTTAAATCAGACGTTGGCTTTTCTTCCCCCACTCACATGCGTATGCATGCACACGCTTAAGCTTTTGCATATGCACATAATTGTAAAATAAGGGGATTATTTCTGACCTACAGCCAAGGCAAATAATGAAGAACTTCAAAAGACCTCAACCTCAAACTATCTTTACAGTATTTTAATATCATCAACAATTGCTCATTTTTGTCTGTTGGGTTCTTTGAAGGCCCCTAGTGTCACCTAGGCATCATGTAAGATCTGTGTGTATGCTTTGTTGCAGCAAGACAGGAGCCTTTTTAGGACGGTGGTCCTTTCTTCCTGAAGTGTCAAAGACTCTACTTGGTGAATTGATGCTTTGTCCCGACTACACAGAGTCCGCCTGTGCTCCTGAATAGTAATGCAGTGGTGATTTTGTGCCCTAATGATCGGGGGTCCTGGGCCAGGGGAAAGCTCTTCTCCAAAATGTAAGAGGTCCTCGAGCCCCCAGGCAGAGGAGCCTCTGTCAGACGTAGGCTGACTCACTAGACTGGGTCCTGCCCAGGTTTGGGGTCTGGGACAGGTGTGAAACATCCTTCTTGCGGACTTCACAGATTGACTTCCTTCGGGCCTGCACCCCTCGGATGGCCGTCTTTATCTTCCTCCAGCCCAAGTGGTTGAGCTCAGCCAGGTTGAGCAGCACACAAACGCCACTTACAGCGAACATAAAGACCAGAAACACGGTCTTTTCCGTGGGACGGGACACGTAACACTCCACCTCCTTCACGCACGGGTAGCGATCACACTCAAACATCCCTGGCACATTGAAGCCGTACAGGAAGTACTGGCCGGCCAGGAAGCCGATCTCCAGAGCGTTGCGGAACACCACCTGGATGACGTAGAAGCGGGAGATGCCTTCCTGCCGACGCACTTTAGCATTCTTTGTTTGAGGGAGCCCTCGGGGTCCGTTGGGGATCTCCTTGACCTCCAGGCAGTCGTGATCCTCCTTGCTGCTGTCAGGGTGCACCAGAATGCCGTTGATGTTGCGAGAGTGAAGCTTGCGAGCGTGATGGTCGTGATGGCGCCCGTGGGGGCCGCCGTGGCCGTGGCTGTCCATGTAAGGGTGCAGGAGAGAGTAGCTTCGGTCGCGCGCCTTAGCAGACTGGTGAACAGAATACGTGATGAAGCACAGGCTTGGCGTGCACACCAGGATAATCTGAAAGACCCAGTAGCGGATGTGCGAGATGGGGAAGGCCTTGTCGTAACAAGCCTGGTTGCAGCCGGGCTGCATGGTGTTACAGATGAACATGATTTGCTCGTCCTCGTACACCTTCTCCCCCACTATGCCTACTATTAGAATACGGAAAATCACCACCACTGTCAGCAGGATCCTGCAGAGAGACAGATGGAGAAGGAAAGGGCAGAATGGGGAGGGGGGTGAAAGGGAGACAGGCAGTGTCAGTTAGTGAGGAACAAAGGCTCAGGATACATCTGGGTATGATTCTAGCAATTTCAAATAGATTGCAGGTCTTGGTTTATTGTAATCGAACCGCTGATTGGATGCTGCTTAGGTTATGATGAAGCCCAAAAAAATTCAGAGCCACAGAAAGAAAACAGTTTTCAGGCCAGGTGTCGGATCAACCTAAGTGCCCTTTTGTGTGTTCATGTGTTGATGCATGAACCTGCGTGTGCTTGTGTTTTCTCACTGCTGATGTGACAAACAACACTGCAAGATGGTGGCGTCGAGCTCGTGCACACGTGCGCACATTACCCCAGTGATTATAGGAGACTAAAACAGAAGGTGTCATCAGAAAGGTGAAGGTGACTTTGCACTCATCTTCACTGCTGACCTGACATGTAGGGACATCTGTGTGAGTGACTGCTCATACATACTTCTTTTTTTTACTTTTTACATCTATTTAGAGGCATCTCCTCATGGTAAGACTGATTTCGAAAGAGCGGGTGGGCTTGCTCCCCGCCGCCATGTGTCCAGGATCTGGAGGACCTCGAGAGCAGTGCAGCTGCTTTTCGAGGCTTCTAAGAGACTGGTGCGCTGTACTGTTATCTTCTTGCGTCGATCCAGAGCAGGAGCACTGCGGAGGGGGGCTGGGGCTTCAGCGCTGCACTGTCAGCTCTTTCTAATGAGCGAGGAAAGCCTGCACATCACGGGGCTCCCTGGTATTTATGCCACGATGCAGTGGATGTGCACGCACCCTGCGTGGCGGAGCCAATTACTTAGAACACTCTTGCTTCCGAGAGGGGCCACCCAAGGCGACAGGAGGGACACAGGTAGATTTGGCCCCAGGTGGCTCAGAACAACTGGGGTTAATGGCAGCTAGAACATGTGCCATTTGCCTTTGAGTCAAGGGATGTGAGGTACAACCATTGCTTCACTTTTTGATATGTTTATAAAATGTTGGTTCTTGTTGAGTCAAATGAGACTCCATTATGGCCTTTAATTAGAGCTCAAGCTTTACCACACCCACTTTCCATGGCCAGCGAGTTACCACAGCAACCAAGACGTTCGTAAAAGATGAGAGATAAAAGGGTTGAAGACACCAAGATATGACGGAACATAACTATTATATAAAATATTAATGAAAATAATTGGCATAAATTGTTTGTTTTTTACCTTTGAGAGGGAGAACTGAAACATCGGTTTAGGAGACAGCTTGTGATATCTTAGAGGTAAAGAAGAGGAAGATGTGATAGCGTGAAGCCGACCTAAAATAGAGCAGCACGCCGCTGCAGGACTGTTCCTGCTACACCTGCAAGAGGATGCCTGCGTGTGTGGTCTTTGCATTGGTGTGTGTGTGTGTGTGGGGGGTGGGGGGGCAAGACAGACACAAGGACACAGAGACAAAGAGGGAGAGTCAGCCATGTGTGTGACTTGTGCAAAATGGCAAACATGTTCGTTGGTCAGTGCTTGCAGCAGCTGTGAGCAAATACGCTACACTGACTTTCAGTGTGCTCCGAAACACGACAAAATAAAGCTTCTGTGCACCTTTTCAGAAGTGAAATGCGGATTGTGTCTGATTTACATTCAGTACCTTTGTGACCCTGTGAGCCGATGTATCAGCAGTAGATGTGACCAAAGCGCGGCTACAGATGGTGCTCTGCACCACAAAGAGTCCTCTGACGCATTATGCTCAATGTGATCTGTGATTGACACTACTCATTTATATGCAAATATTTGTTTAGGAAACTACCACTTATGTTCAGCGTCAGTTTGAGAATCTGCAGCTCTGGATGCTCATTTAAAACGATATATGAGGATGGAAGTTCAGTTTACGTTTTTTTTCTATTCAAGGTCTGCTTCTTCTCATGTCAGTGATAATTACTACATCATAATAGCATTAACTAAATGTCACTAAGCCTGCCTCCCGTCCTCTACATAAGAGGACTGTATCTCTACATAATGACACAAGCTCAAGCTTGATAGGAGTCCAGTTCCCTTAAGGTTCATTTTCATCAACTTATATGTTTGCTTTTGTACTTTATGTAACACATACTCTTTTGTTTCTCTACTAATGCACACTAATATAGCAGAAATACTACACTACATATGAAATTAGGCTACAAAGTGGTCGACATATAAAAGCAACACACCTTTCAACAGTTTTTTCCTCTTTGGCGCTACACCCTCTACTCTGTGCACACACCAGTGAATAGATGAGTCACAGAACAGATGAGTCAAATGAGACATTGGGGATCTTTGGGGTAAGCGACATAAACCAGAAATATAAACGCAGCTGGATCCCTCATTTACTAGTTAGGTAAGACATATTTAAATTTATACCTTGAAATAGCCTTCAAAGAGAGACCAATTCTTGACATTTTACCTCTTTGCATGGACAACCGGCACCAACATAATAATAAATATATAACTCCTAATCCTCCATCAAATTATGTATAAATAATTCTGACAGTAGTGATCAACATTAACAGCAGCCTCCTTTCACACCATGTGTCCACTGCAGCTTCACTGCAACAGTAAGAGTTTGTATGGAAAACTTTTCTAAAGAACTGTACTGCAGTTATTGCATCTATACTTGTTTGTTGGGCAGATTTATATCATTAAAATTCTCAACACACTGCAAGTATTGAGTGTTATGCTGTGTGTGTTTGCAGGCTTGAGTGTGTGCTTGTGTGCTTGTGTGCTCGTGTGTGTGTGTGCGTGTGTGTGTGTGTTCGTTCGTACACTACTGCTGGATAACTGGATAATCAGCTACAGGGCAGATTGCTGCATTGGCAGAAAATAGTGGACGAAGGTAATCTGCAAACATCAGTGTTTTAAGTGCTGAAGGGTAACGAGCCAATACTGAACGTTAGGGCAGATTGGGACTGAACAGTCTGAACCGGAAGAACATTCAACACCCAAACCCACCGTCAATGTGGAACAAGATTTTGTAGCGTCTCAGAGAAGAAAATCAAAATAATGCAGAGTTAAGTCGCTACAGTGCATTCTCCATTTATCTCATTGAACCACTTTATCTAACACTCACACATCCCGCTGCTTTTATTATCTCATGGAGCTACTTGGTCTAAGAACCAAAGATTACATTTGTTGAGACTTTCTATGTCCTTCCCACTGTGCCGTAGATCTAATAATATTTGGAAAACCATTAATCGAGCCTGTCAGCCTGGATTGGGCCATCGTATGAACGTGGTGGAGGAAGCAACGACAGTGACGTGAATCTTTGCAGCTGTGCAGCTAAACAAACTGATGTGTAGCCACCTGATTGACCTGTGAGAGTGTGTGTGTGTGTGTGTGTATAGTGTAATGATTGGCTGGTGTGTTGGCTGGACATGAAGGCACTGTCTCTGCCAGATGCTTTTACACACACACACACACACACACACACACACACACACACACACACACACACACACATACATACATTCATACAGCAGCTGCTGTCGTCAGCCTCAAGGGACAACAATCGCCTCAAGCCCAACAGCAGATGCATTGGGAAACACACACATGCACACAAATATATTTTCATAATGTGAATGTAAATTAATTGACTCATTAGCATACGAGTCAACACAAATATGTGGTATATTTGCACATACAGGTCCACAACTCTCTGAACAGAGAGCAGTCCTCTGAAAGAAGAGCTAAGTGCAGTATTATCTGGTGAGAGACCCTGACTAAAAATACCCTCCCGCCCGTATGCTCTCAATAATAAGCTCCACTGATTGCTGATAGACGCACATAATGAACAAAGACCTTACGAGGCATAGAAATTAGACAGCTAAATTATCGAAGTGCAGACATTTCTTCCCACCCGCTCCTCGTGCACTGTTCCTCTCTCAAACTGTTTCTTTTAAATAGTTTTAGGTTTGCCCACGTATCAGGCTATGACCGCCTGAGGTGCCACTTGGAGCCACCGTGACAAAGTAATATGAAGCTAAACCCGTGCGGTGGTTTGCTCACTTCTCTTCTTTCTCTGAATCAGCACCGACTTTAATTTGAGTGTAACACAGAACATAGATGGTTTCAAATTGAGGTAGGCCTCTATGATATTTATAATTTTACACATATATCACAGAGGTCATTTCAGGCTGGTAACTTCATGTGTGCTACGACATGCGCAGAAATTCAATTATCTCACTCGCTCATTTAACAACTCGGAAGGAAATGACTTCCAGCTGCTTTTCGAGAATAAACAAGAAAACAGGAGGAGACGCTTCAGGTAACTTCCCCAGTTATTCCAAGGTTGAGGTCAACATAAAACGATTTTTATTTATCACAATGAAAATACGTTTAAATCTTCTTTTTTTAATCAAAACAAAGCTGGAGGGTTTGATGTTTAAAGATCTCTAATATTTCCTTGCATAGCCCAGCGGCGCAGGTGTATTACAGGTGCAGCCTTCTTCCACCCCATTTGCCTTAATGCATCTGGAATAGGCTTTATAATATGTCCTCCTGGAAAATGTGCTACAGACAGATACAAAAGAATCATATATATAGTGTGTTGATATTTTGTGGGCTAACCTATAAAGGGATTTCATCATGCGTTTCCCCCCTTTCAATTAACTGGAATTACGTGACGAACCTCACAGTTAATGTGTCGTGTATGCTGGAGTTTTATGATACGAAAAGTTTACAAGTCACGTGACAGTGATGGCAACGCACCCCTGCTTCTTTTAAGCAGAGTAGAAGATAGAGGCTTGAAATCTGACCGGAGCGTGAAAGGATTCTAATTCTCTAAATATGTCCCAACACGTCTTCTGTCAATATTTTTTTCAGGATGAAACATGTAAGCAATGATTGAAGACAAGCAACAACTGCGTCACTCAGAATCTGGTTAAACGGACTAAATTACACTGTTAAGCATGTGTGACTGTATAATCTGAATTTCAATGTTTTTTTACATTATCATTTTTTTGCATTATAATTAGACATCATCCATGGCAGATTTCTAAGACTGATATATATATATATATATATATAATATATATATATTATTTACATTACATATATATATATATATTTATCTAAAATAAAAAGTACGGCTCCAGTGTACTTTTAACTGCCTTTATGATCATAAAATATATGGATTAGTTATGCATCGAAACATTCTACTGTACTGTACTGTTCTGCTCTATTAGAGCATTTTAATCTATAAACAGGCTCACAAGCCACGAAGATTAATGACATTCTATCCTGACCTAGTTTGAGAATTCAAACATGTAATTTAAATGAAGAACATTTAAGCGATGTATGTGGAAACACTAAACGCCAAGGGAAGCTTGTGCACACACCATCAATGTGCTGTAATGAATAATAGCCTGCACTGGAAAAAAGCTTAGCTCAGCTCTCCTGGCGAAATCCCCCTGTCAAACAGAGTAATCAATAACATTCAACATCAGGGATTTCTACACAAATAAACTAATGACAACTCGAGATGTGCAGAGAAATCGTTTGACTTGAACGACAGTCCGGCTGCTCGCCCAGGGATGATGGAATTACTAATCCTGTCAAAGACGGAAACATTGCTTCCATTGTTTGGCTTTGCAAAACAATCCTCCCAGGCGGCATAGATAGTTTATAGGCAGCTTATTATTAACGACACATGAAGACAGGAGGATGCCCTCAATTAAAACAGTATTCCTAAACCTCAAATTATTCTGGGAGAAGAAGTAGGGTGCCTGCATCTTTTTCAGGGATATCCTGACCTATTTAGGCAAAGTGGAGAGAGCACAAAAACTACTGCAGGGTACAACTTTAAGGCAGACCTTCGATATATTTAGCTTTTAAAGCAAGCAAACAAGGAAGCAGATATATTGGTTTTTATCAAACCTTTCAAGACGGCCCGTTGTGGGGCAGTTGTTTTTACCATATGAACAGGGCCGAAGGTATTCTATACACCACTTTGTCCAATCCATTAAAAGGCTGAGCAAATCGTCATACATCCTTAATAAATGACTCAAAACTAGTTGAAACTTACTAGGGGCACATGACTTATTGAGATTTTATGAAGTAGTTATAATGTTAGTGTGCGGTGATAGATGTTAAATAATAGATTTCAGAAAATAAATCGGGTAAAACAAAAATGGATCCAGATTTGTTTGTACGTTAATTATATATGAATAAAAGTTCATTTTTAATATATTGGAAATAATTACTATTTTGATTGAAATGTAATATATGTAATGTAATGCAAAAAACATGAGTTCCCTCCATTATTAACAACAAAGAGCTTTCGCCCCTTATTAAAGTTGATGTTTATTCAGACACACCTGCACTGCCGTGTTTGCACAGAAGATGAATAATGTATCTGCTTTCTCTCAGGATGTCACCGTCATCGCCTCCAATGAGAGCTGCAGTGAGAGCATTAATGTCAGATGAATGTTCAATTAAAACACACAGTGGCCTTGTGTATTTTTAGAAGTCCTCATCATTGCAGCGGACCCATATTGTGTGTGTGTTTGTGTGTGTGTGTGTGTGTGTGTGTGTGTGTGTGTGTGTGTGTGTGTGTGTGTGTGTGTGTGTGTGTGTGTGTGTGGACTGTTTCCTCAGCAGCAGGGTCAGTCAGCAGCTCCAGAGGAAGGAGCTCTGACACAGATGCTCAGCATGTAACCGCTGCTGTGGGACAACTTCTCCTTCCTCCCTCTGTCTCCTACGGCCCCTCCAAGGATTCCCCCTGAACCCTTTTTGTTCTACAGTTTTCATCCTCTCCTCTCTGTTCTTCCATCCGGCAGCCCTTCTTATTTCACTCACTCCGGGCCCCCATTATCTTTTTCTTTTCGCTCTGCTTGTCTTTGGCACTGACCTCAGCACGGCACTGCAGTGTAGGGGAAGATGCATCAACACACTTTCCTTTATTCTTTTCAACCTGTAAGGTGTATAACTCAAACCTAAAGGCCTCATGCTCTCACAGTTGAAGACGCATACGAGCAGCCATTGTCTGCAACACGCCTGAGCATCCCGTGTGTAAGGGAAAATATTCAGTGAGTCTGAATACTGAATACTCATATCCTTGAATATATCTATAACATCTATAACTCAGATGTTCATGTTATATGGTAGATACTGTATGTTCTTCTTTTTTAGTGAAATGAGTTTGTTACAAAAGTTTTGTAAAGAAGGCAGCAGTGATTGATTTTGCATTGATTTTGGAAGTGTTGCTGCTTTTGGAAGATTGAAAAAGCATCCAAGCAGTAGTTTGTCCTACTGGATGAAATGTGTCTTATGTTCATAGTAATGAATATTGTCACGGTCTTAAAATATCGCTCTGATAAATAAGAAAAATAAATGGTGTAAAATTTGAAATCAATGAATAAAATATGTCATATTCAGATTCAGATTTCATGATGCTAAACCAGACCTACCAACACATCTTTGTTTGACAGTTTGATATTTTTGAAAATATATATATACCGTGCATATTAGTAATTATGTATAGAACATTTCGGGACATATTAGAAGACTGCAAACATGATCAAGGCTGCTGATGTTACATTTTAAACAAATATGCAAGCATATATGTCAGCAATGTATTACTTTTGGTCACATATCTCTTCTCAAACTCTTTGGGAGTAGCTGCGTAGCAACATGCTGCTTTAAAAGTCCCAACAAAGAAATATTTGAAGGATTTGAAAATTTGAAGGATCAAATGACAAGAAAATGATTAGTTCTGCTTGTGTCCTCACCGGCTGGCAGCTTACCTGTGCCTGTCAATAGAAGGCTTTTCACAGTGAGATACATTCAGACATTTCAGAAGCCACTCTGAACTGCCGGTTATCTAACGCTGAAAGGACTCATTGGAAGTGAATAGACAGTCAATTTCGTTTGGGCTTGAGAATGAGGTTAATGCAGCCTTGACAATGATTTATCTCATTGTGTAGTCATGATCACAGTCATTGGTTATCCATGCACACACTGTACATTCCCCAGTTAGAAATAAGGCATATGGAAATCACAATACACAATACAATGACAACGTGTTAATGTTTGAATGAGTCACAATATGCAAGCCACCTGTGGTTAGTCATAGGCACCGAAGCGACTCCCAATTTGTCCGTCTCTTTCAAAGACCACAATTAAGCTAACCCATGCCACTGCGTAAAGATGGTCTATGTTCCATGATGTAGCCTGAGCTAATTATCCATCCTATGCCACGGCATAGGTTAGCTTAAACCCTACAATTAAGAAAGAGCTTAATTGTAGCGGAATAGGACAATCTAGACATCCAACAGTGCTATCCGACGGTGCCTCGCGGGGGAACTGAATCCTCACGTTGCAAGAGAGAGGGCTGGCACTCAGACAGATGACCGACATGCAACCACGTTCCAAAGTTTTGATGCAGGGGAGACTTTCCTGCCATGGGGAGACATCACTGTTCTGCTCTTTGGAACCGCATCCTCTGAACTGCAAGCACGGAAACATGCAAACTTTTTTAAAAAGAAACTCCACGCAGGCCGAACATCCCGGACGTGATGCCGTCTAGCGGTTGCTGCATGCTTCGGCCACACCCCTGTGAAGTGCAGGACTTCACGCCGCACAACAGTGCAACACTGCATCACAGTTGGCGGTGTTCACAAGTGCAACGGGCCACACCTGACCACACCCAACTGGCTTGTTGGGTGTGGTCAGGTGTGCAACAGACTTGAACCTTTCAACCCATAGAGGTCAGTGCAACAATTTTGACTCCATACTTGATTTTTGCGTGGAGTTGCTCATTAACAGTCTAGGAGGCATCTTCACAGCACAAACTGTGCGAGTGGTGAACAATACTCCAACTTGTTGATACATCCAAAGACATTATTTGGATCATTTAAATTTTAAGTGTAATTGATTTCCTGACCATGCAGGCACATGCTTAGGATGAGGAATCAAGTCTTTATCTTAGTATTTTTAGTGTTATTGCTTTGATCGTCTAAGGACGTCTAATGTCTGAAAATGCCTGTCTACAGGTAAAATGACCCACGAACCCACTTAATAATAAACGCTACACCTGACTGAATGTCAACCAAACTGCAAGAACGCTCCAGTATATTTATTGAAATATCTTGCAAACAAACTAGCTAAAGGGACAACATTAAAAACCTACTTGAAAATAAACAACAAGCTAAGAGCTCTACAGCCTGAGATGCTCACAGAGGACTGTACAAAGACAATGTTTCTTGACTCGCATAGCATAGACAAGCAGTGTAGAGAAAGGGAACCTTGTTGGAAAGCAGATAATATTACAGCTAATGCCTTAGGGTCAAATAGAGAGCCTTGTAGGACAAACACAGTCTGAGGGAAGCCAAAACACAAAGGGATCGTTTACAGAGCATTTCACTATATTCAGCACAGTAGCAAATAGTTGGGCATCACACAAACTACTTAAAGTATGAAGAAATGATTCGACTGGTTTGTAATATCATTCCACAATAGGATGCCACCTTTTAGGTTTTCACAGTTAAATCTATAGTACATTCATATGAAAATGAAATTGGTGCATAAAGAACTATTCTAAATTGAGCCCTGCTCATTTGACTAGATTTACTTTATGTATTCAGGGAACCTTTTTTAATGTTCAACCAGTGAAGTGCACGATAACCAAATAGCTCAAATTAAGCATTTGTAAGAGGAAGCCGTTACATCATCAGATTATTAGTTTTTTGAAAGAGGTAGCATACAAATTGAGCGTTGCCTCTGTAAAAACTGTAGGTGGCTTACAGTCCTTGTATCATCCAATGATGACCCTGCGCTCACAGGGTATTGTTGATTCAGCTGCCACGACTGGATTAAGAAGCTGCATTATATAATTCTTTGACCACTACGGGGCGGAAAGACTCCAGAACAAGTTCACAACAGTTAGCAATTAGCTTATGAAGTTGTTATGGCTAACATGTTAGCAAACAGTTGCCTACTTACAAATCCAGCAGAAACAGAGCAACACGGACATCTCTTTGGTCTCCTTTTTCTGGCCACCTGTTGAATGTAATTCCAATATTCACTGGCATTTAGCCCTTGCTTGGTCTTCCAGCGCATAAATAATATACCTAACGCTTATTGGCTTCTTAGATGTTCCAAGTTTCTTCACCGGTTACTTCGGCTCTTTGACATTTTGCGCTGTACAGTTTGCAAGCAATTAGCTTTTATTAGCCCCTGGCATAGGGAGCGGCGGCCCACGCTCGTGTACGAACAGGCATTGTTTCGTTTTTTTTTCTCTCTACGGACACCATAACAATTAGCTGGAAATGGCTGATAACTGTGCAATGGCTGGTAACTGTGCAAACCTTTGCGAGGTGTTGATTCTCAGCAATACTACCTATCCCATAAGCAGGAGGTATCAGTAATGCCACAAAATATTTCTTAATGCATCTTTAGATCAAGTCAACATGCTCTATTATATGCAGGTTTCTATTCCGTCTAAGGACTAGACCAGGTGATTTCATTGTTTGAGGCGCTTTCAACCAGGGAAGAAGAACTCACTGAAATGACATGGTGTAGTGTTTGATTGGAAGGAAAATCTTCATTGCACGTGGTTTCAGATCCCTGATCAGAAGTTTTGCAACAATGCGGCCCACATCATCTCTGTTGCTCTGATGCAGTAACAATGTCACTGATTTTGAAGGATGACGTTTTAGGACTCCGTACACATGATATAGTGTAGTTAATAAAGGCATGAGCTGATTTTCTCTCCTTTAACACACACACACACACACACACACACCCAACAAACACACACAGAGAGAATCCACTGGAGCAGAGAGAAGATTAGGCCATGCCCTTGCTGCAGGCTACCTGGGGTCTGGGTTAATGAGCCCAGCAGTGCGGGAAACATCTTATTGTTTCGTGGCTTTGTTTTATTTTTTATTAAAAGCGATCTTTGAAATAAACTATCTCCACATCCGGGTTTCACTTTGACACACTTTCCCCCGAAGAGCATCCCAGCGTGACATCGGGATTATGCTTAATGGGTGGAAGAATTCCACTTTTGCTGTTAATTAATCACACAGAGATGATGTGGGGCATATTTTTCACACAGATTTACAGCATGTCTCCATGGCATGTCTCCACTGCTAATCAAACTAAAAGCTCATCTGTTCGACCCTTCGACAAAACCATTCTCACACGAAATATATAAAGAATATTAAATCAGACTTTCACTGTGATCCAAATAAGAAACAAATGAAATCAAGTGTTTTTGTCTCAGGTTCACACAGAGTTTAGAGCCATTTAATCCCCCTTTGATTCTCAATCCGCACCTGCTTGATCAGCATCCTTTCATCTTCCGCACCTCTGCTCTCCTCTCACCCCCTCTCCTCTCTCCTCCTTCTGTCCTACTGGTTTGTGGCCAAAGCATCAAGCCTTATCTACCAATAGCTAGGCTGTTAGGTATCAACAGAACTCCTCTGAATTAACACTGATGCCAAGCAAAGCTGGCTATTGATGATGCTCAAAGAGTTTATTCCTCAATGGTTGTGGAGGACATGGGTGAGGAGAGCTGAGAGAAGGTGAAGGAAAGGGGGGGGGGGGCAGTGATGACTGTGGGGGACTGTAAAACAGAGGAGAGCCCTTGGACAAGCATTGGTGAGGTGTGTGGGGGAGAATAAGACATACTATAGATAAAAGTGCACAGCTCATCAGTATAAACAAACGCCTGATTATTAAAACCTTCACTGTCTTACCTTCCAATCATGGTCGAGTGCTGCTGGACAGCCGCCTCCAGCAGCCTCTCCAAAATGGTCCATTCCCCCATGGTGACGGGAAGGTTGCGGGACTCTCAGCAGAAGCGGGACTTGGGGAGCCAACCCCTCCTTCTCCGGTGGAGCCCTTCTTCTCCTCTCACCTCTTCCTCCCAGGACCGGACCGGACCGCACGGAAGGGGACCGCCCCCCCCCCCCCTCGGCAGCTCCCTTTTTGACCTCTACACGTTGACCTGGACGGTCGTCGGCGCGTCTTCGACTGCGCGTTATACGCGGGTGGGCGTCTCTTCTCCTGGGCCGGTCCTGCTGCGCTTCTCCTCGTGGTGGAGGAGAGGTGCTGAGCTGATTGCCTCCCCCCTCCCGCCTCCTCCTCTCTCCCCCCCACCCCACCTTTCCCTGTGCAGTGATGCTTGTCCTCCCCCCTGCCGCACCACTCCGCTCTGCGCTACGGCATATGCTATAGCTCACTGTGTGACAGCCATGATCCACTCGCCTCGCTCCGTCCCCTCTCTCGTCTCCCCCCCCCCCGTCCCCCTCCCCTCCCTCTCTCCCTCCCCAGTCCCTGCCTTCGTCCTCCACCCCTACCCCCAGGGCACTCCTTGTACTTTACCTGCACTCCCTGCCATCAGAGCCACCAGAGCCGCTTTGCGCTCGTCCTCGCATCGTGTGGGAGCTTTGCCTTTGCTGCACCCTTGCTACAAGCCGAACGCACGCGAACGCACCACGAGCGCTCCGCATGGAGCCGATCCTCCAGCGAGCAGCACCGTAAACACACGCGCACGCACCCGATGACAGCTCTGAAATCCCACTCCGTCCCACTTCCTTACTGAGGACCGCAGATCCACGCCGACACACGCAGCTCCCGCCTGCTGACCGTCATTTTACGTCAGGGGCAATAGTCGCCCCCACGGCTTGGAGCAAGCACCCATAAAAAAAAGAAGAAAAAAAACATACACACACACACACACACTCAGAGCCGCACACGTAAACACATTGCCAGCCAGCGCATCAGTAATAAATCAGCTGCCTTGCTGCATCCAGTGGGGCTGAGCCGAGGCAGTGTGCTGCAGACCTGCTGTCCCGTGTTGTCCCCCCCGGCTAATTTCAGCACAGTCCAATGCTCAGAGTCAAGTCTGCTGCAGAGAGCGGGGATGAAAAGCTCGTCCTGAGAAGCCTACTTCCGGGCTCCATCATCCTGGATCCCTCTCGCTCCCCCACGCCCCCTCTTCCTCCTGCTCTCCTTCAACCTCCTCTCCCTTCCTCCTTCCCCTCCTTTGCTCACGCCTGTGTGTGCAGATCTCGGTCTCGCAAACTACCACCGCCTCAGTGTTCTGTTTCCCGTCTTTGCTTTGTGCTCTCCCTCTCTCATGGAGTCGCTCTATCTCTGTCACACATTGCAAGCATGCAACACCCCCTCCCTCTCTCCTCTTCTCCTGGGTCTGTTCTCTCCCCCTCCCTCCCTCCCTCTCTCTCTCTCTCTCCCTCTGTAGCTCCTCTGGTAAATGTGCTTGGATTGCTACCGTGATCGCTGCTTTTCTTATGCTTGCAAGAATGCCTCCCACCACACCGTGCTGTGTCTGTTACTGCCTGATGTAGCACATGCAAAAATGGGGGTGGGGGGGGGGGGGGGTCGAGATCTAAACCGGGCCTTCTGCCTTTGTTCCAGTCGGGGAGCTCGGCAGTGTTTCCATGTACTCCTTTAGTGCTCTCTTGCTCTTGTTGTCTCTTGCCTCTGTCTTTGTCACACATCACCAAGGCCTATATTTGCAGGAGGAATTGTGGCTCTGGGTGCTCCATCCCATCTAACCCCTCCCCTTTCTCCATCTCCCTGTGTTGAGAGCGACAACACACCTATTTCACCCCGCCGCAACTCTCATAGTCGTCCTGCATTTCCTCTCCTCTTCCTCATTCGGTTAATTTCTCCATCCTCCAACACATCCGCCCCCTGTGATCCCGCTCCCTCTCAGGAGAGATGAGTGCCGTGCAATACTCTGCTATGACATTGAAAGCTGCATTCATTAGACTTTTGTAAAGGTGGTGTCGAAATGAGAAGGCCTCTCTCTCCAACAGAAACAGGCGGATGTAGAGGCTAATTAACTTGTTCGCACACACAGTACAACACGTGTGCATATCTAAAAGACGTACACACACAGACAATAAAGAGCCACACGTTTGATTTACTCCTCGATGTAAGTCATAACAATGATTTTCCTTTATAGGCAGTGATTCAAGTAGATGAATGCAGTGGCATGACGAGAGACCAGCACACTGGTATGAATGCATGGCTGGCGGGGGAAAAGGTTCAATTCCTTTGTGCTGCAACTCTATTTAGTCACGCGTCTTTGATTTTCCATGGCATGCTTTTCTGGTTGTTGTTGCAGAATAAGATGCTTTCTCTCCATGCCCTTTGGACAATTCAACACCTTCTTTACCCCCTCGAATCCTCTCCTGTGGTTTTTCTGAGAAAAACAAAACCAGCAAATTGATGTGAGTGAATTTACAACCAGAGCCCGTCCACAACAGCATCTATGGTGCATCAGCGATCGATCAATCTACGCAGTCGTGTACGTGCATTAAAACATGATAAAAAACACCTCTACATGTCATTTGTGTGGGAGAGAAAGACTGAGTGGTTGACAGAGCAAAAGAGGATTTTTTGTTTGTTCAGCATCTTCAGCAGCGTGGGCGGAGACTCGGGGTCTTTCCCTCATCAAGGACATATGGTGGTGTAGCAGAGCTGTTAGGGGGTGCAGGGAGAGGAGGTGGGCAGTGGAGTGTAATGGCTCAAGATTGGTGATGCTTGGTCACAAGCAGAGCATGCTGAAGCGCTGGCATTCTGAGAGGAGATTTCAAAATAGGATGAAATATAAGAGAGAGAGAGACGCAGATGTGTTTTCAGTAAATTTCAACAGCCAGCGCCAAGGATGCGAATACACGTGCATCCCTCGTGAACAATAGCATTAACAATAACAAAAAATGTAATTCATGTTAATAGTAGCCCGTGTGTCTGTGTGCAAATGTAACAGTCAACTGTAAATTTAAAAAAACTGGCATTTTTACACTGTATTCTCCAGGGATACACTAACATAAGATCTTATGTGTCTCACATTTAAGGAGATTTTACCCTTATCATAGGGGATGGGGGGAGGGGGGGGCGGGGGGGGGGCTTGATGGCGTGTGGGATTTGCAATTAATATGAGTTGTGATTAATCTGTGTTTAGTGTACAAATGAATGCAGAAACAGCAGACCCAGTGTCTCAGCAATATCCCTGATGTTTGACTCCACAAATGTGATATGGTGGATTGTTTTGGATGAAGCAAGTGTCTCCCTGTGAGGAGCCACAGGGCTTAAACCTCTTAGACTGCAGCTGCCCGGTGAGCTAGACGTCATAAGCAATCGAATAGGATGCTGCATTGATTCCTGTGACACTACAACTTTGTCTTATCTTTAAGATGGCATGCTTAAATACGCCTCGGTGGCTAAAGAGGCCTAAGTTACAAATAACTCAAATAACAACTAGGGAAAAAAAACATAAAAATATAACCTGGGTTTTTACTTAAGTAAATTAGTGATCGTCAGTATTAAGAGGAAATATAGGGCAAAAATAATATCAGACTCGTGGGACGACCTACTGTATGAGCGAGGTGATCAGAAGGTGCTTCTTAGGTGCAACATTGGCAGGGGGGTGGCTACGCCCTCTTGTGGACAGGCAAACAGTGGCTACACCCCTATTTTTCTCGACCAGTAGAGGGCAGCATAACAATTTGCCCAACTAACTAACAGTCTTAACTTTGTGACTACAGAAGAAGAAGCTCTGGTCCAGACATGTCAAGGCACTGACATTGTTGCTAACTTCTCCGCAGTAGTTAGGGAGTTGTCCAAAAGTGTCTGGGAGCGTACAGGAAGGATTTAAGAGCACGAAACCTCTCCGCGCGTCTGCTGGCTGAGGTTCGCCGAATCAGCCAAAGTCAACCGAGACCAGACCTCTGATACCTGTCTTCCGCTGGCTGGCTAGCATTAGCTAGCATTAACTGGCTAGCTGGGGAGCTGTCGAAAAGTAACGTCGGGGCTCGTTTCATACAGTCATGTCTTCGGCCGGAGACTTCGGAAACCCTTTAAGAAAATTTAAATTGGTCTTTCTCGGGGAACAGAGTGGTAAGTAGGACGTAAACGTTTGACGCGGCCGCGATGTCGAATAGGTGCGATGCTTGAATTGAGGTTTAAGTTAAGTTGAGTTTGATGGCTTCGATGGGGGTGATTAACGTCAACCGGTTAGCTTAGCTAGCATTAGCTGCGTAACGTTACACTGGGCACGTATTCCAAATGCGGGTCCACGTCTCCTTCGTGGCTATGCAAGACATTTCCCTTCATGTTCGTTGAGTCACGTCTGTGAAATTGACTTGTGGCGTAACCTCCGTCCTGAGCTGAGGCAGCATGTTCTTAAACGCAGGCGGTGTCCGCTAACGTTAGTAGAAAGTTAACAAGTGTCCATAAATGTCAGTGTTTTAACAAAGTAACGTGAAGTAAAAGGGCAGTACTTTAAAATATAAGTTTGTAACCTCATTTTTGTCCCAAGTAGTACTCCTTAAGCGGAGGCCACGTTGCGCACTGTATTTACAGCTGTGCTCAGAAGAAAAGCTGCAAATCTCAGTCAAAGTCCCTGATTGCAGAGGATTGATCCGTCCTGGGGTTTCTTCTGGAAAGGAGGAATGCATCCCAATTACCAAACCTGCCCAGTAGCATTTCGTCACCCTCCCTGCTGGTTTTTACCTCCTCCCTCCCCCTTTCCAGGCAGACTAACAGGGTGTGCTGGCAGTAGGAGAGAAAGAGGGGTGTATACTATATTCTCAACAATAACGTACTTTTTTCAGAGGTGAAGGTGTGGGTTGTCTATAGTTCAATGCTGTACATCCACTACAATCCTTTTTACAGCATTCTAATTCCCTTCAAAACATATGCAAATTGTATGTTGCAGTGTTCAGCTCCATGACCATATTTAATTTAAATAGTGAGTCGTTTGTTAAAGGCATTATGACCTGCAATGCTGTTCTCCACCCCCATCAATATAAGCCTGACTTTGTGTGTTCGTGTTGGACTTTGTATGATCAGCTGTGACTCCTGGTTAACAG
The DNA here is from genome assembly GCA_021346845.1 of Apeltes quadracus. Taxonomy (NCBI): domain Eukaryota; kingdom Metazoa; phylum Chordata; class Actinopteri; order Perciformes; family Gasterosteidae; genus Apeltes; species Apeltes quadracus. The sequence continues at coordinate 6,938,428 of CM037916.1, read as the reverse complement.
CTGTGTGGGCTTTGGCATTGCCATCATCACTTAATGCGCCTTTAACTGGTAACGCAACACAAGCATGTTCGGTGTTCAAAACCCCCGTAAGAGTGTGTCACTAATAATGTGCAGAGTGGTGTTTTTGCAAATTGGAGAACGTTGGAGTGAGCAGGAGCACCACTTGGCATAAACGTTGGTCAGTTTAGGGCAGCGCACAGCAAAGATAAACATTTAACACGTGACCTATACAGGGCGCCTGGATCCCAACCCTTCTCATCTCTCGACATTCCTCAGCCCTCCAACTTCTACAAATAAGTGAACCACACCTCTTCTATCGACACCCTTTCAAAGAGAAGCGAGAGCTTGATGAGGCGCTCCTTTCAGCCTCAGTCCATTGTCCCGGTTCTTACTCTGTGGCTCATGAACTGTTCTCGGCTGTATGACTCTGTCTCACAGTAGACCGTAGTCATGCCTTTTTAAATGCATTCCTAACTTTTCCAAATGTCGGTAAGGTTGTACGTGAGACTGAAGGGGGCGTGGACAAACTCTGCTGGTGGGAGTGTCTGCGCACGTAAATTATTATATTGGTAGGGTAAACACTCATAACATTAATTAGGCTATTCTGAATTACAACCGATAAAGAAATAAACTCAAGTTAAAGGTAATTGTACTTACAGTACTTTGTTTGTTTGTCTTTTAGTTGGAAAGACTTCGCTGATCACCAGGTTCATGTACGACAGCTTCGACAACACCTACCAGGTGAGACCAATAACTCAAACTGATTAAATTGATAATGTCCATATTCTATAATGCAACATTAATGGTTTGAGCAAGGTTATGCATATTTAACTACTTTTCACTTTTTCAGGCCACAATAGGAATAGATTTCCTGTCAAAAACAATGTACCTTGAGGACCGAACAGTAAGTTGTATTTATTTTTTACTATTAGTCATTGATTGATTGTTGGTTGCACTAGTCTTAGTTCGGATGTGGGGAGTTTTCTTCATGACATTAAAGGAGACTCGGATGCTGATTTCAGAATTTTGTCCTGTCCATTTTTTTGTAGTTCTTCAATAATTCAGTTGTGTTCTCTGGAAAAACGCACGCACAGCATTTGTACTACCTTGAGTCTTGAGTTGGATGCCGTCCCCTTAACTCCCTCCCCGCCCCACCGTCCTCTCTTAATTTTGTCTCTCTCCCCTCAACACAAGTTTTCTTTTCTCCTTCCTACCCTTCCATCTATTGTCTTCATTCCTGTTTGAAATGAAACACCTTACTTGATCAAGAGAAGAGGGTTGATGACAAGTGAATGGTGATTATTTATTTAATACAGCTGGCTCCTTCTGGTGCTCATTATCTACCAGCATGCACTAGGTTTTCTCTTAACTCCCCTTATCTTTTCCCATTCGCCTAACTTTATGCCGTTTTTAATTACCGGCGTTATTTTCAATTTTGCTTTTTGTTACCATAACGTACCTCATTTTTTTATTTTTTTATTTTCATCCCCTTTTTTTTGTTTTGTTTCCCATCCCCTTCCTGCCCCACAGATCAGGTTGCAGCTGTGGGACACGGCGGGGCAGGAGCGGTTTCGTAGCCTCATCCCAAGCTACATCAGAGACTCTGCGGCCGCGGTCGTAGTGTATGACATCACAAGTAGGTGGATCACTTGCCCACTCTGGCCACAAGTTCCCCTGTCCTCTTTTATGTTTGTACCGTTTTCGTCAACGCTCGAGCGTTTACCGTATTTTTTACGGACTATATGTCGCTCCGGAGTACGAGTCGCACCAGCCATAAAATGCATAATAAAGAAGAAAAATACATAAATAAGTCGCACTGGAGTATACGTCAAGGTCGGCACAACCGCCGGTCGGGGATTCGGCGCTGGGCTCTTCGCTCGCCGCTACTGAGGGAATCGTTGTTAGTTTCTTTTCCTCCGCTTAGTAATATGCTTTAATTCAGCGGGTTGTATCGTCTGATGTGAGGTCGTAGTCGGATGAGTTGTGGCGTGGCTCCACGGACGGAGGCTCACTCACTGATGGCTCGATAGCCCGCGAGGCGCGCCGCGCCCACCGACCCTGAGGCAACCCGCACGAGAGCCACGCGTAGCCCGGTCAGCGCGAGCGAGTCGAGTCCGCAGCCGAGTCCGCACATGACGGCTCGACAGGCGCTGCTGCGAGAGGGGGAGGTTTGTCGGCGCGACGGCGCACGGGGGTCCCGAGGCGGTCTGCACTTAGGGACACCCCAGACACGGAAACGCGAGTGCTTTTGAGGATATGCGTTACAGATGTATACGGATATAAGTTAACGAAATTATCAACACAGGCCTAGAGCGCCCTCTTGCGGTTTAGTGTGAAAATGTGAAATTACATGATATGTTTGAAAATTTTTACAGATAAATCGCTCCAGAGTATACGTCGCACCTATGGCCAAACTATGAAAAAAACTGTGACTTATAGTCCGGAAAATACGGTACTCCGGTTGGTCAATGGTTGTTGCGTCATGTGATGCAAGCAGACATTTATTTTGATTAAATGCAAATAATCATGGTCAGTATGTAAACCGCCTTCCTGTCACTGCGTGGCCCGTTTTCTCACTGGATGCTTTTCCTCTCCTGAATACTAATGTGGCGCTTCCTGTTTCTCTGCCGTCTCTCTCTCTCTCTCTCTCTCAGATGTCAACTCCTTCCAGCAAACCACAAAATGGATTGATGATGTGAGAACGGAGAGAGGGAGTGATGTCATTATCATGTTGGTGGGAAACAAGACAGACCTGGCAGACAAAAGGTAATCTCGTCCTCCTGCTTCTGTGTAAGTGAGTCTTGAAGGAAGTCAATGAAGTCATTGATAGTTGCTGCTCTTTTGTCGATAGAGTTCCTCAGTTATCTCTGACCTCTGTGGATGACGAGGCTCTTCCTTTGTTTCAACCCACATTGTCTGAAGATATTGATTGGCTAACAGATGAAGCTCATCAATGTTTTGATGTTCTTAATATTGAATTGTGTTCCATGTGATCCACTTTATCCTCTTGTTTTGAAGTAGTGTGTTGTGCAAATGTCTTTCGCTGTGAATCTATTAACGCCCTTATGTACCGCAGGCAAGTATCTATTGAAGAGGGTGAGCGGAAAGCCAAAGAACTAAATGTTATGTTTATTGAGACTAGTGCGAAAGCGGGCTACAACGTAAAGCAGGTAGGACTGTGTGTGTGAGTCGTGCTCTGTTGTCCTGCTCCAGATGCAGCCAACTGTGCTCCGCTTCCAAAAGGTTGCCTTTCACAATTAGACTTCAGGTGTTAGGTGGATCTATTTTTTTTTTCGATCTTAAAAGAGTGATCCTAAAATACTGTAGACCTCCTTTTTTAAATAGCTGTTTTTAAAACTTACCATCTGATTCATTGTTCTTTTTTTGCCAAATGTAAAGCGTTCTTCACCGTTGAGGGACATTGAACAGCTGACTTTTGGCCTTGAGCGCAGATGGCTGTAGCATCAGGAAGGGGCACGGCATCTTAATCCACTTCAATGTACTCACACTCTGTATTTTCTTTCCCCTTGTCTTTTTGTCATTGTGTTTGGCCGATGTGTGCGTGTGCCTGTTTGTGTGTTGTGCGTGATGACTTGTGGCTCATCAGACAGATAACCACAGAGGAGGGAGAACAGAGAGCAAAAGAAATGAATGTTCTGTTTATTGAAACGAGTGCGAAGACAGGATACAATGTCAAACAGGTAGAGCGTGTGTGTGTGTGTGTGTGTGTGTGTGTGTGTGTGTGTGTGTGTGTGTGTGTGTGTGTGTGTGTGTGTGTGTGTGTGTGTGTGTGTGTGTGTGTGTGTGTGTGTGTGTGTGTGTGTGTGTGTGTGTGTGTGTGTGTGTGTGTGTGTGGGTTCATATCCTCGTGCTCTTCTGATTGGCTTCCATTTAACACATGCATGCATGAAGGCGTGCTTTAAACTTTGGCTCCCTTTGTTTGCAATTGAGATGTGTGGATGTTTATAAAACCATTTATCAAGTTGGAAAAATTATAATTATTATTGCCCTGTTATATTTAGATGGGCGTATTCCCCCTGGAAATGACACACTCGATACAATGGGATCATAATCAGTTTGATCAATTACACCTGTGTTTACCCTACTAGTGGGAACGGCCTATGCCACTACACTGATGACCAGATGAGCTGTTTTTGTTGCATGTGCGGGAAGTCTGGTCCCATGTTATGCATTTTAGTGAGGGAGGGAGGGAGGCAGGCAGGCATGTTGAGCAGCATCATAAACTCAACGCTGTCCCTTTTTACAAAGAATAAAACATTCTAAATCATTTGAAGTCCTCCAAGCTCCATCGATGGAAGGTCTCATTAAGCCACACCTTTTGGACCATTCTGCTATTCATAATTTTAATCAAATTTGGAGAAAGCTCTGCTGGTATTTTGTGAGTTTCAAGCGAACCACATTCTAAATCATGTCTTGGTTTTGTCCTGTTTCTTTGTCAGGCTTTGAAATATTTGTTTTTGTTCTGTGCCACACAAAGCATCTGGTTTTCTTTTGCCTTTCAGCTCTTCCGGCGTGTTGCAGCAGCCCTCCCTGGAATGGATACCACGCAGGACAAGACTAGAGAGGACAGTATCCTTTGTGTTTACATACACAACGCATCCCCTCCCTCACCCCCCCTCCCCACCATCCCCTTAACTATTTTGTACTGTGCATTAGAAAATACTCATTCCCTGTCAAGCGTGTCATGTTAGTGAGTATGAACTCAGGAAAAATGTTTTTGTGATTCTTTAACAATTTAAGGTTCGCCATCTTTAAATCCTACCTAGGTTATCTCCAATTACTTAAGCGTGGGAGGCAGTTATAGATGTTCATGTCCATTCATTTTCGAGTTGTATTTCTGGTCATGTGATCTTCCTTAACTCTTTAACCCCTCAGTGATCGATATAAAGCTGGAGAAACCACCGGAGCAACCAGCCAGCGATGGAGGCTGCTCCTGCTAATGCCAGCTCATCTCAGTGTGATATTTCTCCTCAGGCTTTTTATCAAACCCAGTTGTTTCTTTTCTGTATCTGTACCTTTTTGACTACACCCATTTCTGTTCCCCTGCCTGAAAGAGCTATGATACTACATCCCTTATGCTTGCCATTGTTAAAGAAACTGCTCTGAAAGTCATAAATCACTCAGTGAATATTTGCACTCTATTTGCAGCAGTTGTGCTTCATCTCAAGCAGAAGTCACTACAGTGCTGTAGTTTGTGTCTAAACACAATGTGTTTAGGACATCACAGGTTGGTTTTAAGAGTGAGGATATTCTTTAGAAATGTAAATATCGCTTTAAGCTTAATACGCATGATGTGGTTGATGTGCGCATTTGTCCGTAAACATAATTTTTGCTGTTGCAATTGTCTAGCAAAGATTAACACACACACACACACTACTAGAGCAGCACTGTCACTACATCCTCATTACCGTCCTTCCTCTCCCACAATTGTCCCTGGAGATGGGTTATGTTTACCTTGACTTTCATTTTCTACTACCTTTTTATTTGAAATGGGTCTTTCATTTTTTTTTTTTGCAAACACTGCAGATATCATAGATTTGAAACTATTTTCTTTGAATATAGTGTCTGAGAACAATGCACAAGTCATAATCATAAAAACCCACTGTAAACATAGATATGGAGAGATATATGCCTTTTGGAGTTCAATTGTAGAGTGCTTCCTTGGCTTGGGGTTTTAATATAGTTTGGTATCTGATGAACACTTTCTAATACTTTTTTGATGGTATTAATTGTTTGTTAGTGATTATTACGCGTGTATTTAATCCACAGTGATTTGTGATATTTATTTTGATTTGATTCATATTTTTTATGGTTAATATCTACACTATAGCTGCAAGAACTGAATCGCTAATAGAATGTGTATTCACTTTAGCAGAAGAGTAGAGAGCCTCTGCTGTTCCCTCAAACACCTCTAGATGGCAATTTGATTTTACTCATAATGCAGTGCAATTTTGTGTGACCTTATATGGAGGACAGTACGATTTGTATAGCATAAAGCCCTAATGTTTCTGTCTGGAATGGTTTTAAATGAACAAATAAAAATATGCTTTTAGATACACGTATCTTTAAATTCTGAAATTTAAATGATGAAATAGTCAATTTAGCAGTCATAATGATTCGTACATCCTCGGTTCATTTTTATGCAGTGGCATTACAAGCATTTGTAGTGCACCTTTCAGAGTTCGAACGGTTAATCGTTGTGTGGATCCCTACTCTCGCGAGACTTGCAAGAACCATCCATTGCGCTCCCCTAAACATTCAGAGTTGTTGCCGTGGTAACCAAGATCCACAACTGTTTCTGTCGAGCTTTGGTTATTTTGAGACCGGCACATTTCGCTTTCTTTAATTATTTAAGGTTTGTTTTGTTTACCTCCACAATGGTTAGCGACCACTACGAGACGCTGGAAATAAACAGAAACGCAACAGACGCAGATATAAAAAAGGCGTAAGTTTTGATAAACTACAGCCACCAATTGATACGACGTAAAATATAAAACTGCTTATTGTCAGTGTTCCTCTTTTACGTAACTAGATTTCGACGTCTCGCATTGAAGTTTCATCCGAGTAGAAACAAGAAAACTGGAACCACCGAGAAATTCCGTCAACTGGGGGAGGCCTACGATGTGTTGAGCGACCGTAAGTGACGCACACATCGCCGACCGAAACACCGTCATTTGAACCGTTGTTCACTGCATGGAGACGGGCATTGACTACAACAATAACCGTGTGTTCCTTGTGATAGTCCGAAAAAAGGCAACCTATGACAAGTTTGGTGAGGAGGGATTAAAAGGTGGGATCCCACCCGAGTTTGGCTGCAGTGGGGCTTGGTCATCTAAATATGTCTACCATGGGAACCCAGAGAAAACATTCAGAGAGTTCTTTGGCGGCGACAACCCTTTTGCAGGTGAGGCAAACAGACCATACGGTAGATGTATTCATTCAATTGAATACCAATTACAGTAACTCAAGTTTTTTTTTTTTTTTTTTTTTTTGCTAGACTTCTTTACAAATGATGCCCCACTTCAGTTTGGTGGCCTGCAACCGGGAGTGGTGAAGACACAAGATCCTCCCATGGAGAGAGATCTTTATTTGACCCTGGATGATCTCTTTTACGGATGCACAAAAAAGGTTAAGATATCTCACAGGGTAAGAGCTAGTGTATGTGAGCTGCATCATCTTTCGTCCCACAGCTCATTCATACAGTTATTCAGGTCAGCCTTTCTTGTTTAAATAGGTTATTAATGACGATGGATGCACATCCAGTATCAGAGACAAGATCCTGTCTATAGCTGTGAAGCCTGGGTGGAAAGAAGGCACAAAAATTGCATTCCCCAAAGAGGGAGATCAGGTAAAAGAACGACCCATTGTGATTTGTTTTTGAGATTTTACATTAAGATTTAAGTAAGATGTAAGTAAATAGTGGTTGTTGATGACCATGTGTTGAAATACGGTTTAGGGGATTCGACCAGTTGTTTCTAGTTCTCCTTCTCTTCTAACCCGTTCCTAACCTTCATAAAAAAGGGCTGAATAGGGCACAATTACTTACACGAAAATGTGCCTGATGTAAAACTTGTGACGCTGTCCCCGGTGCTAATTTTTCAACCACTGTCGGTGGATTTTATTGGATTTGATTGCAATGCCACAAATAGATGGCCTCCGCTGATGCTTATTTGAAAACAAGCCTGTTAGTAATTACTGACCTGTTCCTATTCTCTCTACCCTCTCATATTTTCCTTGGTAGGAACCTGACTTCATCAATATCTATGTGCTGTATTCAATGTATTCTTTAGGGACCAAACAGCATCCCTGCAGATATTGTGTTCATAGTGCGTCAGGAGAGTCATCCCTTGTTCGTAAGACAAGGCAGTGACCTGATCTACAAGGTGCAAATCACTCTTAAGATGGTGAGTCATGTTAATGAGAGCCAGAATAATTGCTGGCATACTCAATGTTTTGGTTTAAGCAGAATAAACACAGATTCTTTCGGACAGGCCTTGACAGGGTTCTCCGTGGATGTGCAGACACTAGATGGCAGGCTAATCACTATCCCCATCAATGACATTGTGCAGTAAGTGGAATGCTAAATTTCTGAATTCATTTTTTTGTCATTCCTATTCATTTGACACTCTGAAAACGTATTTAAACATACAAATCAAAACAGACAGAGCCAAACGTGAAGAATTAGTTTATAATAACCGTACACCAATATTACAAAGTCGTTTCTTGATTAAAAGACAAGGTTTGTGCAACTAATACATGTGCAATTAATACTTTCCTCTCTGATTTGTTTCACAACACAACAGCCCTTCGTACAACCAAGTGGTGACTGGAATGGGAATGCCACTGTCCCAGGATCTTTCCCAGAGGGGAAACCTCATTCTCACTTTTGACATCCAGTTTCCCAAGAAGCTCTCTGCTGAGAGTAGGCATCTGATTAAACAAGCTCTGGCTTCTAACTGTTGAACATATTATAATACATGTGTTTCTATCTTGTGACTCATGTGGTCATGTGATGGTGACGTGTCAACACAATATGTATAGCTTTGTCACTTTGACTTGAAATATACATTAGGAGGCAACGAGTCTTAAAGACATTTGTAAACACCACCACTGTGCTACAATATCCACCTTCTCGCAGACAATAAAGGTTACTGTGTAGATGTGAAGTTGTGATTCACAGACATCATGGCTCGTTTCAGCTGCTCGTATGTCACAAACATCACCACGTTCCACGAGCCCAGACGTAAGAAAGATGGCGTGAACCTCACGGAAAAAAAACAATGTGATTGATTCCCACTTTTCTTTTTATCAACAGCTGATTTGTAGATGTTATTTACAACATGTCCAATCTTCACCCTCCTCTCTAAACAGAAATGACTTTTATCCTCCCTTATCTTTTCTATATTGTCCATACATTCAACGCTTACCCCTTGTAAAAAGCAAGCGGCCCCTCTTTGGTCATCATGGCAGCAGCACAATTTAGAACACTGCTGTACTGGCCCAGAGCAGCATTCATATATCTTGTCTTCACCACATCAACCGGAGAGGCCGTCACTGTTGTGCACAGCCCAGCACCAAAGGCTGATAGAAAGTGACATGGCAGATTATCTGTGGAGCAAAAGGTTTAACGTTACCTCTCCAAAGACAAGAACACCGGGGCTCACAGTTATGCCTCTGCATCATGTTGCACTGCACTCTTTGTTCTACCTGTCAGTGGAGTGGACTTAAGGAGTGTGTCCTTAAAGAAATCGTATGTCACCAGCTCAGTGCAGTTGACAATTGCATTTCGTGCGATGTTTGGACCTGTACCTGAATGATGGGATGAAACAAATGTTTTTTCAAAATGAAAGGAGATGCTTCAGTGACAAAAAAATCACCTTAAGCTCAAGCTACTGTACCTTTCCACAAGCCACACATGCCTTCTTCCTTAGCAATGGTCTTGTAAGCATCAATAGTGCCACAGTAGCGCCCCGCAGGCCCAGCACCCCTAGCCTGTGCCTGTAAGCGGACCTTTACTACATCTGTAGGCTGAGCAAAAGCAACCGCCATGGCACCAGTGGTACATCCTGCAAGCAGTCGACTGCCGATGCCAACATCTGAACCAGAGAGGGGGCTTGTGTCAGGCCTGATTGGAGCAGGCCCCCCTTTACTATCTGCGATTGATATATATTCTGTGATACTCACGATCAGAGCCTTTGGTGTAGAACTGTTTGACAGAGTCATAGAGACCAATGCGGACAGAGGCAAAGCTCATCTGCCTCTGGAGTCCGGCCACCAGTCCACTATAAAGGCTCCTGGGCCCCTCTGTACGCACCATGGTGGCGATGGTACCGAACACTCCACGGTACTTCAGTGCAGACCCTCTCCCTGCAGCTTCTGAAGCCATGGCCTCTCCTTGTATCTGTGCAAGATAAAAAGTGAGGATAGGAAAGGATGAGGGGCCGTTACATACAGAATACCTACTAAAGCGCACGTTCAATACCAAAGTTTGATGTGTTGATGGGAAGTCAACTTTCCTATTTCCAACAAGCATGTTTACCTGAAGCCGCACTTTGGCGGTGTCCAGGGGAAAGGTGATCAGGTCAGCAACGCAGCCTGCAGCTCCTGCTCCTACAAACTTCACAGCTACTGATGGAGGCACATCTGCACGTCCAAGTCCAACCATAATTACCAATTTTCTTTGCGATAAATAGATGGATTGGTGAGCTGCTTGCTTTAACAGAACAAGACGCTCCTCCAAAATCTGAAAAGAAAAAGACCCGAAAACACATTTCATCCAAATATATATTATGGAAAAGTTCCCTGACCTATTGAAAGGCGAATGTAAGACCTCCATTAAGCATAGGCGACATCCCAAAGTTTTAGTGATTCTAAAGGACAGACAGCTGTTCAGTTCATTGTGTGCAGTCTGGGCTTACATAATAGGAAGCACACTACACCTCCACCAAGTGCGAGTTTGGCGCATTCATTCTTACCTTTAATGGAGCAGTTGAGAAAAGAAACGTAGGCGTCTCTCTGGCTGAACTTTGTGCCAGCTATAATTAGTTTTCCTTGTTTTTCCATAGAAGATTTTTCAGAAACGATGAGCCTTAAAATCATAATACAAATCAGAAAAGAAACTGCCCAGAAATAAAGGAAAATAAACAATTGAACTAGACTAAGAACTGGACTAAGTCTAATAATGGTGTAAATATACACATAATATTACACATACTGGGTTGTAGTAAAGGTAAAATGCCTCTCGTAGTGACTATGGCTAAATGAATCGTTGAATGGACGGGTACGCAGTAGTTTGAGGAAGAGAGCCGTGGCTTTAAATACTTCCTTGTTCTTGTTACATCATGGCATGTGTTGGTGGCGCGGCCCCTCCCCCGCTGCATCTATGGGGTCTGTACCCAGGAAGACTGTGAACCTGTCTACATCAGACACTCTGTGGTTTGATGTTTGTCGGATTCTGAATGTGCTGAAACATATTTGGTTTTCTTTTGTTAACTTCATAATGTGTCCTCGGACCAACAACAACATCACAACAAAAAGCAAGGCTGTGATTGATGAGACCGGCTCAATATATAACGAGAATGTTTTGTAAAAATTAAACGTTGCATTGAAAAATTGGATTTTTGAACTAGCTAAAACAAATGATGTTACATCAGTTATCTGTGTGAACATGACATTGTAGTACAGGGAGCACAGAGAAATAAAATGCTGAGTCATGATGAGTATCCAAGAACACATACGACAACGCCCACCCAATTTTATCCGTATGTTCAGCCCTTTTGTCTCAGTAAAGCTTTGTTTTTTTTAAAACAAGGCATGACCCCATGTTGCAATGACTGATACCAACGGCTATGTTCAGCTGTCAAGTAATATAATACGGAATATATGCAATGTTGTAAATTAAGTGGTGTATGTTGTCCATTACACCTATGATGACAAGCGTGTGCTGGAAATATTTAGGGCCAATTAGGTCAGAGGCAAAGCCATGTTTTGAAGCCATGTTTTGTCTGCTGTTTTCTCCCATCATCAAATTACAACCTGCTAAATATGTCCTGTTTAGTTGTCTTCTTTGTCCACAATGATAAATACTCAATACAATTCCAACCAAAGTCTCAGATGCTCTGATTTCTGCAATCAAATCTAAATCTAATTCATTGCTTCCCTTTAGTCTCCTAATTTATATAATTGTATTCTCACAGTATTGTAAGTTTGACTGATCTGACATTGCTAACAAAACATAAAAGTAAAATTCAACAATAGACAAAGAAAAAATGTACTTCATTTATCCGTTTTTGCATCATTTGTCACTGTTTGCGGCACATGACTTATCGACCAGCAATAAAATCATGCTATTTAGAATAAGCAGCACATTGATTTACCTGCGCTAGAAGTCCTTTATCGCATATACAAACAATGGTAAACCTTGTGAACCATAACACTGAAAGCAACATAAGAAACACAGAAATGGTCAGCTTCTATTTCCATCACGGAAAAACTTTCCTGAGTAATAAATAACATAACGCAATAACATTGTTCACATTATCTAACAGATCATTATTGTAAACATCCATTTTCAAAGTTATCTAGCGGCAAGTTGATCAAGGTTTTAGTATCTTATATACAGTTTGTGGAAAAGAGATAAAACATACAATAACCCTCTGGAATTATAATTTCACATCCGTCGTAGCCATTTTATAATGAAGACGCTCTCCATTACGAACCATAAATTGTCTCTTTACATTTGCACCCTGTAATCGTTGTGACATTGCAACTATGCCTGATTATTTAGGAAGTGTAAGATGGTTCATCTTGCCGCCTCGAGTCTTCATAACATCCTTTTCCAGCCCTGGGTCACCTCTGCAGCAGGATGAAGGTTAGGCTCATTGTGTTTGTGCAGTCACGTCTGAAGGGACCTGAGACGCTGAGGTCAAAACGGTGACTCCCGGTACTGTTGTACCCTCGTCATACCTCTTTTGATTTGTTCATACGTCACGAACATCACAATGTTCCACGACCCCAGACGCAGGAAAGAAGGCATGAACCTAGAGGAGACAAAGGAGGGGGAAAAAAAGTAAGTGTCCAAAAAAAGGTTTTATTGTTTGCGGTGTGGTTCGCTGCTCTTTCAGCAAAAGGTTTACCCTTTATAGAAGGCTTTGCCTCCTTCATTTCGAACCATGGTGAGAGCACAGTTGCTGGCACTCCTGTACTGGCCGTTTGGAGAATTCATAAACCGCGTTTTGACCACGTCCACCGGAGAGGCGACAACTGTTGTGCAGAAGCCTGCGCTAAAGGCAGCAGTGAAGTGACATGGGAAGTTGTCTGCAGGAGAGAAAAAAAAGCTCAATATAATTTGTATACCTGTATGTATAAAACAGATAATAAGTAATGTGTTTAGGTTTTGCGATCATTTCTTTGCTTTGCCACCGCACCTGTCATCAGGTCATACTTCATGATGAGCTCTTTGATCACGTCATAGGTCACCAGCTCTGTGCAGTTTACAATGGAATTGCGGGTGATGTTGGGCATACAACCTACAACAAAAAGAGGAGGGTCACTTCGATACCATAATAAGAAACCGATACAATGCTTTTTTGAAAATATTTACAGTAAGATGACAAGCACCTTTCCAAAGGCCCCGTACTCCCTCATCTCGGGCAATCGTCTTGTAGGCTTCCAGAGTGCTGTTGTATCTCCTCCCACCGTCGGCCAGTCGTACCTGGGCTTGGAAACGCACTTTCACCACGTCTGTTGGTTGAGCAAGAGCCACGGCCAAAGCTCCCGTGGTGCAACCCGCCATGATCCGGGTAACAATTCCAGCACCTGCAACGCATGAGTATTTTAGTCACAATGAAGCGGTGGGGGAAAAAAACACTTGTTTCCTGTGCGACACCAACACACTCGGGTTGTGTAACTCACTCTCAGTTCCTCGAGTGTAGAATTGTTTCATGGAGTCGTAGAGACCGATTCGGATGGAGGCGAAGCTCATCTGCCTCTGGAGTCCCGCCACCAGGCCGCTGTAAAGGCTCCTGGGCCCCTCTGTGCGCACCATAGTGGTGATGGTGCCAAACACCCCCCGATACTTCACTGCACCGGAGCCTTCAGACTCTCCCTGGATCTGCAAGATCGAGTAACATTCGAGGATTGCTAACAGCAGGTTAAGACAAGTCTTCTTTCTTCTGAAGATGAAACGTGTCTCCAGCTCCCAACCTGTAGTCTAACTTTTGCGGTATCTAATGGAAAGGTGATGAGGTCAGCAACGCAGCCCGCCGTGCCTGCTCCGAAGAACTTGATTGCAGCAGAGGGCGCCACGTCCTTTGGCTTGATACCAACCATTTTGCGATGGATGCGAAAGATCTGCACTTTTATATCAAATAAAATAAATCAAAAAAAGTCACCAATCAGACAGAATCTCACATTTGATCACGGTTTGTCCTGATTATAACATCCACATTTTTTTACAGTAACTCTGATTAAATCTGATTGTACTTAAGAGTACAAAACTGTATGTTCATCCTGAACATTACTAATGCCTGAAAATGTCTGGTATTCTGGTCAACGGTTCTGCAGTAGCAATCCATATGGCCATAAAAGCTATTTAAAGTGAGTCGGCCAACACGTTCCCTTCAAAAACAAGCATTTATCATTTACTGGCCACCCTAGAGTTTTTATTGTTCGTTTCACACATTCGATTATCCTTACTAAGCAATGTAATACAACTGAGTCAGACGTGCAGAACTTGATTATTTTAAACACTTGAATATTTATTTTCCATTCATTTTATTTGTAATCCAAATATCAAGTGACACGTGTAGGGTGAGTGAGCCAAAAGAAAAATGGTTATTTTTCTTCGTGTCAGATTTTACCTAGATAGTTTTTCAACTGATAATCCAATTCGGAGAAAAAATACACAATCCTTTAGGCAGTAAGTCCCTTCTGTGTTCCCGTCTCATGCTGTGTGGTCTGTCTTGAGCGATAGGAAGAAGCGGCTGATTATATAAGCATCCTTTAGCTCATGACCACCGGAAAGCCTGACAAGTTGTAACCACCTGTTATGTGTATCTCATGTTTACCCGTCTGTGGAACACAGCCGGATATCTGAGCACTTGTTGATTTGTTCCTAACAGTGTCATCATGGTGGCCTGGCACAAACTGACACACTATAAGTACATGAAGAACACTTTTTATGTTATTTCACGTCTAATATCAAACTAAAACGTGTTGACAATTTTGTGAATATATTCAATTTTAAAAACTGAGACGTTGAACGATTCATTTCATACATAAACATGTGGGAATAGCAGCTCATATTACTACTGTGACGTCAAGGAGCATACCTTGTTTCTATTGGTTGATATATGTGGCCAATCAGACCAAGAGGCTTGTCTGGATTCTCTAAATGTTTTCAAGGGGCATTTCACGGGCTAACAAGAGGTCTGTGGTAGATAACTTTTGTCCCACATCCTTTCCTTGGAGTTACTGCCCCCCGTCTAATACGAAAAGTTTCAGGAATTCCCTCATCCCTCCTCCCTGCACATGGTAAAGGTACACAATGTTCCAGGCAAGGGGAACCGCCATGCTTCTTAGCCAATCCATTCGGTGAACACAGGTGGGTAAATGCACAGCATCTGTATGTAATCACTTCATCCATTAGCTCCTAATCAGGAAAATAGGCATCATTCAGGGAGAGGAGCACATGTGGAATGGAAAGGGTTGCACAGGGAAGACACTTGGACTTGCAGTGGAGGAGAATGCTGCATGCGCACGCCGCCACACATGTGACTTTCCACAGCCACGACAGCTCAGGACTCCGGCTGACGTCAGCTGTGTCATGTATTTGACTGTGCAAAACTGTCACTTCAGAACTCATGTTTCACCTGCTGCTTCATGTGCCAAGATGTTGTTCTGTTCCAGGACTATTTTTTCTCATTGGAACATGCACACTCGTTTTCCTCCCGTTTTTCTTAAGCTATTATTTCTTAAGCTATTTAGCTAAATGCTGCATGTGTCTGGCTCCTTCAATTATGTCATACTATTTCATATTCTATATACAGTATATAGGTATTCCTTCAATTATTTTCATTTGTATCATGATTAATAAACATAATATTAATAGCATAGTGTTATTTTTAAATGAAACATAGCAAAAATAACTTAAATGAGAACGTCTATATTTCCTTTGAATATAAATGGCAAGTTTGAATACATTGTGTCCACAGTGCACGTATCTGGACAGAGATTGACGGCACTCAGGCACAAAGATGGGACACTGTTAAATCTAAATGATGGTTCAAAGAGAAGGGGACCACTTGCTTTGATGGCCCTAAAAGCAGCTTTACGAGACCATAACCTTAAAGGACATCCAGACCAGTAAACAAGTCGCTGCTCCGGCTTCAACCAGTTTACAGTGACCTCGCCCACCGTCTCTAAAAAAAACTGAGCAGGCAGACGGCTGTGACCACTCGGTTCGCCTGCACTTTAAATACCACGAACTTTGAAACAGTGCTGTGAAACTATAAATAAAGACCATTACACTATTAATGAAGTCAGTATGGTATGACTTATTTTCTGAAAGAACAACTTCTGGCTTAACTTTATTTCAACCAGTTAGTAGGTATAAAAGGCACGAAAGAACCGGAACCTTATCGTTTAAATATTATTATTACTTGTTTAGTACCATATATCATCCATTTGTATCGTTGTTTACGCTATTATGGGTTTCAATAAACTTCATCAAAAGCTTTTGAGATTAAATAACATATTTCACATGTGGTGAGGCACCTAACAGGAGCAGGCGGACACCGTGGAGACCAGCCACACCCCAATCAAGGGCTGATCACCGGCAGCTGGGGCCAATCAGCAGACGACATATAGGCAGCCGACACACAGCACCTGGGGGCCCCGTGTGAGTAGAGGAGATGTATGCTGACGGTTGTCTGCTATTCTGCCTACAGGAACCAGTGCCTGAGCCTCAGCCCGCCCGACACACGGAAGGAGCACCCCAAGGCGCACCTCAAGGCGCGCCTCAAGGCGCGCCCTTTGCTTGGAACACTATGTATTGCGTTGTGTGATACATGCTTTGGGTTAAACCGCCTTGTGGGCCTCGTGCATTCACTCTGTCTCGTTGCGTCCTGACTTTCCCCCGTGACACACAGCACACGTAAAGAGATGAGACAACACTCAACTGTTGATGCGCATATTTTCCTGCCATTGTATGTCTGAAAGAATAGTTAAAAAAATAAAACATAAAACAGATCCTTCATTCAATACGTTCTAATCTTGAAGTTTTCGAGATGAACTGGT
This sequence comes from Apeltes quadracus, assembly GCA_021346845.1. Taxonomy (NCBI): domain Eukaryota; kingdom Metazoa; phylum Chordata; class Actinopteri; order Perciformes; family Gasterosteidae; genus Apeltes; species Apeltes quadracus. The sequence goes on along the minus strand of CM037916.1, from coordinate 6,921,610 downwards.
TATAAAACTAATTCAGATGCGTTTTCTATCCGATTAGGAATGAAAATAAGATGGCAGGTAACACGGACTGATCACATCTGGTCTGTCAGTGCAACATGTCCATGAGCTATTGCTGGTAAAACTTAAGCTATTAAGAAACAAATAATCACAACAGAAAATATATACCTCATTTAGTTGGACAGAAAAGCAACAAACTAATGGATAAATAATAAATAAATTGTCTAGCACACTTCAACACAATCACTATATAACAGCCTGAAACAAGGCATACAACTGACTTTTAATTAGTCATGTTTATATATACTTAGTTTTGTTCATAGTTTGTTTAATAGTGTGATCGATGTTGGTGTAGTTGACTGGCACGCTGCTGAGAGGGGGCAGCGTCTTGACCATTGCCCCAGTTCTGTTCTCTGCCACTGCTGATCAAATGAGATGATTTTCAACTGAATAGTTCTAGAATCAGTGAAGGTATCTTTGCTCTAATGGTCAACTAGCGTCACCTCTTTGTATCAAATTAGCAAGTCTGCAACTGTAGAAAGCTGTCTCTACATACGCTTTATGTAACTGAAATAACAAGTCACCCAAATGCCTCCTATTGAATCACAGTGACGCATGACGCATCTTCAGAATTCATAAATCAGCAGTTCCGGGTCTCATGACCACACCAAAACACCTGCTGTTGTTTTCTTACCATTACTATGAGTATTTTTTATAATTAAAGTTTTTCTCGAGAAGACACGGTTCTGCATTGCACTTATATTTGTTTTGTCCACACATTGACAACTCGCTTCTATGGGTTCTTCATCAGTTTGGTGAACAATATCTTACAGTTGACTGACTTGATGGACTTTTCAAAAAGAAAATGTACTGTTTTTATTGCAGCTTTCTAAAACATCCAGACTTTTGACCCTGTGTTCTAAAAACTAAATTTGTCATGAGCAACTCAATGGTGTCATTCTATAGACCCTACTTAGCTGGTAAACACTCAGATCTTTCAAACTCCATACCAATTATTGAAGCTTAACTATGATACATTTTTTAAAGATTACAGAAGTCATTCGTCTCAGTCTCATATAGGTAAAAGTTTACTAGCGCCACCTTGTGTTCAATATAACGTTAAGGATAAAGGATGTAACACTATCCTAAACAGTGCTTTTGCTTGTATGTAGTTGTTCTATAACATTAGAATAATGTTGGAAAATTACACAAATGTTGAAATATTTACCTCAAGCGAGCGAATGTGAAATCTTAAATGTATTTCTTTTTCTCCATTTCTCAGAAAGTTTTCACTCACAGACTGTTTTTTCAGATGAAACTGCTCTTTGATTCAACGAAATGCTAAAAGACGATGCATTTTTTTTCCACCATATAATCTGTCCCCGTCTATCGGGCAAATATTCAAATCTTGTGAACGCCTGATGTGTCGCAGGTGCCTGCGTAGTCAACAGGTGGCAGTAGAGCTTTACAGGTTCCCTGCCAGGGTACAAAGAAAAACGTAGAAGAAGAGACCGACCAAAATAATCACAGTTTCAGAACAAGAGCGCTAACCGCTTGTCTTTCTCCAGCCTCCGCTGACTTCTCTCCAATGCCTGGCTAGCAACACCCGCGCAGGTTCCGAAGAAAGAAAAACAATCATATGCTGCGAAAGAGAAGGAAGATCGCACTGAACAGTTCCTGACGGAGAACCAGGCGGCGTTCGTTAACATGGAAAAACAGTTGCATTTAAACCTGTTAACCTCCAGACCTCCAATGGCTGGTGGATTTCAGTCCAGCTCCAAGATGAAAATGGGGTGAGTTCGCTTAGCTGATGTCTGAATAGCACGCTGTCAAATCTATCTGACGCTTTGGCCTTATTTACATACGTCACACTATCACACCAGTGTCTCTCTACGTCGGACTCGTATCTTCACAGCTTGCTCAAGGACAGGAAAGTGTTAGCTAACGTTAGCTACTAGCCGTTGCTAACGTTAGCTAACTTAGCTAGCTACCAGTGCTTTGACCAACGGCGGCGGATAAAATGCGATTTAGCACCTGGATTTTGATAACTACCTACGTATTACCACGTAATATATTGTTTCTCTTAGTATCAATTTAACTGGGCAATATTTATTCATCGTAACTAACTTTACCCTAGATATGTCAGGGTAGGTTTAACGTTCGATATAACAGTTAATTAAGTCACACGAAAAACAATCTTGATGTCTTGATTTGATTGTGCAGCTTCAGGGTTTGGGCCACCTCCAGTTACACATCCTTTTGTGAATCAATGCTTGTTCACGGCTTGTTGTCATTACCGTGGCTATGCTTTAGTTTTAAATGAACGAGTGTAAAAAAAAAAAAAAAAACGAACCTTCACCCAAAGGCATCACCCTAAAACATCCACGGAATACGGAAAACACTGTTTTCCAGTCAAATAAAAATCCAGTAACCAGAGCATTAGTAATATTCAGTAGGTGCGTTTTCAGTCTGAGATGAATACGTTATAAATGAAGCAGTAATGTTGGCCAACATTTAGTTTCATCACATTGTTTTATGTATATGGGACATTTTCGTTCAGTGTAAGACCGTTAAAACAAACGTAGTGTCAGAGCGCCGGCTTGCGCTTTTCAAAGATGCGCAATCAAAGATCTCTTGCAATGTGTGTTTTAATCATCCTGGTACAATTTGGCAGCAGTTTACATTTATTTTTATTTTTTTTACACAGACCTGGACGAAAGAGAGATTTCTCCCCACTGTCCTGGAGCCAGTACTTTGAAACCATGGAAGATGTTGAGGTGGAATATGAAAATGGCAAAGATATATCCTTGACTGTTGCCTGTCTTTTGTCAAAAGAAATAAGCATGAATTATTGAAACTGTATTGTGTATCACCCAGCGCATTCAAATCCAACTAGGTCATTACAGATTTAGACACTTCTTTATACCGATGTTTCATCCAACTTAGAATAGAAGGTGAGCAGTTTATGAAATCAATGTTTATTCCTTTTTAAGCAGCATTTATTTATTTTGTAACTTGCACAGCTCTGGAATCCATTTCCTTGACCACGTTGAACATTTTCAGAGTTTACTGCAGCGGTGCCCATGGTCCTGTGCTGCTTCTGCTCCATGGAGGAGGCCACTCTGCACTCTCCTGGGCAGTGTTCACTGTGAGCATAAGAAACTCTTTCACTGCTTGCCTTTGATAAATTATAGGTTTTATTACCAAAATGATGTGGAATAGTTATGGAGCTGTGGTTTGATTTCAGGATGTTTGTTGTATCCAGTTAGATTTCAATGGGATTCTTATTTTCTTTGCAGGCTATCATATTTAGCAGGATCAACTGCAGGGTGGTAGCTATGGACCTCCGAGCTCATGGTAAATATGTGTAGTTAAAGTAGATAAGAATAGTAAGGAGACATTTTAATTATCATTTAAGAAGATGTGTAATTTGGTTAGGTATTATTATCCTATTGTCAAATAATGAGTCTCATTCAGTGGGAAAATGTACTGCATTAGTTATTAAGCAAAATGTACAGCTGTTGATTTAAATAAAATTAGGTATAACACTGTATCCTCAGACTTTCAGAAGGGTCAACCCTTCCTCTGCCTCATTTTGTGTTGGAGCTCAGTGGCTGTCGGTCTGACGGCAGATAAGCCTCTGGGGGCGACAGGCTCTATGTCTTTGCGATTGCGATGTAGCCAGCGGATATCTGGCCCAAAAGTCATTGGTTTAAGCCAGGTTAGCAACTGGAGATGCTAGACAATTGTAAACCAAGGAAAAGCAAAATCATTGTCAGATGACGGCCAATGGCCAATGCATTCGGCCTATTTTACGCTCGCCGTGGACTGTTACCTGCATTCCGCTAAAGCCTCCTCAAACATGATTAGTCAACCGCACACAGACTACAAACAAAAAGCAAAACACTTCTAAGGTATCGATCCGTTGCACGGAGAACCTTTATATTAAAAGGATTTGCATATTTCTCTCATTACCTGCAGGTGACAGCAAAGTGAAAAATCCGGATGATCTTTCTGCAGACACAATGGCCAAGTAAGTTTTTTTATGTGCAATTGAACTAGACACTGGAATTTGTGAGAACCAAATATGCACTCACAATAAATAGCTCTGGCCTGAAAAAGAGAAAATAACTGTAATGCCCAGGGGGCAGCAATCCTCTGCAGATTTACAGGACAATCAAGAGAATCAAGTCAAGCACACAGTCAGCTCTGATCTCTACAGCTTCCCATCTAAATTCAGGCAATGTTCAGGGCATCTTTGCATGTTCCTGCTTCTACAGTTCAATCTAGAAGGGAGAAAGTGATGTGATGATTTGTTGCGTTCTTGCAGTGGTTTACATTAGGACATTATTAATGTGCTTTAAAACCAATTCCGCCCAAACTACCCCAGGGGGCCAAATTTAGCCAGAACTAACTTCCAACATGAATATTTTGTACTCATCACAAACAAATATTACTTCACACCCTTTGAAGTGTTGGAGTCTTCACTACAATCCCCATTAATCTGTTTGAAATTTTTCAAAACACAACTAGCGAGTATTACAGGAGTCAAACAATATCCGTTATTATTCCAGAAATAGTGCACTAGTGGTGCAAAGGTTGAACCCTCCTTAGCGCCAGCCGAGATCACAAACTATGCCCAATTAAAAGTAAAAAAACCCACAACGCTATCGAAGCAAAGTAATCCTAAATATCTACTACTTTTGCAGTTTTGTACAAAATTGAAATGAATCCGCTCTTTCTGCACTGTAATTCATGAAGCATCCATTTTGCATGGGTCATACGGCTTCTTGTCACTTTTAAATGATGTTAGGGGATTGAATTTCAAAGGCAGACTTTATTCTTGGGCATCATTTACTCTCTACCCGTTTCGGCTTATGAGTGGCTAAGGAAGCTGTCAATCGTTCCGTGTGGGTTTTAGTCGGATCCAATGTTTCCAGTAGATGAGCTTTTAGCCTGGTATCTCCATGGTTTAGAGGGCTATTAGTGATCTTATTTCAGGTAGTTCACAAAAGACATGTATGTGTTATAATGATTTATTTATTCACTAGTAACATATAAACTGGTTTGTATCCTGTATTTCCACAGGTATATTTTTGGAGCAGGTTTAAAAAGAAAAACAGAAATGGAATTGTTAAAAGCTCTTTGTCCTAGAAATGAAACTCCATTAATGGGTTATCCCTTCTTCTTTTTTTTACCCAAAGGGACATTGGCAAAGTGGTGGAGGTGCTCTATGGAGACAACCCTCCTCCGATCATGCTTATCGGACACAGCATGGGTGGGGCCATTGCAGTTCACACGGCCGCTGCCAATCACATACCATCTCTACTTGGCGTCTGTGTCATTGACGTCGTAGAAGGTAACTGTTTGCAGATAATAATAAATGGATATTTTGCAATATATAATTCTTAAATGACTAAATAACTTGTGGATTTAACTACTTTAAATTAGCAATCAATTTATACAATGAATGCTTGTAATGAGATAATTTCAAAAGAGCTCAGTATGATGTTACGGGGTGTATTAATAAAACATTATTTTTGTCTCTTGCACTTAGGAACAGCAATGGATGCTTTGAACAGTATGCAGAATTTCCTCAGGAGTCGCCCAAAGACTTTTAAATCTCTGGAGAATGCCATTGAGTGGAGGTAATCATGAAACTGTGTATGATTGGACCAAATTATACCTATCTGCCATTTGGTTAATGTCAACAAACAGTGTGTTGTTTGTGTGTATTTTATCAGTTATGTTGCCTTCATTCTTGGAACTTGGATTTTTGAATTTGCATTTGAGAATAATTCTCTGAAAAAAATGTATTCTTCTTTGTTTTCAGTGTAAAGAGTGGCCAGATCCGAAACATGGAGTCAGCACGAGTGTCAATGGGAGGTCAGGTGAAGAAGTAGGTCTACTTTTTCTTTCAGTCATTTTGACTTGTTGAAATGTTGCAAACAATAAAGAGACAACATGTACACTGTGCAAAAAAAAGAACCTTGAGAAATAACTTAGTATGTTTAATGTATGTTAATTTGCTCTGTTCTAATGTTCACAGATGTGAGGAATCCACCAACAGTCCCGCTGTGTCTAAAAGCATTGAAGGTATAATAGAAGAGGAAGAGCAGGAAGACGTGGAGGAAGAGTCCAACAAGAAAAGAATGAAGGAGGACGACCAAGAGGTTTTGTGATTCTAACCATTTTTCTGCTCTTTTGTCACGTGTTTGTGAGAGTTTAGACCGCAACTAACAGGTTAATTCCTCTTCATACAGATAAAAAAGGAAAGTATCTTCACCTGGCGAGTAGACTTGTCAAAGACGGAAAAATACTGGGAGGGCTGGTTCAGGGGCCTGTCCGCCCTCTTCCTCACCTGCCCTGTGCCTAAACTTCTTCTGCTCGCAGGTTAGATCTCTCATGGTTTCTCACTGCATTATTAATTGGTAATCCAAATACAAAAACAAGTGTCTGGATAGGCAGTGTTGATGGGATTTTTTGGTAGTCCCACTAGTTTGGATGAATTCAAATGATTTTTTTTCAGTTGTATCAGTTTTGCCGTTCACTGCACAATTTCACCCCTGACTTAATCCATTGTACAGGAGTGGACAGGCTCGACAAAGACCTTACTATTGGACAGATGCAAGGTAAGAGGGACAAATGGAGGTTTTGTGCTTAGTTTTTTCCACATTGGAACATTGTCACACATTTAGAAAACACGCAAATGAATAAAAAATCTCACTGTTTGTCCACAGGAAAGTTTCAGATGCAGGTCCTCCCTCAGTGTGGTCATGCTGTCCATGAGGACGCACCTGAAAAAGTAAGGGGTCTTAAGCCGGACCATGTCATAAGACATTAAATTAGACATCCGAATTACCGTATGATGCTTTTGACATGAATCACCGTATGCACACTTTCAGAAATTGTTGATTTTATTGTTGTTTCTTGTTTTGGTAAATAGGTTTGTGTTTTGTGTATGTTTATTTGTCTCGGGTTTGATCCGGATTCAGTTTGTAATCATTTTGTAATGTTGTGCTCTTGTCCATCTGTTGCTAGGTAGCAGATGCTCTCGCAACATTTATGGTCCGGCACAAATTCACTGACTTTAAGGACGGGTACCTGAGGTAAGTAAAACTATACATTATATTTATCATGTAATATGATTGATGTCATTTTGTGTAATCATTTTGAAACATTCTCTCCACAGCTAAATTTCCGTTTTCAGTCTATATTTAGCTACCAACCATAGACAAAATTTTCCCAATTCATCCACATCCTGCTACAACTTGACAGCAAACTAAGGAAATTACAAGACATCATTACAACGTTGTTGTTATTATTATTGCTTTTGAAATGTAGATAATTTTCTTTTTGAGCTTTTGCCTTATTTCTAATTTAAAACAGGGATTTGATTTTTTCTTTTACAATATATATTTTTATGTACTGCGCTCCTTGTTTAATGTTTTGGACATGATTGATTGCATCATTCTTAATATGTGTTTGTTATGTTTAAATTATTTAAGATCAAAGCAGCTCAAATGTCGCCCATGTTTGTATATCTGGTAAATGTAATTAAAGAACATTGTCATTATTTTAATTGTGGGGTTTTTTTTAACATGCAGAATTTTTTTTTGTTGGATATTCTTTTATATTTTGGGACGACTTTAGTTCCTACGGTTAAAGATTAAGCCTGGTTTCCACTTAATGCTGTATGGAAGCGGCATCTTTTTGTACTCAAATCGGCCTAAAAAGAGAATAATTTTGGTTGAGGCAAACCGGGAAGGTGTACTTTTACATTTTTATTTTTTTTTAACTTTAAAAAGTGTATGATTTAGGTGTTTGTCAAATCTGTTGACAGTAGCCCTGATGTCCAGTACACATTGAATCCTCGTTGAACCGTTTATGCATGTCTACACACTGACTGCATGCTTTATTTTCTGCATCAGTGACTTTGTCCTGGAGGTCGCAAACAATTTGCTACATGAAAGAAAAGCTCTCGCGCACCAAAATATATACAATATATATACAAAGTATAATCCATTGGTGTTGATGTTTATAGTAAAAGAATAGATAATGATGACTTTTGTTAATAGAAAATATTAGTTTTATGATTATTCTTTATAAGATAATATTGGCAACATGCAGTTACATACAAGATTATACCCTTTCTCCTTCAGTTTGTTAACATAAAAAAATTGCATTATGCAGAAACTAAAGTTGAAAAGAAGGTTAGTTTTCTAAACTTGAATAAGGAGGTGACATGTTTTTCTTCATTGTGCCTGACTCACTTCAGGGAATGAAAGGCAAGTTTTAATTGTACCTCTGTGGATAAACACACTGTTGTATTGCAATTATGTGCAGCATAAATATTTGAATTATTAATGACTCCTACGAAGAATAGCGGTCACCAAGGTCGTTATGAGACGTGATTCTGTAAACAAAGCATGTTATTCTGAATAGAAGTTTTTTCAGAATATCATTTAGGCCTAACCGATCATATTCCATACTCTTAAAATCTTGTCTGGGATAAAGTTAAATCATTAAGTCGCTGTACAAGATTGAACCTTTAAATAATCCAGTACAGTGTTGCAGATTAACACCAATCAAAGTCTGTAGTATATTTTATTGTGGTTTATGATAACCACAGTATTCTTTGGCGCTACTATACTTTGTTTAAGTTTAAGTAAGCAGGCACACAGAATCCCTGTTGAAAATAGAGTAACCTGACAATTGTCCTTCAGCAATAAGGAAACTTTGAATTGATCTTGAATGTGTCAATCACCCAACTGTCATGGCCTCATCGACATGGAGGAGCTGTCCACCCAGCTGGGGTTCTGAAATACACAAATGAAAAGGAAGGGATTACAGACCCAAGACCAGGGCTTATTATTAAATTTATTCTAGTAATGGAAGAAGACCCGGGAACAGTTGGCACATTCGTTGCACTAAAATGTTTTTGAAACCTTTTTTTGAAACCTTTGATGAAACCTACTCATTTTGGTGATTTTTTAATTTTATCTAGTCTCAAAGTGTCTGGTCTTAACAGTTATGTTTATCACAGCTTACCTTTGTAGATGTGGTATCTTTAATTTGAACTGAACTATTTTCCGTTCATTAACAAACCTCTGATGTAGTGTGAGAAGCACACCTGTGAAAGGTCACTCCTTATTGCATCAATCTCCTTTTGCTTGGCAAAGCAGGCCCTGCAAAGTTCACAGACTTGTGAGTTGGGTTCTCACCCCCTGAACTCACAATGAATACACATCTAAAGTGATTATAATGTTGAGGTCCCTTGTCCTTCATGAGAAGCTTAGTGCAACCCCCCATTTAATCATGTCCAGAACTCACTCTAGTTAGGGATAATTCTGCAGCTTTTTTTAGCTTCACCAACAATTTAAAATATGTTGTTTGCATCAAACGCAAAAGCACACACTTTCCTATTTTAGTGAATATTATAAGAATTTATCTGCTTTTTCTTTTACAATTAAGAGCAGAACAGTTGACCATAAGAGATTTACAAAAACATTCCATTTTGAATTTTTATTTATAATTGATTGATTAAAAGACATATTGCATTTTCTATGAACATCTTTGAAACTCATAAAACACATTTCAAATCCATCTGTTTGGCTAAACATTTTTCAAATAGCAATATTAATGTAATGAAAACATTACCCAAAAGCTTTGATGCTTCATCTTGTACAACACATCGACACTATGTTTATTGACGTCTCGAAAGCGTGACGTGAATGTGAATGTAGCATCCAGAGAATTCCTTCATTCAACCAGCAGATGTCACTCTTTGGTTTATAAATAGTTTCACAGTACGCTGGGCCTTTTATTTTAGTCTTAAACATGTAAGCATGTGGCACCGGAGCAATGTAAAAATAGAAAAAGGATGTTCAGCAAGTTGTGAAATTATTTAATGAAATTCCTGTCCCCTCTTCGTATTCACAGTCCAGATAGACGCTAGGAGAAAGGTTACAGACAGAACGTAGAGAGTAGAGACCATTTTAATGTGGGCAAACAGGGAGGAGGTGCTGACCCACGGAATAAAAGAAGCGTCTGGGCGGGAGGCAGACTAATTTAACAGATCTTCACTCTTGAAGCCTTCTCAATACTCTCGTCTTCGCAAAAGAGCACTTGAAGGGTTGAAAAACATTCCAAAGAGAGAAAGTACCTGGTGACTACTTTGATTTGGAGCAAAAAACGAAGGGAAAAGTTGGAAAATCCCCAAATTCTTCATGTTTTTAACTGAAG